>CM046390.1:17189724-18389724 GCA_025413875.1 Rhododendron molle
AGTAAATTCACAGCCTTTAGCGAGGAAAAATTTCGTCGCAATTGTGTCGGAATAGGCGAGGAATTTTTTTTTTCCTCGCTAAAGCCTTTTGCGACAAGGTTTTAGCGAGGAAAATTAGCGAGGAAATTTTTCCTCGCTAATTCGTTTTGCGAGGAAATCAGGTGCTTTAGCGAGGAAACTAAATCCTCGCTATAGCCCTTCCGTGTTGTAGTGAGATATGAGCATGCCTTTGCTGGAAGACATAGCAGTACTATGTAATCTGCAATTTCTTTTGTCTCCTTTTGGGATGCTGTCCAGTTCTCATTTTGATTCCATTTTGTGTTATCATGAATCTGTGCTCGCAGATTGTGATACATTATGTAAGCTATGTCTTCCCTTTTGCAATGTAATGAGTAAAGACAAGTCATCAGCCTCAACTGTATGATTATGTATTAATTACAATCTCAGCAGCTTTTCACCTC
Organism: Rhododendron molle; assembly: GCA_025413875.1. Taxonomy (NCBI): domain Eukaryota; kingdom Viridiplantae; phylum Streptophyta; class Magnoliopsida; order Ericales; family Ericaceae; genus Rhododendron; species Rhododendron molle. Next base: position 17,190,186 of record CM046390.1, read on the forward strand.
AGAGTTTTCATTCTGATCTTATAGCTCCTTAAGCTAGATGTATGTTCCCCATGCAAAGTGGTACTGATCTTATAGAAATTTGGCAAGTCCACAGACAAAAAAACTATTTGTCTTCATCATTAGAGATTCAACCACTGTTGGATTGGGATACTATGATTTGTCACCTTCGCAGTTTTAAATTTACTGTCAAAACATGCTACAGATCCTCCAGTGATTCAAAAGCTGTACTGATCAATGAATGTTTCACTATAGACCTTACTGTATTCTAACCTTTTTTTTTACTCACAACAAGTTTTTCTATAGAACTCTCTACTAGATTGTATTCTCTTTCTCTAAACAACATTCATATATCCTTCTTCTCTTCTTTCTGCATAATAAAAGGCAGTTTGATACTTGGGAAAAACTATATGCCAGGGAAGGAAAAAGCATTCCCAAAAGCACAGAATATATCTCCCTATCTCCATAAAAGAGCAATCAACTATTCATCCATTTTAAAATTTGTCCCTACTGACTAATACCACTTTTTTACTCTACCAGTTACCTGTTTTTCACTCTACCTACACCATGCATTTCTTACTTATACTTCTTGATGATTGCCACGTTTTAAACCTTTCAGTTAATCCTTCAATTTAGCACTCCAGTACTTGATATCTCTGAAGTAAATCTCTAACACCACTCCTTTACTCTACCTACACCATGCATTTCTTACTTATACTTCTTGATGATTGCCACGTTTTAAACATTCCAGTTAATCCTTCAATTTAGCACTCCAGTACTTGATATCTCTGAAGTAAATCTCTAACACCACTCCTTTACTCCAAGTTAACCATCCATTTTGTGCCTAGAGTCTAACCCTTTGCCACGTGCTCCTCTTACTACTACACTGCATGTTTGAGAAGCTTTCTTGAGCTTCTTTAGCTTACCATTCTTCTATCTCTTTTCCCACAGCAAAAAACCAATAGCTCTGAAACATCGAATTTCCCATAGAACTCCTACAAGAAAGCTTTCACTTTGCTCTACTGCTACTTCACTTCTTGGCTAATCCAGCTATCTGGTACACGTATTTTCTTCTTCCTCTCTTTTTCTTATCTGCACTATTTTCTCAAATTACCATGCATGTCAGTTTATCACTATGATCAAAACTTGTTGCTCTTGTCTGAATTGCTTTGCCACATTAGCATGCATCTGAATTCATCGTTACCATTGGAATCTTACTATATCTCTCTATTTGTGTATATAAGGGAAAAGAAACTACACTAGATAAAGATAGTGCACTAAGGCAACTAAATGTCCAAGCAAAAGCTGCCATGCTTTTGACATACCAAAAAGCCTTGGATTGTATTTTTAGAGACTTCAGAATCATAATGATGTACTAATTACACCAGAAGTTTCTCTGTTATTGCAGAAGCACTTGGGTCAACTATATTTTCTCCCCTTGATGTAATTCAAAATTATACTCTCCATATGCCTCTTATTAATCAAGTAAAGCTGATTCTTTTCTTATGTGCTCAAGTCTATCATGGATCTTCATAGCTACTTTACTTGTATGTCTATATGTACGTAACAACAATAAGTTATAGTTAAAATGCAAAAAACATTAATCTAACAGAGTTCTTAACATGTTCCTAGCAACCAAAGAACAATGTCTCAGAACAAACGTATAAGAAAACCATATTGTGAATTATCGCAAGAAGAAAAAAACAGGATAAATGCACGGAGGAGAACTTTGTATGCAGAAAGAAGATCCCAACGCGAAAATGCACTTCTACCAGTTCAGATACAAGAAGACGTTAGTGCAGAGGAAAATGTTGAAACAAGTTTACCCAACAGCTATATCCAAGATAGTCCTTCTAATGAGCAGGAAAGGGTTGATGAGGATAATACTCATCCTACACATTTCGTATCGGCAGGATCAACTTCAGGACTTCATGATCAACGTATGCTATATAATTACTTTTCATACTTTCTAAAAAGTCATTTACAAAGTCTAATTGATAATAGCTGAAATTATAGTATACCTATTACAGTACATGCTTCCATCCTTGTAGAAACTTCACAGCAGCAAAGTATACCGACAGAAGCATTCAGATTACCACATATACAAGATTGTCAATATTGCGGTGCCAAAAGATTCCCTTATGAACCACCAAAATTCTGCTACTCTGGAGGAGAAGTCTTTCTTTATCCAATTGGTATTCCTCCAAACCTTCAACAGTTATATTCAGGATCAGGACCAGATTCTATGCATTTTCGGCAGTACATAAAACCATACAATGAGATTTTGGCATTTACATCAATGGGGGTACATCTTGATCCTCTATTTGCAAAGCGACTCAATGGGGTATATACTTTCCGAGCACAAGGACAGATCTATCATTTCATTGATAGTCTTTACCCTTCAGGACAAATGCCGTCATATCTCCAACTATATTTTTACGACACAGAAAAAGAAGCTGAACTCAGGAGAGGTGATAAGGATAAGTTGCAACCAGAGATTATCACAGGCTTAATCCAGCTGTTAGAGAGAAATCCATATTCACAGTTTTTCCGTGGCCTTACTCATTTACCAAATATCGATGAATATCAGATAGTATTAAAAGCTGATCCTAAAGTTCCAGATTACACTGCTTTGCCTCCAACTGTACCACAAGTTGCCGCTATCTGGTTAGAGAATGAAGAAGCTCCAGAATTACAAGAGCGTGATATTATTGTTCAGAAACATGATGGGCATAGCCAGACAATCAGTCATTATTTTGGCTGTTATGATCCTCTTCAGTATCCTTTGTTGTTTCCATTGGGCGAACCAGGATGGCACCAAGGAATTAAGAAAATTAGCAGAACAAGTGCCTCAAGGTCCTGTCTGGCACAAACCAATATCTTGCCAATGCACTCATCCACAGCAGAAGAACTAATCAACAATGAAACAACAGGTAGATCTTCCTACTTCTTATATAAATTGTATTAACCATGTGACTACAACAATACATTTATTAACCTTGTCCAAAACCTAAAATGTTTTTATCTGTTCAGTGCGTCAGGAAAATGCAAGGAAAGCTAACATGGTTTCAGCTCGAGAGTTCTATGCATATCGACTACAAATTAGGAAGAATACAAATGCAATATTATTAGAATCTGCACGGCTTCTCCAACAGTTCACGGTTGATATGTATGTTAAGATTGAGACTTCAAGATTGGACTACTTCAGGAATCGACAAGAAGAGATCCGGGCTGATTTATATCAAGGAATCGTTGACAGCATTGCACATGGTGAATCTGATCCTTCTAAGATTGGCAAGCGAATTGTTCTGCCAGGTACTTTCATAGGAGGGCCAAGAGATATGCGAAAGCGATATTTAAATGCCATGACTTTGGTGGAAAGGTATGGAAAACCTGATCTCTTCTTGACGATGACATGCAATCCCAATTGGCAAGAAATAAAAGACGAAATGAAACCACATGAGGAGGCTCAGAATAGACCTGATTTGCTCTCTAGAGTTTTCAGAAGTAAACTCGAACATTTGCAAAAAGAAATACTAAGAAACCAACTGTTTGGTCCAATAGCTGCATATACATTTGTGGTTGAATTCCAGAAAAGAGGTCTGCCACATGTCCATATGGTCATGATACTAAAAAGACCGTTCAAGCTTGACACAATTCAGAAAATAGATGCAGCCATTTCAGCTGAAATACCAAACAAGAAAAAGTATCCGCATTTGTATGCAATGGTCCTAAAGCATATGATGCATGGACCATGTGGAGAATTAGATTTGACAAGAGCATGTATGGAAAAAGGCAAGTGTAAAAATCATTATCCACGAAGCTATTGTTCAGAAACTTCTATAGATTCCGATGGTTATCCAATATATAGAAGGCGTTCAACTGGTGAAGTGGTGCAAATTCGTGGTCAAATGCTTGACAACAGATGGGTAGTCCCGTATAATCCATATTTGTTAGCTATGTTTGATTGCCATATCAATATTGAAGTTTGCTCTACTGTTAAAGCAGTCAAATATCTTTACAAATACATATACAAGGGACATGATAAGATCATCTACCGCTTAGCCACGTCAAAATTCCCCCAAGACGTCGATGAGATCCAGCAATTTCAAGCAGCGAGATGGATATCACCGCCAGAGGCAGTGTGGCGAATCTATCGATTCCCTTTCCATGAAATTCGACCTGCTGTTGTTACTTTACAGCTACACTTGGAAACTTGCCAATTGATACCATTAAAGAAGGATGCAAATCTATATAGTATAGTGGATAATGAGTTCGCATCCAGAACAATGCTCACACAATTTTTCTGGATGAATGCTCACAGTGAAAAAACAAAATCTTTGCAACTGCTGTACAAGAACTTCCCAGAGCACTTCGTATGGACAGCTTCGTCAAGAACATGGACAGAGCGAAAACAGCAACAAGTCATTGGCCGAATTGTGACAGCAAATCCAACCGAAGGTGAAAGATATTATCTGCGATTACTGCTCACTCACATTCCAGCGCCTACCTCATATGCGCATCTTCGAACAGCCAATGGTATCACCTTCAGTTCATATAGAGAAGCAGCTGTTAATCATGGCTTATTAGAAGACGATAACAGCAATGAAAAGTGTATGCAGGAGGCATGCCTATATCGAATGCCATTATCGCTAAGACAACTATTCTGCACTATCCTTGTTTATTGTGCTCCAATTAATCCATTGGAGCTATTTTACAAATTTGAAGATGATATGACAGAGGATTACATCTCCATCCAAAATCTCACAAGAGATGCTGCACGCCAAGTTCTACTTCAAGCATTAAATGCAGAGCTTAAATCTATGGGTAAAAATCTACGCGATTTCCAATTGTCCCATCTACTCACTTCTGATTCGACCACAAGAGTACTACCAAAAGAAGTACGGGATGAAATGAATCTCCCCATATCAGAAGATGATCTAAGAAGCCCAGCTCTATTAAATGCAGAACAAGCAATAGCTTATGATGAAATTCTTGACGCTATTCTAAATCGAAAAGTCAAAAGCTTCTTTATCGATGGACCTGGCGGTACGGGCAAGACATTTCTTTATCGAGCCTTACTCGCACAAGTTCGTTCACAGCATCTAATTGCACTAGCAACAGCTAGCTCTGGTGTTGCAGCATCAATTCTACCCAATGGAAGAACAGCTCATTCTCGATTCAAAATTCCAATAAATGCTGATGGTAAACTCTGCTGTAGCATTTCAAAGCAATCTGGCTTGGCTGCTCTTATCAGACAGGCCGTCCTTATCATTTGGGATGAGGCATCAATGGCAAAAAAGGAAACAATTGAAGCTTTGGATTCCCTCCTACGTGATCTTACAGAAAATGACATGTTATTTGGAGGAAAAGTTGTCGTCCTAGGAGGCGATTTTAGGCAGGTATTGCCTGTAATACCAAAAGGAACAAAGATCGATTGCGTGAATGCATGCTTGGTCAGATCATACATATGGCAATCACTCATCAAATTCAAACTGAAGGAGAATATGCGTGCAAAAACTGATCCAGCATTCAGTCGATACATTCTCCAAGTTGGAAATGGTTTGGAAGAGCAAAATGAAGTAGGAGAAATCAAATTACCACCATCCTTGATCCTAGAACCAAACACACAACTACCACCTCTGGAACAGCTAATCCAATTTGTCTTCCCCTCCTTTGATCTTCATAGATTAGATCCACTTTCTTTAACTAGCTCCGCTATCCTCACACCCAAGAACCAAGCAGTCGATGAAATCAATGAGCTTATGATTGGAAAATTCCCAGGGAAAGAGCACACATATTTAAGTTTTGATGAGACATCTGATCCTGCTCAACAAGGTCTATACATTGATTTCCTAAATTCTATAACACCTCAAGGAATGCCATCTCATCGTTTGAATCTCAAAAAAAACAGCCCAATTCTTCTACTTCGAAACATAAATCCATCCCAGGGATTATGTAATGGCACGAGATTAATATGCAAGGAATTTAGGACCCATTTGATTGTTGCTCAAATAGCTGTAGGCGAAAGAAAAGGAGCTATTGTTTTCATTCCAAGGATCCCTCTACAGCCAAATGATCCACAACATTATCCAGTGCAGTTCACACGCCGTCAATTTCCTATCAGACCATGTTTTGCCATGACAATAAACAAAGCTCAAGGTTAGACTTTAGCTACCGTTGGCATATATCTACCTGAACCAGTCTTCGCACATGGTCAACTGTATGTCGCCTTGTCACGAGCAACAACAGCAGCTAAAATACGAGTGCATCTCAGCCAATCAGAAAATGCAATCTTATCGTCCTACTGGACTAAAAATATCGTCTACAAAGAGCTACTGGCAGAAGCTAACTGTTTATAGTTGAGGCAAAAAATTTGTAATAGAATGCATAGATACTAGAAGGAACAAAAAGGTATACCGCCTTCCATTTATTCATAGGTGCATTCACATACATGCTAATTATTCATTAGTATCAATCATTCTATATGTAAATGCTCAGTTTTCCATTAACAATGATTATGAATAAGAGTCGCTTCTGCTGGATTCTAATGCTACTCATTTCTAACCATATTACTTGTTCTATCCATTTGAATTCATCTTCATTTCGCAGGTCCAGATGGCTCCAAACATCATAGCATTGAAAGATATTACCTTGACAAGCAGAAACTTCACAGTTCAAACTATGGTGGTTGAGAAAAACATCCCAAGAATGTCAAGCAAAGGCACTTCCTTATATCAGAGAATCATGTTGCAAGACAAAGAGGTAATAATCAAAAAAGCTCAATCTCCAATCTTCCCATACATGGCACCATAAATACTGAATGAATTCATGAAACAAAAAACTCTCCCATGCAACAGGAAAACAGGATGCAAGCAACAGTCTTCGGCTACGACATCAAAGTTTTTGAAGATTCACTAAAACTGTACCATACATATTCGATAACAAATCCTACTGTTGGCCCAACTCCAGAAATCTTCCGCTTTCTGGAAAACAAGAACCAATTGGGAATCAATGGCCGCACACCAGTTGAGGAAATAGAGATCGATGGACTGACAATGAGGACAATGAAATACAACTTTACTCCAATCACCAGTCTCCAACAAATTAAGGAAGCTAATCCAAGATTGGGTAAGCTTCTATGCCACCAAATCCAAATCAATTATAAACTATTCATGTTTGCACTTTATTGTAGATGTATTGTTCGTAATTCTCAATGTTGGACCACGCAAGTTCATAAACAATTCATATGTTGTCGACGTTCGCATAACTGATCAAAGGTACACACTGTAAAAAACTCTAATCCTAACTAATACCTACGGAACTAATGTACTTACCTACCTAATACTGCCAACACTATTGCTATCAAATCTCTATAGCCTACAACCCTCGGTTCTGTCACTCTGGGACAAAATCTCAGAATATGAAGCCCAAGGAATGGCAAATTTACCAGGCTCTTTCCCAGTGGCAATTGGACTGCGATTGAAAACTTCAAAATACTACGGTACTCTACTCTTTACTCTCAACATCTCATATCACAATTACCACATTAATACTCACAAAATTATGCAAGTACAGGTTGCACACTTGCCACATGAAACTCATCAAGTTTCATCTTTGATGTTGTACTCCCAGAGGCAACCACACTACAATCATGGTAACTACTATATTATCTAAACAGTAAAAGATCTATCAAACATTATTCTCTCAGTTTACGCAATTCTAACTGCATCCTCTTTCACTTACATCCAACTAATGCAGGGCTATAGCAAATGCAGCAAAACTCAGAGAACTAGCAACAGCAGAACCAGAATACCTACTGATGCCAAAGGGACCAGAAAATCCAGAAGACCATATCATCAAGATTGCTAGCCTCCCCATATCAGTTGATAAGGTACTACAAACAGTACAATTCAAAAGCACTACACTTAATTCTACTATCAAACATGGAAGATAACTATTACTAATCTTCTAATTCCACCTATGCAGACACAATATCTGAATGTCCAAGGCATAGCAAGAGTTACTGATTTCTCGCAAAACTTTTACTACCTAGCTTGCTCAATATGCAAAAAAGCAACGAATGCATATGGTAATGGACACTTTTGGTGCAACTACTGTGCCCGAAAAGTACCAGCTCTCACAAAGTACAAAACTTTCCTTATACCTCCATCCATTTTGTCATGTATAGCAACACTACTAAAGAAAATTCTCCTAATTTGCAGGCTCAAATTCAACATCCAGATCACAGATCAAACTGGAACAGTTCAAGCAACAGTATTTTCAGAGGTTGCATCAGAATTCTACAACATTGCAGCAGCAGGTGTCATTGATGTAAGAAAACATAATTAACTGATACAAGATAAACTCAACTACTTCTCCTTCAGAAACAATCTAACTACTAACCAAATGCAGGGCGAACTTCCTCTTCCAAAGCTCCACATGCTAGCTGAACCTAAGGAATGCATCATCACATTGAAAGCCAATATGCACAGCTACGCCGGAATCAATCAATTGAAATTCACTGTCCACAGCATCTCTATTGATAACAACACCGAAACAGAAAATCGTTCGGAAGCACTGCTCAGTTTGCCACCAAACACTCCAAACAAAAAAAGCAAAAAAGCCCACAACGACTCAAACGCATCAACCTCCAGTCCACCAACCGACACCACAACAGAAACCAACCCAGCAGAATCCTCCCTACCAACTCAAGGAACTGCAGCTAGCCCCAGCAAAACAAAAGAAAAAGTTTGATCAACTCCAACTCTTCACAAGCTTTTTGCACTACCAGATCAAAGATCAACAACTTTTGCTCTATCAGACTACAATGGAATCTCCCTTTTGCTTACTCTAGCCCTTTGGCAGTTGTATATATTAGTATCTATCTAAAACCACTCGACTACCTTGAAACCTTTTGTTGACTGCAAGAAGTTGTCTTTTACAATAACTTCTCCAACTGACTGTTTCTTTTGCTTCTGCAATTTGTCTTTCGCTTTCTCTACCTTCAGCTTCCTCTATCTTCTTCATGATAGCAATGGTTATATGAAAATTTCGTGAAATATACATTCCTTTTGGATATTCTAGCATCAAGACATATAATTTATTCAAAAATATAAGGATTAGAAAGTAGTCTATTGTAGTTGTTGAGATATAATAATTAGTCTACTATAATGCATTAAAACTGGCTTTACCAGTTAGTCGGTAGACTTCCATATACATAATGAGAATTTTATGTGCATTGTTGCAAAATATATTTCTGTCACAAAGTACATCGATGCTAATAACGTTTGCCACTAATTCTGTGCAAAGGGTAGATTTTAGCTCATGCTCCATTATACAAACTATAGAAATTATAATGCTTTTCAGAATTATTACAAGGCTGTCTTCTGAAAAACACTACCACGTGTACCTAAGCACGTTCTTTTGCTAATCTGCTGGAGGCAGGCCTTGTGGACCTACGAAAGAGATCTCAGAAATTACCCTTCTAGGTCATAGCTCAGAGCCTATTACGTTTTTAAGCACCACATCCTGCCCCTTCTTTATATAAACTACTCGCGAATGCTTTGCCTTACCTATGATACAAGCTTTACCTGCGAGATTTCTATCTATTATTTTGCAACTACTCACAACTAGCAGCTCCTCTTCATGTTGGCAAACTCTAATTAGATATTCAACATTTTTATATTGATAAGAACTTCTGAAATGAAAGCTCATTAAATCATACGCTTGACTTGTCTTAGATTGTTATTATTTTGCTTCATTGTTTCACTTATAATTCAGTCTCGTATTAATATAATTACCACAATCGTCTTTGCCAAAAGCTATTGTCATTTAACTTCAAACTTATTCTGACACTTGGTACTCAAGCTGCATCGCAGTGCAGGTGCTACATGGACTGTACACAAAAAATAATCAACGAAAGATACTAGACAAAGAGTAAACAAATAAAACCAACACATCTCTAATTTACACCATTCTCTTCATCATGTAATGCTACAAAAACAAGCTTTCTAAACCACTTGACTGTTTATAAACCACTCAGAGAAGGGCAGCGACATTCCATATCCTTTAATATCATGAGCATCAGCCTCCCCTTCACTTTCCACCTTGTTATCATTCTCTCCATCGTCTCCATAATCTGCCTCAAAATTTCCATCACCACCAGATTCACTTGCTCAAACACCACCATTGTCAGAAGCATTCTCACTGCTCTCTGTTTACCTCTAAGCACTTTCCCCATGTTCATCATCAGCATCAGCATCAGCATGAGCATCATTTCCACCTCTTACCTCACCCATAGCATCCTCACTGTTCTCTGCTTAACTCTAACCACTTTCCTCTGAACTGTATTACCTTATGCAGCTACCCCTTTTGACGATAAAACAGGTCTTTCGCAAGCACCACCCTGTAGGAGACTACGCAATGAACAAGAACAAATCAACAAATATCAAAATACACAAAAAATCATAGTTCAAAACAACTTAAATATCTAAACTCTATTACTATAGCCACTGCAGATACAATTCTCTTGTAAAACTATAGATATTTCATACAAGCTTTTCCTCACTACTACAGCTCAACTTCAAACTACAACATTACTATCAAATCTACCAATTCAATCCTAAGCTCCTACAAACAGTACATGCCTCAAAACAATCTTTCACAAATCATAAGCTATTACACTACCATTTTCCCTCTACCTAAGCCAACACTCTACATACCAACCTGTTGGATTAAAAAGCTTCGAAGAACCTTCCCTATCATCAACAACATCCAAAATTCCAAGCAAAATCCAAACCAATCAACAAAACGGGCATGAAATATCGTGCTTTGCACGTCAGCAAGCTACTAGTCCTTCAAAAAAAAAAAACGTATATCTTGTCTAATGACAGGGAATGACAGGGGAGGTATTTATAGGGCAAAAATAGCTTGGAAACCAAGCAAACTTGGCTTGCAAGCCAAGTATTTCGGCCTTCAACTGATTACCACATTCCTGACATTTTTGACCAAAAGTTAGTCCACCGTACGACACTAAATATCCATTGTACGGCACTAGGTTCCACCGCACGGCACGTCTTAACCGACTTAAGTTAAGGCGGTTAAAAACTCTACCGTACGGTAGAAATATGTCCACCGTATGACACAGTTGACCGCCGTATGGTACAGGTGACTGCTCAACAGACCGAACTTCGCAAGGCTGCCCCGGACACCACCGAACTCGGTTTTGGGTGTTCTTTGGACCGTTGGAAAGCTCGTTAAGTCTAATTTCTAACCCAAGTGGTTTGGATAAAAATAAATTTGTACATCAAAAGATATGACGATTTTACCCTCAGGTGGTCAAAATAGAAGTTGTTTAGGCAAAATCCTTGTATTGCCCTCATTTCAAATTGGATTAAGGCTTATTATATATTGATAAAGAGGGTTTTGAGTGTACTAAAATATGGTGGAATCCAACCATAAAAATAAGGAAGTTTGATTTATGAAAAATGGGCTGAAAGCAGACTAAACCGAAGACCGTCGGTGCCACGATGGCCAAAACACGTACTCACTCATTCTAAGTGTCACTTGGCACTCTCATACCTAATCTTAAGGTGTTCCTCACTCCTTTGAGTGCAAAGACCATTGTTTGAAGCTTTCAAGGCACGTTCTTTGACGCAATGAAAAGTTCACGAAGGCTAGATATCGTTCTAGCAGACGAGATAATTACTCGAATCCACGAGTAGCCCTTGAAATGCACAAGGAAAAAAGATAGAAACTCTTGAATTAATATTGATTGAAAAGTTGATTTGCCCTTAGGCTTACAATCTTATTTATACTAGCTAAAGGTTAAAGATAGTCCCAACCTTTGATCTTTCCAACACATGACTCTTAGACTTCCAACAAAGACTTTTAGACTCCTAAAACTCAATACAAAGAACTTAACTAAATGACCCTTCAACAAACTTACTTAATACCAGCCTTGAAACTTTAAAAGACACCTTGGAACTTATTACTAATTCTTTGACTTCCTTTTTGACTTGTGACTCTCCAATTGCTCCATGAATGCTTCAGCTACTTGTTCTACATCAGTCACCTCTTCTTGGAAAGAACTCGACCTCGAGTTCATATCTGGATAGAGCGGTTCCTTGGCATGGTACTCGAACAAGTCAGAAACATTAAAGGTCTTAGAAATCTTCATGTCTTCAGGCAGATCAATCACATAAGCATTGTCATTGATTTTCTTCAAAACTTTGTATGGACCGTACTTCTTTGGTTTGAGCTTATTGTAAGTACCAACCGGACATCTTTCCTTACGCAAGAAAACCATCACAAAATCCCCGACTTTGAATAATTTAACGCGTTTGTGCTTATCAGCAGCTGCCTTATATCACTACTAGAAAATTTTCGATAAGTGACGAAACAAGTGGTGACGAAATGTACTGTTTTACTATAGATGACGAAAAAACAAAATTTTCGTCACCAAAAGTTACTATAGGTGACGAAAAATTTATTTTTTGTCACCAAAAGTGACTTTCGGAGACAAACTATGGGTGACGAAATTTACTATTTCAATTGTCACTTATAGGTTGTCTCCAAAAGTCACTTTTGGTGACGAAAAGCAAATTTTTCGTCACCTATAGTAACTTTTGGTGACGAAAATTTTGTTGTTTCGTCATCTATAGTAAAACAGTACATTTCGTCACCTATCGAAAATTTTCCAGTAGTGTATTTTGCATTTGTTTATTCCAGGTTTTGTTTCACCTCTTCATGCATTGCATGAGCTTGCTTAGCCATAGCCTCTGCAGCAACACTGACATTCGGACCTTTTGGTAAACGAATCAAATCCACTGCATGTTTCGGCGGTGTCACATATACCAAAGAGAAAGGTGATTTCCCTGTGGCACTATGAACTGCGCTATTATAGGCGAACTCAGCTTGCGGTAAAGCATAGTCCCACTGCTTTGGCTTGTTCCCACATATGCTGCGAATTAGGTTTCCCAAAGTCCTATTAGTCACCTCTGTTTGTCCATCTGTTTGTGGGTGTGCAGTAGAACTCCGATTCAAAGAAGTGTCAAACATCCTCCACAATGTCACCCAAAAATGGCTGAGAAACTTCACATCCCGGTCTGAGGTAATGGACTGAGGTACGCCATGCAAGCGAACAACCTCTCGAAAGAACAATCTAGCCACATGAGACGCATCCGACGTCTTTCAGCAAGGAATAAAGTGAGCCATCTTTGAAAATCTATCAACAACGACAAATACAGAATCGACTCCCCGTTGGGTGCGAGGGAGACCCAACACAAAGTCCATAGACAAGTCTTCCCATACATTATTTGGAATAGGTAAAGGCATATACAGACCAGTATTTTGAGACTGACCCTTAGATACTTGACATGTGTAGCACTTCTTCATAAAATTACCGACATCTTGCTTCAATCGAGGCCAAAAGTAGCGCTCCTCCAAACTTAAAACAGTCTTGTCTCTTCCCAAATGTCCACTTAATCCTCCACCATGTCGGTCTCGGATTAATTTCTCCCGCAAAGATGTTTGAGGAATACAAAGTTGATTCCCTCGAAATAAGTATCCACCAGTCACATGGAAATCACTTACAGGTTCATTCCGAACACACTTGGTCCATATTTCCTTAAAATCATCATCATCTTCGTACAACTCCTTCAAAAACTCAAACCCCACAATCTCATGTGCCAATGTAACTAGTAAACTAGCTCGGCGGCTTAATGCATCTGCAACTTGATTGAGAGTGCTAGACTTGTGTCGGATAGTAAAAGGAAACTTCTGAAGAAAAGTTGCCCACCTGACATGCATACTATCCAAGTGCTTTTGATTATTGATAAACTTCAATGCTTGATGATCAGTATATAATACAAATTCCCGCTGGACTAGGTAATGCTCCCAGTGCTTGAGAGCTCGAACCACCGCGTAGAACTCCTGATCATAAGTGCTCCACTTTTGCCTTGCTTCGCTCAACTTTTCACTGAAGAAGGCTACTGGTTTCTTTTCTTGGGAAAGGACAGCTCCAATACCAATACCACTAGCATCACACTCCACCTCAAAGATTTTCTCAAAACTTGGCAGAACCAACACTGGCGCGGTACACAATTTTTCTTTAATCAAGGCGAAGCTCTTCTCAGCGTCTTCACCCCAAACAAACTTGCCTTTCTTCATGCATTCAGTGATTGGTGCCATAATGCATGGTACTGAAATTGTGAAAGAAGCGTTTGTAGAAGGTTGCCAAACCATGAAAGCTTCGAACATCACTAACAGTCCTTGGTGTTGGCCACTCTCGAATAGCCCGAACCTTATCTTCATCACATGGATTCCTTCCGAACTCACCACATACCCCAAGAACAATAAACTACTAGTCATAAAACTGCACTTCTTGAGATTGACATAGAGTTTATTCTCTTGTAGAACTGTCAACACCATTCGTAAGTGCTCTACATGATCCACTTCAGACTTACTATAGATCAAAATGTCGTCAAAGTAAACAACCACAAACTTTCCAGTGAAAGGCCTTAATACCTGATTCATGACTCGCATAAAAGTGCTGGGAGCGTTGGATAGGCCAAACGGCATAACCAGCCACTCGTACAAACCGTCCTTGGTTTTGAACGCTATTTTCCATTCATCTCCGGGTTGGATTCGAATCTGATGATATCCACTTCTCAAGTCAATTTTTGAGAACCACTTCGAACCCTCGAGCATGTCCAGCATATCATCTAGGCGAGGAATTGGAAACCTGTACTTGATAGTGATTTTGTTGATAGCCCTGCTGTCCACGCACATTCGCCAACTCCCATCTTTCTTTGGCGTCAACAAGGCAGGAACAGCACATGGACTCATGCTCTTACGAATGTGACCTTTCTTCAACAACTCTATAACCTTCTCTCTTAGAATTTCATTTTCTTTCGGACTCATCCGATAGTGTGGCAAGTTTGGCAAACTTGCTCCAGGAACAAAATCTATCCGATGTTGAATGTCCCTCATCGGCGGTAATTCATTAGCAACTCATCGGAAGTGAGCACATCAAACTCCTCGAGTAGGGGTTTTACTTTCTCAGGAATGGGCACTGTTGGTTTCCCATTATCTTCAACCACCAATGCCTTGACAACCATAGCATATACTTCTTGTGTGGCTTTGACATCTGCTATGAATTCAGCCTCGGAACTTGCCATGGTCAGAAATGATTTCCCCTTTACTTTAGATGACTTGGTAGACATTTGTTGTCCCAAAGGAGCCATCAAAATTTTATGACATTCCCAAGTGAACAAATAAGTGTTGTCTCAGCCTCTGAAAGTAACATCCACATCAAATTGCCATAGCCTACGTAATAAGACATGGCTTGCATCCATATCAATCACATCACAAACCACTTCAGATTTGTAATGTTTTCTTATAGAAATCGGAACTCGACAAATTTCAGTTACCTTCACTTTAGGCCCTTTCTGGATCCAACAAATACTGTATTGAGATGGATAGGGTTCAGTAGGCAATTTCAAGTGCTCTACTAGTCTCCTTGCAACAAAATTCTCGCAACTCCCACTATCAACGATCAGATCACAAACCTTCTGATTAATTGAACAAGACGATCGAAAGATGTTGTGACGTTGGCTTTGGGCATCTGATTTAGGTGCAAACAAAATCCTTTGTACCACACAATTGACTCTTTCCCCATCCTCAACTGCCAACTCAGCATCATCACTTGGATCGTCTTCATAGTCAAAATCATCTTCAGCTCCTCCCTCGTTTCCTTCTTCCACCAAATTCACTGATGGACGGTCTGGGCAGCCATTGGACCGATGCCCAGGTTTGCCACACCTGTAGCACTTACCTCCCATTGGCTTGGCATATGGGTTTGGATTCTTGGGCTTGTCTTTGCTGACTGAGCTGGTTGTTTGGTTCCCCTTACCATTAGCAGCACCCTTTGATTGATTCTTTGGAACTGAAGATTGAACTGATTTTTCCTTGTCAGATGTAGGTAACGAAGAATCAGTAGGACCTCTTCGATATCCTGAATGTGTTGGTCTCTTCTCTAGAAGTTCAGCCTTGAGTGCCATGTTGTGTGCTTCATCCATGGTCCACAAGACTTGCAAACCAATCTGACCTCAAATTTGTGGATTCAACCCATGAAGGTACCTTGCGACTCGTTGACCTTCCGTTTCATTCAGATTATTACGAGCTGAAAGTCTAGAGAATTCAGTTGTGTAGTCAAAAACGGATTTGGATCCTTGAGAGCAATTCTGATATAGCTGAAACAAATATTGCTCGTAATCTGGTGGAAGAAATCTCTCCATAAGAAGTTGCTTCATTCTACGTCAGGTTGTTATGAGAGCCTTTCCTTGTCGCTGCCTATTCCTTTGCAACTGATCCCACCAAACGGCTGCACCACTTTTCAACTTATAAGCAACTAATTTTACCATCTTTGACTCGGGAACATCCATCATCTCGAAGAATCGTTCAACCTCTGATATCCAGTCAAGAAAGTCTTCAATGTGTAAATTCCCGCTAAACTGAGGAATATCTACTTTTAAGCGATAGTCATCGAACCAATGTTGTTATGGCCTCCTTGGTTGACGAACTCCATGTTCTTCCAAATCAAGTTCTTCCTCACTATCAGATGGAAAGTTATGATGACGTCGTGCATTGTTTTGGATAACAGGTTGGCTTCGGGCAAATCCTTCAGCGCTCTCCCAATCCTGGTTGAAAGGTCGGCCTTGGGCAAATCCCTCGGCGCAATTCCTTTCACCCATCGGCCTGTTGTTGGCGTTGAGATTCAACCCAGCAAGCATATCACGGATTTCTGTCAATTGCTGTTTTGACCCCATGATCTTCGTCATTAAGGTTTGTGTCTCCTGCTTTGTTTTGTGTCATTGAGCCAGGCAAGTCCTTGCTCTGATACCACTTGACGCAGCAGAAAGTACACGAAGGCTAGATATCGTTCTAGCAGACGAGATAATTACTCGAATCCACGAGTAGCCCTTGAAATGCACAAGGAAAAGAGATAGAAACTCTTGAATTAATATTGATTGAAAAGTTGATTTGCCCTTAGGCTTACAATCTTATTTATACTAGCTAAAGGTTAAAGATAGTCCCAACCTTTGATCTTTCCAACACATGACTCTTAGACTTCCAACAAAGACCTTTAGACTCCTAAGACTCAATACAAAGAACTTAACTAAATGACCCTTCAACAAACTTACTTAATACCAGCCTTGAAACTTTAAAAGACACCTTGGAACTTATTACTAATTCTTTGACTTCTTTTTTGACTTGTGACTCTCCAATTGCTCCATGAATGCTTCAGCTACTTGTTCTACATCATTCTTATTATTGGGAAGCTTACAAGCCACTTGTCCACGAATTTCGAAGGTTACTCCAAAAGGTTTAGATCAATCCAATAATTTAAATCATACTTTGTTTATCATCATTGGGGACTTAAAAGGTGTCCGGGATTTCCAAATTGAGATGTCTACACCGAGATATTACAATGTATCCCTTTTAGGCACCATATCCCTATCACCACCCTTTCTACAGGCCCGCCATTTCTCCAGCACCTCGATCTACCACCATCTCCACCGCATTCGCTTCCTCCCTAAACTTCTTATAAATATCACTTCTATAAAACTTTTTTGTCCTAACCACCAATATCATTGAAACAATCGCCCCCAAAAACGTCACTGCTGTAATAATTATAAAAGCCAACTTAAAACAATCCGCCCCGCTACAATTCAAGTCGCTCCCTGCCTTTTTAATAGCCCCTGATGATGCCATTTGTCGGCCAGCCTCTCTATCGTACAGGTGGCCCGCAACCTTGACATTCAGTACATATAACGCTATCGGGCTTGCCGTTGCTCCGATATTGAACAGGGTTGAGTAATATTTGAGTCCGAACACTTCAGATATGATTGCCATGAAGAGAGGCCATTGGGCACCAAGGCAGAATCCGATGATGATTGAGGCAATGTAGAGGCCGTTGGGGACGTCGAAGGCGATTAGGAGGTGGCCGACACAGGAGAAGAGGAGGGTGAGGGTGAGAAATAAGGGGCGAGGGAATTTGTACTTTTTGAGGAAGATTTCGGAGGCAAAACCGGCAAAGACGCGGCCGAGGAAGCTCCATATCGAGATGAGGGAGACTAAGGTGGAGATGGATTTTGTTGGGTAGCCGCGGGACATGCCAATTTGGCCGAGATTGTCAATGGCAGTCATTGTTCCGCCGATGCCGCAGAAGGTGGTGAAGAAGAGGATGAGCATGTCGATGCTGAAGAGGGCCTGGAGAATCGTGTAGTCGTGGCCCCTGTTTGGCGGACGGAATACGTTTTTGAAGCTGGAGATGGATTCTTGTTGCTTTAGTGAAGTGGGTAGCGATTCATCTGTAAAACAACATAAAATTAATTCGGAACATCAGCAACACAGCACTACTAGACGAAAGGCCTACCAAAAGTAGAAACAGGAAGCATGTTCTTCATTTTGCCTATGGATTTTTTACACAGGCCATCCAATATTACTCCTTATTTATTACTACTATTTTCATCCAAACTAATACTTCTACAATTAACTTGTGTTTTTATTTTATTTTATTTTTTTATAGTGCTTAATTTTGCAGTGCTTTTCTCCGGTCCAATTTATTTCTCTTAAGATGACATGTCATTATTTTTTAGCACTTTATTACAAAAGAGACCGTGCAGAATCCACAAAACATTGTAACAAAATATCACTCTCACCAATTTCTGGAACCAGATGAACGAAAAGTGACATATGGAAAGATTATTTCATGTTTAAGGGAATAATTTTGCAATGACAGTCCACGGCTCAGTGTTAAATTTTGGTAATGAGTGTCTTGCAAATGTAATTACCCGTTCAATAAGGCTATAGGCAAACTTTGTAAATATTAATTATTGCCGTAGCCTGTTTGATCATTTTCTCAATATTGAAAGAAAATTTGTCAATTTTTGAGACTTAATCATTCGTTTTGATGAGCAAAATCTAGTCTAGAAAATAAAAAATTATGAACCAAGTTTCAAAAACACAATTTTCATGATCATTTTGTCCGTTTTAATTATTTGGACTTTTTCCAAGTACTTGGTTCATAATTTAATACTCGCGTTGAGACTAAAGATTTTTCAATTCTATTGAGAAAATACCATACAATATGTTTATAAAAATCAATAACACCCGAACTTAAAGAAAAATTAATTTAGGCCGACTCAGCCTAAATATTTGTTACCTGTATTCTTGAAGTCGACACCTAGTTCAGTTGTTGCAACAGTACCATCGGTGGATGGCGGTGACATTGGCGGAGCCGCCGTCTCTCCACTTGACTTCTCGGTAATGATTTTCAATTCACTCGTCGATTCGTTCATCGCTTGTGATTTCTTCCCCCTCCAAACATCATAATCTTCTTTAATCACAACCACCAGCGGCAAAAACAGCAAAATAAGAACCACAGCCGCGCTTCCGCCGTACTCTGTTCTACTAAAATGAAACTGATTCTCGAAGATAATTATAACCATGAGAAAAGCAGCGAGCCCGAGCGATATATACAGGAAATTGTAAAATACTTTGAGCTCGTTGGGTTGTCGAATCACTTTAATGACCCGAATCGTACGGAGGAAAGTTAATGAGATCACCGTCGGGAGCCAACCGATGAAGAGGATGAGGGACTTGGGGTCGTTGCCGTAGACGGCGTGGTAGAGCTGGGTTAAGATGGCGCCGCTGAGTCCGGTGAAACCCTTGAGGAGCCCCAAAACGACACCGCGGCTCTCTGGAAAGTTCTTGACGCAGGTGACCAGAGTGCTGGTGTTGGCGAAGGCCTGGGAATTGGCGCCAATGTATGTGTATAGGCACATTTGCCACACTGGTGGCGTGGAGATTCTTTTGGTTACGGCTAGCCAAATCATAAAGTACCTGTTTGGGTTTTGAAATTTTGCAATTTAGCACTGTGAAATTAAAAACAAGAAATGCAAAGACAAGATAACCATAAAATAAATAAATAAATAAATAAATAGGCATCCTCTTTACTAGACTTATTTAGGTGTTCATTCTATTGATTTTAAATGCTTATATTTTCATCCTCAAATTGTCATTTTACCCAATTATACCCCTATTTATATATTTTTATAAATTATATATATAAGGTGGTGTTCTGGTTTCTATAAAAAGTAATTTTTAGAAAAAAAAAAAGTAATTTCAAACTCAAAAATCATATATTTATGCAAATAATTTTTTTATCAATATAGATCTTGTATGATAGATCTAATTGAGATATTTTATACGATGCAAAAAAATTAAAAAATTATTTTTTATTTTTATTATATTTGAGTTTAAAAATTAAAGAAAAAGAACTTTTTAAAAAAGAATGAAAACTGGAACCCCCCTAAACGTATGGGATATACGTAGGTTTTCAATCCCACAATTACAGGGATTATGCAAATCCCCTCTCCCACCCAACCACCACTTACTGTCCTCTCCATCTCCACAATTTCCGCCCATGTATTTATCTCTGTCTTCCTCCAATGATTAGATTTTTCTTCCTAATTTCTGTCTACAAGTTGATAGTCCACACTCTAAATCGAAACCTTGATACGAGTACAAATTCTTGTGCCTAAACCCTACTTTTCTTTCACCTCTGTTTAGTAATAACAAAACCCCATGAGTAGAATGTCTATTTTATGGGTACCCAGAAGGTTTTTCCTCCGTCTATGAACAAAACCCCCTTGGGTTTTCTAAATAAAGGCTGCTCAGTGGAGTTTACATGTAAAGCCATGCTTAAGCGTGCTAATTATTTCTGGGTTTTGGCCTACAAGTATGTTTTCCTCCTTTTGGTTTATCATGGAGGGCGCCCGTTCATGACAGATTCTTTTGGGAGATTTTTGTTAAAAGTAAGACTAACCGCCGCTCTAGTTATCAGGTTCCGTCCTCAGCCTTTCCTGGAATCCATCCTCCGCCGCCGTTCCAGGGTTTCGTCCAAACATGACTAAATGGTAATTTCCAAAAATCTGTCATAATGTTATTGATGTGCTTTTAGTTGAAATTTGATGTATTGTGTATTATTGATTTTATTTGATATTTAAAAACGAGAGTGGACGACATCAAAATACTCATGAATGGTCAAGATTCTAAGGTTGAGTCACCTCGCTTCCGTCCACTTAATCGCCGCCGTTACCGGATTCCGTTGCAGGAATATCAGTTTTAAATATTATGTTTTTCGATTTTTGTCATGTTTGTGAATTGATAATGTTTTGTTCATCTACGTAGATTGAAACCTACAGTACTTCTCAAAACTTGTCATGTTTTCTGATTTTTGTCATGTTTTTTATTTAATCATGTTTTGTTCATCTATCTCGGTCGAAACCTACATTTTTCAAAACTTGTCATGTTTTCCGATTTTGTCATATTTTTTAATTGATCTTGTTTTGTTCATCAACCTCGATTAGGTTTTGCCATATTTTGTGAATTGATCATATTTTGCCATGTTTTCCAGCTTATACATTCATTTTTGTAAGAGTCATGTTTTCTTTTTAGATTTTAGGGGAATGAAAAAAAGAGAGAGAAGATTAGGAGAGAAAAAATTCAAAAGATTAGGTGAGAGAAATATTTGAAAGAGGAGAGAGAATTGAGATAATTAGAAAAGAAAAAAGAAAAAAAAAGAGAAAGAGAAAGATTTGAAAAATTAGGAGAAAGAAAGGGTATTTTAGGATTTAATTTCTGAAGATAAAAAGATAAGTATTTAAACACGTTAGGATGAGCACCTAAATAAATAAGGTGAAAAAGATGGCTAATTAACTTCTCAAAAAAAAAAAAAAATGCAAAGACAAGACACTAACATATACTCTCTCTTACTTACCCAAGAAAAAAAATATACTCTCTGTTTATATGTGTGTGCGGACGCGCACACTTGTCAAACAAATAGAAAGAGAGGGATTGTAAGAAGAAGTGTAAATTAAATCATAGTTCTAAACTATGCCTCTAGGTAAAGTTTTGTGTGATGGCCAAATAGTATCATAAAATTTTGTTTTTCGATATTTGTTTGTTTGTCTGATATGCTTTTCTTGTTGTTACAAGTGTGACACTGACACCACCATTGATTTGGAGGGAGGTTAGACAAAAATTATCACTCCCTAAGGTTAAAGCGTCACCTAATCAATATTTGTGGATGCATGCAAGATTACCCGCCATTTTACATGGACATGAATTGATAAATTTGCAATCAGCTTGGCTTTTTCAGAAATCATGGTAAATATGATAAATTTGATCATGTATATCTACCATGACTTGCGATGGTTTTGTGCATACCCAGAAGTTAAGGTAAAAAACAAGTGGGCGACGGTCAACTTATCATTTGCATTAGCAAAAATAATTTTGGTTTTATCACTATCCTAAATTTAATTTACCAATGTGAGCTTTTCAAGTGATCATGGTAAAAATATTTGGGTTCGCAACATTAATTTGAATATATACCAAGCCATTTATTTTGGGTAACAAGAGATTCTCTTATTGTACGTTTTGAATACCAATCGATTTAAAATCACAATATTTTTTAGTTGATTTAACCAAATGCCACCAAATCTGGTAATATGTGTGTTATCACTAAACAAGGGTTAAAATGGTAAACCAAGCGTAAAGAGGATGAAAACATAACCTGTTAAAGTGACTGGGATGAAAACTTACGGGGTATCAAAAAATAGGACCATGATGTAATTAATCCTTTTCTGTTTTGGTATTAGTATTATTTTAAAAGCTAAAGTTGTTGAAAAAAGTGACTTGAAAATGTGGTTGAGATTTTTGTTTTTATTCAAAAAATTTTAAGTCTAGACCATAATTTTTGGCTTTTCCAATTCTTTTGGTTGAGATGAAACAATAATTCTAAAAATTTTGACGCGAAACAAAAAAATAGGAAAAAAATTTGAATAAAAAAAAAAGCCAAATGACTTATTTAACCAAAACACCCAATCACCAACTTTTGTGGTTCCATCATTAGTCACATAATTTAGAGGACACAGGAGGTCCGGCTATTAGTATGTAGTATCCCTCGACAGTTTCTTGTGAAAAGACGTGGAATGTTCGGTAAAAAAAATAAAGAAACATCCGCACGTATAAACTTTTAAATTTCTTAACACCAAGTTAAAGAGCTTATAATTGAAATCTTTAATTTAGAGTCCACAAATTAAAAAAAAATTTGCACAGTAGAAATTTATTTTATTCTAAAATATCACATCTTTTTGTAATGAACTATCTTTGGGGAACAGTGTGAGTATGTGCTCATTTATATTCTCAAGAGAAGGAAGAGGTGGGAGAGAGTGTAATCATTTCATTTGAAATGAAAACTATGGGGTCATACATCATCCATTCTTACGGGGCATTCGACTAAATAAACCAAGTGGTTTATTTTTTGTTCTTATTCAAATTTTTTTCGTATCACTTGGCTTATTATTATTTTTTGGGGGATTATTGCATTCTCATGACAAAAGGAATCTATAAAGTAAAATTTTTTTATCGAAATTCAATTTTTTTTGAAGTGGGTGTATAGTCTATAGATGGTTGTGTGAGTGTGTACGTGAGAGTTTCTTAGCCTATATATGTGTTTTTGTGAAACATCTTCCACCAACAAAATTGTCAACTAATTACACTGTATACATGCACTTAGAAAATTATATTAGAGAAGTGAGATGACAGCACTGTAAGCACATCTAGAATAACAAAGGTAATGCGCTGAGGTAACTGAGTCAGATTCCATTTACTAGTAAAACCCTCGCGTTTTGTTTTTGAACGCCACTAAGACCTATGAAAGGCCACTAAGACCCCTTTTCATAGGCCTAAAAAAAAGGGGATTTTATTTTGGAATATATTCCTCTTTACTGAAATTGTTTTCTTCTTTAGAAGAAGTGAGTGCTTCGTGGTCTTATATTGGTTGAGAATTAAAGCCTCACAGAATTGAAAATAATTCTTATTTTTTAAGAAGACAATTTCAAGTTAAAAAATAATGTGTTTACGCAAATAATTTTTCTAGTAATATAGATCTTGTTTAATAGATCTTATCGAGATCTTTTATACGGTGCAAAAAATAAATAAATAAAATTTTTTTTATTTACATTATTTTTGAGTTTGAAAATGTAAAATAAGTATTTATTTTTGAAGAAAGTGTTCTGAAACGGGGTTAGTATATTTATCACCCATCTAGAGTTTGAGAACATGTCGCATTTTTAGGTATACCTTTTAATGTCTAGTGTTTAAGAGGAAAGGTGGTCCGTAATTAATTTGTTTGAGTCGTTACAAATGGTATCAAAGCCTCACACTGGACCAAGCGCAGGGTATGATGTGCTCTGTTACTATAGACACGAGGGGAGGTTGTTGGACTATGCAATGAGGACATTGCATCCCTCTGGGAGAAAGATTGTAATACCCAGGATTTTGGGGAAAGTGAGTGCTAGGCCATGTTCCGATAAGGTTCATATTTTTTGAGTATTTATTTATCACTTTACGAGATTTGTCATTCTCTCACAATACATCACCTTTAATTCAAAATATAAGTTACTTATTTTAATTAATAGAACATACCCTTAAGTCTCACATTGATTGAAAGCTAGAGCCTCACTTGATAAATTTAACACTCATATGGGGCTACATGGCTACATCTCATCTTCTAAGCTATACTTCTTATGGCCAAGTGTTTAGGTCAAAGGAGGGTCAATATATGGTCAACCGAGCTATACTTTTTACAGTAGAGATACAAGTACAGCAAGTGCTGTACAGCAGCTGCGCACAGACTATTTTTGCACCCGCCTTGGGTTTTACAAAGATGATCAAAACCGTTCATTTTGTTCAAAATACTTCGTTTAGGGTCCCTGTAAAACATCACATCAATCCGATATCGGAAGAGGTGTTTACAAATCATCCAACTTTGCTTCAAATTTTAGGCTAAATTTTGAAGTAAAATTGGATGATTCGTAAACACCTTTCCTAATATTGGATTGAGATGATTTTTTATAGGGCCGTAATAAAAGTATTTTGAACAAAATGAGCGGCTCCGATCATCTTTACGGGATCCGAAACAGGCAAAAAAGCAGTCTGTACGCGACTACTGTGCAACAACCTGTAGCAGCTTTCTACTTTTTATGGCCAAGTTATACTTTCAATTGTTCTGTTTAAAAGGAAGTGAAAAAAATTAAAATGAAGAAAAAACTAAATCGATAAGTACATGCATACAATATTATTAAAAATCAAAAAAGAAAGATGAAACAAGGGCATGAAAATCTAAAATTCCAACTGTACCCGGAGAAGTTGAGGACCGCGCTCACGGAGAGCGCCACCCACGGCGGGGTGACCTCATTGATTAAACCGGTGAGTATGCCGAAGTTGCCGCCCAAGTCCTTGAAAAAGCTGAGCAAGTTGAGAGTGGTTTGGTCATATCCGAGTGAAGACTTGATGTCGATGGAGTAGAGTCCGAACATGTAGGTGGCGCCAGCGGCCGACATGATTAAGAAGGATGCGAATACCATGAACCACCGCCCCGCCACTACTTGTACGCCTAGGCTATTCATGTTTGTCCAAACGCCACCGCTGCTGAGGCTGGAAATGAATGGAATTTGAAAGTGTGACCGTATATATTTAATTTGAGAGAGAGAGAGAGAGAGGGTTTGGGAAGCTCACTTATTCTGTAACTTCATTGTTGACGACTAGTTGAGTCCTTGGGAAAGCTTGGAAAGACAATAAGCGTATAACATATACTCTTTCTGTCCCATTTTTATTGTCTATTTTTGAATTGTGTTTCATTTTTTAATGGCTTATATATTTCAATCTATAATATTTTTTCATAATTTTGAAAACTTTGTATTATAAAACTAATTGAAATCTATCAAACAAGATTCATATTGCATATTTTTCAAAATTCACACTAAAAGATATATGCAAAAGAAATAAAAGTGACAAACAGAATAATAGATAATGAATATGGGATGGAGAGAGTATCTACTAGTACTATATCGTATCTCTATTATAAAATAGAAGGGTGTGGAAACAAGTTGTTGGAATGGCTATGATTCATTTGATCCAATGGCTCATGTGTGCTTTCCAACTCTCTTAAGAAAACACTCAAACTCTTATAAATATATTACAAAAATGCCATTAACTTGTTTTTTTTTTTCTCTACCAATTAGCTTCTATTTTGTTGATAAAAAATAAAAAAAACAATTCAGCTTCTCTCTCTCTCTCTCTCTCTCTCTCTCTCTCTCTCTCTCATCAAAGCCTCTCTTCTGATTGTCTGACCACAAACAGTTATCGCCCTTGCCGGTGAGTCACTCAAAACCCGGAATCCACTGTTCTGGGTAACATACTCTCTCGCTCTTTCTCTGATATGTAGTTATTTTTTTTGTTTTGGTTATCCTTTTCTCTATTTTCCTTTAGCTTTTCAAAAAAATTTATAGCTACCTAAAAATTAAAATAATGTTTTGAGCTACTATTAAGATTCAAATAGTAATTTCAATTCCAATCGGAGTGAGTAGTACCGTAGGCATGGACCAAGGTGGGTAGTGCCGTAGACACGAATAAATACTAGTAATGCTATAGTGCATGAATACATTAGTAATATTTGTATTGTATCCTTAATTGTAACAAATATCAATATAAGTTATTCCACATATACATCTGATACTTGGAATTATTATTATTTTCAAATATATATAGGAAGTAGTGCTGAAGTCCGAGTACTCCAAGAAAGACCCTTAGGTCCCGCTCCAGAAATTTTATTAAAAAATAAGCAGCTTATTATATATTTTTAAATTTAAAAATAATGTAAATGAAAAATAAATTTTCAAGTTTTTTTGCACCGTTTAAAAGATCTCAATAAAATCTATTAAACAAGATCCATATTGTTAGGAAAATTATTTGCTTAAATATATAATTTTTAGATTTGAAATTGCCTTCTTAAAAAATAAGCAGTTTATTTGAGTTCTGAAACGGACTCTTAACCAACGTTCGTACAGAGCTTGTTACATGGGAGGGGCAGATTCGGGGCTCTGTGCGAAGGGCCGAAGGCTTTGGCATGGAGAGCAGCTTTGGATTTTGCGTTGATGTTGGGACTGAGTCTGAGATCGATAGTGGTGGAAGGGGATCCTCATCAACTGGTGAGGATTTTGGCGAAAGAGGCAGTGTGCATGCCCGGCAGGGGTGGAAGTTATTGTAGAAGATATTCGGCGGTACGCATTGTGAATTTCGGTTTATTTATAGAACGGCTAATCAGTCGCTCATGTTTTAACTAGTTCGGGAATGCGAGGCTCTAGTACTAAAACTAGGAAAGCTAGGCCGGCCTCCTCCTCTTTGATTATTGGTTCTCTCGAACATGATAATCACTTTCTATGATGTATTTTGGATGTGAATTGAATAAAATGCCCACCGTTTTGACAAAACAAAGAAGAAAAAAGACTAAGTCCATATAGTGCAACAAATACGTACGTTCACTATGGAGCAATTTTATTGTTAACAACGAGACAATTTCAAAATTACCCTTAAAATTTCTTCCAAATGCATGTCACATAAACACCCAAATTTTACTAATTTTTAAGTACAATGTAACAATCCGTACCAGTTGACCAGTATAACCCTTAACCTAACCATGTAATTCAAATTCCTCTTTTTGCCCCTAAAAAAATGTTTTTGACTTCCAGAGCACCTCATAAAATAACTGCTCGGGCAAAATCGTAACATAACATAAAACCAACCGCTCGAACCCATGTTCCACTCAAAATTTTGTATACGAAGAACACCTGTCCCTCTTGAAACCCTGTCAGTTTCTCCTTTTCTATGTTGCAATCAGATGGAGTATATCCAATCTTCATTCCATCTTTCTCTGAACTGAAGTGTACGTGTATGTACGCATTACGCATGTATGCCAAAATAAGACCTCATTTTCTATATATATATATTTTTTGTCAATCTGATGTAGGGCAAGATCCTAGGATTTTTTTATATTTTGTAAACTTTTATTTAGATACAAAATTATTAGGAAATTATATTTGTGTTGTCTGTTTTGCACATTTTTTATTTTTCTATTTCTTAGTTTTGGTAGGATTTAGAGCATCTCCAACCGGAGCATGCCAAATCTGAGGTGGATGTTCAAAGTAAACTTTTGACAGCTACTTCTGTTCCAATCAAGCTGCCTTTCCTTAGCTCAAGTCCACATGTAATTGAAGGTTGCTTCAAACATGCCAATTTTGGCATCAAACTAGTGGAATGCCAATTTTTGAAAAATATAACCGTTGGAAAATTTTGGCTATTTGAATTTGAAAAATACCATTTGACATAAGGGTTGGAGAAAGATATCTTGATATCAAATAAAAAGAATTAGGTATAAGGGTTGGAAAGGAGGCTTTGATGTCAAATTGGAGATGTTAAAATGCCATATAATTAAGCCTTCAAAAAAAAGTTTGACATCTCCAATTTGAAGTGAAGGATTGGAGATGCTCCCCTGGAGATGTATTTCCTTGGAGATTTAATTTTCCTTTTTGTAATGGTCTAGGTTTCCAAGTAATTATTTTGTTTGGTTTTCACTCTAAGTAGTTACCTTATTGTTAGGACTCCTATTAGTATAAATAGGGGTCTAAGTTATTCAATTATAAAACTTTTACATCAACAATATTAAAAAATTTCTCTTTTTTTCCTTGTGCTGCTGTGCGCAAGGTTTGCTCGTGGATTCGAGTTCTATCATCGTTTGATTAGTATGCGACTAATCTCTTCGTGAATTCCGCTGCATCAAGTGGTATCAGAGCCACGCTTTTCCTGATTTGATGGCATTCGTCCATGGAAGATACACAAACCCTATTGACGATGATTGTAGGGAAGGATTTAACAGGACTCGTGCCAAGAGATTTGCCCATGGTCAACCTATTAAACACAAAGTTGATAGGAACCGCGTTAAGGGATTTGTCCACAACCAACCTATTAACCAAAATGTCTCCAGAGGATAATCTTATTACCAACTTGATAGTGAGGATGAATCTAAAGACAAGTTATTGGACATTCAAGGTTTGAAGGGTTTTATTGCACAGATGACGACTTTTCAACTTTTCAGGTACAACCAATAATTCCTAGTTTTAATGGATATTGCCATCCTGAGAATTTAATTTATTGGTTTCCTAAAGTTGACAAATTTCTTGAGTATATGGAAATTCCGGAAGAAAAAGGAAGTTAAATATGTGGCATGTAAATTCTATGGCTATGCTTCTACCTGGTGGGAGAAATTGCAAGCTAACCGAAGACGAGAATTTGAACAACCTATCAAGACATGGCTCAGGATGAGACAATTAATGAGTGATAGATTTCTTCAATCGCATCATGGTCAGATGTTGTATGAAGAGTACCGAAAAAATCTCGAGTTCAAGCGATTGTCCCGAGATAATCTTGACTTGTCTTATTCTTTTTCAAGTAATAAAAATTATACCGTTGCGGCTACTGAAAACTCGAGGGACACATCACTGAACCTGTTGGGTTCGAGTCAATCCAGCTTTGAAGGTCTACAAACCAATAAAGATCTTTCAATCTCATATTCATCACGTTCCAGATATTATGATGGATATGAGATCACAGAAGAAGAGGAAGGAGATCGGGTTGAATTAAGTGACGAAGAGGAAGCTGGCGATGAAGAAGAAATTGGCAGCGCAGTGGATTGTATGAGTGTCCCTACAGTCGAAAAACAATTTGATCTGGGTGGAGGTGCAACCAATGAGGTAATTGCAGGCAAGGATAAAGTTATTGCAATAGCGTACCAAGCACATAAACTAAAAGAAGAGAAAAGTCATGAATTAGAGCCCATAATTCTTGACATTATGATGCCTACCCCAATTTTGAGCCATGTGAGACACTCTGAAGTGCGATTGGTCCTATTGGTAAATTTGGTCCACAATTTTATAATGCTACATCTTTCCTACTTGATGTACCAATTAATTTTGTGATGGATCAACATCAAGAGTGATGTAGGACAAGATCGTAGGATTTTTCGTTTTAGACAAAGTCTGAATATTATTTATTAATAGTTTTATGTAATTGAATAATTTATACCCCTATTATTTATTAATATTATTTATTTATTTATTTATTTATACTAATGTATTCTTAACAATAAGATAACTACTTAGAGTGGAAACCAAGCAAAATAATTACTTGGAAACCTAGACCATAACAAAAAGGAAAATAAAATCTCCAAGGGAATAATAAATCCTACAAAAACTAGGAAATAGAAAAATAAGAAATGTGCAAAACATGTACAGATAGCACAAATATAATTTCCTAATAATTTTGTATCTAAATAAAAATTTCCAAAATATAAAAAATTCCTACGATCTTGTCCTACATCACAATCAATGGCGAAGACCGTCTATGATCTGGTATGTTATTCATCTTCTTCAACTTACTATACTATTTATTGTTTTTTTTTTCTCGGCAAACGAAATTTTTATTGCAAATTCGGAGGGGTACATCGAGGGCTCAACCACTGATAGGATACAACACTTACGCGATCAAGCATAAAACAGGAACTAAAAAAAGAACACCTGACAACGCCTCGAGCAAAACATTGGAGGACACAAACCTCACCTAAAAAACAAACAACTCTTCACAGTTTTAACAACCTAATTTCATCCAAAAAAACCTTAAATTCTTCCACCGTATACACCTTAATATCGAACTTGGCCTTTACCCACATACCAACTCTAGTCTTTACCTTGTCCACCACATCCTTAGCTGTCACTGTTGCATTGTTAAACACATACTCATTCCGCACCAACCATAACGACCACAACGTTGCAAAGAAGGAGGTTTCCCACAAGTTTTTCTCCAAATTTCTGAATTTAGAATCCATCCACCACCTTAGATGGTCATCTAGAGATACGGGACAAACCCATTGTACATGCCACCATTCTAAAATCTGAGACCAAACAGTCCATGAAAATGGACAGTGCAAAAACAAGTGTTGAGGAGTTTCCAAGAGCAAAGAGCATAGGGGGCAAGAAGTGGACTGTCCCTCTAAGATCATGTTTCTGCCCATGAGCACCGACCTCGTAGCCACCTTGGATTGAACTGCCATCCAAACGAAAATTTCCACCTTAGGAGGACAAATGTTCTTCCAGAGGACTTCCAACCCCGAGCTTCTTGACTGCCCGCTGCTCTCCCATTGATTGTACACTGATTTGACCAAGAAATGATTATCTGAGGACCATCTCCACTTCAAGGAGTCACAGCTATTTTTGGGTAAAACAAGATATCTGACAGAGATGCAATGAGGCGATTTGTGGCGATATCCCCAAGTTTTAAACCCTAGACGCCGCCGACCCATCTCGGCAGTTCTCCGGCGTGCTCCCCTCCCTCTTCTCTCTTCTCCCCTCTCCCTAGCGTCTCTCCGGCTTGATCGTTCGTCGAGCGCCTGGGTTTTGCTCTGGTTTGGGGAGGTTTCACTGAACCACCATCTGATTTGAGACAAAGGAGGGGCCGGGAAGCAATTCCACCAACAGTGAACTACGATCTGCGAAATCAAGAAGAATCAACTGCGAGGCCAGCACCTAGGTTCTGATTTCCAGGTACTGATTCTTCTGCTTGTTCACGAATAGTCTTGTTCGGATGGATTTGAGTAATGACTCCCTGCGTTAAAATTCTGTATTCACTCTAGCCCTAGTTCTGGTTCGCATCTTCTGCTAGCTGCATCTCTAGGCTTGTTCTGCGGGTTGTTGGTCACTGTATAATATGGGCAAACAAAAATCTGCTAGGAAACTATCCCTACGAGACTTCCATGATCATATTTGTAATGACTCTAGTTTGTCTGATGTTGAGGTTGTCTCCATTGTTGATGAGGATAGTGATTTTGAGGTAGCAAATGAGGCTACAATTGAGGTCCCAAAGTTGCCGCCTCAAACCAGTGAGGCTTGGCCGGCACTTAAGTCCCCCATTGTTCCAGGGGACAAATCGACTACCTTGAGTGGTGCAACTGCCATGTCTGTTGAAGGAAACAAACTGGCAGGTATGAATGCTTGGTCTAGTCCTATAACTTCACCTACCAAAGCAACCAAAAAGGGAAAACTTAGCAAACAACTCAAGAAGGTTCCCGTTGTGTATGAGAATGGTAAAGTCATGATTCCGTCCACAATAGCTGAAAATGGGGCTTTGAAATGGAAAAACGCCATTGTGGGTAGCTTTGTTGATAAACGATTATCCTACTACCAAGTTAGTTCTTGGGCTCATCGTGAATGGAAAATCAACACTGAGGATGTTGTCACTCTTGACAATGGATTCTTTGTGTTCAAGTTTAAGGACGAGGAAGTTGTGGACTCCATTATTGAGAATGGCCCATACTTTTGTGGCGGCAAACATGTGATTTTGGTAAGGTGGCATCCTGGGATGCACCTTA
Source organism: Rhododendron molle (assembly GCA_025413875.1). Lineage (NCBI taxonomy): Eukaryota > Viridiplantae > Streptophyta > Magnoliopsida > Ericales > Ericaceae > Rhododendron > Rhododendron molle. The sequence goes on from CM046390.1 coordinate 17,222,575, forward strand.
CAAAAGGGGCATTCTCCAGTGTTCCGGTATGGGTTAAACTCTATAATGTTCCCCTCGAATGTTGGAATGATGAGGGTTTGAGTTATATTGCAAGTCATATCGGTAACCCCTTATACCCTGATGAGTTCACACGGGAACATAGCCGGTTGACGTTTGCTCGAGTCTGTATTGAAGTGGAAGCGACGAAGGAGATTCCGGAGTCGTTTGTTGTGGATTTGGGTTATGGTAAGCCATTTGAAATTAGAGTTGAGGTCCCTTGGAAACCACAAGCTTGCAAGGTGTGCAAGACTTTTGGTCACACTACCAACGCTTGCCCAAAACCCCGTGTTCCTCCTCCTTCTCTTGAGTGGAAAGTCAAAGAGAAAGTGGGAGAAGAAGTTCTAGTTAATCAAGAACAAATTGCCAAAGCAAGAGATAATGGAGAGAAGGCATGGATAGAGGTTAAGAAAAAGTATGGTCAAAGCACTCCGGGCACATCGTTGGCCGTCTCTTCTCATTGCCATGCCCCTTCTACATCAAAACAAGTAGGCGCTCTAGAGAGTTGCGAGGCTTTGTGTGTCTCTTCCGTTGTGAAAGGGCCAAATAATGGTGATAAGGGGGTTGTGCCTTCTCCGGTTGTGGTATCTCCGAGTTATTTTGAAGTGCTTAAGTCGAGCGACGCGATTTCAAGTGTAGTGGAACAAGTGTCTCGCACCTCTCCTAGCATGCTCATTCACGATCCGGTTTGTGAAAGACAACCGGCAAATGACACCGTGGCTCTTCGTAGGTCCGCGCGCTTTCGGGAGCCTCCAAGGATCCCTTTGGAAGGTGACTTCATTGGACCTAATGCCCCGAATCCACGGGTGGGAGATCCCTCTTCACCTAGAGGGGAAACGAAAAGGAAGCTTAAGGAGAAAATCAAAATGTTAAAGGCCACGAGGACAAAGTAATGTTGTGTTTGAGGTCCTTTTTCTGGCTTCCTTGGTGTGTTTCGTGTGTGCTTTCTTTGTAGCGTGTTTAGAGCTTTCTTGGATATTTTTCATGTTTAGTTTAGGTCCTATCTCTTCTCCCCCCTTTCTTTTTCTTTCTTCTCTTTTGTTTGCCCGGGGTTTGCCCCTTGTACACATGTACATCCGGTTATCTTTTTTTTAATTTCAAGCTAATTTACCCAAAAAAAAAAAAAAAAAAAAAAAAATGAGTCACAGCTAGACGACTCCAGAACAACGGGTTGTAATCTGTTCTTTAACTCGTCCATTTGGTTATTTTCCCAGTCAAGTAACCCACGACTGAAGGTCAGATGCCAACTATCAACTCCCAAGTCTGTCCAGACTGCATTGACAGACGCCTCCTTTTGAGTAGAGATTAGGTACAACCGAGGATAATCGTCTCTAAGTGTCGTGTCCCCCAACCACACCTGGTTCCAAAAGGAAATTCTCAACCGGGAACGAACCTGTATTCGAAAGCCCTCTTGAATTATACTTCCGACGCACGAGGATACATCCCCAAGGGTACAGATATCCCTCCAAAACTTCGTAGCTTTACCCGTATTCGGCATACGAGGGAGCCAACAATTGTGTTCTAGATTGTACTTTCCATCGATAACTTTCACCCACAGCGAATCTGGCTCTGTATTGAACCTCCACCACCACTTAACTAGGAGGGACAGATTCTAGATCAACAGATTCTTCACTCCCAAGCCCCCATTCTCCTTTTTCTTACATATCACCTCCTGTAACGATCCGGATTTTTGTCCTATTTTTTATTTATTTATACAAATTTGAATTGTTAAATAATAATTCAATAATTAATTAGATTGAACAACTAAAATACATTATTATGTGTATATTGATATTACATACAAAATCGTATAAGAAAATTATTATACTTTAGATATGCACACATTTATATTCATCCCTTATCCTTCCTAACTAAACCCTAAAAACCCTAACTAAATCCTATCCAAACAAAACCCATACTTATCCCACATTACCTACACAACCAATCCCTCCCCCATTCCCCATCTATTCGGCTGAGATAGTGGAGAGAGGAAAACAATTTCTCCTCCATCTCTTGTATTACTCCCCCATTAAGTTACAATACCTTTTTCTTTCCACTAAGAGAGAGAGAGAATAAAATTCTTTTCTCTTTCATTTCTTTTCTGCCAAAAAAGAAAAGGGAAGAAGAAGAAGAAACCAAAAGAAAGAAGAAGAGGGAAGATAAGGAGAAGGAAGGAGAATGACCACCGGATTCCACCATTGCCGCTGCCGTAGCCGTCACTGCGCAATTCCATTTTTTTTCCAATTCTAGCTAGAACTCCAAGGATCAAGGTAGATATCTCATTACCCTTTAACTCTAAGTATATTAAATATGTTTCGTAGTATATTCGTGGCTCAAATCCAACCCATGTAAAGAGAAACGGAAACTATCAAAAACTATTTGAACCATTCGGTGCCTCGCCCCCGCAAGTCACGGCCTTATGGCCGACACCTTATTAACAACCTGTTTGGTTTCCTCCCACTCGGGTAATACATTGTTGTACTTGACTTAATGACATACATTTAGCTTAGGCCTTATGATTATTAATGATATATAGGTTGGGTAGTGTGGTCGAAATATGTAAGTATTCTACTGATCTCTATGAGTATAGAATAAAACTAGTATGTATTAGTAAGATACGGAATAGTTAGTATAATTAGAAGTGTAAAGAAGTAACTAGAAGACTCGTGGAATTACTTGATTAAGATATTGTATATATATAAAGATGTAGTCTTAGATAATTAAGTCTGACTTGTTTAACGAGAAAAGTTTATATTTCACTAAACAAAACTATACGGATTTATAGTCAGATTATTAATAATAAAAGGGTGGGGTCTAAATGATGCGTCATTTTAGTTCATAAAAATGTATGTCTTAATTTTTAGTGAAACTTAATTGACTACTTTAGTAATTTAGTTTCTTAAAACTAGATAGTGTTTAGGTGAATAGTTTAAAATGACACTTTAGATTAAAGCAATTAGGAGATATCGACTAGTAAGATTTGAACTTAGTAAATCTACAGATTTTGCCTTAAAAGGTTAAATACTACAAGACAATCGCTAAGATCGGTTAAGTTACTAAACTAACCATATGGTTTACGAAACAACTATCCAATCCTCAAATAATGGAAATTACTAAAATGAACCTATGTGCAAAATCCTAATGAAACCCAAAAGTCACCCGGACAAATTTGAATACTCTATGTGAAATATTCTTGTGTCTTTTGAACTGTCGATAATGTATTGTTTTAATGACTTTTTATAAACTATTGTTATTATTGATCCACTTGCAAATACTTTGGTGTTGAAGCATATTGAAATCGTTGTGAGGTTAGTTTGGACTTAATTAAGGATGTGGGCGTGCGGCGGTTCAGTTATCATGTGTCTGTAGTTATGTTATGATCTGTTTACTCCTCATTTGAAATGATTATTTTGCCGATTGAACCGGGAACGTGAGAACAAGAGTACCACATAACGAGTACAACCAAAGACTTCGAGTACAGGAGCATAGAGCTCGCAATCTAGTCAAGCACTTGCCTGAAGTTCAGGCTATCCCTAATTACAAATTCCCTCATTCCAATAGGCATGTCCATAACAAAGACGAGGTCTTCGGTGTGTTCCGCCCCCATCCGAGCAAGGTGGTCAGCACATTGGTTGGCCGCCCGGGGAATATGCCCAATCGTAGTGTTGGTCTGAGCCAGTAGGAAATGGGCTTCATTGATCAGCACACTCTGGGGGTGATTGCCTGGGTTTCCTTCCGTGACGAGGTCCACTGCTACAAGTGAGTCTGATTCAATCTTGACGTTCTCTAGCTTCCTGTCCCGAATGACTCCCAGTCCCTTGTAAATGCTCCACAACTCTGCCTCCAAGCTCGAATTAAAGCTCCGCCTGCCATAGTATCCCATAATCCAATCTCCCGCGTGACTTCTGAACAATCCTCCAAACCCTCCTATACCATTCGATTCATACCAGCAGCCATCCGTATTTAGCTGGAAGTTTCCTGCAGGTGGGTTAGTCCAAGAAGTCAGGCATGTATTTATGCAGCCATTAGTGAGTGGGGACTTGAACCCATCCACTATCTCTTGAGCATAAGCAATAATATTCTTGGCACTAACATAAGGAGGGATTTCAATGTTGTCAAAACTTTTTTTATTTCGATCTTTCCAAAGCTGCCACAAAGTGGTGATAAACAAGATGTGCCAAGGGATATTATTACCATATCCAGCGGTCTATTACTTTTCATGTTTAGAGAGATCCAATCTTGTATTGGAGTGTCCAAGTCCCCTCTCAATAAATGGCTAGAAGGGATGTATCTCCAAAGCTCTTTAGCTTTGATACATTCCCTAAACAAATGACTGATATTCTCAGAAAAGGTATTGCATCTTGGACATAAGTCTGAAGTTGCAATACCTCTTCGGTTCCGAAGATGATTAGTAGGAAGGCTATTATGAAGAATAATCCATAAAAAAGTTTTGAATTTTTCTGGCATTTTCAGTTTCCAAAACCACTTCCATCCTGTCAAGTCCGGAACATCTTTGTTAATAATCTCATAAGCTGCAGAAATAGAAAAGTTTCCATTTCCTGATCCCTCCCAGGTGGGGTGATCAATAGATTGGGTGTAGACAGGAATGTGTATAGCATTTATGCTCTCAAGGGTTTGGACATCTACATATGGGGCAATATCATCAAGTACCCAATTACCATTCACTATCAGAGTTTCTACCTTTTGGCTGCAATATCATCAAGTACCCAATTACCAGTTTTCTTGAATTTCCGTTTGACCCAAAAAAAAAAAAAAAAAAAAAAAGAACCGGGAATGTGGAAAGGATATTAGGGACGTTGGATGAGTTGTGAACTTAGAGAAATTTTGTAGATGTTGTTCTAGTTAACATAAAAAGAAAATAGATGAAAGGTTACGGGCTTAGCAGGACCTCGGGGGTAGCCTGACAGGACCTCGTGTGATCGGGGATAGCCTGGTAGGACCTTGAGAGCAGCCTGAAAGACCCGATGTAGCTAGGGTGGCCAAGCAGGACCTCAGGGGTAGCCTTACAGGACCTCAGGTATTGAGGGTAGCCTAGCAGGACCTTGAGGGTAGCCTGATGGACCTAGAATCGTGAGGGTGGCCAAGCAGAACCTCAGGGGTAACCTAGCACGACCTCAAGTATTGGGAGTAGCCTAGCAAGATCTTGAGGACACCCTAATGGACCTAGAATTGTGGGGGCAACCTGATGGACTTAGAATTATGAGAGTAACCTACTAGGACCTCAAGATGTTGAGGGTAGCCTGGTAGGACTTGTAAAGTATGTCCAGGGAAATTCTGAGTTTGGAATGTGGTGAATACTGCGGTGTTGGAAAGATTATAGAAGTTGAGATTCAGGAATTTACTTAAGTTGGTGGTTTCATAATGAAATAAGTTTTGTTCTCTTCGATTCTTACCTCCTTTTATTATAAACATGATTACTTGTAGTGTAAGGGTTAATGGGTAAGATTTATCTACTGATTTTCAAAACTCATTTTAGTGCCGTTCGGCCTGGCGTTTCATGCCAGGTATTCAGAAGACAGGAGGTGATCAACATTTTCAGAAAGAGAACCCGGTTGTTGAAACTGAGCAAGAAGAAGCTTGGAACCCGTATCGGATTTAGTGTTCTAGTCTATCCTTTTTGTTAAATAAAGTTATCAGACTTCTGTACTTGTACCCTTAGAAGCTTTGATTTGTTTTTAGTACTGAATTTCCAAATTTCAAGAAATGTAATCTAAAATGATTATTTTTATTTATTTATTTATTTTACTCAAATTATGTTTATCGTAAATTTGAATTTTAAAGCTTCCGTTGCTAAACTCTGTTTTGGAGATTAATTTACCTAAATTCATTTATACATGTATTCAATCAAAAAAAATGATTTAATAACGTTTCTGAAAATCGGGGCGTTACACCTCCCATTTGACTAAATGCAGCTTTCTCTTGTCAATACTATCCCCAAAAAAAAAAATTCCTTTGGATTTTTGCCAACCTCTTCACCACGGATGCAGGCATTTTGAAGAGTGACATGAAATAGATCGGCTGATTGGCAAGTGATGAGTTGATTAAAGTGAGTTTGCCCCCAGACGAGTTGAATCTTCCACGCCACACGCTTAATCGCCTCTCCATCTTTTTCACCACTGGATCCCACGTCTTGATCCTATTGGGATTGGCACCCAAAGGTAAGCCCAAATACTTAATAGGTAATTGGTCGACTTTACACCCCAACACTTGCGCTAAGGCCACCGCATCCTGATGAGGAATCTTGATACCACATAATGAGCTCTGGGAAAAATTAATTTTGAGTCCAGACATGAGCTGAAAGCATCTAAGGATTCTTTTGATATTAGACAACTCCTCCACATCATTGTTGCAAAATAAAACCGTATCATCCGCAAATTGAAGATGCGTCACCGTCACCCCATTAGCCCCTATTCTTGCGCCTCTGATAATGTTTCGTTCCTTAGCTCTCTCTAGTAGAATGTTTAGCCCTTCGACTACAATATTAAAGAGAAAGGGGGATAACGGGTCTCCTTGTCGGATACCTATCTCAATTTGAAATTCTTTGGATGGAGAGCCATTAATCAACACAGACATGGAGACCGTGGAAACACACTCCTTAATCCACCCACACCATTTCTTTCCAAATCCCATTTTCGCAAGAAGATCTAACAAAAAACCCCAATTGACACAATCGTAGGCCCTTTCAAAGTCAATTTTCAGAATTAAACCCCCTTGCGAGCTGTTCTTCCAACAATGAATAGCCTCATTTGCGATAAGAACTCCATCCAAAATTTGTTTCCCTCCAATAAATGCAGCTTGAGATTCTCCGATTACCAATGAAAGGAGAGGTTTGATTCTATTAGCTAACATTTGGATAATACCTTATACACCCAGCCCACCATGCTTATGGGTCTATATTCTATGAAAGATAGAGGACAATCGACCTTAGGAATCAAAACAACAAAAGTCGAATTTATTGTTACTAATAGAACTTTTACAAACCTCATAATTTGATTTATGCATGTCTGTTAGTAAAAGTTTTTGTTGTATTTGCAAAAAAATGTTGGGCAAATTTTCGTAGTCGTCCCTCTAATTTCAATTGTCACCAAATAAACCATGTAGTTTGTTTTACGTTTCAAATTTGTAAAATTGTTAACACCGTTAATGAAACTAACGGAAAAATATGATTAAAAAACTAAGTGTTCCAATTTCAACTGGTTGAATCGGTAGAAAGATCTTATTTTTTTAATCATTTTATCCTAAATAGTCGTAATGAATTTTTGGCTCTAAAGCTTTTCAAAGAGCACCCGAAGACTCCTTATTTAGTTTCGGGGCTCTTTTAGGGTGCTAATTGAAAAGCCTTAGAGCACCCAAAAAATCTTTGCACCTGTTCAAACAGATTAAAAATTGAAATACTTAATTTTTTAACTATATTTTTTAATATATAAACGGTGTAAAATAATAAGTGTTCCAATTTTTAATCCATTTGAACCGGTGTGAAAATCTTATTTTCTGATCATTTTATCTTAAATGGTCATAATGGATTTTTGGCTCTAAGGTCTTTCAATGAGCACCCTAAGAGAGCTCTAAAACTAAATAAGGAGTCTTCAAATACTCATTAAAAGGCTTTAGAGCTAAAAATTCATTACGACCATCTAGGATAAAATGATCAAAAGAATAAAATTTTCGCACTGGTTCAACCGGATTGAAAATTAGAGCACTTAATTTTAATTTAATCATATAAATGGCACACGCGATACATGTACAAGTGATCAGATGAAACCTAGATAAACCACTTTCCATTTTTCGAAAGGAGAAGAACATTGGGGGAAATCACTGTGAAGAATTCCGATGTTCATTTCCTTCCAATAATGGAAGGTGATTTATCCAGTTTCATCCGATCACTTGATGCGTGTGCCCAAATGCTAGTTCCTATTATGGGGCCAAGAATAGTGCATGGGTTCTAACTTCTTACAGTTAGGAATGTAAAACAAGGGAAAACACAATTAAGGACATGGACTATATATACATCATTATTCCTTACTAGCAAGTAGCAAAGAGACATTACTAGTATATATCCCCCCTTCTCCCCATTTTTCCCATGATTGATACCTATGTATCCATCCTCCTACTCTTATTTATATTACAAAAATAAGTACCTCGGTTTAATCAATCTATCCATCAACCCCCACTTTCAATCCTCTCCCCCACCACTCCTCCACCTCCTCCATTTACATCTCCACCACCTTTGCTTCTTCCCTAAACTTCTTATAAATATCACTTTTATAAAACTTCCTCGTCCTAACCACCAATATCATTGAACCAGTCGCCCCCAAAAATGTCAACGCCGTTATGATAATAAAAGCCAACTTAAAACAATCCGCCCCGCTACAATTCAAGTCATTCCCTGCCCCTTTAGCCACCCCTGATGCGACCATTTGTCTGCGAGCCTCTCTATCATACAGGTGGCCTGCAACCTTAACATTTAGCACATATGATGCGATCGGGCTCGCCATAGCTCCGACATTGAATAGGGTTGAGTAATACTTGAGTCCAAAGAGTTCGGATATGATTGCCATGAAGAGAGGCAATTGGGCGCCGAGGCAGAATCCGATGATGATTGAGGCAATGTAGAGGCCGTTTGGGACGTCGAAGGCAATTAGGAGGTGTCCAACACAGGAGAAGAGGAGGCTGAGGGTGAGGAATAAAGGGCGAGGGAATTTGTATTTTTTGAGGAAGATTTCGGAGGCAAAACCGGCAAAGACGCGGCCAAGGAAGTTCCATATCGAAACGAGGGAGACAAAGGTGGAGATGGATTTTTTTGCATAGCCGAGGGAGGTGCCGATCTGGCCGAGATTGTCAATGGCGGTTAGTGTTCCGCCGATGCCACAGAGGGTGGTGAAGAAGAGGATGAGCATGTCGATGCTGAAGAGGGCCTGGAGGATGGTGTAGTCGTCGCCCCTGTTTGGTGGGCGGAACATGTTTTTGAAGCAGGAGATGGATTCTCGTCGTTGCACTAGGGAAGTGGGTAGTGTTTGAGCTGTGAAATAACTTCAATATGATTCAACTGATTATAAAACAGAGAATTCCGAGCATCGCCAACCCTATTTTAGACGCAATCTTTTGTTTTTAGAGTGTTCAAAAATTCATTCGTAATGACATTATCCACTTTTTCGGTAATGTTTTTATTTGTGATTGTTAAAGGATAGTGATAATTTCAAAACTATTTTTGTTGGTGTCAAAATTTTAATGCATAAAAGTCTTGTACACTACATATGGTACAAATTTTTTGTGCATTTGAATTTTGACACCAACAAAAACAGTTATTTTTACTTTTGTGACAGTCTATATATCAAAAAGTAACAGTCTATATATATAAAGGTATAAAGAAGTTATTTTTTGAACTTTTTCCTGCGCGCCTTTATTACCAAATACTGTACCAATATTCAAATGAAGTTTAAAAGACGATACCTGCAGTTGGCGTACCATTGATGGACTGAGAAGATGTCGTCGATTCCGAAACTGCACAAAATATGCAAAAACGCATTAATGATACCTAACATCTTTAATGCTATATTTGGAACTTATTGGAAAATGGGTGAAAGAAAAGGAAAATAAGAATTTTTCCCTCTTGGTTGTTTGATTCTTGGTTTTGGGAGGAAAGGAAAAAAATTATAAGGGAATTGTAAAAAGAAAACTTTAGAAAGTGAGAAAGAAAATGAAAGAGAAAAATATGTGTAGCAATACTCTGTTTGTTCTCGGCTGGTATCCATTGTCCTCTTGGAACCAAACAAGAGAAAACCTTTTTCGTCCTTATTTCCTCTCATTTTCTTACCAGAACCAAACAGGAGAAAGAAGCCCTTTTTTTTTTTTTTTCCTCTCTACTTTTCCTTTCCCTTCCCCATGTTCCAAAGAAAGAAAATTTGCGTTAGGCCAACTCGATCAGTCCAAATATTCACAACCAAGATTCTAATGAAGTTTAAAAGACGGTACTTAGTTCACTTGTGGCAGCACCATTGGTGCACGGCGGCGACCGCAGCGGAACCGCAGTCTCCCCACTTGGCTTCTCGACCATAACTTCCAGTTGGCTCGTCGGTTTGTTTATCGCTTGTGATTTCTTCCCCATCAAAATACCATACTCTTCTCTGATCACAATTGCCAGCGGCAAAAACAACAAAAAAAGCACCGTGACGGCGCTTCCATCGTACTCCACCCTAGTAAAATGAAATTGGTTCTCGAGTAGAATTATAACCATGAGAAAACCAGCGAGCCCAAGCGATATATACAAGAAATCGTAAAACACTTGAAGCTCGTTGGGTTGTCGGATCACTTTCATGATTCGAATCGTACGGAGGAAAGCGAAGGAGATCACCGTCGGGAGCCAGCCAAGGAGGAGAATGAGGGATTCGGAGTCGTTGCCGTAGACGGCGTGGTAGATTTGGGTTATGATGGCACCGCTGAGACCGACGAAGCCCTTGAGGAGTCCCAGAAGGGCGCCGCGGCTCTCTGGGAAATTCTTGACGCAAGTGACAAGGGCACCAGTGTTGGCGAAGGCCTGGGAATTGACGGCTGCACATATGTATAGGCACATTTGCCACACTTGAGGCGTGGAGATCTTTTTGGTTACGGCTAGCCAAATCATGAAGTATCTGTTTAAATTTTGCACTGTTAAAATAAAGAGTAACGCAGAGACAATATAAATAAATTTCTATGGGTCAAGATAATAGAAATACTTTTTCAAAATACATTTCATAACTTCCACGAGATTGCGAAGTGTAGTGTGTAGGGAAACAATAACAAGGGACCATAACAACAATTTAGCACAACAACAATACGAATAAGATAATGATGATAATAACATGCAATAATAATAGTAGTACTGGTAGTAGTAGTAATAATAATAAAACTAATAACAACAAAGGTATATTTCATTGAATTCTTGTGAGGTTTCTGACAAATGCAGAGACTTCCCCTGAGAATTTACACTAATCTTCTTTGGTTTACAAACTCTTAATTACACAGATTCATCCAATCCGTTATTTGACATTAACGTCTTAGTTTTTACGATAAAATACCCTTGATATTTGGCAAACTAAGCAATCAAGTATTCTTGTTCTATTTTTCTTCAAATTGAATTTTTTATAAAGTTAAAATATAATTAATAATTATATATATTTGATCAAGTTTGAATCATTACTAATACTTACATCTTATATTGTTACTATGATAGTAACTTTTATGAAGTTAATATATTGCTTAATCGTGTCTCTCTCTCTCTCTCTCTCTCTCTCTCTCTCTCTCTCTCTCTCTCTCTCTCTCTCTCTCTCTCTCAATATATATATATATAGGATCCGGTTCCGGTGAGGGATCCCTCATTTTGTTAAAATGCGGGACTCCCCCTTCCCAATTGAATTTCGATGATCCGAGCCGCTCAAAGTGATCAGAACGTGATTTTAAGGGTCCCCGCGAGAAATCAGCAAAAAAAATGACCGGGAAGGGCTTCATCCGGGCAGTTTTTTCTGAACGGTTCAGAAAAAAACTGCTCGGATGAAGCCCTTCCCGGTCATTTTTTTTGCTAATTTCTCGCGAGGACCCTTAAAATCACGTTCTGCACACATTGAACGGTTCGGATTTTCAAAATTTGATCGGGAAATGAGAGTCCCGCATTTTAGTCCCTCATTTTAATCCCTCACTTGATCCGTCACCTATATATATATATGTGTGTGTGTGTGTGTGCGCGCGCGCGCGCGCGCTTTTTCAAGGTAAATGCACTTTTATATTCCTAACCCATCAAATTCCAAAATAGGAAAACATTAATTTGGTCTCTTCTTACTTTATGAAAGAAATCAATGTAGTTATGTTTACAATTTTCTAACTATATATTCTTTATATCTATACAAATTTCTCTTTTTCTTTTTTTTACTTATCATGAATTTTTTTATTATATTTGTTGATAAATAAAGTCAGCATCAAATATCTTGATCTTTCTTTATTTTTTTTCTTCTTCTTCTTCTTATATATTCTATGTTAGTGCAACAGTAATGAAATAGAATGAGAAAGTAATTTCTTTTTGTAATTCTAACTATGTTTCATCGCCAATAGGTAAATTATAATGAATAAAAACAAATTTAAAGAAGGATTAAAGGGCCAGTTATGTACATTTCCAAAATACATGTTTTGAACACATAGTACAGCTCTGATCATTTGCTGAGACTCTAAAAACAAAAGGTGTCAAAATAGGTGTAAGCGAATCCGCCTCAGTTAGCTTTAGGTAAGGGCGCCCTTATTGTATTAAGTTGCGGACCTCTCCATTTCTCCCCTTTTCCCATCGAATTTAAATGATCCGATCCGCTCAATATATTCAGAACGTGATTTTAAATTGCTCCTAAGAAATCAGCAAAAAAAAAGACCGGGAAGGGCTTCATCTGAGCAATTTTTATTTGAACCGTTCGATAAAAAAACAAACAAAAACTGCTCAGATGAAGCTATTTCCAGTCTTTTTTTTGCCGATTTCTCGCGGGTACCCTTAAAATCACGTTCTGAAGATATTGAGCGGCTCGGATCATCAAAATTCGATCGCGAAAGGGGAAGTCCTTACCTTAACAAGGTAAGGGTGCCCATACCTCAAGTTTTGTGTGTGTGTGTATATATATATATATATACCTACAATACTCTAACACCTTAAAAACACTATGGGAGCATTTATTCACAAACAAAAGTAATCTACACATTTTTGTCTTATGGTAACACATAAAAAATGACTTCCATGCACTTTTTAAACTTTTGTGTCATATAACAACATGATTTTAACTCCATAATTGGAGTAGTGAACTCACTAAAGTGCAGGTGCAATAAGGAACATTTTTTTTTTTTTACGGTGTTTGACTTTATAGTGATGGAGTTGAGCGAAATGTGGTGGATGCCCTCTCGATTGTGACTGTAAAAGGAAAAAAGCGGATGGACATATAGGTGTAATAATTAAGTAGGTAGGTGCATGTACAGCAAGCAAGGATGGAGATATCACAATATGGATACATAATTACATTATGAAATTAACGATGTACTGAAATTAAGGCTAGCTAGCTAGAGAGGAATATTACAAGAAGGACGAAATTAAATTATTGGAGAAGGAAAAAGCTGGAGAGAAAAATCGAGGAGGGAGGGGGAATTTAATAAGTGGAGTCTGAAGGAGACAGAAACCGGGTAAATTAAGAGGAAAGGGTGATATTTATTTATAGAGATATATATACTAATTGGGCTGTGAATGGAGGACTACTTGTACGTAGTAATTGATTGGTGTTCATGATCGATAATGTGCGACGCTTTTGAATTTAATTTGGTGGGTGTGGTGTTACTTTTCCACATCGATCTTTTCTCTTGCATGTTCTTTTAGGAGTAGTAATAATTAACACACGCGGGTCAATTCCATCCTCTCAAATTGGCTTATTCCATTAACTTTGAATATATATATTTAATTTGGATCTTTCGCTATTGGAAAACTTTTGGAGTGACCTAGCTAGCGAGAAATAAGCTAGATTGGAATTTATATTACTCTTGTTTTGCTTCATTTTGTAAAAGCTTTTATATATATATATATATAACGGTTCAAATAAAAACTGCACAAATCAAGTCCTTCCCGGTCATTTTTTTTGCCGATTTCACGCGGGTACCCTTAAAATCACGTTCTAAACACATTGAGTGGCTTGGATTATCAAAATTCAATCGAAAAATGGGAGAAAGGGGGAGGTCCTTATTTTAACTAAAATAAGGACCTCCTTATTTGAAGGAGATTATCTATATATATATATATATATATATATATATATATATTTGCAACCAGTAGAGATATGTTTTATTTATTTTAATCCGAACCAATAGAGATTAGTGAATGTAAAATTAATTTGATGCTGGCCGGCATTCTAGCTTTGGAGATAGTTTGTTTGGTAAGAGATGTACCTGCTTGGGATTGAGCAACTCACTACATATGTTTCTTTGGAGTTAGTATTTAAATGTTTTTACAAATAAAAAAATTTTATGCCCGAAACAAACAGAGTAGTGCATGTAGACCCCGTTTGATATGTTTAAAGAGAGGACTTTTTTTTTTCTTTGCCTTTCAAAAAAAAAAAAGGAAAAAAGAGTGGACTTTTTTTTTTTTGAAATATTTGCCTCGCTTATAGAATTGTTTTCTTCTTTTGATTAATTGATTCATTTATATATAAGCTGCTACCTGTATTTCAAAAAAAGATTTTTTTGTCTGCAAAAGAGAATTTAAGAATAATGCTTTTTTCCGGAATAATCCAGAAAAAAATTATGTAATGACCCGCTCCCAAATAATGTTGTCTGTTTCGGTTGCCTAAACTCCATGGACTTTCAATAGGTCACCTATCCCCGCATCGCTGCAAGGTGAGTACGCTTAACTATAAAGTTTCAATGAGCTTCGATGCCCTCATAGCTTTAAAAAATATTACACAAAATAGAGGCATGATCTATTATATATAGCACTAAACTTTGTATTTATCAAGCGATGTGGGACCCGTCACCACCCATCCAAGGATCTACCGAGACTCTCTGGACCAACCCCAGCTGGGCTATGGAGCGTCACAATCTCCCCCACTTAGAAACACACGTCCTTGGGTGTGGGGTCGAGATTTCTTATATACCTTTGGTTGGTGCAGCTATATGATACGTACCATGTTTAACGATGTGCTTTTTTGCCTTGTACATTATTGTCTGCTTTGACCACTCAAGTTCCATGAGCTTCTCAGTTGGTTACCCATCCCAGCGTTGCTACAGGGCGAGCACATTTAACTGTAAAGTTTCAATGAGCTTCAATGCCCTCATAGTTTTAAAAGGTTTTGTATAAGATAAGAGCATGATCTCTATTTTATATAGTATTGAACTTTGCATTCACCAAGCCATATGGGACCCGTGATCGCCCATCCAGACATCTATAGGGACTCTCTGGCTCGGCCTCGGGGCCATCACATTTAATATATTGAGAAAAGAGATTATTAGATATGAATGAGTTCTTTTAATACATATCTTCAAAACAATTAATTTTTTTTTTATCAGAAATGCTTTTTTTGTTTTCTCTTTTTCCAAATTTCCAATTGGTCTGTTTAAAATGAAATGAAAAAGGGAAAAAAATAAACTAGAACAGAAAACTAGGAACCGAGAGAAAGACCAAATTGAAGATTTCGCAAAAAAGAAGAAATGTAAATTAACGAGGGCATGAAACTCTAAAATTCCAACGGTACCCGAAGAAGTTGAGCACTGCGCCCACCGCAAGCACCACCCAGGGTGGAGTGACCTCGTTGAGTAAGCCGGAGTGTACACCGAAGTTGCCGCCTAAGTCCTTGGAAAAGCTGAGCAAATTGAGAGTGGTTTGGTCATAGCCAAGTGAAGACTTGATGTCGTTGGAGTAGAGTCCGAACATGTAGCCGGTGCCAGCGGCAGACATGATTAAGAAGGAGGCGAACAACATGAACCACCGCCCCGTCACCGCTTGTACGCCTAGGCTAGTCATGTTAGCCGCAACGCCACCAACACTGATGCTGGAAATGAATGGGATTGGAAAGTGGCGACTTGTGCTTATTAGACCAGTGAGGGAGAGAGAGAGAGTGTGTGCCAACGCTGGAAATGAATGGAGCTGGAAAGTGGATGCTTATGCTTATTATAGAAGTGTCTGTGTGTGTGTGTGAGAGAGAGAGAGAGAGAGTGTGTGTGTGTGTGTCATTTGGGATGGTCACTTATTAAATGACTTCTCATAGTTTTATTCTTTTACTAAGCAAAAGAAGAATTTTAATAATTAATGAACAGATCGTATGAAGATTAAAGAAAGTGCAAGTACGATGACATCACAACCAAGGGCCTCAACCTGCTTAGCAACAAGGAGTTGGGACATCATAGGCCACCCAGTACCACCCTGAAAGGGTCAAGAAAAAGTTGGGTAGAAGCCAACCTAGCTAGGTGACGAAGTAAAACCATCTTAGGAGACAAAGTAAAACCATAGGCACAAACGCATTACATCAAAGCTACAAAAACTAGGCTAACAACAGGGGATTTGACCAAAACTGCAAAAACCAGTGCCTATCACACACAAAAAAAAAAAAAAAGAATTTTAATAATTAATGGCCCATCTTCGTTTTGTTCAACCCCAACTCACGCAAGGTGATCCGCACACTGGTTTGCTGAGCGGTAGATATTAGCAATTGAGGTGTTGGTATGGTTCATGTGGTAGTGAGCTTTTTTAATTAGTGATTGTGTTGAGTGGTAGATATGAGCAATCGAGGTGTTGGTACGGTTCATGAGGTAGGGAGCATCATTAATTAGTGATTGTGAATGGACATGAAATAGGAATCTAAGGGCATGTTTGATAGGAGGTTTGGGAGGGTGGATTGGATTAATAATCCCATGGGACTCCTAATACCTTGTTTGGTTATGTTTTTGTGGGAGGGACTAGTTGTCCATGGGATTGTTAATCCCCCAAAATGGGGGTATTAGCAATACCATGAGAGGGTGTTACTAGTAATCCCATTCCCATGGGATTGAGCAAGACTTGTTTAAAAACTCACCTCAATCCCAATTCCAATCCCAATCCTAATTCTAGCCAAAACAAACATGTTATTTACAATCCCACCTCATTCTCAATCCCAATCCCAATCCTAATCATGTGCAAAACAAACATGAATAAATGATTCATCCCCTCATTAATAAATTAATAATCCCACCTCATTCTCAATCTCAGTCCCAATCTCACCTCATTACGAATCCCCTCAAAACGAAATTTGCAATCAAACACACCCTAAGAGAGAGAGAGAGAGAGAGAGAGAGAGAGAGAGATTGCATATATTGACTTAAGGCCTCAGCTGGCAGTAGGGGTGTAAACGAGCCGAGTCGAGCCGAGCTTTAGCGAGCTCGAGCTCGGCTCGTTTACTTAACGAGCCAAATATTCGAGCTCGAGCTCGGCTCGAGCTTTATCGAGTCGAGCCCTTAACGAGCCGAGCTTAGTAATTTACTAATCGAGCCTCTCTTTATCGAGCCGAGCCTCGCTTAACGAGCCGAGTTTTTGTCGAACGAGCCGAGTTTGGCTCGGCTCGTTTAGTAAACGAGCCGAATACTCGAGCTCGAGCTCGGCTCGTTTACTAAACGAGTAGAGTCGAGCCGAGCTTTAACGAGCCGAGCCGAGCCGAGCTCGCGAGTAGCTCGGCTCACTTACAGCCCTAGCTGGCAGGAAACCTTCATTGGTGATGTTAGGATTTGCACTTGGAAGTGCTTAAACTTTGCTACTGCGTTTGAATACGTGATCCTGTGCGTATATAAGACAAACAATATGTATTATACCAACTAACTGTATATATAGGTGGCTGATAATGCCACGACAAGTTTTTTTACTGTCACGACAAAAATAATCTTAAGATAATTGTAGCCCTGAGCTCTATCACTCTCTTCCTTTAAAGTTTGAACTCTTCTTTTTACTCTCTCACCCAACAATTGATATCCTCTCTCTCTCGGGATGGAATGGATAGCCTCCCAGAGCGCAATGGAAGGTGAGATTACAGGCATTCTTTTCTAGTTTACTCCCCCATCCATTCTTTAATTTGGACCCAATATCTTCGTAGGAGAGTAAATGGTGACCCAACGATCTTCGAATCACCCAGTGCCTTCGAATCAAGGTCTTCTTTGAATCCGGTAATAAACGAAGCGGATTAGTAAAGATAGGGACTGATTGGAAAAGAAAGATCAAACATGTAGTCCAGAAAAATAGGAATAAGAAACTTTTCATCAAAAATGCATCTGGCTGGCTGGGAGAAGAATGTACAGGTGTGGGTGAAAGAGAAGAAAATGGAGATGCTTTGAGTGGCGGAAGGGGAGATTGATTTGGTGGTAGGTGTCATTTGGGAAATGACTGTTGGTGATCGAGATAAAAAAAAAATATAGAGATGCAGAGAAGAGAGAGAGACAGGAGAAGTGGGTTTGCATGACTAATTGTGGGTGATCGTATATATATGGTCTAATATTTTAGCTATTGTTCTTACTTACTCATCAATATCTGCTATGTACATACGTAATTTTAATTTATGTATCATTCCAATTTTATTACGAATGTTAAAATCTAGATAATTTCCTTTATATTGTCATTAAAAAAGAACGAGCACCGAACACACATTGACGTGCGTAGAACGGAGCCACACCACTAGTACACAATTTCAAAAACAACTAAGCGGAGATGGGCCATTAAAAAAGCTAGCCAGCAAAAAAAGAGACCACAGCAGACTGTAGGTACACAATCACTAACAAGCCAGCAAAACATCAACATAGGCCACAAACTACGAAGGACCAAATTACAATCACTTGGCATTCCAAAATTACCACGAAGTACCACCTTTTTCTCTACCCCGCTGCTTTGTCACCACTTCTGGCTGCCACCGCCGCCACTCCTCTGCCACGTCCATCCAACGCCATGTCTATCTCGGCCGCCTTTGTCTCCTCCTTAAACTTCTTATAAATAAATATCGCTTCTATAAAACTTCCTTGTCCTGACCACCAAAATTACCGAAACAAGGGCCCCGAAAGCTGTCACAGCCGTAATAATAAGACAAGCTAGCTTAAAACATTGCACCCCATTGCAGTTCAACTCCTCCCCTGCCTTCCTAACAGCCCCCATTTCCGACAATTGTCTCTCAGCCTCTCTATAGTATAGGTGGACTGTAACCCTAACATTCAGTTATATACAACCAATCGGGCTCGCCACCGATCCGAAGTTGTACAGGGTCGAGTAATACTCGAGTCTGAATATTTCGGATATGATTGCAAAGAAGAGCGGCCATTGGGCGCCGAAGGAGAATCCGACGATAATTGAGGCCAGGTAGAGGCCATTGCAGACGTTGAAGGCAATTAGGAGGTGGCCGATGCAGAAGGTGAGGAATAAGGGGCGGGGGAATTTGTATTTCGCGAGCACTATTTCAGAGGCGAAACCGGCGGTGACACGACCGAGATAGTTCCAGATAGATACGAGGGAGACGAAGGTGGAGATGGATGCAGTGGGATAGGCGAGGGAGGTGCTGATCTGGCCAAGGTTGTCGATGGCGGTGAGGGTGCCCGCCGATGCCGCATATTGTTGCGAAGAAGAGGATGAGCATGTCGATGCTAAAGAGGGCTTGGAGGTTGGTGCAGTCGTGGCCCTGGTTGGTGGACGAAACACATTATTGTTTAATTTTTCTGACTTATTGATTCGTCTTGAGAAGAAAAATTAGAAAAGTGAAAAAATTTGATCGAAACTCATAATTATTTGAATAAAGACAAAAATAAATCCAAAAAAAGACAATAAGTTTTACTTATTTTTGTCTTTTGAAAAAAAAATTGAAACGAATAAATAAGTCACAAAAGCTTAACGTAAAATTAACAAATGCGATTTCTTTATGAATTTTGACAAAAAAAATAAATTACTATTACACTTTTAAACCCAAATCTACCGTAGTATTTGAGCTGTCAATGAACATTAGGGAGTATATTTCATCAAGAGCGGAAATTAAAATATACTACCAAGTACCATAGAATGAGAATTATGAGATCGAATTTAATTTGTAAAATAATTTTGAAACAAATAATTTCCCCATAACATATTTTCTAGTGTTTGGTTCGCAAATAATTTTACTTGAACAAAACATTACAGGAGAAATAGGATAAGAAAGAATAGTGAAATTATACAATAGTCTTGTAGTACCCTCATGCAGTACCCCAGACCATTTTACAACCTGTGGCGTCTACTGCTAATTGTATGGACCCCACAAGAATGTGTTGTTGTAAAGTAGTCCGGAGTATTTTAAAGTTTTTATTTTGGTTACGAATTTTGATGCTTTTGGCTTGATTTTTGTTGCAGGAAAGTGTTTTTGAATTGAAAAGTTGAAGTCCTCATCCATGACTTTCTTGTTAATGGAACACCAAAAAGTTGAGAAAGATTATTTTCTCATCATCTCCGGTTTTCTTTACAATTGAAACGGAGTCCTAGAGATTAAAGGGCAGTTCGTACAGCAGACATCAAACACTTATTTGTGGTTTGCAGTTTTGAATTCGTGCTGATCTTAAACAGTATATCGACATTCATAGACTAATCAAATGGAACTAAGAGAATCTTCCGCCTTAACCTATTATAAGATCCAAATTTAAAATTTGAGTGAAAACCACAAAAATTCCTCTCCAATCTTTTACCCAAACTCTTCCCTAATTTGGGTTTTATCCATTTTTTCTCCCAAATCTAAGACAACTTTTGCCTTGACGCATTTTTTGCAACGGATATGAGAGAGAGAGAGAGAGAGAGAGAGAGACCTAGCCAGAGCTTCTGTATTTCGTCAGAGCCAGTAGACCTTTGCCGGAGTCCCTGAGTTGCCGACCATTGAAGCTTTCGTCGCAAGATTTGTCATTTGATCTTTGCGTTGCCGGAGCTATGTTCGTCGGAGATTTGTACCATCTTTGTTCATCGAAGTTTTATGTTGATTGAAGCTGGACGACGATCGTTGCTGGAGGTGCAGACGAAGAAGAAGATGTAGAAAGAGAAAGTGGTGGTTTTGATTGTGAGCAGACGAAGAAGGTGGAGACGTGATATGTTTTGATTGGGTCTATTTACCATTCTGCCATTAAAAATTCTAGTTATCATTCTGCCATTAAAAATATATATATTTGGATAAAATTTGGGTTTAATAATTGAAGATGTGCCTACTCAAAATGAATTTTTATCCGAAAGTTGAGTCATCCCAAATTTGACTTAAATTTGGGGGCGCGAATTGGTGAAGGCGGGAGATACTCTAACTATTCCTGTGCCCGGGCTTGAGATGCTCTAACTACTCCTGTACCCAAAATAAGAACTCAGGCCTCGATAAATAATGGACTCAGGGCCCAAAACACAAAACTAATACAGCATGGCCTCATAGCCCTACGGAAGCCCAGTGGAAAAGGCCCACATAGAGTCGGGTTGTATGAGTGATGAGTTTTAGTGTTTTACCATGTACTTCTGAGAGTTCTGTGAAATTTCTCTATACAATCTCTACTACTCTTTATAGATTCAATTACAAACCAGTTTATATGTTTTTCGTCCGTTCAAGTCAATTAAATTGTGCCAACAGCTTACCCTTTTTTTTCTCCCCCTCCTTTTCTGTTCAATTTTTTTCCCTTTTCGTGTCGAGCTGTTTTAGTTTGATTTATTGGCAATGTTATAGAATTTTATTCAACAGTGGATTTTGTGTGGCCTTAAAATCAGTACAGCCCATTAAATGAAACAACGAATGGCATGCATGCTTGATTTGGGTGCAGGGACATTAAAGTTTGCATCGGCAAAGATTTCAGTTTTACCAATGCTTAACAAGTCGCTAAATTAAAGTTTGCGTCGAAAATGTTTCGGGACCGGAGGGGTGGGGTGGTGTTTGGTTTTTGCCAAAGAAAGTATCTTTCATTGAGAAAAGTATATCTATTTTGGGTGTTTTGCCGACGCGTACAACTTTTAATCACTAAAAGCATACATTTAACGGAGATAGAAGATAGCCTTGCGTTGGCGGAATTATTGGCCTAGTGCATTTTCTGGTAGTGATATCCAAACAGAGTGTACATAATTGACTCCAAATTTGAATTATCAACTGTAGAAGTTGGAAATGAAGACTTGACATGCTTGAAGGGCCGAATTAATTTTCAATAACCAATATTTTCAATATTAAAAAAAGTACTATAATCAAATAATCATTTTACTCAATAGACACAAAAGGAAGCCCCTGTACCATGCATGCTTTCTTCCTTAACATGCACCACAACAAAGAAATTAACGCAATTAGAGGGGATCCAAGAGCGTCCCTCTTTCTACCGGGGCAAATATATATATAGAAAAACAATTAGGAATATAAAAATTACAGTTAGTTCAAACGAGATCGAATTGAGCAAAGGAATCATAGATTGGTTTTGAAAAACCAAACTTGACAAAATGAAAAAGAAAAGCCTCATTAAGTACCCCAAATCTTTCTCCTTATACCGCAAGAAGCTAAGTAAATTGCATAGTAAAAGGTTATCATCCGTTATTAGCAGATTGAATTTTCAACCGTAAATGAATTCTGGGGTATGGAACTTAATTTTCCGAGGCATCTTCAAGCTTTGGTCTCTTCATTCTACTAGCTCAATCATCATGATCGATCATTTTGGATTTTCAGTTGGCCTTGTTCGGTTTGGAACTCCAAACCCAAAATTTTAAAAAAAGTAACTTTTCTACTTTTTCTCTCTAACTTTTCAATCATTACTCTCATTTTTCACTCTATCTCTCTCTATTTTTTACCTCCCTCCACAATCATTACTCTCATTTCTCTTTCTACCTTTATTCAAAAACACTACTTAAAATCCACAACCGAACAAGAGCGGAAGTTCAACGGATCATAATTCGTTGACCAATTGATCTAGTTCCAGTGGGTAGTAAACCATAGAGATGTAGACTTGACAAGTCAAACAAAACTATTTTTGTCAAACCCGAGGGTCGAGTCGACCATTGTTCTGCTTTTACTACTACTGTATTTAATGAGAAGAAAGTTCTGCTTTTTTTCTACTCTTTTCCAAAGCATGATTGGTACCCTAGGAGAAATTATTCATTGCCCTTGGGGCAACAGCTGTCCCTGCCCCAGCTCATCCGAGCCGTCCGTTCGGTACCCGGACGGTTCGGATTTAGTGAGAGAAATCAGAGAGAGAAAGGAGAGAGAGAAAGGAGGAGAGAGAGTGTTTTAATCTCATCCGTTCGGTATCCGAACGGACGGCTCGAATCGTGCCGAGGGGCACCACGTCACCCCTGCCCCAGAGGCAAGGAATAATTTCTCGTACCCTAGCCTGCCTGACTTTACAACGAAAATGTATTCTGGCTTGTCGGGGTGATTATTTTCAAAAACCCGAACCGCATTCGAATTGAAGTTTAAAAGGATGATGGGGAGTCAGTTATTTTCAGGATTAATTAATAACGGGAGGCATACTAATAATAAAAAGTTACAATGGGGTGAGTTCATGCTGTATTTTTTTTTTGTATTTTTGCTCGTCTTTTCTGAATTTTTGTTAAATCACGTTGAATTTATAGGATGAATCATCCGTATTGACGAGAGAAATCCATAAAGTAAAAGATTATGACCAAAATTAAAGAAAAATTGTTTGTTAAAGACGAAGAAATACCAAACGAACGATTAACCCCAAAAATTACAACGAAAAACTAAAATAATACAAAAAGAGTAAATTTTAGTCAAAAATTATGCCGTGAATTTAGAAGAATTCACAGTATCTCATGAGATCGACTGTCTAACAAGTATGTTTTACTTACAAATTAGGGCCGTAAATGAGCTGAATAATAATAGAATGTTTAGATTCATTCACTAAGTTTTTTAGCGAACTTGAGCTCAAGCCAAACTCAATGAAAATTATGACAAACCAAACTCAAACCAACCTTGTCTAGGTTTGAGCCGAACAAGCCTTAATGACCCAATAATATCATATATTTATACTCTCATACAGGTCTAAAGATGCAAATAAAATTTTTACTATGTACATAAATATGTTCATATACATATAAAATGATAAACATATACATAAGTAAATTTATAGTAATTGTAAACATTTAGACTTGTACAAGTTCTAAAATTTTCACTATATCACTATATAAAACTCCCATGATGTAGATATACTCTAGTTTTGTAAGCCTAATCGAGCGAATACTGCTACGTTCATGTTCGGCTCATTTATTAAACGAGTCCAAAATTGAGACTCAGGTTCGATTCATTTTGTAAATGAATCGAAGTCGAACGAGTCTTTACCGAGTTGAGTCTCGAACAGTTCACAAACGGCTCAGTTTATTTGCAACCCTGCTACAAACCGGTGGATGCAATTATCGCAAGCAGAATCCTCATGAAAGTTATAACTAATTAACTCAATGCCATACCTAGTACTGAAAGCCAATCAAAGAGGGTGTAAAGTTAGGACCAATAGAATTTAAAAGTTGGAAAGGGGAACACATCAAATGAGACCTCCTTGAATAAACCCTCCTTGTAGTAATTGCCATTGCTAATACTATGTGCAAGGGTCGCATTGGACGGATTGAGAGCATATCTTTTAACCAGTTCATCTTTCATAGGTTGGTTTTTTCTACTTGCCGACGAACATATATAATGGATCTGAGGAAGACAAAAGGAAAAATGAAATAATTAAAAATTTAAAACAACTCCTTTTGTCTTCCTCCCTCCAAAACTAATGTGGAAAAAGTGGAGGGGTCACACTTGACCACACTTCGGGAGTTAGCTTTTGGCTAAATAAGTTAATTGCCTTTATTTTTTTGGGGGGATTTTATTCTAATTTTTTTCGCATTTATTAATTTCGTGTTAAATTTTTGTAGAATATTTGTTCGAGTCGACAATAAAGTCAAGCTCTATAAGTTAGTTAAGTTGTTTAGCTTTTTGATGTCGATCGAATTGAAGCTGTTTTTTTAGACGTTTTTCTCTATTTTAATTTGCTTGGACTTTCTGTGGTGACTTTATTGCAAAATAGATAAGATGACAACCACAAAAACATTTTAGTGGTAACATAATACGAACTTTCCAGACAAGCCAGATATTTGAATATTTATGGATAGATTCAACCGACACTCCTTGAGGTTTACCTTTATGATAGAGATACTCCCCTCTTGTATGATAAATGATGAAAAATCCGTTGTCATTTCAATGTTTAATTCCCGACACCCATCCACTACCCGCCCGACTAAACAGGTGATAGAATTAGCCAAACGAATTCATCCTTTTAAGTATAAAGTGAATAATAATAAGCTTTATATTCTCAATTTTTTACCCAAAAGTAATAATTAAATTTATCATCTCTGACCAAAAATCGGTTCTTTTGAGTAGTAAAAAATAAATACTTCTTAAGAAATTTAATTATTTTTTTATCAAAACAACTCCTCCAATGGAAGAAAAAAGTCATTTTTATTCAAAATAAGTGAGATCTTTTGATAGTTTTTATTACCCTTTATTGTCAAAAACTGTGAGTGCTTAGATATAAGTTGATTTCGACTCCTTCCACAACGTGTTTGGACAAGCAATTATCGCTTGGGGGTGTCAATGAAACGTACATAGAAATCACATGGTGTTGATTGTTATTTCTCATACATGAGGGGGGTTTTGTTATTAAGAAAAACCTCAAGGGGTGTAAGTGAAATTAACCCTAGAATTTATTTTGTGATGAAAGGCTCCGTTCCAGAACGGGAATAAACAACTTATTTTTTAAGAAGGCAATTTTAAGCTCAAAAATAATGTATTTACGCAAATAATTTTCCTATCACTAAGGATCTTGTTTGATAGATCTCATCAAGATCTTTAATACGGTGCAAAAAAAATAAAAAAAATTATTTTTCATTTACATTATTTTTTAGTTTGAAAATGTGAAATAAGCTGCTTATTTTTTAAGAAGGTTTCTGGAACGGGGCCGAAGTGTTACCTTTCTAGAAACGAAACCACTTCGCTCATTTCATTTTATTTTGGTTCTGTTTTTTGAACAAATTTAAGACACAAGAGCATTGGTAACGCACTAAAGCTAGTGAAAAGCAAGTATAGGATGCTGACTATTTTTTTCCCAACTCGAGTTATATGTCGTTTAATGTTACACAACTTACAAATATATCCACGACTTCAATTCGAGACAAGAATTACAAAACAATTACTGCCCATGATCATCGATCTGAATGAAGTTTATCTATAAATCTTGCATTCGTATGCATTTTCGAGATATGAGACAATTACTAAAGGGAGATGAGCAATCCATCAAGCCAGCGAAAGAAAGACATCATTCCATCACTAAATGACATTCCAAGTCATGGTCTGTGTATCAACTCAACTTTAGCCTCTTCATTCTGTGTACCTCTGCTTAGCTAATTAATCAACCTACCACTTATTACCTGGCCGTAACATTCCACCCACCAATCTCCATTACCCCCCTTTCCTCTCCCCCACCGTTCCACCACCAGCTCCGCCTGCCACCGTCACCACTCCCCCGCCACCACCATCCATCGCCATCTCCATCTCCATCTCCGCCGCCCTTGCCTCGTCCCTAAACTTCTTATAAATATCACTCCTATAAAACTTCCTAGTCCTAACCACCAAAATTACCGAGACAAGGGCCCCCAAAACTGTCACCGCCGTGATAATAATAAAAGCTAACTTAAAACAATGCACCCCATTGCAGCTCAAGTCCTCCCCTAGCTTCCTTTCAGCCCCCGATGCCACCAGTTGTCTCCTACCCTCTCTATCGTACAGAAAGCCTGTAACTCTAACATTCAGTATATACCCTCCAATCGGGCTTGCCACCGCTCCAAAATTGTACAGGGTCGAGTAATACTTGAGTCCGAATATCTCCGATATGATTGCGAAAAGGAGCGGCCATTGGGCGCCAAAGGAGAATCCAATGATGATTGAGGCAATGTAGAGGCCGTTGGGGATGTCGAAGGCGATCAAGAGGTGGCCGATGCAAGAGAAGAGGAGGATGAGGGTGAGGAATAAGGGGCGGGGGAATTTGTATTTGGTGAGGAAGATTTCGGAGGCGAAACCGGAAAAGACACGGCCGAGGTAGTTCCAGATGGATACGAGGGAGACAAAGGTGGAGATGGATTTTTTAGGGTAGCCGAGGGCGGTGCCGATCTGGCCGAGGTTGTCGATGGCGGTGAGGGTGCCGCCAACGCCGCATATGGTTGTGAAGAAGAGGATGAGCATGTCGATGCTGAAGAGGGCTTGGAGGATGGTGTAGTCGTCGCCCCTGTTTGGCGGACGGAACACGTTTTGGAAGCAGGAGTCTGCTTCTCGTTGCTTTTGATCAGCTGTAAACACCAAAGTAAAATATTTCAGGAGCTAAAAAGGAAAATCAAAAAAAAAAATTTAAAAAGAAGAAATGGGATACATGCACCAATTAATGGAGTATATATTATGAACGTATATTAAAAATCAATTTGTTTTGTAAAAAAATATATATGCTACTAACATGCAGTTAGCACATGCATCTAATAATATTCGTTGCGGATATAGAGTATCATTTTAAACAGATCGAGTAGAGGAAACTGTTTCGCAATATTATTATATATACCTCCTACTCCTACTTCAGTGATTGCCGCACCATTGGTGGCAGACGACGACGGATACGGTTGAGCCGCCATATCTCCATTCGGCTTCTCAGTTACTATTTTCAACTTACTTGCTGATCCATTTATCGCTTGTAATTCCCTCCCCCTCCGAATATCAGATTCCTCTTTAATCACAATCCCCAGCGGTAGAAAGAGCAATATGAACACTGCCCCCGCGCTTATTACATACTCTGCCTGATTAAAATTTCCCTGTTTCTGTACTATAATTATAATCATGAGAAATCCAGCAAGTCCAAGTGATATGTATAGGAAATTGTAAAACACTTTGAGCTCGTTGGGTTGTCGGATCACTTTCATGATTCGAATTGTACGGATGAAAGCAAAGGAGATCACAGCCGGGAGCCAGGCGATGAGGAGGATGAGGGACTGGGTGTCGTCGTCGTAGACGGCGTGGTAGAGCTGGGTTATGATGGCTCCACTGAGTCCAACGAAACCCTTCAAGAGCCCCAGAACGACGCCGCGGCTCTCTGGGAAGTTCTTGACGCACGTGACTAGAGCACCAGTGTTGGCGAAGGCTTGGGAATTTGCTCCTATGCATATGTATAGGCACATTTGCCACACTTGGGGTGTGGATATTTTCTTCGTGACGGCAAGCCAAATCATGAAGTACCTGGTTGGATTTTGAAATAATTAAACGTGAGTTGTAACTAACTCGATCTTGTTTTTATGTTCCGAGAGATAATCAACAAAACAGATATCAGCAAATATATGGCAACCATGAAAACAAAACATGCATGTACCAAGGATTTTTTGTTTTTCTGATAAAGAAGGATCCGAAAAAGTATGTTAGGGGCGACTGATTGGTGGTCCATTCAGATAAGGGAAAAGTTAATCATAAGAGATGAGAGTCGATTATTCGATTTAGAGCGCACTTGCATCGATCCTATTGAAATTGAGCTTGTTTTTTTCGAAAAAAACATTTTAGATTTAATAAATGGTTCGGATCATTTGTATCATTTGTATTGGACTCAGAAATGGGCCACAAGTGTCGATCTGTGTGCACCAATATCAGTGCAGATTGGTACCCATAGACTGGTTGTTCTCTATAGTCAAGGTTCAAAAGACTTTATTCTTAAGAAATATGGAGTAGTAGAACTGGCCGGCCGGGTTCAGTACTCATGTGACTGTAAACTTATGTCTACTTTAATTTAGCTCATATGTGTGTGTGTGTGTGTGTGTGTAAAAATTTCTACTTCTTCTCTTAAGAAAGAAAAAAGACCAAAAGATTTTTCAGATAAAGTTGAAAACAACGGCCCTGAAATTCCAAAAATCGAGCCTAGCTTCCTTCCTTACCCGAAGAAATTGAGCACCGCGCCCAGAGAAAGAACCACCCACGGAGGCGTGACCTCGTTGATTAAGCCGGACAAAACACCCACGTTTGCGCCCAAGTCCTTGAAAAAGCTGAGCAAATTGAGGGTGGTTTGGTCATAGCCGAGGGAATCCTTGATGTCTTCGGAGTAGAGTCCAAACATGTAGGTGGCGCCGGCAGCCGACATGATTAAGAAGGAGGCGAACACCATGAACCACCGCCCCATCACCACTTGTACGGCGAGGCTGTTCGTGTTAACCCAACGGCTACCACCGCTGCCGTCGTTGGAAAACGCCATGTTTGTCCCTAGCTAGCTAGTTGGTTCTGGTGGATGTGGAAATGGTAAGTGGGTGGTTGTGCTCGATTTATAGAAGTTGGAGAGAGAGAGAAAGAGGTGGAGGGCAATCGAAGGCCCACTCGTACGACGACTTCATGGTTGACTAGTAGTAGTAGTGTCCTTCCTTCTCGGGAAGCTTCGGAAGACTAGCTTATTACAGTACATGCCATGTCCATATATCCATATTTACAGATATGGAGTAATAATTGTACGAGTATATATATACACGGCGAATAAGTCAACGACGCCTGCATAGTGGTGAAATGAATACGTAGAACGTCAGTTGGATTGTGTTTTGAATGGTCCGGATCCACAGATATATTATATTATTTCTACTGGTAAGAATATGTCTACGGATCCGGACCATCGAAAACACAATCCTACGCCAGCTAAACGACGTCCATATTTTTGTATGATAACGGCGACCTTAGCTAAAGCGTCCTATATATATTGAAAATTCTTCATTTTTCAAGACGTGTAGGAGTCGTTCACTTGGATTGAATCTCACAAGCGTTGTGTGGAACTCAAATGTATGGAATAATTTTGACCATAATTGTTTTTGAACCTTTACCAATTACGTTGTTATTATTATATATAATCTACGTATATGCTTACGTGTGCACGTATGAAAAGAAGTAATAATAATTTCCCCCCTAATAGTTTTACAAACACATAAATCGGGCTTAATAACTGTACGAATGATTGGGTATTTCACAAGATGTTTTGGTAGAATCCATGTAATTAATTGTTTTTAATATCTATGCACTTTGGCCTGTTTGTGAGTTACAATGAAAGAAAATATTAGAAAATTGATTTTGACACTCCAGTTTTTACAACTAGCACTTCACTTTGTGTGTTAATTATGTGAGAAAATAAAATTAAAAGTGGAGTGCCATTAGCTAAATTTGGAGAGTCAAAATCACCTCCCAAATATTATTCTGTAGAATATGTAAATCTCATCAGATTATTAGGAATGAAATTACTAATAGCGTACACACTGATAATTATAATTACAAATTATAGTATTGTATATCCACACTTTATAATTAATTATGATTCTTTATTGAACCACAAATATTTAAGCCAAACACCAAATATGTGGTCATCTTGAAAATTCGTTACTCATATCGATCCGATCAAACAAACAAACCATTCTTGTAAGGGATTATTACCACTCGGTATAGAAAATAAAAAGTATTTCCCATTACAGTAAGATAGAATACATAATTACCACTAAGTTCATTTTTTACAAAATATATATTTATCATTAATAGAAGTATCACTCTAAAACACCCTAGGGTTTTAGGGTACCCTAAAACCTTATGATACCTTAGGATTTAGGATACAATATAATTTTAGGGTACCCTAGGATTTTAGGGAATTAGAAAACCCTAGGGTTTAAGTTTATGCGCTTTCATAGAGCCCTAGGGTTTAGGTTTACGCACTTTCATAAAAGTTTTAGGGTGCATTTTTCTATTGTAGGGTTTTAGCGATTTAGGCATTTTCATAAGATACCCTAGGGTTTGAATATTTTCATAGGATATCCTATGGTTTAGGCACTTTTACAGAGTACTCTAGGGTTTGAGCACTTTCATAGAGTACACTAGGGTCGGTAAAATTATTTTTTTATTAATTCGTTTTATGAGAGGTAGAGTGAGTCACCAACATACAGTAATTGAAGTATTAGGAAATAGTTTATAGAGTTCTTGTGGTAAAAAATTTGTCCGTTAGAATTTTTTGATGTAATGTATGTATAAAGTTGTGAATTTTACAGGGGAGTGTGTATTGAATGTTAGTTTTTTTTATTTTTTTGGGTCCTGGCATTTTTGTTTTTTATTTGCCTTTTCAAGTATTTAATTTCGTTTTTTAAAGGGGTTCATAAATAATAGTCCTATTATCTATGTGGGCTCTCACGCCCTCATTTGAAATAATCGCCACCCGGATTTTTGAGATGGATCATTCGAGAAACCGAGGAGTCGTTTGAAAGAAAGGCTTCTGGTCTAGCGAAAACGTTGAGATTTTGGGTTCGGGAACCACATTACGAATGTGGAAGGTTTTTCTTTAAAAAGCACCACACTCGCCCGGTAGAACCGGTCTCTACTTAATATCTCCAAAAGGGGGAATTTTTAGTATCATTTGGAATATCAAGCTCTTTAACAAAAGCACATAACGGGGAAGGGACATGGGGAATATATCACATTGACGTGCATGTGGTGCTATCTGTACAGTAGTGGTAAGATGACATGAATAGAGGAAACAAACAACATTGAGCAGACCGTCTGGACCTCGACAACAAGAACAGTGAACAGCAGACACAGATAACCACAGCAGAGGAGAACTCAGATCCAGACAACCTGTCTAAGATAATACCAACATGTTAGGTGCCGTGCGATGGGGTCAGGATGCCGCGCGCCTAATGAGCAGGCCGCGCGGTTCCCCAACCTCAGCACAGTACTGTTTTGTTTTGTGAAAACTGGGTTTTAAGTCAGGATCTAACCAAAAAGGGGTTAGACCTGCTGACAGAGGAGCCCCCTCAGGACCAGAACAGAGTCTAGTCCGAGGAAACTTGTTTTTACCTTTGGTATCGAGCTTAATCAAGGATCGTTGAGGCAAGGGTGTGGATGGATCGCCACGGAGGTAGATGGAAGAGGTTGAATGAGACAAAGGGATATGAGTGTGAGTGAAGGTTAGGTATTTTGAGTAATGGGGGCTTTAAAGTTAATGGGAGATTAACTTCAATGATGAGGAGGGAGTGAGTGGAATTACTTAAAGAATGTCTTTAGGAAATGGCATTCTTTAAGACTTGGAAATGGAAGTGGAAGTAAGAAAGTGGGTGTGAGAACTTAGAGAGAGAGTAAAGGGAGAGCCAAGAGAAAGGCAAGGGAGGGACTCAAAAGAAAGGCCCTTTCTCCTTGAGTGGAGGGGTCAATTTATAGGCAAAGGCCAAGGATTTTGAATTTCAAATGGTGGAGGTATTTTCGGGGCGGGCCAGAAGTGCATTTTCGGCTGAGCCAGTCATCAGCTGTGGCTCAAACTGGCGTGGCCAACAGCTTTCTGAGCCAGTCAGCCTTTTTGCTCAAGGTGCCGTGCGGTTAGGGTTTGCCGCGCACGGCCACCCTTGAATTTCAAGGTGCCATGCGCTCCAATTCCGCTCCGCACGACTCCTCTTCCTTCGGTCCAGGGCTCTTTTGGGCTTTGTTTGGGCTTTTAGCTGGGCTCTTCAGGTTTTTTGGTTTTTTTGGGTTTTCTTTGGGCTTAGGGAGATCCTTTTTCAAGCTCGCAAAAGTATCGTTTCCTCTATTTCATCATCGGGGCAGACAATGACTCTCCGAGGTCCTGATTGGGGTGTCTACAGTAGTCCCTCTTTAACGTAACTCGGATATCATTAGTTGGTACGAGTGACGCTTAAAGAATAGGCATCCCAATCCGTTGCTCTAGTGCCTTTGGCCAAAGACAAAACGAAAAATGCAAGTAAATACGATGGTGGTCGCGCTCGGGGAGTTGCCTACGTACCCCGTTGTAGGGATCAGACCAGCGTAGTTCGATTGGGACAATGCAATGCGAGAAAACAAGTCCCGGAGGACAAGATCGTGCTGAGGCAATAATGAAGTGCTTGTGGTGTCGTGTGTCTTGCAAAACATCTTTGAAAAACTTGAGACGAGCCCTCGGGAGGCGAAAATCGAGACGAGCCCTCGGGAGGCGAAAATCGAGGCGAGAAGAGACATTAGGTCCGTTAGACCGTGGCTCGAGAGACGAAAAGACGTTAGGTCCGTTAGACCGTGCCTCGAAAGACGAAAAAGCGAGACGAGCCCTCGGAAGGTGAAAATCGAATTTTGAATTCTTGAGACGAGCCCTCGAGAGGCGAAAATTGAATTTTGAATTTTTGAGACGAGCCATCGGGAGGCGAAAATCGAATTTTGAATTTTTGAGACGAGTCCTCGGGAGGCGAAGATCGAATTTTGATTTTTTTGAGACGAGCTCTCGGGAGGCGAAAACTATATTTTGAATTTTTGAGACGAGCCCTCGGGAGGCGAAAACTGTATTTTGAATTTTTGAGACGAGCCCTTGGGAGGCGAAAATCGAATTTTCAATTTTTGAGACGAGCCCTCGGGAGGCGAAAATCGAATTTTGAATTTTTGAGACGAGCCATCGGGAGGCGAAAATTGTATTTTGAATTTTTTTGAGACGAGCCCTCGGGAGGCAAAAGATTCGAGATTTTGAGACAAGCCCTCGGAGGCGAAAATCGAATTTGAAATTTTTGAGACGAGCTCGGAGGCGAAAATCAATTTTGAATTTTTGAGACGAGCCTCGGGAGGCGAAAATTGTATTTTGAATTTTTGAGACGAGCCCTCGGGAGGCGAAAATCGAATTTTGAATTTTTGAGACGAGCCCTCGGGAGGCAAAAATCGAATTTTGAATTTTTGAGACGAGCCCTCGGGAGGCGAAAATTGTATTTTGAATTTTTTTGAGACGAGCCCTCGGGAGGCGAAAACTGTATTTTGAATTTTCGAATTTTTGACCTGCTGGGGAAAATATGTCGAATCGTGAACCAGTCACGGCGAGTCCCGGAGGACGAATACCGAGGAAAAGGTGAATACGGCGAATTTCTGGGGGATTAAATGGTGCCATAGCCAATGCACGACATTCTAAGGGATCTTTACTGCAAAACGGCTGAGAATTGAGTTTCCAAGAGGATTTTGGTGGCTGATCGGATCAATTTTTGAGAAAAATATATTTAAGCTTCTGAAGCCAGGGTGCCGCCCGGGCCAGGTCCAAGGCGCGCGGCACCTCGTTTTTCCAGGCGTCCCTTTGATTTCGGAGAACAGTTGGCAGGTTTAAGAGTACCCATTAATTCGGGTGTGCGCTTTCGTCGGCTGGGATGTCTGTTTTAAAAGGGGAGAGGGTGCCTCAATCCATGCACTACAATCACAACCTCTCAAGCCTCTTCAAATTCTTCCTATACACTTCAAGCAAACCGCTCTCGACATGGCAGGCAGCGACTTGACTGAACGGGTGGCATCTCTCGAGGCCGAAATGGCCTTTTACCGCGAGGAGATTGAACAATTGAATGAGTAGATCGCGAGGCTGATTTCCACCATTCGGACTCTTCGTCGTGCGGTATCGAACTTGCAGGATTTTATATTCAACCAACTGGATGACAAGGACGACACGCGTCGAAGGATGACTCGGAGGAGACGACAGAGAACTCCGAGGGCAATCTGAATGGGTTGGATGACCGCTCGGACGGGGCGAATGATGCCTCAGACGGCGGGAGCGATTGAGGAGGAAGTGGTGAAGAAGAAGAAGAAAAAGAAGGGCAGTAGGCCCTGTTTTTCTTTTTTTTTTTTTTCTTCTTTTCTTCTTTTTTTTGAGATGTAACGACAAATCCCGGGGGTTATCCCGGGTTTTATTAATGAAAAGTCCCTTCTTCCTCTACTCTTCTGTGTTCAAACTCCTAATTCTGTATTAAATCGAACACGAAAAAGCCACTAATTGCCCTCAGGCAGCAAACTGTCGAAAGCAAACCAACACGCCGTGCACAGTCGAATTAGGGATGCACGGTACTGTAAACTGAAGGCACTGCATGTTCGTCCAGGGTGTCGTGCGACACGTCCACAGTGCCGTGCGATTAGGCTGGCTGTGAACCCGGTCCAGAATTGATTTCTAGGCGATCCGGTTCGGGGAATATATATAAATACGGGGGTGTACACAGTACACCCCACTCGTTCGAATTTCCCTCTCTCTATCTCTCTCTCGATCACTCTCTCTCTCACGGCTATCTCTCGCTCTCTCAACTGTACTCTCTCTCTCGATCACTCTCTCCCTCGCTGCTCTCTCTCTCCCTCGCTGCTCTCTCTCTCTCGCTGCTCTCTCTCTCTCCCGACTGCTCTCTCTCTCCCTCTCTCATATATTGCGATCATGGAGTCCAGGGACACACCCGGTGACAGTCATTCATCACGGGTTGATATTACTTCGCCTCCGATCGTCCCGGAGGTTGTGGCTATGGCCGAGGGTGTTCCGGAGACCATGGGGGTCTCGGACCAGGCGACATTGGTCGAGGAGGCCACGGCCCCGGCCGCTGCAGTGGTTGGTAGTGGCGGTGACAATAGTGGCGGTGCGGTATTGGCCGGGTATGGCCGGGAGGCCGAGACTCCAGGTGCAGTGGGGTCGAGGGATGGTGCTGGGGCTTTAGGCCGATCGAAGGTGGTGGTTGGCGTAGAGGAGAGGACTACGGAGGGTCTAGGCGGCGGTAGTTTAGACCAGGTGGTAGAGGGGACAAAGGCCTCTCCCGTGAGAGAGCCTCCGAGTGACTTGAGGAAGGCTCCCGTCGTCGAGGGTGAGCCGGAGGTGGAGCCGGTAGTGGAGGACACACCGCCTATGTTTGTGGGCAGCGATGCAGGTGCAGGGTCGTCACGCCATATACGCATGGGCGACTACTTAGCGACGGCGTCCATGGAGGACGTGCTGGAGTTAGTACGGGGGTATCCTGGGTTGGCAGACGCTTTACTGGCGTCAAGCGAGACAGAGTTGGAGGCCGAGCTTAGGACCGAGGGTGTTAGGGAGTCGGAGTCGGAGTCGGAGTCGGAGGCTGAGGAGAGGCGGGCTGACGAGGAAGCCGGAGGGGTGGTGGCTCCTCGTACTACTGTGGTGGCTGAGGCGACACTAGTGTTACAGGGGCGAGGGCCCTACGACGAGGCGGCGTACGTGCCCTTTCAGCACGTGGTGGTGCCCTCGTTTTTTGACCCTTACACGTCGAGAAGGCCGACGTACGACGAGGCTCTTGTTCTGAGGGACCCTCAGCAGCACCTCTCCTTGCGACGAGACGAGCTATACTCTAGATACTTGTATTTTAAATTCCAATGCACTGTATTTTAATTCCTTTATATCCAAGTATACGATTGTATTGCATACCACACCTGTTTATTAAATATTGCTAATTTGTTGCAACTGGCGATCTCACTCTCGTGTTACGAAGGCTCGGCGGCTGTGCCGACATTCTGTGATAGGTTGCCCGAGGCTATGCAGGAGATAGTGAGGCAGGCAGGCTTTGGGGAGTTTGTTGGGGTACTGGCGAGGGGCGTGTGCAACGACCGCCCAGTGGTGAGGGCTTTGGCAGAGAGGTGGTGGGACACGACGAATACCCTTCACTTCTCTTTTGGCGAGCTGACCGTGACGCCGTTGGACTTCGCGGCGATCACTGGTCTCAGGGTCGGAGGTGACCCTATCCCTTTTGACGCTGCCACGGGGAGGCAGGCGGCGTTCCAGCGGGCCATGCTGGGGTACGAGCTGAGGGCGGAGGGAGACGATGCCAAGTATGCCCAGCTTCTGAGGTTTTAGACAGAGAGGCTCCCGACTGACAGGGTGGAGGAAGAGCGGATGGCGAGGTGTTTCTTGTTGTACTTACTCGGTGCGTCCCTGTTTCCTAACAGGCGCAACCGAGTACACCTTTCGCTTCTCCCGGCTTTGAGGGACGTTGGGGAGATCACCTGTTTTGACTGGGGAGGTGCAGCACTGGGGACGTGCTATGCCTTCATGGGCTCTCTTTCTCGCGGGGCAGGAATGAGCCTCGGAGGCTACTGGAGAGTCTGGGAGGTATATTTCATTTCCTTTCTCATGAATAGTTAGTTTTCCATTCATATCTATTCAATGTATATCTTATGCTAACTTTCAATATCTTGAATTGCAGCTTTGGACGTACGAGGTTATAGGGATGTACCCTCCCGAGACCACGTGTCCCGACGACATGATACTCCCTCGAGCCCTGCGCTGGTCGACAGAGTACAAGGGCATCAAGAGGGGAAGAGGCAAGCTGGATGCCTTCCGTCTCTACTTGGACGAGCTGCGTCCTGATCAGGTATTGGGGCATTTCCATATCTATTTCATGGCTTTCCTGCTTACTTCCATCCAAACAGCATCTTGATATTGTTCATTCTTTATGACAGGTCTACTGGCGGGTGTGGGACCGCTTTGAGATCCCCTACGTTGCTCAGAGTAGGGAGGTTTCCAGGGGACGGGTGCTTCTTGAGTCCCCTTACGGCTGGCAGTGGTACTTGGGTGACCGAGTGTCACGTCAGTCGCTGAGGTTGGACACCTTCCGAGTCCCTGGGCCACTTCGTGCTCTGGTGCAGAGGTTGGAGCCGTTCTTCGTGGCAGGTGCTGGTCTCGCTGCCGACTACGCGGAGTACTGTGCTCAGTACTTGATGGCGAGTCTGGGGATACGCGCCGCGGCAGAGGCGGCTCGAGGCGGCGCCGGAGGAAGAAGGGAGCGGAGACGAGGTAGAGATGACAGAGGCAGCGGCAGCGCAGGTTGCAGTGAGGGTGCAGGCCCGAGTGGGGCTAGCCTCCCTGCCCTCTCTTGGACAGTGGACGTGACGACCGCTCAGGGAGTCCCGGGCTTGGTCGTGGTGCCACGCCCTGCAGCTGAGGCTCCGGAGTTCCTTGCTCAGGTATAACGTGCTTTCGTTCCTTCGTACATTCGCTCTTTCGCATGTTCTAATCAACTCTTCCATTGCAGGCTCCTCCAGGGTACGTGAAGGAGATGGCGGAGGCCATGATGGGCCTAGAGCAGCTGGTGCGGCAGTACGCCATGGGCCGCTCTCCCAAGGTGCTACCTCGCGTTGGCGGGACGATGGTAAACTCTCGAACCTTAGCTATTTACTTTTACTTCTATCGCTTTATACCATGATCATGATGCAAATGTTATATGGATATTATATCATTGCAGGCTAGAGGACGAGCTTCGCGGGGGCTACGGCGGAAGTCCGTCCGCTTCCCAGTACCACAGGTCTCTTCTGCCGGCTCTTGGGAAGAGCCGCCGTCGAAGAGGGCACGACACTCAGCGGGGACCGAGGATGAGCCCATTGACGTTTCTGAGGACGAGACTCCCGAGCCTACGGACGTCGACCTAGAGGCCACCTCAGGGGGCACTGTGCCCAGAGCGACTGGCACTCAGGAGGCGAGCAGCTCCCCAGCGGACGAGGAGGTCTCTGAGGAGGAGGGCGAGGACGAGGACGACGAGAGTTGAGCTTCCTCTTTTGTTTTGTTCTTTTGATAGAGCCTGCGTGCTCCTTTTTTGCAGGACGCTTGTTTTACCCTTGATAGATAGGATTGGCTTACCACACTCCTTTTGTACTTCGACTCACAAATGCCTTTTGGATTTATATACAGAGATCTTGTCATTTCATTGTTTACTCCATTCAATCTTCTTTTGTTTGTGTAAAGAAAACTGAATAACTAAAACATTAACCAAAATGTGCAACTACCCGCTGATTCGAGAGATTGAGCTGAATGTGAGGTTTGTGATGAGGGACGTATTGACAATGGAATAGAAATCAAAGAAAGCAACTGGGCAAACTATTGTAAAATTGACTCCGCATACAATACTTCATACAAACATCTTTGTAACCGACTCCGGACACGAGTATGAGACAATAACGACATTTAGATCTTGGTACGCGACTCGAAAATTCTACTTTGCTTTTGGAATATACTCAAAAAGTAGGAAAATATTGACTTTAACATGTGACATTCTCGAGTTTTGACTCTGGACACGAACTGGAACTTGGACCAAGTCACTTTTGACCATTATGACCTGTAGGGCTTGAAAGAATGACTTGGATTGACTCGAAACGGATTTTGACTCCTTGACATGGCTTACGAAACGAATTTTATCGAGTTTTTGTGCCACGACGACGAATCCCGGGAGTTGTCTTGGAACGAAACATCCCTGAAGTCCCAAATACCCGTTAAAGTGTGTTTAGGTGCTGGTTGGTGCTTTGTAGGGCCTTGATTCCATCTTGATGTATTGCTGCCAAAAACTGCAGAAATGCAGAGTCAAGATGCCGTGCGGATACACCAGGTTGCCGCGCGGGTTGGGATCGATCACGCGGTACCTCAATCAGTATGCCGCGGGGTTTCTCTGGGTTCAACGTGCCGTGCGACCCTTCAAGGTGCCACGCGAGGCATATTTCCTGACAGATTTCAGTTTTGCTGTTTTTCAAGGCAGATTGCTCGAGGGTTGAGGTTTGACCAATGCAATGGCATTTCTGAACCAGTGCATGTCTGTTTTGAACCTTTTGGGACTTGACCACACTTTACTCCATATAGGACTTATGGAAAACATGCATTTTTGAAACCCAAGGCTCTTTGAAAGTTGAAGTTGTCCTCTCCACCCTTCCTATAAATTCAAGCTCTCTCATTCCATAGTCTACACACTTCATTCAACTCCTATCTTCTTTCTTTGCTCCTCGAAATGGCTCTTTCTCTCACCGGCTCGCTCCGTCCATGGTTGGCTTCCATGGAAGGTGTCGATTGGCTCAACTTTCGAGCTCACGGTCTCTACTCTATGAGGTACCTCCGCAACATTCGCCTTCGTCCCGAGCTCTTGAGGGCAGCCGTGAGTTTTTGGGATCCAGAGGTTCATGTATTCCGTTTCGGTGAGCAGGAGCTTTGCCCTACTATTGAGGAGTTCCGTGCGTACCTCGGGGGTTTTGGTTCGGGGGAGGTTATCGTTCCCCTTGTGCGCGAGAGTGCTTACAGAGTCTTGGTCGTGGCCCTTGGATTAGGTGATGGCGCCGCTCGTTACTTGGTCAGGAATGGCCATCTCAATGTCATGCGCCTTATCGAGCTGTTTTCTCCTCCTGGCGACCTTGGAGACATGACTTATCAGACTCGACGCATGACCGCCCTCTGCATATGCTTGCTTGCGGCCTACCTCTTGGTCCCTTCTGTTGGTCCTGCTAGCTCGGCATTGGTTAACATTGCCGCTCAAGTTGAGGCTCGAAAAGACGTGATTCCGATGGTTTTGGCTGAGACACTGATTGGTTTGGATAAGGTTCATTTTGGAAGGGCCGAGACTTTCGGGGGCAGCCCTCTCCTCCTACAGGTTGGCTTCTCACTCAGCTCTCCTTTTTCTGGTTTCTCCCACGTTCTCATTTTACCTCAACACTCAGCTGGGCTTTCTATGGTTTCTTACTTATTTTTTCCTCTCTTCTTCGTTGATTTGGTTTTGCGACAAAGTGAATGTGCTGACCATTCCTCCTGGCAACTGGTCATATGAGGCGAGGTTACTCTCTCAGCGATGTTTCGAGTTTGTCGACAGGAGCAGGGCTGAGTGGGTTGACTTTTTCAGGCGCCGGCGAGCTGAGACCATTTCTTGGAGGTGCCGCTGGCTGGATCTCCCGCCCATGACAGTGCACTACATGGGCCCTCAGTGGGTCGTTCTTGCTGGTTTGGGAGCCTTCACCTTCTACATCCCTTACCGTATCCAACGTCAGCTCGGTTTGAGGCAGGAGGCCCCTGCAGAAGTTCTTGTGGACGTAGTGATGCCTCTTTTCAACCATTCGGTTCTCTGTCATTACCAACGCTTCTGGAGGACACGCGAGGTGACCGATGCCCATCCCTACCCTTCTGTGGCGATGCGTGGGAGTTATCGTAAGTGGCTTAGGAGGGACATTGCTGCAAGGGCCGAAGCTCAAGGAAACTGACTCGACCTTACCACCCTGATCGTTGAATAAACTGAGGACCCTTTTATTATCATGTCGTGCTTCTTTTGTTTTCGAAAGCTCTGCTCAACCTTATGTAGTAGAAGTAATTGTGTTAATAAAATGAGTTTTGGAGGGTTTCCCCCTCCTTGACTCTGTTCTTCAAGACTTCTCAACCTGGATTTTTATTTTGATAGCTTGTGACCGGGTCTCGGTGTGAGACTGCCTACGTATCCTTTTGGCGAAGGAATCAGGTCATGACATAGTTCAGGGGTAGGGTTCGCTCTGGTTTTAACACTCTCCTTTTGTGCTCTAACTTTTGCCTAGAACCGCCCTTTCGGGTTTTCGGTCTAACGAGCTCATTTATTGTATGCCTTAACTTTTGCCTAGGATGCCCTAACGGGTTTTCATCCTAGCAGGCTTTTGCTCTAATTTTTGCCTGGAACTACCCGCCCTTGCGGTTTTCAGCCCAGCGAGCTTCTCTCAGGGGTAGTAGTGCTTGAGTTGATCCAAGTTAACCAAGGTTGAGAATTCATTTCCGTCCAGGTCAATGAGTTGCGTGGCTCCTCCAGATAGAATAGTTTTGATGATGTATGGTCCAGACCACTTTGGTCGAAACTTTCCTCGTGGGTTGTACACTGGAGCCCGAATTTCCTTCAAAACCATGTCACCTTCTGCCAAGTCGCTGGGTTTTACTTTCTTGTTGAATACCCGTGCGATCCTCCGCTGATACCCTTGAATGTGGTAAAGAGCCCTTAACCGGCGTTCATCAAACAGCATAAGTTCTTCGAATCGATTGCTCAACCATTCCGCCTCTTGGACTTCACATTCAATCATAGTTCGAAGAGATG
This sequence comes from Rhododendron molle, assembly GCA_025413875.1. Taxonomy (NCBI): domain Eukaryota; kingdom Viridiplantae; phylum Streptophyta; class Magnoliopsida; order Ericales; family Ericaceae; genus Rhododendron; species Rhododendron molle. The sequence continues at coordinate 17,263,772 of CM046390.1, forward strand.
AGACTTCCAATTCGATGGGAAGCACTGCTTCCATCCCGTAAACCAGGGAGTAGGGAGTTGCTCCCGTTGGTGTTCGTACAGATATGCGATATCCCCACAAAGCTAGGGGTAGTTGTTCATGCTAGTCCCTTGCAGATTGAATAGTCTTTTTCAGGATGGCTTTGATTGTTTTGTTAGCTGCTTCCACAGCGCCGTTAGTCTGCGGTCGGTAAGTTGTTGACTTGTGCACTTGGATTTGGAACTCATCCAATACTTCTCGAGCTCGCCCTTTGAAATGAACCCCATTATCGAACACAAAAGCCTGAGGAACCCCGTACCAATAAACGACATTTTACTTGATGAAGTGTGCAACTTGGACTGCGGTCAAAGTGGCATAGGAAGCAGCTTCCACCCATTTCGTGAAATAATCGACAGCTACCAAAATGAACTTGTGACCATTGGATGCTGCCGGCACTATCCTTCCGATGACGTCAATTCCCCATGTCGAGAAGGGCCAACGTGAGGTCATTTGTTGTAGTTCGTGTGGTGGAACATGCATGAAATTGACGTGAATCTGATATTTTCGGCACTTTCGCACATACTCTATACATTCTGTTTCCATAGTGGTCCAGAAATACCCCTGCCTGAGGATTTTATTGGCAAGCATTATGCCGTTCATGTGGGGACCGCATACACCTTCGTGAACTTTTTCCATCACCCTTTTTGCATCTTCTCCATGGATGCAGAGTTTGTGTGTGCCACAATGCGATCTTCGGTATAGGTTTCCTCCGCAGATGATGTATTGAGCAGCCATCATTTGGAGAGCGATCCTGTCCTTTTTGCTTGCTCTCATGGGGTATTCTCCTCTTTCCACATATCTCCAAATGTCATAATACCACAGGTGGCCATCATCGGGCTCGTCAATTGCCATGACGTGCTGGTGTGCTGGTGTATCTCTTTGTTCAACCACAATTGGCCTTAGCTTTACGCCAACGGGGATCTCAACCATTGACGCCAACGTTGCTAAAGCATCTGCAAATTGATTTTTGAGCCTTGGTACATGAGTGAATGTCACCTTGCTAAAGTGGGGGATAAGATCTTCAAGGTCCTGATGATACGGTTTCAGCTTTTCTTCCCTGACCTTCCAATCGCCATTTGCCTGGGATACTACCAAGTTTGAATCTCCCACAACTTCCAGTTTTTCTATACCGATCTCGATGGCTGCTTCCATGCCCACGATGCAAGCTTCGTATTCCACCTGATTATTGGTAACCTCAAAGTTAAGTTTGAACGCCAATGGGATGTGCGACCCATCGGGTGATATTAGCAACACACCGATTTCGAACCCCTTCTGATTGGCTGCTCCATCAAAATACAATTGCCAAACATCCTCAGCCATCGACATTATGTCTTCATCAGGGAAATTGAATTCGGCATCCTCCCCTCCCTCGACTGGGCAATCGGCCAGGAATTCCGCGACGGCTCTTCCTTTTACCGACTTTCGGGTGACATATCTCAACTCAAATTCAGCCAGCATTAGCAAGCATCGCGCCATCCTACTTGTGAGAGCCGGTTTCTCGAATAAATATTTTAGGGGATCCATTCGAGATATCAGCTTTACCGGGTAGGCCAGCATATAGTGCCTCAACTTCTTGGAAGCCCTTACGAGTGCCCAGCATGTCTTTTCTAAAGGGGTATAACGCTCTTCGGGTCCGACCATCTTTTTACTGAGGTAATAAACAGCCCTTTCAACCCCATCATCTTCTTCATGTGCTAACATGCACCCCATTGAAGACGGGGTGACCGACAGGTATAGGATCAAAGGTTTTTCTGTTACGGGCCGCGTTAGTACTGGCGGCCTGTGCAGGTAGGTCTTGATGGCTTCGAAAGCTTTTTGACATCTATCATCCCAAGTGAATGGTACTCCTTTCTTGAGTAAGCGGAATAAGGGTTCGCAAGTCGAAGTCAACTTTGCAATGAACCTGCTGATGAACTGTACTTTTCCAAGGAAACTCCTTACATCCTTCTCAGATCGCTGCGGCTCCATTTCTAGGATGGCTTTAATCTTTGATGGATCGACTTCGATACCTCGGGTAGTAATCATGAACCCAAGCATCTTCCCTGCAGTGACTCCAAATGTGCATTTGGCCGGATTAAGGCACATCTTGTACTTTCTGATCCTTTCGAAGAACTTTCTGAGTGCGGGGAGATGTTCTTCTCGCTCTTTGGCCTTGACGATTATGTCATCAACGTAGACTTCTACCTATTTGTGAATCATGTCGTGTAACAGTGCCGTGGCGGCTCTCTGGTAAGTAGACCCTGCGTTCTTCAGTCCAAAAGGCATTACTCGGTAACAATACGTCCCCCATTCAGTGACAAACGTGGTCTTTTCCCGATCTTCTGGGGCCATGAGAATTTGGTTATACCCCGAAAATCCATCCATGAAAGAGAGTAGAGCATGCCCGGCGGTGTTGTCAACCAGCACATCGATGTGTGGTAGCGGGAAGTCATCTTTAGGGCTAGCTTTGTTAAGGTCCCGAAAATCAACACAGACTCTTATCTTACCATCCTTCTTCGGCACAGGGACAATGTTCGCGACCCATTGCGGATATTCGGTAACCATCAAGAATCCGGCGTTGATCTATTTAGTGACTTATTCCTTTATCTTAAGTACCCAGTTTGGCATCATGCGTCTCAGTTTCTGTTTTACTGGTTTTGCATTGGGATAAAGGGGAATCCGATGTTCCACGATTTCAGAATCAATCCCAGGCATATCCGCGTGTGACCAGGCAAACACGTCTTCGAACTCTTTGAGTAAGTTTACGAGGGCTTCGCGTTCTTTGGCAGATAGCGTAGAACCGATTTGGGTCATTCGGGGATTCTCTCCATCTCTCAGATTTATTAAAACAATTTCTTCTTTTACAGGTTGAGCATGTCTTTCATCTTCCCTTTCGATTAGTGATCTAATTTCTTTGGGGATGCCCCCATCGAAATCAGTCTCTTCATCATCAGGGTCGACGCAGTTTATTTCAAAGTCGGGGAAGTAAGCGAAATCACATTCATTCATTTCATTGTTAACGGAGGCCTCGGGGGCACCATACACACGGGTGGACTTGAATTCGAAATACAGACTCTGAGAGTTTGGGCCGAGAGGCACCAACCCAAATTTGACAGATTTAGAAGACTCAGAAGACACAACGGACTCAGACTCAGACTCGCGGTGAGTTGCACTTGGCATGAATGTCCAGTTCTTGTACTCCCCAGCAGCATCCATGATGAGTGAAGTTGGATCTTCAAGAATATCTTGTTCCATCATCAGCACTTGCGCTTCCACAGCTGTACCCATTGGTTCGTCCTCCTTGAACAGAGTTGCGAGACTACCCATGGCAAAAACCTCAATCCAGTCGGCTGGTTCTTCCCGTCCCTTCGCAATCTCAGCCTCTTCGTCACTATCCGGCCAGACATCGGTGGCGAATATCTCAAACCCCGGTAAGAAGGTATTGTTTTCTGCATCCCAAAAAGGTTCTGGCTGCCCTTGATAGATTTGTTTTGCCTTTTCTTTGACTAAGTAATCTTCTAGCCTGTTCCCCCTTTTCACCTTGCTGTTACTCGAAGGTGAGTAACCAAGACCGGTCGTACGCATCAGAGTGCCCTAAGCTTCAAACTTTGCAGGGCCCTGGAGATTCTTTCCCAACCCCAATCCTGGCATGTAAGACATTTTCTTCATTATCTTGAAGGCAACATTGCTCACGACGAAGTCGTCATCAATTCTAACTGAATAGACAGATTTGGAGGTATCCAGAGAGAATCCTCCCAAGGCGATATCTTCTTCTCCGTGTTGAATTTCTAAAAGCGGGGCGTTGTCTTCCACAGGGGCATGGATCCCAGAGTCTCCATGAATAGTGAGCATTCCCGTTTTCAGTCCTAATCGAATTTTCTGATGGAGCGTAGAGGGTATAGCCATGATATCTGGTCGATGCAGCCAAGGTCTTCCCAGTAGCAAGTTAAAAGAGGCGGGGATATTCACCACATGGAACTCTACTTCTGTCTGATATGGTCCAAAGGTCATAGGGAGCATGAGGGTCCCTACCACGTCTCTCCGAGTGTTGTCGTATGCTCGGACTTTGACTTCTGATGGAGAGAAGTCCTTATTTTTGTACCCCAAGCAGTAAGCAACACGGAGTGGACAAACATTAATTGCCAAACCATTGTCAACCAGGATTACCGGAACCGATTTACTATGGCATTTCAGAGTGATGTGCAACGGCTGATTGTGGTCAGTTCCTTCGGCAGGTAAGTCTCGATCAGTAAAGGTGATGACATGCTTGATAGGTATGGTTTTGATCAGGGCCACAAGCTCATCGGGAGTTATGGCAGAGGGAACCTTCAGTTGAGAGAACGCTTGAATGAGCCCTTCACGATGGCATGTGGAATGGACCAGTACATCCCAAACAGACATCTTGGCATGAGTTTGCTCGAGTTGGCGCTTGATCATTCCTTCGGGTTCTTTTCTGGTCGGGAAGGCTCCTTGGCCGGTGGGTCAAAGGGTCGAAAGGTGCTCTTGACCGAGGTGGTAAAGGGATCAGAGGGCTCTGCGGCTGCAGGGTTGGAAGGTTCTCCGACTTGAAGGTTTGGAGGTTGGCACACACGGCCACTTCTGGTTAGGTGATCAATCTGACGGTACTTCGACTCTTCACTCCATAAATCGGCCAGGGCTTTACGCTTGTTTCCAATAGTCGCATCCCGCAGATTGGCAGCCAAATCAGCAATGACCAAGTCATCCCACTGATCTTCGGATTTCCATCTTTCGGCCTCCATTACGGTTTTGTTAACAGTCTATTCCTCGTTTCCTACTTTAATGTTAACCACCTCAGTGTTAGCCCACAAGTTTGTTCCAGACGCTGGTTAATCTTCCCATAAGTTCATCATAGCAACTTGAGCATCTTTTGGAAAAGTAACCGATGATTCGAATCCAGTCCCATCGACAAGGTAGTCCATCGGGTCAAACCCATTACTAGTGACTTCTTCTTCAAATCCAGGGAGGTTTGGGTACGGGGTGAGGTTCACATTGCTATACAGGTTGTTGATGACAAAATCATTAAAATGAGAGAAATCTGAACGGAGTGGGGTGGACTCTGGCCAGTTGTGTGTCATCATCTCAAGTGGATATCCAGACTGGTATTCTTCACCGAACAGTGCTGGCAGGGTGAAGGTATCCAAAGGGTCATTCCAGGCCAAAAGCTGGTACTCGTCTGGGGTCGGGTCCCATTCCCATTCAGGTGCATCTTGAAAGACTTGGTATTCTTCCCCTTGATTTTCAAACAGTGTATACAAAGAGAATCCATCAAGAGGATCCACCTGGATGTTTTGCCAGTCAACCTCCCATCCGGCCTCAAATAAAGGTTCGTCATTTCTTTGGAAATTGGCAGTTTCAAATTCCTCTCAGTCAGCAATCAGTTCTCCCCATGTATCTCCCATTCTCATGTGGAACGAAAGGCAGTTTCTCCGGGAATTTCACCAACAGGCATTGGTTCGGTATTAGGGATGATGAACAGGGTAGGGTCGAATTCTGGGATGTTTTGATCTTCGGCTAGGGTGATTTGGTTAATACGGAAGGCAGCATTGTGCTGAGGTAGAGGGTTGGAAACGGTATTTGGTTTATCGGCGGGCGGAGCGTCGACAATTTTGTTATCGATGGGGTTTTGAATTTCATGGCGGAGGCGGATGCAGTTATCGGTAGTATGGCCAGGCATTTGGTGAAAGTCGCAGTAGACATTTTGGTTGAGGTTCGGTGGAATGGTTTGGGGTGGCGGAAGAGGTTTCAGCACTCCGATTTCTGTGAGTTTCTTAAGAAGAGTGGATCTGGGAGTGCTGAATTGGGTGAAAGTTCGGTTCTGGGGTTTTTGTTTTTCAGAAATTTGGTTAACTTCTACAGGCTTAGTGGATGAAGTTCCTGCTTGGTTGGTATTCCCGAAGAGAACGTTGCTATTTCCCGAATATGCCCTTTTGGATTTCGACCCAGATCCTGACTCCTTCTTTACCAGAGTCCCATCTCGCAAAGCCTCCTCTACAGCCAATCCCGAATCATAAAAGATTTCAAAATTTGGAGCAGCCTGAGAAAGAACCATGTACGGAGCAAAGGAGCTTGGCAAGTTCTTGGTTATTATCCGTATTTGTTCTTTCAGGTCAGGCTTATTTTGCATCTGGGCAGCCTTAGCCCTCCAACGCTTCACGAAGTCGACAAAGCTCTCCTTCTCATTCATCTTAGTGCTTTCCAATTCCCTCGTGGTCATCTTCAGGTCGACATTGAAGTCATACTGAGCCACGAAAGCTGTCCTGATGTCTTCCCAAGTTCTTTTCTTGGATGGTTCGAGAGAGAGGAACCATTGCAAGGCTGGACCAGACAAGGACTCGTGGAAAAGTTGGGCCATAGCTTCTTTTTTATTGCCACGCATTATGAGGGACCCGACATATCCTTGAAGATGGGCCCTTGGATCGCCGGTTCCATCGAACTTTGCAAAATCCACTCCTTTGAATTTTTCCGGCAGCTTGACATTCGGAAAGAGACATAACTTGCTCATGTCGATTTCTCCTTTTCCAAGTCGTTTAGTTTCTTGGACAGATTCCTCTAATTTGCCAATCTTATCCATAAGAGCGGCCAGGTTGGGGTCAACTGCTGGTATCTCAACTTTAGGTGGTTGTTCGGATTGCAGGGAAGCCTTGATCAGGAGCTTGTCGGTGATTTCCTGCATGCTTTCCATTACCATATTCATGTCATTTTTCATAGAGACTACGGCGGCTTTGAGTTGCGCGTCAACACCGGCGAGGGACTGTTTAAAATGAGCATCCATATTGGCCATGTTCTGCCTAAGTTCTTCCATTCCGTCTCCCTGGTCAGACATGGATGAAAGATTTTCGGGCGGGATTGAGATTAGGGGTTCTTCTACCACAGGCTCTTCTTCCTTCTCAACCTGGACTTCAAACAGCGGGGGTCCTTCCAGGGTGTCTACGCGAACTAGTCTTTGGGACAGACGAAACCAATTGGGTACAGCTTCTTTCCTTCGCAGGCTATCAATGTTGGTAGTACTGGCAACAAGTCAAAAGGGAGCAACTCATAACCGATCCGAATACTCGCCCTACTTCTACCCATCTCCTAGAAACAAGGCCTAGGACCTACCGTGGCTTGAATCTCACTTAAGACATTTGTACAGAAGATTTCTGATAGTCCGGGTAGGTGTCGTCAGGCAGGTTAAATTCCGAACGGATCGGAACCAGAGCCAATCTCCTTATCGTGACCATCCGAGACAGAGCAATGTGACTACCGGAATCCAGATACACACGCGCTGAAGGCTAGATTCAAACCAAGGGAGCCGTTCGGGCACGGCAAACACCGGAGGTATCACAAACTCCATGAATTTAAGGTCTTCTAGACCGACTGGAGGGCCCTAAAGGATCCTAAGGGAGCCTAATCCTCTAGCCCGCAAAATGCAATGATGCATGAATGATGGGTGTACATAAATAAAATGCACATAAACAGGATATAACACATAAGTCCTAACCATGGGTTCCTGTCTTAGTTGGGATGGTTCTATGGCTATGTACAAGTGCAAAGGCTGATTTTGGTCTCAGAAGGGTTCCCCGGACTAGAGCCAAGATGTACTACCCCATGTCAAGTGTATTGCAAGACAATGGTCGAACAGCACGATGGCTCATCATAGTCAAGGGTTGCTAGGCATTTCGGGAGAACTTGTCACCGGTAAACCGGGCAAGGTAGCCAAAATACGCTAGCGATACTTGTGCAGTGCAAAGTGTACAGGATAAAAGAGCTTAATCTTCCGAAAGATATTTGAAAAATTCCCCTTTTGAAAACACCTTTCAAGCTTGGCCCTCTTGATCATCCAATACTTTTGTGCACTTCTCGTTTTTTTTTAAAAAAAAGTATTGAATAAAACAGTCCCTAGCAGAGTCGCCACTGTGGGCTCCCGCGCCCTCGTTTGAAAGAGTCGTCACCCGGATTTTTGAGATGGATCATCCGAGAAACCGAGGAGTCGTTTGAAAGAAAGGCTTCTGGTCTAGCAAAAACGTTGAGATTTTGGGTTCGGGAGCCACGTTACGAATGGGGAAGGTTTTTCTTTGAAAAGCACCCCACTCGCCCGGTAGAACCGGTCTCTACTTAATATCTTCAAAAGGGGGAATTTTTAGTATCATTTGGAATATCAAGCTCTTTAACAAAAGCACATAACGGGGAAGGAACATGGGGAATATATCACATTGACGTGCATGTGGTGCTATATGTACAATAGTGGTAAGATGACATGAATAGAGGAAACAAACAACACTGAGCAAACTGTCTGGACCTCGACAAAGTGTTCACGGCACACTGAGATACCGCGCGCAGCACCTCAACACGCCGTGCGTGGTACCTGCTCTGCTGTCAGACTGTTGCACACTTTCAAAACATTCTCTAGCTCACTGGTTTCTCTGTATACCTTTTGGAAAACTTACCAGAAGCCTCACGGCAGTCAGATCATCCCGAAAATGTCATTGTCCTTTTTTTAAAACATGGTTTTAAAGTGGTTTTTAACACGTTTGATCATTTGGGATGATCTTGAAAAGCTTTTAAAAGAGCCGGAACATGGCTTGTAGATATGGTCTTACTTTAAAAGCAACAAGAACAGTAAACAGCAGGCACAAATAACCACAGCAGAGGAGAACTCAGATCCAGACAACCTGTCTAAGATAATACCAACATGTTAGGTGCCGTGCGATGGGGTCAGGATGCCGCGCGCCTAATGAACAGGCCGCGCGGTTCCCCAACCTCAGCACAGTACTGTTTTGTTTTGTGAAAACTGGGTTTTAAGTCAGGATCTAACCAAAAAGGGGTTAGACCTGCTGACAGAGGAGCCCCCTCAGGACCAGAACAGAGTCTAGTCCGAGGAAACTTGTTTTTACCTTTGGTATCGAGCTTGATCAAGGATCGTTGAGGCAAGGGTGTGGATGGATCGCCACGGAGGTAGATGGAAGAGGTTGAATGAGACAAAGGGATATGGGTGTGAGTGAAGGTTGGGTATTTTGAGTAATGGGGGCTTTAAAGTTAATGGGAGATTAACTTCAATGATGAGGAGGGAGTAAGTGGAAGTACTTAAAGAATGTCTTTTGGGAATGACATTCTTTAAGGCTTGGAAATGGAAGTGGAAGTATGAAAGTGGGTGTGAGAACTTAGAGAGAGAGAAAGGGAGAGCCAAGAGAAAGGCAAGGGAGGGACTCAAAAGAAGGGCCCTTTCTCCTTGGGTGGAGGGGTCAATTTATAGGCAAAGGCCAAGGATTTTGAATTTCAAATGGTGGAGGTATTTTCAGGGCGGGCCAGAAGTGCATTTTCGGCTGAGCCAGTCATCAGCTGTGGCTCAAACTGGCGTGGCCGACAGCTTTCTGAGCCAGTCAGCCTTTTTGCTCAAGGTGCCGTGCGGTTAGGGTTTGCCGCGCACGGCCACCCTTGAATTTCAAGGTGCCGTGCGCTCCAATTCCGCTCCGCACGGCTCCTCTTCCTTCGGTCCAGGGCTCTTTTGGACTTTGTTTGGGCTTTTAGCTGGGCTCTCCAGGTTTTTTGGTTTTTTTGGGTTTTCTTTGGGCTTAGGGAGATCCTTTTTCAAGCTCGCAAAGGTATCGTTTCCTCTATTTCATTATCGAGGCGGACAAAGACTCTCCGAGGTCCGGATTGGGGTGTCTACAATCTAATGTTATTTAAGAGTTAGTCCTAGTTACTTTAGAAGGTTGTCTTTTGGTCCTATATTTTAAAAAGGTCATAACTACCCCTTCTCTCATAATTTTTAAATCTTTCTCATACCGTATATATTTTCTTCAATCTTCTCACCGCAATCAAAAAATAAATTTTAGGAGAAATATAATTTTAAGAAATAAAACTATAATTGATATTTGAATAACCAAGTTGATATAAATTTGCTAAGTCAACCTCTGCATGCCCTTGTTGTTCGATTTGCGCCACTGCCGATTAGGCCTTCAATTAATCAATGAAACTGGAGGAAAGTAGGTATGAGTAGTAGCGTAATATTGGATTGCCAGCCGCTTCATCCGTTGGGATATATATGTATATATTCAGATGAGCAAGCTGTCGGGACTGTCGTGCTTGAAATTCAAAACCTGAACCTGCTGCATGTAAAATTTTGTTTCGGACTAAATATGCTGATACTGTCTGTACTTGGACTTAATTAATTTCTCTCACGTTTTTTTATTGGTTTTACCCCAGGTACTTGCCTTGTTTGAACCGTTAAATTAGTTGGACTTTTATCATACGATCTGCAAGGTACGTACGTACGTATGTGGATCTATTCTAGCACCGAAATTAGAGATTAAGTTGCCAATTTGATGTATCCTACTGTAGATGTTTAAGTTGATTGCGCTAGCTTGATTATTGTTAAACGGACCGATCGAGCGTGTGTAGTTTATTTATTTGTAGTTCGATCGTTTACAAATAAAAATCTTTGCCAATCACCAAAAAAAATTAAAAAATAAAAATCTTTGTCACTTATTTAAAAACCTTTGTAGTAATATTTAAAATTTTCAGTGCGGAGTTCAGTCCTTTTTAAAATCGAAATGTTTGATTTATTTCGCATTTTTTACAAAATTGGTTAAATTAACAAACCTAGGTTTCTGAGCGTTATGCACTAACATTTTTTTTTTTTTTTTTTTTTGCAAAAGAAAATCACAACCAGATCGGTCAACAAATTAGAAACTAATTATGTGACCAGCAAGGTGATTGAACAAATTAAGCTTCTCAGAGTAAATAAGTATTTATCTAGGAAATATAAGTTGGGAATATTATAAGTGGTGTCCAACTTCTCAGTCAAACAAATCATAGATATACGCCATAATCAATTAACGAAATTACGATATTAAAAAAAAAAAAAAAATCAATTATCTAAGCCCGAGAGTCAACACTTAGCAATCATAGTGTTCTATGCGAATGTGATTGATCGGATGATTAAATATAATCACACGTGAAATGGACTTATATAGAATAGTACTGATTTAACATTCAACTTCACATTATTTGCCGTAATATATTTGAGTACAAATATTCTATCGCACCAACTACTACAGTTGAAATTTCCGTAGTTATGTTATCTTTTTGAGATGTTGACTTTTGAACAGCTATGATGGTCGACCAAATACATCATTATGTAGAAAACAGCGTAATTTCCACTTTCACCCCTGTACTATGTGTGAGTCTCAAAGACACCACATCAATCTGAGTTTGACGATTATATCCCTTTCAATTATGACATTCTCTTTGAAGGGTTAATCCGGTGGGAATTAAGACCTGTTAAAACAATTAAATACTGCATCTGAAAGGGTAAAACCAATAAATAATAAGAAAAAAGACTAATTCATTGTCAGCGTATTAATTAGGAGGTCGGACGTTCAGATATATCTAGAGATCGAACGCAAATTTTGACGGCTTCCCTTCTTTTACAAAGCCTCTTTATTAATTTGTTGCTAATTTTTCCTTATGGAAGAGTAATTTCTCTAATTAGTTTGATTGTTTAACTCCATTAATTAGATGTTACAACTGTAACGTACGTGTTGCAAACTCTCATATAGTTGTTGTAGTGTCTCTTTATTCTGACTTTTGTAATATATACTTGTACACCAAAATTGAAAACATGAAAATTTGCATTAGCATTAATATATTTTTTGAAAAAAAATAAAAATAAAAAAAAAATATTCACCAAATAAAATATGGCACAGTGAGATATAAATTATTGTTTTGGTCCAATAGACGTGCTGCTGGTTGTTTAATTCCTTTATTTTCTAGGTAAATCACTTTCACCAAGTCCTGATAATTAATTAAGATGGATATTAGTCATTTCCCAGTTCGGACAAAGGAGATCGAATAGTTGTGTGTTGCTGATTAAATAAAGGAGGAGGTTTGTCCTGATAAGATGATATACTGTATATATTTTTCTGAGATGGGATAGGGCAAAAAGTAGTAGCTAGGACTGGGGAATCACTTGAATTCATGGAGATGAGATACTCCCCCGTTTTCTTTCAAAATCACTCCGTAGTAGACAAAATTATGAGAACGACATTAGATTAGAAAAGTTGAACAACATATAGACCCAAACATCTATATTATTTTTTTCCTATAATTTAAAGAACATCGATCGAATTGGGAGATGGTGGTGTGCGCAGCATCCTCCGAGCTGTCAGATCGTGTATCCAACGGTTTGGATCTCATCTCAGCAATAAACGGCTTTCAATCGTCAGTTGCCGAGATGAGATCCGAGCCATCGAATGCACGATTCGTCGGCTCAAAAGTGCGCTGCATGGTACTGTACACCTTACTGCACAGCACCAATTCAAAGTCGTGTGAAAGCCCATCAAACCCCTCATGCTTTTATTTCTTCACCGACCAAATCGAATCAATAGGTTTTTCCTTTTTACGTACTTTTCAAAAAGGAACAAAAAGTAAGGTGTAAAAATTGTAAAGCAACATATCCGATAAATAAGGCGTAAAAATTATTTGGATGAAATCATTTCCGGTTATTTATTTATTTTTTTTGCAATTTCTAATGGATACCATTAAAATCACGTTCTGAACACATTGAGCGGCTCGCATCTGTAACGCCCCGAATTTTCGGAAACGTTAAATAAAAACATTTAAAAGACAATTTTTTTTCCAAATAAAATTCATAGGTTTAATGCATCACCATTTCAAAAGCAGATGTCATCATATTACAACCATATCGAATGTAATTTAAGTTCTTGAACTTGTCAAAATATTACAATCTTCAATAAACCAGAAAGCTCCCAAAATAAAGTTAACTTTGATTAGTCAGAGCAACTACGCATACGGAAACCAAGGTTCTTCAGCTCTCTCCTCAGCAGCGTTGACTTCAGTTGGATTGTACGACACTCCTGTTCCGTCGTCGGTACCTGGCGTTCGAGTTACCAGGGCAACGTAGTACCGTGAGCGATGACACTCAGTAGCCAAAACTCACCCGAAACCCATAACTTACAAACAGCAAGATATATAATTTGGAATGCAATGAAATAACATAAGGAGTAGGACTAGTAATTATTTTTATTTCTATTCTTCTACTTACGTGAAATCTCAGATCTTATCCACAGATCTGCTCCTACCCTTAACCACTAAGCTATGGCCATGACATGATTCAACTCCCTCCTTGTGCCCCGATGAAGACCCCAAGTTATCTACTTAAGAGAATTCATCGCGGTAAATTCCACCCCTTGCTTTAACACAAGAAGAACGAATACGGTAAATTTCCACCCCTTGCTCTACACCACCCCTTGCGCTTCAATCCCGTTTCTCAAAAGTTAATCATAGCCATGCCATACTTAGGGTTCCGTAACCTCGGTAATCAAAATCAAATCCATCAATGTGACCACCCATCCAGATGTCTACCGGGACTCGACTCCTGAGCCCAGACTCAACCTGGCTATGGGGCGTCACACACGACTCACCATCATTTCACCCATTTTATTTATTCAATAATCCTATTATCACGTCTAATAGGTTAAATCCGCACATCGCAACCAACCCCGGGAAACTATTGTCCAATCTACCAACACAATAAAAGATCACCCGTTTTCACATTCCAACTGAAAAAAATATGTATATACTAACAGGCTAAATACATACAAGCATGCGATAAAACTAATCATGCGATTAAAATTAATCATGCGGCTAAAACACACCAAATAACTATTTTTATTTTCTCTTACTTTAACGATAGCACACTTAGTAACTTTCCACTAAAATTTCCCCACGTGACAACCGTGGTTCCAATTTCCATCATCCAAATTCTAAGTCATGCATATTTAGTTTCTAATCTCGTTAATCAGCCCAAGCATGTTATACATTTAAATCCCAATTGTATTAGTCAAAACCAATCATGCTTTTCCAAGTCAAACCCAACAGTGGCTAGCAACGTTCTCTTCTTTTTTTTTTCAAACAAAAACAGAACGGAGACAGTGGGGTTCGGATGAGGTGAGTTTTCGTCCGGACTCGACCGGCAACGTCGGGTTCGAATATAATCATATCAAAACATAAAATCTTTACGGACATAATTTATACGTAGGGAGGTGAGTTCGGACTACCTCTCGCTTAGCAAAACGGGAATCGAAGAGAGTTCGGAGTGGGTCGGAGCTCGGTGGTGCAGACTGGTGGTGCTCGGCTAGTTGCAGTAAGCTCCTGTTGGTAAGAAGTGGAACTGGGTGCTGTTGGTAAAAGGAGGTGGTGGTTATGATGGTATATGGCCGGTGGTGGTGAAAAGAAAAGGAGGAAATGGAATTGGTGCTGGAGAACGGAGGCTGCCTTTTTTTTTTTTTTTTCTCTCTTTCTCAAATTCTCTCCTTCTGCCGAAGTAGGCAAAACAAATGGGAGGCATGGGTTTTTAAAATTGTTTTTTTTTTGCATGGAGAGTTTTACCCAATGGGTAATGGTGTGTTGTCTAAATGAGAGGGCTTTAAGGAGGAAAATGGGGATTTGGTTCCCCTCTCTTCAGCCGAATAAAAGAATGGGGAAGAGGTTGGGTTTGGTTTGGTGCAACACACACTCGAACAATTACTCGTCGGACACGCGCGCACACAACAAATTACAGAATAAAGTTTTGTATGACGGCAAAAATAAATTTTTTTTTTTTTGAGCAAAATAATATTTTTGGCTTGATAATTATTATTAGTTAAAAAAAATACCAGGTCTTTACAGCATCGTCGCAATTCGATTGGGAAAGGGGAGGTCCGCACGGTTTGACCCGTAAAGGATCCCTTACTGGATCCATGGTATATATATATACATGTATAATACTGGTTATTACTAATTGTTCGTGTAAAGCTTATTTAGTATAGTAATTAGTCGATTTTTTTTTTGTCCATAATCTTTCATGGTTGGAAAATCATTGTTATTAGCCCCTGCATAGCATAGATTCTTTGTGAGTTCAGTGATATTGAAAAGGTACCATTTAATTTCTCTTATTATAAAAATCACTTTGGTATGCCACCACTTGTCCCCTTTGGCTCCATATTGTAGGATTCAACATTAATTATGGAACCGTTTGAATCAAGCTTAGAAACTTGTAACAAACTTTAAGATGTCTTCAAAAAGAACTTTTTTTAAAATACAAATTTATTTCATAAGGTCTTCAACAACTTGAGAACACGAGCTGAGCTCAAACAAATTAATAATTTTGTGTGGGGTGGATTTGTAAAAGAGATTAAATTCTTTACACCGTCGGTGTAAATATTTATTTTCTCCAAATCAATTACATTGTGCTACGTCGTAATGTTCTATTAATTGGGACCACTGTTTTGACGATGTGGTGCAATGTAATTGACGTGACGTAGTGTAATTGATGTAGAAGAAACAAATTTTTACACCGCCAATAGATATAATTTATTCTCTTTGTAAAATGGTAGTTATTAGCAAGAAGCCGATCGAGGATTGTTAAGGCAAAACCGAGAAGGAGGAATTAATACAAAAGAGAATTGGTTCGAAGAAGGAATTGCTTGTGTTTTGGCACGAAGGATGATACCAATTAACGACCTTTAGTGCCCACGTGAGGAGTGTCTGAGGTAAGGGTAGCTCTGCACAGAGAGTGTCTAGAAAGGATATCTGCTCAGGCTCAGCAATGAGAGTGTCCGAAGTTAGGCCCCGTTCTTTTGAACTTAACTTAAATTTATGAGTTTTATTTTTAATTAAATTTTTTTTGCATTTATTAATTTTGTGTTAAATTTTTGTAGATTATTAATTCATCTCGACAGAGAAATCGAAAAAATAAAATTTTTTACTTTACCCAATAATTTTAAGAAATAAGCACTTTTTCACCTTAAAAAATGACACTTTTTTTAGCTCAGCGCCGAAAGTGTTCGACATAAAGTCTGCTCAGCATATTGAGAGTAAAAACAGACCCATCCTCACACCAATCAGTTGGGGAAAAAAAGGCAAAGCTCTCGTCTTAAGAAGCCAACAAAGCAGGGTAGGGGTACAACAAGTACTGTGACAGTCACCAACCGATAGGCCGGCGTGCGCCGATTACATTGAGGCTCCGTTCTAGAAACCTTCTTAAAAAATAAGCAGTTTATTTCACATTTTTAAATTAAAAAATAATGTAAATGAAAAATAATTTTTTTATTTTTTTCCACCGTATTAAAGATCTTGATGAGATCTATCAAACAAGATCCATAGTGGTAAGAAAATTATTTGCCTAAACACATTATTTTTGAACTTGAAATTGCCTTCTTAAAAAATAAGAAGCTTATTCCCGTTCTAAAACGGGACCTGAGTCACATCGGCCAATCGGAAATAAGTTGTTACGATAGAGTAAAAGTTACATGCAAAGATCTTTAGGGGAAAAAATGGCAATGATGAGTAGAGTCAGCGGACTAGTTACGGTAACCTAGAGGGGCTGTCAATAGCAGAAGCAAAGAAAAGAGGAAGGCAGGGGTGTGTGTGGGGGGGCACATGCACCCCCCCAGTTTTCAAAAATTTAAAAAAAAAAAAATTCTTTCAAATTGGGGATTGGGGGGAGGGGTCATGTACATAAGAGTTTAGGTCCTTTTGAAATTGTAGTTTTTGAAACTCAAGGGAGAGAAGTGTAGTTTCTAAATCCACTTTATCTCCCTCTTTCGAATCCATCGATCCACCTTCAATCCACCAGTCACATTCCCCTCACCACCATTATCTCCTTAGCGCCTTTAAACCCATAACTAATCCTCGTTCAACCCCACCTAATTTGCTGGGGCTGCCTATTCTCTACATGAGAACCAAAGTCCTCCAATCACAAAAGAACCTTCAGTCTCCACATCGAACCCACCTCTCACAAACCCAACAAATGAAAGATTTCATTGGATAGTCCGTCAATCTTTGGTCTTCAAACATCAGTCGACGTCGAGTATGGTTGAGGTTCTAAGGTTGAGTCACATCGCTTCCGTCCTCTTAATCGCTGTCATTACCAAATTTCGTTGCCTAAATATCAGTTTCAGATTGATTCACGCAAATTTTCAAAATTGTTCCTTTGCTTGTCGGCCACTCAGGTAACACTATATTTTTTAATACTCGTTAAGGGTGCAAGTGGGATACCCTTAAATTGCATCACTCCTTGACATTAAATGTATGAATTTGTGGTGCTTGTCAAGGGAGCAAGTGTGATGCAATTGGTCCCCCCTTTAATTATTCATATTGATTATTTACTTCAAGGTTAGTTGTTTTTAATACTTGCTTAGGGCCCATTGCAACCCTCCTTGACATTAGATTTGTTTTGTTGCAGTGCTTGTCAAGAGAAAAAGTGTGATGTGATGGGTCCCCCCCTTTTATTGATTGTCATCTATTGAAAACTAATTAGGTCTTCTTGTTGGTTTTTGTTTGATTTGTAGATGGAAAAAACAAATCCTATTACTAATTTTTTCTTTAAAAAGAAAGATGCAAACTCTGAGACCGAGTCATCATTGCCAAGTTCTAATGTTGATGATCAAATATTGTTGCCAATCCCAATCATTGATCCTCCAAATATTGAAAATGCTACTCAAAAGACTCAAATAACTGAAATCAATGAAGTTGAAGTTAATTCTCTAGAGCGTGATCCGGGAAAGCATAAGCGTATTTATGATTATCATCCAAACCAACATGATAAAATTCGACGATTTTACATCAAAATGGAAAATGAATTCCTCTTGGATAGTTCCCTTATCTACATCGAAAAGGAAATCTCTCTAAAATCGGGTTTAGAATCAATCGTAACAGATTTTCGTGATTTACATAATCGTCGAGTTCCGTTTTGATAGAACTTCAAACTCCAAATCATTAACATGTTAAGACGTGTGTCTTTTTTGGGTATTATGTAATGGTTAATCGTAGGACTCATGTACTTATTTTTGATATCAAATATATTAGCGTATTTGGGTGTCCCCTCCCACTACAATTCATGGCTCCGCCACTGGAGGAAGGGATCAAGCATTAAACTCTCCATGAGTAACATCCTCTCAATATATAATTGCTTCCTCTCTCTAGAACTTTCGTACCTAATATTTTTTTTTCGATTATTGTGCTCGGTTGAGAACTCGACCGAAAGTATTTATATTAGTTACGGGCTTAATCATCGGAGGGCACTTCAGGCAAACCATACTGGGCGCCTTTGGCATGCATATATGGTTCTCTCTTTTGCAGGTAAAGAATCTAATTAATTAATTAATTAATGTGTTAATTCCGTAGTAAGTTTTAACCCCCCTACAAATTACTTGATTCGTCTGAGAGTATAATGTGGATAAATTAAAACAGAGTTTGACACGTTCATTTGGCAGCTGGAAACCTGTATTAATTGCATGTCGCTATCCGACTGCGGGAGTAGGTGTTTATTAATCTAAGGGCCTGTTTGGATGGGGTATTGGAAATGGGTGTTATGTTATCCCCCTTTTAACACATGGGGCCCACCCTTATACCCCGTTTGGGATCACAAAAGGGAGGGGGTATTCTCTAATCTCTGGATTCCAGTACACCAGCTAACACCGGCTGAGGGAGTGTTAGCCATGGGCTACCCTGGACCAGCCGTTGTCGAATCCCCCCGAAATCCCCTATTTTTCGGACGGATCTACCCCTCCTAATCCCCCTTCCCCACCCCGAGGTACCCCCATTTCCTATCACAATTCTTTGCCGCACTTGTTCTTCGAAGAGACGAGGGTTTGTGGCGATTTTGGGTTTTTTTCGATCTGAACGATTCTTCGCCACACAGTGAGGTATGGGTTTGATTTATTTGTGGTTTTTGTGTTCCTACTCTTCCCACACTTGCTATTTCGATTAAGTCAGGTTTAGGTTCGATTTTGGGCGACTGGTAATGGGATGCATTAGTTTTGGATATTGTTTCAAATTTTGTAGGTTGAAGGTTAGGTTTTATTTAGGGTGCAAGGGTTTCGACTGGTGGGATGCATCAGTTTTGGATTTGTTTCAGATTTTGTAGGTTGAAGATTATGAAACCCAAACCTCAGATCTTGAATTTTTGGTTACTTGTACACAGGGAAAAAACTACAGTACCTCCTTTTTATCACGCAACACTGTATACGAACAGTCTCTCGTGTGCTGGTATTTCCCATTTTCAACTTTTAACTACTCATAACAAATAAAATGCCCCTGGGTACCGAGTCACTCTTCCATGATGATGGATTTTTGGATCTTCTAAATTAAAGCACAATCGACCCCCCAAAGTTGAGTAATTTGAGGGATCATTAGTTATCAGTAATAGAACAGTAATGATATTTATTTATTTTTTGTTGATAAGCTCATCATATATGGATGGGAATGCTTGAAAAATGGATGGGAATTGGCTCATTAAATTTGTTTTTGGGTAAGTAAGGATTTGATTCACAAATCGAGGACGAGTGTTTTAATTGTGTATACTCGATTGTCATGGGTTTCTGTATGAGAATTGGCACATTCATCTTATTTGATTGGTATGCAAGTGTTCTGAGTCTTCTGATTTGATCGTACTGTGCACAGGTGTGTTGTATATTACTACAAAGTAGTTAACCAGTTTTATCTCCATAAGGTACCTATAAATCTTTACGCAATGAAAGATACGAAATAATGAGAGAGTGAAAATAAAAGGGAACCAAACAGACCGTACAGAGTTAAAGTTGGACGTGTTGCATGTCGATGGGTCCTCCATAGTTTCTCCCATGGATCCTTGAAACAACCACAGAAACAATAAAAACTTGTAAAATCAGATTCATCCCAAATGGGAAGCCACACCTGTTTCAGTGAGAAGCCACACCTGCATGGGAGAAACTATGGAGGACCAAGTCAATAGCTTCCTCATTTATGTGATAATGGACACGTCAATGAGAAGCCACACCTGTTTCAGTCCTTTTTAATCCTTGCTGTCATTATGTTGGTGTGCCTGGTGGGAATGAGCATTTGATGTCCATTTGTACTTATAATTGTCAGTACTCATCTGTTCACGTGCATTGAGAGATGGAAATATTAATGTTTGAAGGTTTGGAGTTACATCCCATGCATATTAGTGAAAATGGTGTTGATACACACAAGGTTGGATGATATATGATTCTTGAGGGTTCTCGTTCATGGAGTTTTCCAGGAAAAAAAAGTTGTTGGTTTTGAAGGGTTGTTACCATTTCATTTCGAGATCTCTGTCTAGTATTTGAATTTTTTTTTTCCTTGTATTGGTGTGGTGGTTGTGGTTGTGTGCAACCATAATTACTTTTATTTGTTACTGATTATGCTTGTTCTGCTGCCATGCTTTAGTTATTTTGAGCTGGTAGCCCAAGTACATAGATATGCTCACAACTTTAGGGAAGTTCAACAGTCTACTCTTCTATCTATTTTTTATAGTAATAAAACCCCCTTTGGGTTCTGGAAATTTACAATTAAAGTATACGAATTTGCTTGGGTCCATGAAAACCCACCAACCAATCAAACCCCTCTCTGACATAACATCCAAAACAGTTAAAACACCATTTCTCCAAATCTTTTAAGAAAATCCCACTTGGTAGGAGCAATTAAAAAACCAAATTAAGGTAACCATGCAAGAAATCAAAACCCTTTTTCGTTTGTCAATAACTGACTCGAACCTTAAATTTTTGCTTAAAGTGTTCCTCATAACTTTGGCTTTCATATTGGACAATCCCTAGTGAACCCTTGTATTAAAATGAAATGAAAGGTTTATAGGTTTTCATAGCTTACTACATTCAAGGAGACTGCCTTCACAATATTTCTTAGGTTACGTGAATACGACCTTTCATTTATCAATAAACATTGTGCCCTAAACCTTGTAAGTGTTTTTTAGGATGCCAAGATTAAACAGAAAACAAAAAAGGAGAAGAGAAGAGCAAGAGGGGTTCATGGCATTACATGCCATTATGAACGCTGTGATTGGTGTTTTTCGTCTCTACTTGTTCATCACGTCCACGTTTCACCGTCCGGAACCTCGTCCGGAATTGTCTCCGAATCCGGACTTTTACCAGTCGCAAATAAACAATTTGAATAGGCTTGTACGGGGTAATGAAGTGGACTGCCACGAGCAATTGAGGGTGAATAGACGTACTTTTTTTAGACTTTGTTGTTTAGTTCGAGGTGTTGGGTTAGGGGACTCACGATTCGTATGTCTTGAGGAGAGGGTAGCAATATTTTTGTTCGTCCTCGCTCACCATATGAAGCAGAGGCGTACGAAATATGATTTCTATAGATCGACTGAGACAATAAGTAGGCATTTCCATGCTGTACTCCAAGCTGTCTTGCGCCTTCACCGAATGCTCCTAGCGACGCCTGAGCCTGTACCTGCTAACTACCATGACACTAGATGGAATTGGTTTCAGGTATATTCCTGTTCGATTGTTCCTATTTGTTACATTCTATAGGTGTCCTCTAGTTGGCCATATTCAGTTACGTTTATAAAATCTTGTCCAAATTTGTCAGAATTGTCTTGGGGCATTGGATGGGACGTACGTCCCAGTAAATCCTCCGGCCGTTGACAGGCCACGATATAGGTCGAGGAAGGGTGAAATTGCTACAAATGTCTTAGGTGTTTGTACCCGAGACCTTAAATTTGTCTATGTATTGTCTGGTTGGGAAGGATCGGCCACAGACTCTAGAATCCTTGGGAACGCCATGGAAAGACCCCACGGTCTCAAAGTCCCTCATGGTATGTTCCATATCCTAAGTATTGTTTCCTTTCAGTCCATTACAATTATCCACCCATCAATGTGTTGTCTTCCATTGGTTACAGGACATTATTACCTTGTTGATGCTGGCTACACCAATGGGAATGGTTTTCTAGCCCCATACCGTGGCCAACGATATCACATTAACATTTGGAGGCAAGGTCATATGCCAACAAGCAAAGAGGAATACTTCAACATGAAACACTCCACGGCTAGGAATGTCATTGAGAGAAGCTTTGGGGTTCTCAAGATGCGGTTTGCAATTTTGAGATCTCCCTCCTATTACCCGATAAGGACTCAATGTCGTATCGTGTCGGCATGTTGTCTTCTTCATAATCTAATCAAGAGAGAGATGCCCAATGATCCAATCGAACACGAGTACACAGCGTGGGAACAAGCACATATCAACGATGTCCCTGTTGATGATCACATTGGTGCCGTAGAGAGTTCCAATGAGTGGACCGCAGGGAGGGATGCTCTTGCAGCGGCCATGTATAACCAATGGTTAGCCAATGGTGGGGGACAAGTGGAGGGCATCATTCCTTAATTGTATTTGATGTTCTTGTGTTTGACGTTGTGTTTGACATTGTAATTTTAGTATTTGTAATTTATTCATAACTTCTGTCATTGAACAATATTTGTGTAACGTACTATTGTTATTCATGATCTATTCATAACTTTTGTTTATGGTCCTACTTTTAGAATACTTCGACATTTTTAAATGCATGTGCAGTAATGGCCACTAATGAAGTTGAAGTAGTGGACGTGGAAAGGTCGTCCAAGCTAAAACGTAGGAGTTGGAGGAAAGTTGAGGAGGATGCACTAATGAAGTGCATGTTGAATGAAGAAGGGAAGTGGAAGTCCGAGAATGGCTTCCGAATGGGTTACTTCACCCACTTACAAAAGGAGTTACAAAAAGTGCTCCCAGGGTGCACCCTTCAGGCAAACCCCCACATTGACTCCAAGGTCAAGCATTGGAAATCCATATGGGCTAAATTAGTTGACATTATCAACCTAAGTGGTTTCGGGTGGGATGCTGTTAACAATCGCATTGACGTGGAGCAATCCGTTTGGGATGCTTACGAAAAGGTAACTCCCAATTTTGAATTACAATGCTTTAGTTGAATTTTAAAGCATGAGAATGCCTTACTAAAGTGCCAATATTTGTGTAGGCACATGGTAAAAAGGCCCAGGGCTTGTACGGGAAATCTTTCCCGTACTTTGAGGATTGGCAAACGATTTTTGGCAAGGATAGGGCTACGGGGGCGGGTGCGGAAGATTATGATGATATGGCGCGCACTGAAGTTGCCAACGAAACTGCAGAGCCATACAACTCCAATGACTTCTATGAAGCTCTATTCGATGAGTACAACGGAAATCTCCCCAACACTCCCACAACTCCCATAACTCCCACAACTCCCTCAACTCCTCAACCGTTCACACCTCATGCATCACTCCCCACGTCCACTCCCCGTGGCTCAATGCCGGCGGCCAATGCCGGAGCCCAAAAAGGGAGGAAGAGGACAAGAATGGGTGAAGCGGAGTTGTCCATCTATGCGAGCATGGACAATTACTTGAAATCTACCAATGTCCATGTGGAGAAATTGGCCAATTCCTTTGGCTACGATAAGGAGCTATCCGCCCGACGCACGATGGTCAAAGAGGAGTTGTCGAAGCTCAATATCACATTGGCGGAGAAGTTCAAGCTCAGTGCCGTAATCGTCAGCCACGAAGAGAGGGTTGACGACTTCTATGGCACGAAGCCCGAGGAGAGGCAAGCTTTGGTGGAGGCCATCCTCGCCGGTGAGGTGTATGGTCCGATCTAGTGGCCTTTGATAATGCCCTTTTGAAGTGGCTTAAGTACCATTATAAGCAAGATTGGTACTTGACCCACTTTTTTTGAAGTGGCTGCACGTTATCGTCGTACAAATTAGGCCATTTGTTAATTTGTAATGACTACGAACAATGTTTGACATTCGTAGGAGTTTCACTAAGAACAATGTTTGACATTCGTAGGAGTTTCACTAAGAACAATGTTTGACATTCGTAGGAGTTCCACTAAGAACAATGTTTGACATTCGTAGGAGTTTCACTAAGAACAATGTTGGACTGTTATGAATGGTATATATGCTATGTCATATTATGGTAATGTGGGTTTGTTATTATTAAGATTGTTATGTAATTGATAATATTTTTGCATGACAGGGTTTGGATGATTGTATACTACAAATAGGGCGATGATGAGTAAATTAAAAATGGTAAAGATGGTAGTTACCTTGGCGGGGTAACCTTAGTTGCAGCCATGAGTAACTTCAAATGGTATTCCATTTAATTGCTTGAGCCATGAGTAACTTCAAATGGCAGCCATTCACACTTGTGCATAATTGGCCCCTGTTTGGATGGGGTATTGTGAAGGGGGATTTTGTGTGTGTGTGTGTGTGTGTGTGTGTTTGTGTGTTTGCTGTTCTGGATTCCAATGGTTCTAAGTGGTTCTTAACAGGGCAATGATGAAAAAAGAACATTGTAAATGAAGGTTGTGCCTTGGCGGGGCAACTTTTGGTTGCAGCCATGCGTACCCTCGTGCGTTTTGTAGTAATTTCCTGAGCCCACTATGATTTCTGCTCTGTCCAGCTGAGGAGTTCAATGGTTTCTGCAGTTGTGTTCTGTTATGGTTCAAGTGTTCTGTTCTGTTATGGTTCTGCAGTTTTCACCTGTTTTGTTATGGCTGTCTACATGTGTTTTATGGGCTGTCTTTTTCAGGTTCGTAAGTAGTGGCAATGATGAAATCAGACTGAGCCAAATGGTTGAAATGGTGTTCTGTTCTGTTATGGTTCTGCAGTTCTGTTATGGTTCAAGTGTTCTGTTCTGTTATGGTTCTGCAGTGTGAGTTAAAATGGTATTTTGGTGGACTGAGTTTTGAATTCCAATGGTTCTTAAGTGGTTTGGTTGTTTTTTTATGGGTTTGCAAGCTACTTTTTGCATATTTTGGTACCCCTAATAGGGCAATGATGAAAAATGACAATGCGAATGAAGGTAGTGCCTTGGCGGGGCACCTTTTGGTTGCAGCCATGCATACCCCTCGTGCGTTTCGTAGTACTTTTTTGAGCCACTATGATGGTTGGACAGGGATGGTGTGCACTTTTCTGAGCCACTTTTGACTACCTATTTTCTTTAGTAAAAGTATGAATGAAAATGGGTTGGTGTTGCTGCTTTGAGTTTTGTGCACCATAGCTGCACCTTCAAATGATTCTGCAAACAGAAAACTGGGCAGGAGCATCTTGATATAATTGCATTCTACAACGAAATATTTATTCCTGTTGTAAAGCCCCTACTGGTGGAGGTTGCCCCTGTTGGAACATGTCAAAAAGCTAATCGAAATGCAGATGTTAACAATAACACTGATGGTATGCCCTTTTTATTGCTTTGTTTCTATGTAAGCTGCTTCCCTTGATCTCTTCTTCAAGGACGTCATAGCGTGAAATGCTTACATTATCTTGGTTGGCCAATCTGCAGTGCATAGCTCTAAAAGCTACTATGCTTGTGTTGGAGAGAGCACTCTTGCGTACCAGAGCCCTTCCAAAGACCTGACCGCCATCAATAACCGTTTCAATGGGTACGTATATATACCGTGTTAATTGCTTCTTTTTAAGTATGAAATCTATTTGGTTCAGTATGTGATATGCCCCTTCTTTGTTTTCCTTCATTTTCAGTAACCGGAAACTCAGAGGCACTCTCAATTTCGATGATGTTGATGTTGGGTTGGTCAGTGACTCCTTGGTAGCGAACAGCCTCTACCTTCATAATGGTAGCTGTGCATCGTCAGGTGCACCTGTGAAATCCGAGCAGTTAGACTCCTAATTGCTCTTTGTATATACATCTCACTTATCCTTTGGTTTAGTTTTATTTTTTCCGTAGTATGAAATCGATACTAGATGGAAGGGGTTATTGTATGAGCGGTTGGTTATTGTAGAATAGCAGCCACTAACCCCATCCCCGTCTTCCAAGTGCTACGTCCAGCACATGGAAGACAGGTCATCACATCTTTTCCCCCCGTAAGATGTGTTAAATTAGAGGTAGAAGCTGCTGGTTGCTAATTCATTACATCCCTGTGAAAGCGGATACATTAATCTATCACTATTAGTAGCAGCATTTGGGTTGATCCTGCGAAAGAGGAGATGAGGGAAATGATAGACCATAGGTGGGTAGACGGTGATGCCGTAATGCATGAACTCCACAAGAAGGCTGGTTTTTCATTTTTGATGCACTTTTACAGAAATCCACTCTTACACACTTACATAAAACAAATTAGGAAGCCATGAAAAGGCAAACCATTTATTTCACAACTACAAATTTATTCTTCGAACACATGCCTTCATCTTCGACCTTCTAGTTTTCCCGACGATCGAAAATATGGCTCAATCGAGAGAACTTAGGAAATTGTCTGTTCCGATAACGTATCACTTGTCGCCGCTCCTACATAAAGTTAGGGAAAACATTTTAAGAAAATTTAGTAAACAAGACTTCCTATAAAATTCAATTTATTCAGCAAGACTTTATATAATATTTACTTACTCGGATTAATTCATTCCAAGCTTCATCTTCTGCCACAACTTTGTGTTCATTTGAATCCCACCCAAATCCAGGACGGTGAAGCATTTCAGTTATGTAGAAATAATCTTGTTTCCAACACTTTATCTTCGTAAGTATATGATTTGGTTCGATACCTCCTTCGGAAAAGAAACTTGCATTTGAATTTGAAGATATTCCAAGTAGGCGGGTTGCGCGGCCTCGCCATTCCAAATTCCTTGATTTACAAGGGTCGTAAGGTTGGAAAGTAACGTTTCTTCTTCCACCTCGGTCCAAATCCGCAGTGCCATCAATAGGATTGACCTTTATAAGCACAAAGTTTTTTTCTCAAATAATATGAGATGTGAAATGAGAAGAAGAGACATGGGAACAATTTATAAGAAAAAAATTTACCAACCTAATTAGTTAGGCACATTTTCACCAAAAAAACATGTTGCCCACATGGGATTTCACCTAACAAAATTATTGGACACTATTTCAACTACCAAACAATGCATTTTTTCATAGTTTTGGCCTTTTCAACTACCAAACAATACCAAACAAGCCCTAGTGAACCCTTGTACTGGCTTTGTCATTCATTTATGCTTTGCATGACAGGGCTTGGGTGATTGTGTACTACAAAGAGGGCAATGATGATATTTATCTGAGCCAAGTGCAGTTTGTGGTGCAATTATGCAAGTGCAGATCATGGTGTGTGTGTGAGTTATAAATGTACAATTCTGTGACTTAGAAGTGCAGATTCCTGGTATGTGGGCTGTTTCCATGTGTAAACTAGTGGCTATGATGAAATTATTCTGAGCCAAATGCCATAAATCAAGGCTATGATGAAATTACTCTGAGCCAAGTTCATATCAGTTTGGACACAGCAGTTTGGACAGTGCAGTACCAGTAACAGTTCTATAATTTGTATAAATTTGTTTCGTTTTGTGGGTTTCGACTGTTATGCATGGGAATGCAAATGCAGATCAGTGTGTGACTCTAGAACTGCAGTTTTGTTGGACAGTATGCAATGATGAATCAATTAATTAAGGTCGATACCATGGCGGGGTAACATTTGTTGCAGCCAAGGTAACGACCTTATTATCTGAGCCCAATCCACTTATGAGCATCAATTTTCTGTGTTTGCACCATGTCTTACTGCTGTGTCTAAACTGCTTTGTCCGAACAGCAATTTTCTGCACTTACTGCTGTGAGTTTGAAACTGGTGCTGCTGCTGCTTTGGTTCATTATCATTTGTGTATGTGTGTGTGTGGGGAAGTGCTTGCAAGTGCAGGTGTGCAAGTGTGTATGGACAGTATGCCAATCTGCTGTTCTGGGATGTTTTTTGAGGTACTTACTAGTGTCTATGATGAAATTAATTTGAGACACATGGCATTACTAATGGTGGTTTCAGGGCTGTTAACTGTGTTCAGTACTGTTTGGATGAGGTATTGTGAAGGGGGATTGTGTGTGTGTTTGTGTGTTAGCTGTTCTGAATTCCAATGGTTCTAAGTGGTTCTTAATAGGCCAATGATGATAAAATAACATTGTAAATGAAGGTTGTGCCTTGGCGGGGCAACTTTTGGTTGCAGCCAGGTGTACCCTCGTGCGTTTTGTAGTAATATCCTGAGCCCACTATGATTTATGCTCTGTCCAGCTGAGGAGTTCAATGGTTTCTGCAGTTGTGTTCTATTATGGTTGAAGTGTTTTGCTCTGTTATGGTTCTGCAGTTTTGTTCTGTTCTGTTATGGTTCTGCAGCTTTGTTCTGTTATGGTTCAGCAGTTTTGCTTGAGCCCATATCGATTACATAACTATGTTGGTGGCTATGATGATATTTTTCTGAGGCTAATGTTTGAATCACTTAACTGTACTTGCACTCTATTCATGACCATTAATGGTGGCGATGATGAAATTGTTCTGAGCCAATGGCATCCATTCAAACTTCTGGAGGGCCTGTTTGGATGGGCTATTGTGAAGGGGGATTGTGTGTGTGTGTAGCAGTTGTGTTCTGAATGGTTTCTGCAGTTGTGTTCTCTTCTGGTTATGCAGTTGTGGTATCTTCTGGTTCTATAGTTTTGATCTGCTCTGGTTCTGCAGTTCTGGTGTGTCCAGTTTTGGAGGGGGTCCCAGGTGTTAAAAGGGGGGATAACACTACACCCCTTTACAATATCCCATCCAAACAGGCCCTTTTTAAAGGTGTGTAGCAGGTGCAAATAGTGTGTGTGTGTCGCAGGCTCAGTTTCTATACTCTGTTATGTTCAGTTTCAGCATTCTGTATGGTTTGTGGGCGGGTATTTGCAGGATTTTTGTGATGGTTTCAGGGCTGGTTTGTGATTTCATGTATTGCAGGGATTCTGTTATAGTCTCTGTGGGTGTTACTGCTTTGAGTTTTGTGCAGCATAGCTGCATTTTGTGTCCAAGTAGTGCATATATGTTCTCTGCTTTGTCCAGTTTCCACCATGTTGTTGCTCATCTGTCCAGGTGTACTTTGTGGGCAGTTTGAGCTATGTTCCAATGGTTTTAAGTGCTTATTAATAGGGCAATGATGACAAAATGACAAACTAAACGAAGGTAGTGCCTTGGCGGGGCAACTTTTGGTGCAGCCATGCGTACCTTCGTGCGTTTCTTAGTAATTTCCTGAGCCCTCTATGATTTTTGATCTGTCCAGTTGAGGAAGAAAATGGTTTCTGCAGTTGTGTTCTGCTGTGGTCTTGCAGTTTGTGTTCTGTTGTGGTTCTCTAGTGTGTGTAGCAGGTGCAATGTGTGTGTGTCTGTGTAGCAGGTGCATGTTCTGTACTACGTGTGGCTGTTTTCTTGGTTCTGCAGATGTACTTTATGTGTGTCCAAGCTGTGTCCTAATCGTGTCCTCAGTGTGTCCTGTTGCGGTGTGTTTTGCCATGGGTTTTGAGGATGTTTTGGGGTATTTTTTGGTGGTTATGTTGCAGGCTGTTTTTTTTGGTATTTTTTGTTAGCATATCATGAGGAAAGATACCGCCTCATTCAAGACATGCAGTTGGCTAAAACCAAACATCAATCAAGTGACGGTGCTTCGACATCCACGAGTGCTTTGGAAGTTCAACATCAAACTAGTCTAACAATATACTTTGTTGTAACTTTTTTATTAGCTTTCGTATGTTGTATTTTATTGGCACATCTGGTTTCTGATTCGGAATGAAATTGTAAATTCTATTTCACAAATTCGGACGAATTAGGTTGGGAAAGACTGTATAAGTTGTAAAAATTTCGTAAGTTGTAAGTTTTATTTCATAAATCATGTGATTTTATATTGGTTCGATTATTCGGTTCAAAAGTAACGTATGTCTATAATGAAATATTCGCTGGTTCTAAGGGTCGTAAGGTTGTAAAGTAATGTTTCTTCCTCCACCTCGGTCCAAAATCGCCGTGCCATCAATATGATTGACCAATGAAAGGAACAACTTTTTTCTCAATCAATATGAAATATGAAATGAGAAGAAGAGACATGGGAACAATTTATAAGAAAAAAATTTACCAACCTAATTAGTTAGGCACATTTTCACCAAAAAAATATGTTGGCTACATGGTATTTCACCTAACAAAAAGTTGGACACTTTTTCAACTACCAAACAATGTATTTGTCCAAAAAAAAAAAAATTAACTACCAGATTTTTTTTAAATAAACGAAATTTATCAAATTATAAGACTTTTTTATTTTCTAATATTAATAAATGTTTACATTTCTAAGTTAAATTAAATATTACGGCTTAAAGTGTGAAATATTAATTATATTTAAAAATATATATATAACATAATACATAATTAACATTGGGACTGCATAAGGGTAAAAGGGTCATTTCACAGCTTTTTACATCATCGAAATTCATCTTTCTTAATGATGTGGAGGTATATTATTTAATGCATTACTGTTATCATAATTGATGTTCTCTTGTTTACTAATATTTATGAGGCAGAAATTAACTCATTCCCTTAAATTTCAGTGTCAGTGCGATCCAAACATAATCCCGCATCCAAACGAGCCCAATAGTCATCCACATGAACAACTTGATAAATGTCATCACCAAATCGAGGTTATAGAACAACCAGGAGGATCTTTAACCACACGCATGTGATGCCCAATTTTTTTAATGTTTAGTTTAGAACAACGCTAATCCGATATACAGTCGTAAATAGATTTTGGGAAAAAAATAACGGCCCAGGACGTGTTTTGATAATTAATATCCGCCAAAGATATATTGACAACTTTTGTTAATGCTGAAAATACTATTGACAGATATTAATTATCAAAACACGTCATGTACCGTCATTTTCCCTACATTTTTGTTAGGCCATCCTAGAATATGTGTCATGGGATCATTCAAGATTAAAGAAAGAAAGCCGCCAAAAGGCCTTTGGCCCAACGGCATTAATGGACACATCAGTGCAAGGAGAAAGGAGGCCATGCAAGCACAATGTGCTAATCTAACTTTTGCCTGTAATGATCCAAACAAACCTTTCGCCGATAAAAATAAATAAATAAATAGAAAAGAGATTAAAGAAAGTCTAACTCCAACCATAATTAAGGGGTATTTTGGTCTCCGAAACAAGTTTTATTTTTCATCCAATATTTCAGTTATTTTCACTACTTTCTACGTACAATAGTGGAGTTTTTTTTTTTTTTTTGTTTCCCGGAAAAGAATTAATTAAATTCATTTAATCTTAGGACATATTAACAAAATCCAATCATCATTAATGCATTATCACTTAAGCGAGCTCGAGATACAAGATTCTAGATTTTGTGAAGTGTAAAATATGAAGCGCTAAAATCTAATGCTAGATTCAACGCAAGAAAGTTGACAAAAGCTATCAAGTTGCCAATTGCCATGCGGAGATCATGGAAGTCGCCCCTCGGAGATATGCCCCTCTATCTCTCTCTCTCTCTCTCTCTCTCTCTCTCTCTCTCTCTCTCTCTCTCTCTCTCTCTCTCTCAAGTTGCCAATTGCCGTGTGGAGATCATAGAAGTCGCCCCTCGGAGATATGCCTCTCTCTCTCTCTCTCTCCCCCTCCACATGGAAGTAGCCCCTCCCAAAATAGTTCTAGTACGTTCTGCAACTAATTAGGCTGCGTTCTTTTTAACTTACAAGTTTAAAATTTATTTTGGTATTTTTTTACTTTTTGTAACTTTTTATTTAGCTTTTCGTCGTAATTTTTGGAATTAATCATTCGTCTCGTTGAGGCAAATCAGATGAGTACAAAAACATAGACTGATGTTAAAAAAATCAAATAAGACAGCAATTTAATAAGAGAATTGTTTAATACTTTTTCCGTCTTTAGTGAACTTTTTTTTTTTTGTTTTAGGCCATAATTTTATGCTTTTTAGACTCCTCTCATCGAGACGGATGATTAATCCAAAAAATATAACACAGATCTAACAAATATTCAAAAAAAAAAAAAAGAAGACGAATAAAACACACAAAACGAAGAAATAAGAGAATGATCAATGGCAATAGATTTCTTAAACCGTGTGGAAGATTAAATTCAGCAAAAGCTATTCGTTTAAACAGTCTTGGAAGTAACATAGGAGTAGCAGTAGTTGCAAATTCAAGAGGTATTATCAAAAAAAAAAAAAAACATAGGAGAAGTAGTTTTATTACAAATTAATTTTTCAACTCGTTGATGAAGTTACTTCCACATTTGATGTTCCTTTCTATGTTTGTGAATATTTACCTCTCTTGAGTAGTCAATAAAACCTAGCTTTGAATCACTTGTATCCAATTCCAATAATTTTGAAATAAAAATATCACCACAGGCGCTATCGATTGATGTTCAATTTTTAATTGAGGGCTTAATTCACCCACTGATCAACACTCAAAATCGAAACACAAGGCCACACTAGGATGAAAGAATGGGGACGGAGGGAGTATGTTCAAGAGACCAACATGTTTAGCAAACTTGATCAAGGGAAGAGGGGGCTTTGCTTTCAATTTTATCCCGCGTAATAAAAATACCCTTTCATCTCAGTTTTAGGGAAGAGTGAGCATGAAAAAACCATCTCTGTTTTTTCATACCCAAGATTTAAAAAAAAAAAATTCATTTATGATGGTAATCAACAAAAACGAGATTAAAGACTTGTTCGGTAATTTTTTTTTTTTTTAATAATAAAACTTTAACTAAAACTGAGATCTTTTCAATTTTTCTAGTGTGATCTTTATGCAATTTTGTATCAGTGATAGTGAACGAACAGGACTTACACCCAATCGGCCAAAACATCAAATGTGGAACGTTTTAAAGGTGGAATATAACGAGGTGGACTAAATGCAAATTGGGAAAACGGCCAAAACATCAAATGTGGAATGTTTTAAAGGTGGAATAAAAAAAAGAGGCGGACTAAATGCAAATTGGAAAAATAGAACCGACGAGAAGTGCACTTGCACAGATCAGTGCGCAAAGCCCACTTCTGGGTCCCATACCAATTATCCAAACCATCAATTAATTGTAAAATATTATTTCGAGTGGCCTTTTAAAAAATCAGCTCAATCGAATAACAATAGGTGCTTGAACCAAGGTACAAATATTTCATTCGGAATCCAAGATCAAGCACTTTCTGTCATTCGATTGAGCTATGATTTTTACTCGGCCACTCAAAAAATTAGTTTCAAATTAATGAACGGTTCTTGTAAATTGGCATTCCGCACTCCCTTTATCCGTCAGGCTTAGCCATTAATTTCCAGATAGTATAAGTTAAGGAGAGGATGCACCCGCAAGATCAATTGAGACTAAGCCCTGTTACACCCTCCTCATCAAAAAAAGGGAATTAGTAAGACCATGATTTCTTTGGGACAAGATAAAAGATCAATAAAACACGAGAATAAAAAAAATAATAATAAAAAAAAAAAAGTTGGCTCTCAATGAGTTTGACATAATTTGAAAATTCAAAGAATTGGACTTGAAAAAGAGTTGCTAACAATCAAGTGAGAGAGCCTCACCCTCACCGGTGGTGGTCCAGCTAACTACGGAAATTAATGATGAACTTACATCACAGAAGCTGTTTTTTTTTCTGGCATGCTATATATTTTCCAAAGCCCCACCATACTGGGTCAATGACCAAAAATCTAAGGCAAGTGTCATTCCGAAGTCTTCGTTTTTGAAAACACAGCACATAAAAGATGAAGACAGAAAGAGGCCAATGAAAACACGCCATATTGGAGAAGACCCCCCCAAAAAAAAAAATGAGTAGAGAGAAAGAGAGTAAAGTCAGGCACCTCTTGGTATAATAAAAGTCTAAACATGAGAAATAAGCAGTGAGTGCGTCTACATAAAGAAATTGAAAGCTTATGCCAGCAAGACCTCATATGTGTTCACAGTTTCCTAAGTCAATTTTGGTTGCAGATCTACTTATCTGTACTACGCACATGTGCTTAATACAATCTGTTTCTTTGAAAAGAAAATTAAATACTCCACAGCTAAATTGACACTGCCGACCTCAACTTGAAATCGTCTCATAAACTAACCATCTTAATTGAAGATGATTCAAAGGATAAAACGAATAAAATATGAACACATTTTAAAACCCCTTATTTTTTAAGCCCAACTTAAATATTCTAAATAATATTTACTCAAGCCATCATCTCAATTGACAATCGACGCTCATTACAGTCCAATCGAAAATATTCTAAAAAAAATTTTGAACCAACTCCTCGCTCGGCGCTGAATTAATTCATCGCAATCCGTATTTTAATGAGCCGGTTTCAGATAAGTAGCCTCCAATCCAATACATGTTGGTATTCTTTCGTGGAAACAGGTTCTAAGACAGAAACGATTACTGCTCCTTTGATTATAGAATCAAAATAAATTTACATTATTTTGGGGTTACTTTTACCTAAAAGTGGGAAACTATAATCCATGTTATCAGCTGAAGAAGAGAGGAACTTAATTGACAGAATAATTATGGCACAAAAGACCTAAGATACTATTAAACTACGGAAAATGAATTTGACACTCTGCTTTTTTACGATGGCGCTATAAAATTTTTAGTGTGCCTTGCTATGTATAATTTTTATAATAAAAGACAAGTTTTTGAGTGCCATCACAAAAAAAAAGTAGAGTGCCAAAATCATTTGCCTAAACTTATA
Source organism: Rhododendron molle (assembly GCA_025413875.1). Classification (NCBI taxonomy): domain Eukaryota; kingdom Viridiplantae; phylum Streptophyta; class Magnoliopsida; order Ericales; family Ericaceae; genus Rhododendron; species Rhododendron molle. Next base: position 17,298,131 of record CM046390.1, read on the forward strand.
TAGATACATAGTATTCACCATAGCAATGAGACCAAGATTCACATACCGCAATTTCACATAAAGCTATAAAGCTAAAACACCAATCATCCATAAGAAAGCAGCAAATTACCTCTAATGATAGAAACAATGCACTTAATTCCCATTAAGGATGAACTCAATTTTTAATTACCTCCAAGTACAACCTCATGATAAAATTACCCTTTTATCTTTCAAATACTATTAAAATTCACTAAACCCTATGAAAGTCCCAAACCTTAGGGTACCCTAGCGTAGAGCAGGATAGGGTACCCTAGGTTTTACACACTTTCATAGGGTTTAGAGTACACTTTCCTATTACAAGGTAGGTTACCCTAGGGTTTAGGCACTTTCATAAGGTTTTAAGGTACACTTTTCTATTATAGGGCTTTAGTAGTTTAGACACTTACATAAAGTTTAGGGTTTTAGGCACTTTCATAGGGTACCCTAGGGTTTAAGTTTAGACACTTCCATAAGGTTTTATAGTGCACTTTTCTATTATAGTTGCTTAGGCACTTTTATAAGGGCAATTTTGAGAAAATATTCTAGAAATCCTTAATGGGGCATTCCGGTTTTTTCCTGGAGTGCACGGGAAGGAGGAGTCCAAAACAAGAGCTACACGTAAAAATCCATAAGAAATCAGCATTCCTAAACAGAACATAAGCAGTAAATCAAGTACCTGACCCAAAGAAGCTAATGAAGTACACAGCTAGTCTGAAAATTCTCAGGGCATCCGCATCAACCTCACCAAACTTTGGACCAAATTAATCCTCTAAAACCACTTTTCTACTTTAGCTAGTCATTTCTTCAAAATTACACAAAATCAAACTCTTTACTCTCACTCTCTACACAATTAAATATTCAAACACACCCAATAAATATTTAAAGTTGTGGATTGCCTCCCATGCATTTAAGGCATCGTAGTATATTATAATAATTTACTATCATGTAGCAAGGGAACAGTGACTAGGCAAAGAAAAACAGCCACTGTAGAAAATGTAAAAATTTGGCAAGTGGCCCCCACATTTGAAGAGTCTGATGCAAGGCCATTTTCTCCCTTTGGCTCGCTCAAGTAGCATATAGGGCAATTTGCCTTGTTTGATGTGGATGCTCTGAGTAGCGATCAAAAGATGGGCGCCCTCCACCCCTCTTGGGGCCGTCATAGGGACCAGACTTGTCCTGGCCTGTAGGATTTTCCCTCCCTGGTAACGTGCTGGGCCCCCTCCACCTCCATATCGGTCACCCCTGCCTCTTCGTCCACCATCTCTATGTAGGCAGCATCTTTCCCATGCCCATTTTGAGGGTAACGGTCCGCACCCCCATACCTATCGCCCACAAAGCAACCACCATTAGATGGATACCTTCATTTTATGTAACAGAATTTAAGGACTTGTACATTTAGGCCATGTTTGGAACATGGATTCGTGAAAGGGATATATGGAGCCAAAATGATTGAGAAAATCGAAATACAAAATCACCACGCGAAGACGCTTTATTTCTCTGGTTCCCTACCATTTCCTTTCCCATCATAAAATGATATATACAAAGCCTTGAAGTATGACGGAACCATTAACCCTATAACCGTCTAGGAATACACTGATAAATTTTTTAAGATCAACGCCAAAACTGTCCCTTTGTTGGTCCATTTTAGAGAATGCAAGCAAATTTTGCAGTGAGATTTCAGAGTGGACATTCTTTATGGAACAATCGAAGTGGAAAAATGAACTACCAAAGCAATGACCGAATATCAATTTACTGTTTCATATCAAAAACTCACCATGCCAACTTTGAAAATAAACTAATCAAAAAAAAAACTAGGAAAAGCTAATCAAAAAAAACTAATGATCCAACTTTTGGAAAAGCTAGGAAACAACAATTGGGCAGTTAATAACAGTTGTATTCATACTGTTTGCATTCGAAGGACTACCATTCCACCACTATCACTCTGGCAAAATTCCTTTTATCTAAGAAAAAACCTGTCATCAGCATAGCAGTCGCGGTTACCATACTTTTTCTCTGCTATCATAACGATCGATATCCCCATAGCTCCCTCCATCATACCTATCATCGATGTATCGATCACAATCCCCACCAAAGCCATCCCCTCGGCCACCTGGCCCACCGAATCTAGAATGAGAAGAGAATCCACCACCTCGGCCGCCACCGCCTGCTGAAGGGCAGTCACGGGCCTAGTGACCCGGACAGCCACACTTGAAGCAATCATCCTGGCCTACAGACCTATCTCCTCCCCCATAGCACCCCCTGCCACCCGATGGGTAACGCCGCTATAACCATGGCCTCGATCATCACCCCCCATTCTGGGTTGAGCCTTGTTCATTGATATAACACAGTCACCAAACTCCCAACCATGCATTTCCCTGATCGCATCTTCCATTCCCCGGCGGTCTGCAAATGTCAGAAATCCAAATCCGTGAGGGCGGCCTGTATCTCTTTCCACCATAATCTACATGAACATTACAATTGAGAAACTGATCCCTAATACAAACAATATTTATTTGAGATTAAGATGACTGAAAAATAGACAACACTTATATTCGATCGATGTGGGCAGGAAATGTTAAAATACGAAATCACATCCCCTGCTTTAATCCATTTTAGAGCTTGTCACGATGTTGTAGAGAACAAAAATATTATGTTATAAGTACGATTGGATAAAGATACACAGATCAGTTGAGAACCATCCAGCTTAAAACCCACACCATAAATTCTTTAATAGAGCTGGAGGGCATGAAATCTTTCAATAACATGAAGATAGAAAAGATTGTGTGAATGAGAATAAGAAAGAGAAAAAAAACTATAAATCCCACCAGTGCATCCAAGCCAGGAACAACTGAATATTTCACCCGCAAGTCCCAGGCCCAAAAAACAAGCAAAGCATTGTAAGAGGGGTTTCCTAAGTATCTAAAAGTCAGCGGCAACAATGTCCTTGTAGCACTCTTGGATAACGAAAACCAAGTACATACTGCATCACAGTAATAGGAATAACAACACAATTATATTCAATCGTAAGTTCAAAAACATTATGTACTGTTCGTAAGTAGAATACACATCCATTCTACATAAGAGCGTGATGAGGAGATTGATTTTCGATTATTAACGCAATGTCAGTTCCAAAAAAAAAATGCAACTTCACACCCTTAATGCTGCAAAAGTAACATGCAAGCTCAAACGCAACGACAAGAGTATATGATAAACGAGTGGCCGAGTGCCTTAAAACCCCATAGCTGAATGAAGTCCATGTAATTTTGTTTCTTATACTATTTAACCACTTATCAGTATTTTAGTATTCAAGACATGTCAGCTGAGCCTCAAACAAATGGCTTTTTTAATGGACAAAATAACTAAACCTGAATTGTTCCATAGACTTGAGCTCCAGATACCAACATCCCGGGCAGCCCTAGACACTGTTTTGAGCAAATCGATCAGAAGTCATAAGCTGAATTGAGATAGTAGACAAAGAATCTGAAAATTATCAAGAACTAGTAGTTAAAAAATAGAGAAAATTACCTCTAAGTACATAAAAGTGACACTTAATTCTTAATTCCCATTAAGAATAGATGAAATACTTAATTACCACTAAGTCCGCTTTTGCAAAAATATATTTACCATTAATGGAAGTGTCACCCTGGGGTTTTAGGGCATGCTAGGGTTTTATGGTACCCTAATGGGTACCCTAGTACCCTTGGGTACCCTAAAATCTTAGGGTCCCCTAGGATTTTAGGATTTTAGGATACCCTAGGGTTTTAGGGTATCTTAAGATTTTAGGTTTTAGAATACCCTAGGGTTTAAGGTATCTTAGGGTTTAGGTTTAGTCACTTTCATAAAGCGCTAGGGTTTAGATTTAGGCACTTTCATAGGAGTTTTAGGGTGCACTTTCCTATTATAGGGTTTTAGCGGTTTAGGCACTTTCATAGGGTGCCCTAGGGGTTTAGGCATTTTTATAAGGTACCCTGAAGCTTAGGCACTTTTATAGGGTGCCTTAGGGGTTAGGCACTTTTAGTGTTTAGGATTTTAGACACTTTCATAGGGTTTTCGCGTTTTGTTAATTAGAGGAGACTTGGTAGGAATTACTTTTTATTTTCTAGACCCAGAGGTAAATTGCCCTAAAAAATAAGGCAAATGAGTCAGTCAATTAGTATAAAGTCATATGCATATCTTCACTACTCTCCTCAGTAAAAGTCTACATCTACAACTGACCTGTATATGAATAACTTGGACCATCTTTTCTTCTTCCTTTACCACACCATACGACTGTTCCCCATCAATATGTTCCACAGCCTACATTCCATGATGCGGACGGCAAAAGCAAATATCTCACATGTTAAGACAACAGCTATTGAATAGATCCTTCCTTTCATCGCCTAATGGTTATACGGCAACCCAAATCTTATAACCGACAACAATACTGCAAGTACAGTGGTGTTCTGAACATTTAAAGGTCTGACACTCTACGCCCAAGTACAAACTCTCTAATTCCTTCTCAACTGGTTGATTTTCCTAGGGCCTAAGAGGCACAGATACGGATACTGAACACAGAAACAACACAACACAGATAGCAGCAGACACAAGGACAGGGACAAGTTTGCAGATATGATAATTACACAAAGAAATAAATAAATATTTGTATATATACATATAAAACCCATATGTTATATAAAAATACTAGCACATGCCCTTGAACAATCGCCACATGCAAATATATACTGAGCTCACATGCAACATATCAACCCCTGCCCAATGAAATGAACTTTGAGAAAAACAATAACCCAAATACATTCATTGACAAAAAAAGATCACAGGAAAACATGTCGTTCAAAAAAAAAAAAAAGAGCCAAAAGCTAAAAAGAGAACACTAAGAGTCTCCCCAGAAAAGGTTTTCTACAAACACAACTAACTTCGACAGGTTCCAAACATCCTCGTCATAACTGTATGAAATGTCTTTGTATCATTAACCTCGCTAACTTGAATAAACAAACAATTTACCAATCCCAAACTTCAGCATGCACAAAATCCCACACATTAAACCTCACAAAATTCAGAGTTATACGCGATCCTTCCCTATCCAAAACAACAATGAAAATAAAAAAACACTACACAACAAACAAAATGCGTGCTTGATGAGATATAAAAAAAGAACACAGAATTTTTTTGTCATATTCACAAAAAGAAACAAAATAGAAAAAGAAAACACAAAAATAGTCTCCCTCAGAAAAGTCAATCCACAAAAACAACTAACGTGAACTTCTCCAAACATCCTCATAAAAACTGTTCCACACGTCCTTGTATCAACTTTTACATACCAACTCCGAGCATATAGACAATGACCTGGTTACGTAAGAGAACGCTAAATTAGAATATAGGTATGAGAATAAGCATGTATGACAAATGTGCAAGAGCAGCAAGACTATAGAGCTTGCCCTCTGCTTTTCCCAAGCCATTGCTTCCATCCTTATTCCTTTTTAGAAAGAATGTGTATTAGGAAAATTTTAACGACAGAAGATAAGAAATACCTCTCGAATGTGGGACGTTGATATCTTGCTCATCACAAATCACGACCCTAACGTTACTTTCTCGGAGAGGCTGTACCTGTAAAAAAAAAAAAAAGGGGGAAATGAGGGTTTAAACTATCACACTAAGTAGATAAAGCGTAATACCGAAGAACGAAAAAGAAGCGTGAAAAAATAAAAAGCATAATACCGAAGGAATTTCTCTTTCATTGGCGTAGATGACTTTGCCTTTCCCCTTACTGGTACAGCTCGCCTTTTGCCTTTTTTGAGCAATTGCTTCCGCCTTCTGCTTTTTCCTTTTAAGTGGTATAGCATGTGTATTAGGAAAACTTAGCAAAGACGATTTAAAAAATGCTAATTCGGAAACTTAAGATAGCTGATTAAAAATACCTGAAGAATGCAAGTGATGTTTACCACACAAAAAAAAAAGAAGAAGAAGAAGAAGAAGAAGAATGCAAGTGACGTTGATGTCCCACTAATCACAGATCACTACCCCATCATTTCTTTCTTTGAAAGGATGTACCTATTAACGGAGAGTGAACTGAGAACTTTGAAATATTTATGCTAAGAAAAGAAATTGGAAGAAAAAAGAAACATGACATACCAGGATTCGATATATGAATGTTGTGTCCCATATGAATTAGTCGTGAGTACATTAAACCAAGATTTAAATAACTCCCAGTGCCAGCATCTTCCTAAAAATGCGAGTGGACGAAGTCCATCCATAACAAAACATGTTCACATGCACTTGCAATGCCTTGCACCAACCAACATCAGATTATTTCAATTGAGCCCAATTACCTCTAGTTTTCAGCACTAAAATTATGCACGTAGAGATTTACGTTTAATGACTTCTTTGCATTTCCAAACCAAAAGGGTATGCCAGGCCCTCGTAACATGCACACACAAAAATAATAATAAAAGGGGCAACTTTGGATCCTAGATGCTATCATAGACACAGCATAGAGCTAAGAATGCAAGCCTAATCAGTAACATCTGAGAAATTGATGAACCATAAAGGAGTGAAGTAAAAGAGTAAATATGTTCAGTTTAATATGTTTATGGCGTGCCAAGGGGATGATGCAAAATCAAGATGCCATAATCAATAAAACAAACTGCAAATATGTAGCCTTTTAAGGATGACATTTTTTAAGGATATGAATTCTTACTGGAAAGGGAAGAATCCACATAACTGCAGATATCCATCATTTGAAGGAGTAACGTAATTACCTCCGGCCTCAATTTCCCCAGAATCCAAGACAAGGAGTCACAGATATCTCCAATCCCACTCAAAATACATTACGCCACATGAATCTCAGTATGCAGCAGAAAACTGTAATTAATTACCTCCTGTCCTTAACCAACAAGCCTTTTGACCCTACTCAAGTCACAACAGTTCAGTAAAACACACTATCTATTTTTGGAGGTTGGACTAGTCCTACAAATGAACACTACACATACAATGGAAACAAACACATTGTGACATCCGGCCAGAAGTCATTTCCACATCAAAAGTTTTACTTGCACACATAATGCTTTTTAGGATCCCGAATAACAATTATATATGGGGTACATGTGTAACATACTATCATCCAAATATTCACTGTGAGGCCTATAGCCAGGCATTCAACTTATTTCCAGTGCTCCCTTGTGGCAACAGTGGGCCCAGAGATTGCAAGTATCAGCTAGAAATGTACTAATGAATAAATGTTGTTTGCATGGTCCCCTGAATATGTAGAACTGAGATAACCAAGACCACCCAAAAATGACTACATGGAAGCAGCTCGACTGAACATATCTGCATCCACTTACAAGTACATTAGGAAAGCAGAAGCCTGACAACCTCAAAAATAAGAATAAGAGAGACCGAAAAAATTAAACCAGGTCCACTCGACGCATCCAGACTCAAGACTTAAGAGATGGAGCTTTCTAGAGGCGAGAAAGCAAAATCTTTCAACTGCAAACTTTGATTTTGTAAATTTCTATCTCAGTACGACAATTGTAAGCTTCTATATATGCACTATCTTCTGTCTCTTAACGTTGGATGAAGTTCCCACCCTAGCTTCGACATATTCCATTCGCCTTTAAGACTCCTTGGACAGAAGTACGGATGATTATGTAGCCTAAATGTTCCCAGTTACAAACACTTGCAATGAAATGGTCGCCACACTGCTTTGATGGAACCCAAGCGTGTTCAACTGTCCTAAAACTTACTTTAACAGGCCTCTTGTTGCTGAAGGTAGAACTCGCAGACATTTTACCAGAATATTTCTAAAAGGAGCAATGACATACCCTCACATTGTTCAGGGAACACTCATGCACCAATAAAAAGACTCAAGTTCGAGCTTCCTCAATTTAATAACGCACAGTCGAGCTTCCTCAATTTAACAATGCACAGTCGCCCATGATGTAGATATTTATGATTTGACATTCCCTGAACAACAAAATTGTAATTTGTTTCCCATTTATTTGAATATCTGACAACCTAGAGCAGTAGATTCAATTAGCAAAGATTCGAAAAGCTCAAATTACACATATATTCTTACTTCCCTAAAGCATGCCACTCACATTTTGTGCCGGGCCCCATGGTTTGAAATATTGGTGATACATAATGGAATCAGCATAGGTACGGAGTCCCGTTATGGCCGATATTGTGGTATGAAGAAAAATCGAATATGTAACGATACTACACGACAGTATCGCTTGCTGTAACATCGGTAATGGACCGTAACGAGTAACTAACGACCATCACAAACCGTTACGGGCAAAATACGGTTCATCACAAGGAAAATATGGCCATTACGATAACGGTAGTTTTTTAAAAAATTCAAGTGACACGTCTCCAGTTAGCAATACCTTTATGCTACAACTGTTACACCCTGAAACCGCAACATCACAATCAATACCATTATGGTGACGGATGCGATATTACGAAGCATGGTGTAGACTCATGAGACCTGAATATCTTAAACAGCCTTCCTGACATGGAAATCTTGGCACCTTAGACGGCCTTGATGAAACATTGTCCCGCGACCACTTAAAATTTGTCATAGCCCATCCTCTTTCCCATAGTACATTTTTTGAATCCGAGTGAGTCTAAGAAAGACAAGTTATACGTAATGTTACAGGTCTTAAACTAACAATAGTCTGCGCTCCAATCAACTGAACCTAATACTACATCCGTACTCGTAAGTTGGAACGAGTTTTTCAACTTGTCCAAAGCCGATAACAGAATGAAGGGTAGTATACAGGATGCAGTGTAATAGAACCGGAAACAAACAAGAAAGATTAAGAGACCGAACCTGAGAATGCGTCTTCCAGCTGACTCTCAGAGACGTCCCAACCCAAGCCTCCAACGAATATACGGTTCCCTAGATCCTTCCCTGCCATCTCTGCTTCTTCTCTCTCCACCCTGGACCCGAAAAATAAGCCACAAAAATACCTTGTGACGAAGACGCAAACAAAACATAAGCAACTCACAACCCTAGCAAGAACAATCGGGATATATATATACAGTCGACATGTACTACAGTTGGTCCAACTCATCCTCTAAAATAGTATAAAAAATAGAGAATAGATGTGATATATTGAAAGAAAATTTTATAGTTTATTTCATCTTTTCCACTTTATAAGAGGAAATTGGAGAAACTCGTGATAAAAGTATCATTGGCCCACCAAGATTTTCTTATAAAATACAAAAAAAGAGAAAATAAATTATAAAATATCTTCCTAATATGTCACATCTACTTTTATTTTTGTGTTTTAGAGCTTGATTGGAGATACTTTTAAGGAATTATCTATAGTTCTAGATAGAGCGTGTATAATCTGGGACTGAGGTGCATCTTTATATAAAATAAAAATTTTAAATTTGTATAATATTTTTTGGATTATTCCTCTGTTCACGGGAGAAATTTAAATAGGAAAATGATATGGACATTCTAAAAATTGATAGAGGCACTATAAAAAACAAAGAAAAGTGGCTTTGGAGTTACACCAATTTTGGAGTACCTCCATCATTTTTTGGAATGCCAATATCAGTTTCCCTTAAAAAGTATAAAATTATGACCGAACGCAAAAAAAATTCACTAAAGAAGAAAAAAAATATCAAATAGCTATCATATTTGTCTAAAGTGCCGTCTTATTGGAATTCTTTCAACATTGGTCTATATTTTTATATTTTTAAAAAAATTACAATAAAAGGCTAAACAAAACTTTACGAAAAGTAGAAAATATCAAAATAAGTTCCAGACTTATAAGTTAAAAAGAACGCAGCCTGAGAATGGAATATTACTGAGTTTGGGCTTTACACTGTAAAACGAACTGAGCCAGATCAATAATAGTTGTTGAATGTTGGTTTGATTGAGACTAGGAGAACCGAGCCGTTCATGAATAGTTCGAAGCTCGGCTTGGTAAGACTCATTTGAGTTCGATTCAGATATTAAACAACTCGAATCGAAGCCTTAATTTTAAGCTCGTTAAATAAATGAGTTGAACTTACCTGACAGTATTCAGCTCGATTAGGCTCGCAAACCTAGAGTATATGTATATCTCATAATAATTTCACATATAACGTTAATATGAAAAAAATATTACATGTACATAATGAACATTTTATAGCTTGTACTACAAATTTATAATTTTAATACGTTTTGATAGTTTTATATCACTACAACAAAAATAGCTTTATAGGGCAATCAAAACTGCCTCGAAAAGAGGCCTGTTGGGGCAGTTTGTATATTGGGGCACTTCACCTTAGTGCCGCATGTATCGATGCAGCTATAGGTCTAACGCAACACTTGTAATGTGGCACTTTAAGGCGCCTCCCAAAACTCTTTCTCGCTGCACTTTTAGGTGCAGCATAGATTACCTCTCAAGGCACTTAAAAGAGCCTCAAAAGCTCTTTCTTGCTACACTTTTAGGTGCCGCATAGATCCTATCGAGACACTTAAAAAAGACTCCAAAGCTCTTTATAGTTGCACTTTTAGGTGATGCATATATTACCTATTGAGGCACTTAAAAGAGCCTCAAAAGCTCTTTCTCGCTGCACTTCTAAGTGCCGCATAGATTACTTATCAAGACATTTTTCGGTGCCACTATAGATTCCGAAAATCATTCCAACATCCTATTAAGGCATTACAAACTGCTGCATAAACCATCGTCTGTAAGGTCAAGAGGATAGCTTTCACGGCACTTTTGAGTTCCTTCTAAAGTGTTGCTCTTTTTTTCCCATTTGCAGTACACAATCAAACGACAATACAACGAAACCTGAATTAATTTCAATTTTTTTCCCAACCATCTCCATGCAAAAAGCCATAGTCATTAACTTCAATAGAAACTACTAGTCAACAAACTCACAAGGATCCAAATACGAAAAACAAAACATGAAGAACCAGTTTTAAAAAACTAAAGTTTCCACTAGAAAACAAACTTCACTTCTAATAAATTTACTAAAGTTTCCAGCAAAAAACTAGAGCAATACCATGAGAGATGCCATGGCATCAAAAAAACAACCACTGGTAAAAAACAAAACCAAACTTATAAGTTTAGTATCCATATGCCATAACTCTATCTACTAGGAATCTTCCAAGTGATTTCATTCAGTCCATAAAACAGCCATCATCATCTTTCACTACCTAATCAAAACAAAAACTAGATACACAATTTTAACTCATTGTTTTATAGTGAGAATTAAAAAAAGAAAAAGAAAAAGGACAATAGGGGGCATTAAATGTACCAAAGAAATAGGCCACGCTATTAGAGTACCAATGGCATCGCCAACGGTCTTAAGGCCTCATCAAATGCTCATCCCATAGGATTGGGACTTGAACATGAATCTCACATCAATTAGCTCCAAGTTCTTCTCCACCAACCTCTGTAGATGGATACCCACCCATTGCCTACAACATCTGTTGGGTTGGCTACGCTCTTAAAATTAACATAATCCCTCACCTTGCATCAATCAATAAGAAATTAAATATCATATTGAAATTCTGCAATATCAAATTTATACTAACAAATTATCCATGTCTACGCATTCACCATCCATTGTAGCTATTCGTATACTTATGGAATTGACACTATCAACTTAGTAGAATGCACTCTCCAGTTCACTACAATACTAGTTCATATCAAACAAAATAGGTATAAGACTACCTCAGATTATAGTAGTGGGAAGAACTCAAACCAAGACATATGCGAGCCCGTCCCTCCTCCCACCCCATCAAAAGATGAGGTGAATGATGCCACACATTTTTAAGTTCAAACTAATATCAGAACATCTAATGTAGGTGTTCTAACATAAAAAATGAGCTACACTTAACGCAATATCAGATTCTACAATTAAACATGCATGTTTAAAATGTTAAATGCCATCCAACCAGGGAAACTGGATTTTCATTAGATAACCCATAGACTAATTTAATCAATCAATATGTTTCTAATTCACTTAGATGAGTTTAAGAATAGAATAACCATCTAAGTCTTAGTATGCTTAGTTGTATTTAGAAACTCAGGTTACATCAGTGCATGGTCTAGTTCCAATAAATTTTTGACTTTAATCGTAGAATAATCAATACCATGAAAATAGTTTTACCTTAAGTCGTCTTCATTGGGAAAAAGATGTAGAAGAACCAATCTGTTGGTTCGGAGATTGTAGACACCTCCCAGACGGGGCATCGCCATACAGTTGTATCATCACTGTGTTTGCTCGATTGGTTGCTCGCTTCATAAACCAAGATTGTGGATACTTCCATGGCTAGAGGTATCACCACACGATAGCGGTTATCATCAAAACAGAGTCGCCACCTAGTTTGTTAAAGCTAGGAAAACAGATAGAGATTCTGGATACGGAAGTCAAAAGTACAGTAAGGGGAAGGTGTTAGGCACCCCTCTCTGCCTAGCCGCGAGGCTAGCCCATAATCATTCAACATAAGACATGTAGATGCTTCATTCAATTCAAACACGTAATCTGTTTTTATGCCTTAAACAGTTAATAAGGTGAGTCAATACTGTAAATAAATCATGCGTCAGAAAGCAGTAAGCAAATCAAAGCTGTGCCAGTAAATCGATCATTCGGCCAGCGAATGGATGTCGCGGCCGAGGGATCACACTGAATCAATGTACCGGCCGAGGCATCGAAGCCCCGGCTGGTGTTCTTCCTCACACCAGACAGAAAACTAACAAACGATCAGAAAGCTACGATTAACAACATAAAACATTAAATAAACCAAACCAGAGGCCGTTGGGCCTCACCACCTTGATCCCTCAGTTGCTTGATTGCTTCGGATTGATTGGGATTGGCTGATTGATTGCTTTTTGGACGAAACCCTAGGGTTAGGGTTTGAACTCCGGGGTTGGATCGTCGGATTGATGGCCGCCTATGGAAGGTTGGGGCTTTTGTAGAGAGGGTTTTTGTGAGTATAGGAGCAGAGTATCGTGACTAATTTGAGGGTGTAGGTCTATTGATTTCTGTTGTTTATTTTCGGATCCGAGGGTCTCTTTATATAGGCAAAGGGGTGACTCACTCGGTCCAATCAAATCACGGGGATGCAATTGCAATTGCATTGCAACACAAACTCTTCGACGTGATCCCCGAACGTAGCCCGAACGCATCGGAGAGGCGGTGGATCGATCAACCAACAGAAGGTTCGAGAGTCTGGAAAAAGGCCGATCCGGCGGCCGAGCAAAGGATGTCGCGGCCTGGAAATGGATGTGGCCGTTGATCTGGCGGCCGAGGTTTCGATCTCTCAGGGAGATTTTGCTAGCAACAGGTTGCTCGGGTGAGGAATGGATGTTAAGGCCGTGGAATCAATCTTGCGGCCGATCGATGGATTTTCCTAACACACTATGTTTCTGTCTGAAAGGCTATTTGGCTCTGGATTGAGTCCTCTAAGTGGCTCAGAGTTCGTACCATAAGTCCATGGGTTTCACAAGAAAGCAATCAGCAATCATCAAATCCGTATCATCATCGGGATGGTCCCAAGGTGGGAGTTGAAATAATCGTTAGGCCAAATTGGGGTGTCTACAGATGCCCCTCTTTGACTGAGCTCAAACGGATCGCGAGACATGTTTGAGTAAAAGTCAAAGCTGTAAAAGCAGCTCAATTTGGTCCAACCACTATTCCAAGGGTTTTTGTCGGAAAAGGTTTTGTTATGGTCGGGCCGGGAGACTACCTACGTATTCCACAGGGGAAATTCAGACCAATCGTAGTTCGGGGGGCAATAAAAAGAAAAAGTTTGGAGGGTTAGAGACAAAAGACGTACCTTCGGGCTATAAAAGCCGTAGCGCGACGTACCTGGATGGTGCCAGGATTTTGGCAGAGAGTAGTTGAAGGAGCGCGGGGCTGCCGGGGAAATTGTTGCGGAGAGCGCCTTAGTATTTGGGGGTAGATCAGTACACAGCGAGTGCGTTGGCTCTTCTTGATCATCCTTACTTTGACTGAGGGGAGCTCAGTAGAGTAGTTCATCCTTTCGAATTAACTTGATGGAACTGATGTAATTGGGTGGAGTCCAAACCATCTGCTGGGGATGAATTGGATGCCGGCGGAGAGCTTCTTTTAGTATTTTGGGGTAGATCAATACACGGCAGGTGCGTTTGCTTTTCTTGATCATCCTTATTTTGACTAAGGGGAGCTCGGTAGAATAGCATATCCTTACGAATGAGCTTGATGGAACCAAAGGGCGGAGCTGGTAAGGTGAGAGCCTGAGGAGTCGGCACTTAGAGCTTGACGTGATTTGAACCGAGGTGTAGAACCGGTTGCATTCTGATGGTCTGGAGCTTTCTCGTCATAAATTTTGGCTTCGAGCCAAAGGATCGAGGCACCGGGCCGATCAATAAAACCGAGGCTTAGAGCCGGTTGATTTGCAGGATTGACCTGTTTCATGAATAAAAGATATGCAGAATATGTATATGATGATAGTGGTTAGATATAAGCAGATATGATGATGCACTTCGATGATGATAATGGTGATGCTAATGTGCACGGGCCCGTGCGTGTGTGTTTGATTTAAGCATAAAGCTTCTTTCAAGTTCCGAACTTGAGCACTCGGAGCATAGAGCTCAAGCATTCGGACGGCAGAATCCGAGCATTCAAAGTACAGGCTTTGAGCGTCCAGTACGCAGTGGTTGGGCATCCAAACGTAGAGCTTGTGCATTCAAGGTATAAACCTTAAGCATTCGAACGTCGAGTTCGAGCGTCCAGTACACAGTGGTTGGGCATCCAAACGTAGAGCTTGTGCGTTCAAGTACAGGCTTGAGCATTCAAAGTACAGGCTTTGAGAGCAGGTGATATGGCGTTGTTGAGTAGTGAGTTTATAGAACTGTTGAGTTGTTGAATATTCCATCTTCCATCTTCCACGGGGTTTGATTTGTTCTTCTTGCTTGGAATGCTTCCAAGGCCAGTTCTGAGTATGCTCGAGACTCCCCCCAAGGCTAGTTTTGAGTGTGCTCGGGACTTCCCCCCAAGGCTAGTTCTGAGTATGCTCGGGACTCTGATTGGCCCATTCGGTAGTCGTTGTAGTTTACCAAACGGCCGTCAAATTCAATTATTTATAAACCGGACTATGACTAACGATTTGCATAGTATAGCGGGAAAGTCCGAGTCGATCCACAGGGAGCTCGAATATAGCTTGTTTGGATTTGTAGATGTAAGGGTTTCCGGCGTTTAAGACGGCCAACTTTTGGTTTTACTTTGAAAGGTGAAGAAATACTCTAATGACAAGACTAGAAAAACGGTTTTGACTAGATAAAACAAGCAGCAAGGCATTGGGGCTATCAACGCCCGTAACTTAAGCAATCGAACTATTCTCGACGAATTCACGGTTGAATCGCACGGCTTAGGCTATCAACCGGAAGATTTAGCTTTGAAACCATTAAGAGACTTGAAATGAAATATGGAAGACAAGCGAGCTCTTTTGATTCTTTTGGCAAACACAAGGCGAGACATAGCTCACGGAACCATATGAGCGAGCATATGATCACCGGAGGTTAACATCGACAGGTTTTGTTACATAAAGGCGAGCCATTCTTATTTTCCATACTAAACCCCAAATTTCGAGTCGAGAAAGGCAAGATAAACAAAAGTCACGAGGTGTTAGTCACCCCGTTGCCAAGCCTAAGCAACTACTCACACACCATGAAAAGACTAGAAAGCATGGTAGAAATGACAAACATATTTAACCGATAGAAACGGAAATAAACTTGATTTTATAAAGGATCTAAAGAGTAGCAACAACTTTAATACTTGGAAAATTAACAAACAACTTAAACTTACAAGTGTTCTTGAAGGATTTAACTAAGAAAGCTTGGAAGACTTCAATGGAGAAAGACTAACCTAAACTAATTATATCTATCTATATCTTACGTTATGTTATATGTGAGAGAGAAGAGTAACTCCTATTTATACAAAATGGGTTTCATCTCACAAAATATCTAAAAATATCCTAATATAGGCAAATATTCCATAAGTGGCAAGTCCAAAAAGTAACAAATATCTGGCCGAGAGCTCCTCGTATCGATACGGTTTTAGAGAGTGCATCGATACGCTAAGCTCTGATGTCCCACGTAACCTACGCGTATCGATACGCGTGAAATCTGTATCGATACGGGAAGCTTATTTCCAGATCTTCAGGCCAGCTTCAGCAGACAGCTCCCAGCAACTTTCAGCTTCTCAGCACCTTATTTTCATTCCCTAAACTTAAGTAAAGATTGCATTTTAAACCTTTCTTTTACCTTTTCTTTACTTTAATTTATTTAATGAAAATAAGAAAGTACCCCCCATTTGGAAACAAATGGCATTACCAAAATTTCAAGATTCTAATTAAATCAAAATGTCAACCCCTCACTTTTAGTGTAAAATGGAAAACTGCATGTTTTTCTCGAGAGAAAATGGCTCAAAACATGACCTTGCTCTTCAAATAAAACCTTGCAACTTTGTAGTTACTCTTAGAAAAATTCAAGGATCAATTACCGCCATTTTTTATCTCGAAAATTGATATTTTATCAGAAAGTAATTTTTCCATACTTAGACAGATTTTAAGGGGCCGACAGGGTCTTCGGGTACTTGGAAGCACTTGGACCATCCATGGCGTCGAAATGCGCCTTATTTGCACGTTTTACCTGAAACACACAAAAACTAACCTTACGTGCAATATCGTTACAAAAGCTAAATAAATACAAGATAAACAACATAAAACGGGACTAGTTGCACCAAATATCTACAAGATTGGGTGCTAATCACGCCCCCCAACTTGAACTTTGCTAGTCCCTAGCAAACTAAAGCAAAACATATTAAACTGAGCTATGCAATCCCCCAAAACAAAAACACAAAAGCTATGCTCAATAACTACAACTAGGCAAGAGTCCAAAACACCCCTTCAAATCTGATCAAGTGCAATCCACGCACAAGCATGCCATGAACTAGAATGAACAAACTATGCCATATTAGAGTAGCCAAGCACACATGCACCACAACGAGTTTCGACTCCAAAACTCACAAGTATACACTCTTCTTCGACTTTTCACACATTAAGACATAAGATACATCCCATGACAAGCGCTAGCGAGTAAATGCAATAGCCGAAGACAAAATGCTACGCATGCTATCAAAAGAGCGCTTAGAATGAAAGAAAAGCTAATTATCGACAAGTATGGAAAGACTAGGAATAAATCATACTCAAAAAGCAATAAATATCAATTATGCATCAAACGGAGCTAACAAGCGTACTGAAGATCAACGGAGGACTTTATTAGCTTATAACGACCTTGGATACAAAGAGAAAGGGACTACAAAATTGTAGTGGCCATATACTTGCATGGTTCATCTACCCTTGGCCACTACCGACCCTAAACTACCCAAGGCATGACCACATATCGGCCAAACAACAAACAAAATTACGACGAAGAAAAAAAAGAACAACAACTAGATAAGTCCTACAAAAACTACTACCACCGACTCCACCACACATAGTCTTCATCCACATCCGGCTCCTCTTGGTATTGAGCATTGAGCTCTCCCTTTCCATCGGATTCTTTCTCATACGGAATGTATGCTAGCCCGGAGGTCACACCAATCCTCTCATCATAATATTGAACCCTCTTTCGAATATGCTTTTGCTCTTTATAGCATTTCTTTGATTTTTTTTTCTTTGAGAAATTGGGTCATTTGAAGTGAGAATTGTAGTGAGAGAGATTGGAGCCAAATTTTTGAGGGCTTTGGAGAGGGAGATGAAAATTTGAGGCTTTAACATTTGTAGTGGGAGAGGAACAAACCAATTCTTTGGATTTTGCATCCTAACCTCTTCTATCACATTCACACCACCCCCAAACCTCCTTGAAACATTGAAAAACATTTTCACGCAACCCTCTAAACATCCGGTTACCTAGGTTTGAACAATGAATGAGACTCGGACTATGGTTCAAAATAAGGATAAGGTGACTCTTATGTGGTTAAATCAAGCAAATATGCCTTGAATCATTTCCTAAGTACGCCAACAACTCCAACAAGATGCATGAAAGATATATACACTACTCAAGCATGAACAAAAGATATTATTTACGCAAATGCGAGAAATGAGAACAAAAAGCATGGGATGCTTAAGAAATGAATCTCCACTCTAGCGATGCACACTCTTGACTTGACTTTTAGGCTCAACTTGTTCAACAAAATTCATGTATATGCAAATGACATAGATTAAAACACATAACCAAATTCGACGGGATACACGACTCTTGCCATATTGACACAATTGAGCATAATTAAAGTATCTAGCAAGCGAAATTACTACTAACAAGGGAAGATTGCACAAAAAATTTAAAAATTTTACCAAAAACAGAAAAATGAGACAAGTCTCATGAACATATATATAACATACATATCCCTCCCCCCAACTTAAACGATGCTATGTCCTCATAGCATGAAGAACAACAGTATAGAGAGGGAAAAGAACAAAAGATTGTACCTCCGGGGTGGAATGTCAACCACCCTATACCTCGACCAAGTTGGAGGCTTTCTTGTCATTGCTTCCCTTCGTCATTGGAACTGCTTCCAAGGCTCACTCTTTCGGCTCCTCCATTGGAACCACAGCTAGTCACACAAGGTCATCGCCGGGGCTTTCTTG
This sequence comes from Rhododendron molle, assembly GCA_025413875.1. NCBI lineage: Eukaryota > Viridiplantae > Streptophyta > Magnoliopsida > Ericales > Ericaceae > Rhododendron > Rhododendron molle. The sequence continues at coordinate 17,316,789 of CM046390.1, forward strand.
GTCTTACAACCGCGACACATAGCCGCACCCATGCTTAGGGCTCATGAATGCCTCACTCACTCTAGCTTTTAGACCTAAACCACCAAGGCTGGTGTGGTAGCATGCTTACCCTGCAAAAGACTTCAGAACCAACTACCTACTAAGAAACAAATAACGTTAGAACCGCCCGGCTCGTGTTATCCGGGCCCAAAAATAAGCAAGTATTTAAATCCACCGAATCGTCACGTGATTGAACGGGTACTACTTTTCTTCCCATTTCCCAAGCGAGAAACGGGTGGCTATACCAGACCATCAAAAGAGAAAAAGAAAAGAGAGGGAGAGAGACAGAGAGTGTGTTCAGCCACACGTGGGCTTCGAACATTAATCATACCATCAAAAATTATTACAATGAACATGCCACTCAAATTTAAACTCTTTATCAAAAATTGAATTCGACCATACCACAAGATAAGATACTTTGAGTAAAGCAATTGTCGAATTCGATTCATAAACTTGAGTTCCACCAAGTGCATATTCCAAACTAGATTGATTTTTAGACTGTTGACAAAATCTACGATGTAAGCACGATAAAGAGAATTAAAATCATCAACTCCAAGAAAATCAATCCGTTCCACATTTAAAAACTCTTGCAAAAATGGAGACTCAATATGAGGGGTGGCATCATCAAGAGCCAAGAGTATTTGATTGTTTAGTGCAACTATTGGCAATGACTCCTCAAAAGGCAGATAGCTTTCACTAAAGACAAGCGGCTCTATTTGCTCTTTTTCCCTCGCCTCAGAATTGGTAACCTCAAAATTTTTAGTCAACTCACAAAATTGGAGCTTTTGGGCTAATTCATCAAGGTAATCCCAACCGTCTTCAGCAGTTTTATCCAGGAATTCTTCATTGGACATAAAATCAACCTGGCATGTCTTAGAATTTAAACCATGGCAAAAGATAGCTAGAAGACTGCCAAGCTCACAATTAAAACTCGACCAAGAGAATACAGAATATTTAAAGCGCTCCCAACACTGCGGAAAAGACTCATTATCTTGTTGGTAAAAATGTGATAGTTCTTGTAAAAGCATATGAGTCTCATATGAGGGAATGAAAGTTTTAAAAAATTGTTCCACAATCTCTTTCCATGTCAATTCTGGACTCAAAGAGTAAAACCAATCTTGAGCACTATCACGCAAAGACGTTGGGAATACTTGTAAAATAGCCACTTCATCGCTAGCAAAAGCTTTCTCAAGGTTATCAACATGCGAAAATGGGTTTTCTGAGGCCAAGCCATAAAATATAGGAAGTGACACTGAACAATCAAATTGTTTTGCATACTCTCCATAGCACCTTGCAAAATGGGCCATTTTTTTTCTCTTTTCAACAATAATAAAAAAAACAGGCTAGAGGGGCTATGCCGCTACCTCTTTCTTACAACAGTCTCGTGGGGTTATGCCACTCTATATAATAAAACAGTAAAAAGGCAATTGATACTCAAATTAGCTTCGTTACACCTCAAGTCGAATTGGTGGCTCAGTTAGAGGTATCCACTAAATTGAGTTCAAATTACACAAAAGAAAAATAAACGGAGTACTTACAGTGGTTTGTCGAACCTCCAAATAAGCTATAATAAGAATTCCCCGGCAACGGCGCCAAAATTTGATTCGCCCATTCGGTAGTCGTTGAAGTTTACCAAACGGCCGTCAAATTCAATTATTTATAAACCGGACTATGACTAACGATTTGCATAGTATAGCGAGAAAGTCCGAGTCGATCCACAGGGAGCTCGAATATAGCTTGTTTGGATTTGTAGGTGTAAGGGTTTCCGGCGTTTAAGACGGCCAACTTTTGGTTTTACTTTGAAAGGTGAAGAAATACTCTAATGACAAGACTAGAAAAACGGTTTTGACTAGATAAAACAAGCAGCAAGGCATTGGGGCTATCAACGCCCGTAACTTAAGCAATCGAACTATTCTCGACGAATTCACGGTTGAATCGCACGGCTTAGGCTATCAACCGGAAGATTTAGCTTTGAAACCATTAAGAGACTTGAAATGAAATATGGAAGACAAGCGAGCTCTTTTGATTCTTTTGGCAAACACAAGGCGAGACATAGCTCACGGAACCATATGAGCGAGCATATGATCACCGGAGGTTAACATCGGCAGGTTTTGTTACATAAAGGTGAATTCGCCTTATTTTCCATACAAAACTTCAAGCCATGACGAGAAAGGCAAGATAAACAAAAGTCACGAGGTGTTAGTCACCCCGTTGCCAAGCCTAAGCAACTACTCACACACCATGAAAAGACTAGAAAGCATGGTAGAAATGACAAACATATTTAACCGATAGAAACGGAAATAAACTTGATTTTATAAAGGATCTAAAGAGTAGCAACAACTTTAATACTTGGAAAATTAACAAACAACTTAAACTTACAAGTGTTCTTGAAGGATTTAACTAAGAAAGCTTGGAAGACTTCAATGGAGAAAGACTAACCTAAACTAATTATATCTATCTATATCTTACGTTATGTTATATGTGAGAGAGAAGAGTAACTCCTATTTATACAAAATGGGTTTCATCTCACAAAATATCTAAAAATATCCTAATATAGGCAAATATTCCATAAGTGGCAAGTCCAAAAAGCAACAAATATCTGGCCGAGAGCTCTGTGTATCGATACGGCTTTAGAGAGTGTATCGATACGGAAAGCTCTGATGTCCCACGTAACCTACGCGTATCGATACGCATAAAAAGCCGTATCGATACGGGGAGCTTATCTCAAGATCTTCAGTTCAGCTTCCCAGCAACTTCCAACTTCTCAACACCTTATTTTCATTCCCTAAACTTAAGTAAAGATTGCATTTTAAACCTTTCTTTTACCTTTTCTTTACTTTAATTTATTTAATGAAAATAAGAAAGTACCCCCCATTTGGAAACAATGGCATTACCAGAATTTCAAGATTCCAATTAAACCAAAATGTCAACCCCCCACTTTTAGTGTAAAATGGAAAACAGCACAATTTTCTCGAGAGAAAATGGCTCGAAACATGACATTGCTCTTCGAATAAAACCTTGTAACTTTGTAGTTACTCTTAGAAAAATTCAAGGATCAATTACCGCCATTTTTAATCTCGAAAATCGATACTTTTTCAGAAAGTCATTTTTCATACTTAGACAGATTTTAAGGGGCCGACAGGGTCTTCGGGTACTTGGAAGCTCTTGGGCCATCTATGGCGTCGAAATGCGCCTTATTTGCACGTTTTACCTGAAACACACAAAAACTAACCTTACGTGCAATATCGTTACAAAAGCTAAATAAATACAAGATAAACAACATAAAACGGGACTAGTTGCACCAAATATCTACAAGATTGGGTGCTAATCAGACTCCTCCCAAGGCTAGTTCTTAGTATGCTCGGGACTCCCCTCAATGCTAGATCTTGACCCTATTCCACTTCGATTCTGTCGACTTGTTGACCCAAAATGCCATAAGGCTTGTGAAATGCTTCGGCTATTATGGTCTTCACAGATTTTCATCACCTTGACTGACGGGGTGATTCACACATACGCTCTAGGAGATTTCCATCGCCTGCTTTGGCAAATTCGACTTGTTTTGAGAGATTTCCATCGCCTCCATTAATGGGGTACCTTCCGGAGGTTGAATGCTTTATGGAAGCTTGCTACACAAAGGCCTTCTGGAGAGCTTTAGTAACACGAATGCCTTTTGAAGAGCTGAAGTGTGTACTAGGTTATTGTAAGCTTCATGCAGGTGTTTTTTCTTGTTGGTTGTTGGCTTAAACAAGTTATTCTATGGCTCAACGAAATTTTGATGGCTTTAAGCCACCTTTCCTTCACACAATAGGTCAAATTGTAAAATTATCAGGTGGTCGGAGATGGGGTGGAAGTCAGGTGGGAGTCGACGAGGGGGAGAGACGAGATAGTCAGAGAGGCGTAAGTTAGAGTAAAGTGAGACAGAGTTAGGACCAAGGTTCTTGGTTTAATTTTGTTTTGATGTATATTTTTTTTTACTTTGGGCACTTTGGGCGGATCGTGTCGTGCCATCGATTTTCAACGTAAATATAAATGATTTTCATAAATAAATCATTGCAATAATTCGTATGATACCCCAAAAGAGGTTTTTTTTTTTGAGCGTGTATACCCTCCAAAAGAGTTTAGCATTTCCATTTCCATACCTATGCCTCCCCACGTCCAATAGTTTCCAAAAAGATTACATCATTATCTCCAAGGCCCAAATAAACATAAGTATTGTATGTCAAAGAGAGTTCAGAGTTACAAATATTCCATAGTCAAAAGAATTGTAATTTAAGTTATAAACACATCTTCTAAAAGAGATTTACAAATGTGAACAAGTAATTTCGTTAGTTAGCTTTCAAAAGTATTATCCACATCCACGCACTCCACGCATGCAAGTTATTGTCCTGGGTTAATACCTGAAAATGATGTAAGGTTGAACTACATTAGCCCAGTAGAAAAATCTATGCAAATTCTATATGCCAATGAGTAGGACAGAAGAGTGAACAATAGAAGCAAAATAATAACAGAAGTACGCGTGACTATCATGATCAAAGAATCCAGTTATCTCAACTCCTTCTCCTTGTCATACTCTTAAACTATGTCCACATTGTTTGTGTCTCAACATCTCTTTATCTTTATGTGTCCAAGCCTAAGCTCTTGCTGGGCCAATTAAGGGATCCTAATACCCCTGCCTGGCACCCACCTATCAGTTAGGTCCTGAGTGAAACCTATTATTCGCTCCTGCCGGGCCAATTAAGGGATCCCGATACCCCCGCCAAGCACCCATCCGTCGATGGGTCCTAAGTGTCGCAAGTCATTCATGTGCTCAAGTGTACCATTCGTACTTAAATCGTGCAAAAATTTCAACTCTTTATCCCATAACTCAACAAGCTCATTTAAATCCATCGGATACAATTTTACACATTAAACAAGTGTTATTCACTAAATACTTGAATATATGCATAAATTAACCCATTAGAATCAAAAAAAAGCTCCAACAAGTGATTATAAAGACTTAGGACAAATTGGCATTGGGACTGAAGTCCTACCGGTACAAACTGGAAACATAAGGGACAACATTTTGGTTCACTGGGGTCCTACTGGTAGGGAACAAGTGGTACCGATAGGAAATGGAAAGTTTATGCGGTCTTACCAGTACAAAATGAAAACAGATGAGTCAACATTTTCACGAGAAAATTTTCAAACGACCTACTGGTAAGGGATAAGGTTATACCGATAGGAAACTGGATTTTTCAGGCGATTTTTCATTGCTTGACAGATTTTGATCCAAACACAACAACAACCGATACAGGCTCAAACAAGAGATAGAAGCACTCAAATAACATATAAAGAGTGGTAGAATTCCCTACCTCAAGTATCCAAGTTGAAACCGAAGGGATTGAGTGAATCCTAGCTTCTGAAATCAAAATTGAGCAAACACACCAAACCGAGCTCTATCCAATGGAGTATGAACCACAATACGCGTGTAGAGGATAGATTGGAGGTTGATTAGTGTGGGTTTTGAGTAGTTGGGTGGAATTTTGAGTGAGAGAGGAAGAGAGAGACACCGAAGAGGGAGAGAGAGTGAGAGAGGCGTGAGAGATAGAGAGAAGGGGTTTTGGGAAAATCTCTCACACTCCCCTTATATAAATACACATATACACATTTACACTAACACTCATATTTTTCAAATCTTTGCACATTAACCCCCAAACATATTTTCCACATCATACTATCATTTATCCTCTAATAAACATTAAAATTATATAAAAGAAATTTACGGGTCTCTACAGATCCAATCTGCATCCGACCCGATCCGCCAGACTGGAGATATTTTGGATCCACTTTTCATATGCTAGATTGGGGATATTTGGTTCGCGGATGGTTCGGTTTTGGCGATTTCACTGGTTTGGTTGACCCACTGGGCAGCCCTAGTAAATGGTAATGAGAGAATACTCAAAGTTACTCAATTTGAACAAGCCACAATCGATCACGTTATTTTACAAACAAGTAAATTCTTGAGCATCATTTCTTTCCTCTTTTAAGTGCAAACCTAGTTGAAATTTATTGTCTTGGTTGTGATGCCTTTTGCCTTTTCTCCTTTATTATTTGTATGTACTTTCATCCATTGATTAAGAAAATCTTTCACGTTGAAAAACTAAACATTCTTGAAGATCATTTCTTTCTGGGAAAAATTCAAAAAAACCCCTGAACTTTGAACCCAATGTCAAATAGGCACCTGAACTTAAATAAACTTCAAAAAAAAACCCTGAACTTTGAACCCATTGTCAAATAGACACCTGAACTTAAATAAACTTCAATTGAACACCTAAACTTTTACTCCATTATTCAATTTACACACTTCCGTCTCAATCCGTGACTTTCCATTTCCCCCATTTGATGGGAAAATGGACTGTGTTGGATAAATTTACCCATTTGCCCCTCTCCACTTTACTGTATGTGTACTATTAAGGGCAAATTGGTAATTGCACTAATTATTGGATTAAAGATCTTGATGAGATCTATCAAACAAGATCCATAGTAGTAGGAAAATTATTTGCATAAACACATTATTTTTGAGTTTGAAATTATCTTCTTGAAAAATAAGCAGCTTATTTGTGTTCTGGAACACAGCCTAAGGCAGAAGAATCAGATCTAACATGGGGGGAAATTTTCTAGGGGTTTGGATCCCATTTCCTTCCCATTTGAGCCCAGTCATGTGTATAACGTCTGTTAGTGTCCAGCTCAGCGATTGCCATTAGAAAAGTCACGGATTGAGACGAAAGGGGATAAATTGAATAACGGAGTAAAAGTTCAGGTGTTCAATTGAAGTTTATTTAAGTTCAGGTGCCTATTTGACATTGGGTTCAAAGTTCAGGGGTTTTTTTGAATTTTCCCATTTCTTTCTTGACTCAGTAAGATGGGGAGTGGGAACCTCAATATAAATTATGTTGCTTGATGTATCATTTTATGATTGGTGATCATCCATAAGCCAGCGTGCATATTCTGTTCTATTTTTGCTTCAAAATAATCTCTCTCTTTTTTTAGAAAATTCTAAGAATTTTCATTGCAAGTTGGGTGTTACGAGTCGAACTGCCAAACTAACGAATTTGCAAGTAACCACTTACCATTAGGGCTAGAGAGCAAGTTAAATTTTAAAGATACTCATAACTTTCAACTCAATGTCTCATGTACACAAATATGTCAATTAAATACTGTTTCTTTTCACTCTGTCATCAATTCCAACCCTGATCCCATTTTCTGTCCAAAATCTAACAGAATAGCTGACATGACACTTACCAGGACATTTTGGGGACAAATTGGCAAATAATAACCCAAGGCCCCTATCCCTTGTTTCCCGCTCTAAACCCCCCCTCCCCCCACTCCTCTCTCTCTCTCTCTCTCTAATAATGAATCTGAATGAATCTATCTCCCTCCTTACCTAGATTAAGACTCAATTGAAATTCAGATTTTGTCGTTTGAATCGCAAATTAATTTTGTGGTAAATATGATGACAGGTGATTTCAATGTTTTATCAAGGGAATTTGAGGTCAATTTGGGTGTTTGGCGGTGAAATTGCAGGGGCAATTTTGTTCTTGTTGGGGTGAATTACTCTTTCTCACACTATAACAAAAGAGCATAAAATAAACAGAGAATAAGTTAGATGTGTAAACCAACAGCCATAAAACAAAGACCAACATTTAGCTCCTATACAATCTGATTACATCAAAGCCTCGAATCTCATGCTTGTATTCTTACATCCATCCACTGAAGTGTAAACACGTGATAATTCTAGAAATTGAAAAAAAAGTGTTTTTTTTTTTTTTTTTGCAAAATGATAACAGATGATATTATATATTCAAGAAATAGTACATCAAGACGAAACTTCATCTCTATACAAGGGGATCAAGAAACCTAAATAGGAGGGAACTCAGTCCAAAAACCACACCTAACTCCAACTAAACTCACCGCTCCAAACAGACGAAACACTGCAGAAAACAACCAAAAACACCCACGCTGGGGTGATAGAAGCCCCACAAATGAGGAGAAAACCACACAAGGACACTAAAGAATTGAACCAAAAAAAGAAAAGAGAAAAATCGATACCGGAATCGGACGGAGTCAGTTGTACCGGAGCAGACTTCATCCACCAACCTAGATCTCCCACTCTGGCGAGGAAGGACGCTTCCAATGACCACGATCTTCAAGGCACTACCTCCAAAAGCCGTCAGACTACACGGCGGAAGAGGCAAAAGAGGGGCAGGGGATGGCGGTTTCAGGAGGAGGGGCAAGGGATGGTGGTTTCAAGAGGATGGGGGTGAAGGGAGAATAAGAGAAAACCTCCAAGATATATGTCCGGGAGATAGAAAACCGCCCCATGAGAGGGAGAAATCTCTCCCCTCCCATCACCCTGTGAAAAAATAAGTTAAGAAGATATTATTTAGGGGTTTTCAAACAATACTCTATGTAACGTCCCGAATTTTGGGTACGTTAAATAAATATTTTATTGAAAATCTAAAGAGAGTCTGGCTCTTTATTAGATCATAACTCCCACAAGAGTTCATAATTACACGAGGAGGGAAACTAGGGTTCCTATCTACAGCTCCGCCTGCTCCTCCATCCTAGCCAGCTCTTCAGTTCCAAAGGTCTCCAAGGTGTACTGTTCATCTTGATCATCTACAAAGTCTGACACATTATACCAGCGTCGTCACCAGTATAATATGTCAGGGTCACCAAAGGTAACACCATGAGCTACAAGAGCTCAGCAGAATAATCCTAAACCCATTAACCCATAACTTACAAGTAAAAGATAATATAGTTAACGATTTCCAAATAGAACATGCATTCTTAACACAACAGTTAACAATTACACATCCACATTCCTTAATCTAACGTTGGTGTCTGTGATATCTGAGTTTCTCCTATGTGACTTGTCGTAGACTGTATCTCGTTTTTACTTTAACAAATCAACATTTCGAAAAGCATTTTTCACACACCCAACCTCGGTTCCGCCGTTCCGGTCTCCCAAGTATTCTTACAATGGTTCCACCGCACCGGGTTCCCATTGGCACACAAAATATTGAATTTGGCATTGGCTCCTTTCCACGGATAACCAATCCACAATTCAAAACCCTCGGTTCCGCCGCTCCGGGTTCTCGAGTATCCCATAATAGTTTCGCCGCTCCGGGTTCCCATTTGGGTTTTCGAAAATCATTAAAACAATTGCGTTGGCTTCTCTCCGCGGATAACCATACCACAATTTATCCCTCGGTTCCGCCGCTCTGAATTTTCGAGTATCCCCACAATGATTCCGCCGGTCCGGGTTCTCATTGGGCTTTTCATAAATCTTTCTTTTACACACGCACACCACATAATGGGCAAGTCCGGCCACATTGTGGTTTCAAAACACACCTTGTTTTTAACACACCCTAGGTGTCATGTTTCTACTTTCTCAATTTTCGTGTCTCGTTTTCATCCATAGACTCTGCGGTAGGACATTTCGCATAAGTACACATAAATCATTCATTGTAATCATGAAACTAAACTAGCAAAATCATTCAACTCTATATTCCTTAATCATGCAAATCTCAACGTAAAGCATAACGCCACATGTACGGACGCTTTTGGAGTGGATAACCATTTATGCTCTCTCATACAACCACAAGGTAATGCAAGTAAACATGTAACAAACTCATAACCATCTTAAAGATCAAAATACGAATATTTCTAATCAAGCGTTAAACTCTTATATTTCAAAATCCGTTCTTTCCTCTTTTGTGGGAAGTTCAAAACAACATATTTATTAAAGTATAAATCATTTATTTAACATGTTATCACCACCATTAGCCAAACAAGGATACTAGCTATCATGCATCCAAACATTGTAAGAAACGAACTAGCTTCTAGTCATGATCATACGATTTCTATACTTTAACTTGCCTTATCGTAAGCAACATAACTAAAGTTGTACTAGGGCAAATGATTAGAGATTAATCTACATTCGCTTACACATACGCTGATCATACGGTATACTTAGAGGTAGAAGGTATGGAAAAATCTACCGTTCTTCTTGGCGGTTGGGCGGTTTTGAGAATTGGTCTTCGGTTTTGAAAATCGGTGGCGTAACGGCTCCGGATTGCTTCGGAAGGAAGAGAGATGGATTTCCTCTTCCTAGAAACAACTTTGCTAACTAAACTAGGCTACTTTAAAGATCTAGGGGTGGTTTGGTGGTAGCTCTCAAGAACTTCAAGAATTTCAAGAAACTTTGAACTTTGGAACTAAGAAAGCTTAGAATTTCCATAGAGAAGTTGGAGCAATAAGTGAAGGTGTGAGTTTAAGCTTGAATGAGCATGCTATTTATAGGCCAAGGCATGCCCTCTCCCTCCCTCTCATCCGAATTCTCTCTCTCTCTCTCTCTCTCTCTCTCTCTCTATATATATATATATATATATATATATATATGTTTGATTTTTTTCTTGTTTTGTCAAGTTTTGATTGAAAGATCATGGGGTTGCTTGCACCCTTCTACCTAGTCTTTAGGCATGCAAGGCTAGATTTGGTACCTTGGAGTTGATTTGGATGGATTTTGGAAAGATTGGTGGAACAAAGGAGGGTTTATACAAGATTTAGTAGTTTAAAAGTACATACAATGATAGATTTGCCTGAAGAAGTATATAACCATATATTGAAAAAATGAAAGAAGATCATGGGAGATCATGTCAAGGTACAACTCAATCTCTCCCTCTTTCTCTCTCTTTCTTTCTTTCTCTCTTTCTCTCCCTTTCTCTCTCTCTCTCGGCCATTCTCTCTCTCTCTCTCGTACTTGTATGAGTGCATATATATATATAAATATGTCCAAGTATATATAGATATATATAAGTATGTACTATGCAATCTAGGTAGATTTTCAAGTCAAAATTCCTTATTAAAATAGTCCAAATTGGCACATGTTCTTATTATAATATTGTACTAGTGTACTTAGGAAATCTAGGGTAATAAATCTACAAGGTACATATACATATTTATAAGTATATCATCACATGAGAAATCTAGGAAGTGATTTATTTAATAAACCCTAGTACTTGTTGGTAAGACTAACTTATTAACCAATGGGTAATATTTTCCCTAGCAACTATTGACCAATGGGTACTTAAATAATGACCAAATGTCCTTTAGGCATATGTATATAAGTCTATATATAACTATATATGTGTACTTTAACAAATCTATCAAAATATCCTTGATGGAAGGTCTATTGTCCAATGGATAAAAGTTCCCCAAACTTTTATTGTCCAAAGGGTAAAAGCTAAAAGGTTCAACTGGGGTTAGGGAAATGTAACTAGATGAAATGGTAGTTAGGATCTCTAACTAATCAGTTAGAAATTAATTATACTAGTCTAGTAGGATTTCTAACCAAGAATTATAATTATAAGACTTTATTTCAATTATTAGGAAAAATATACTAGTGCTTTTATAAGCACACTTGTCTTTAGAAAATGACTAAATTGATCGGTGTGAAAAGATTAAATTTTTATACGTTTTAAATCGGATTATTTAGAGTTAAGGTAATTTCTAATGAAATCCGAGTAAATAAAATAAAATTCAAATTTTTAACAAAATTTTTATTTACCAAAAATCAGGGTCGTTACACTCTACCACTTATCAAACTAGCGTTTGTGCCTATTCGATGCACGTGATAAAATAAATTAATTTGGGTTTTTTCGTCCCACACATGTGGTGGAGAATAAGTTTAGGGCACAACATGACGGTGCTCCATGTGCTTAGAATAATTTTTTCTCCAAATTACATCCTCTTCCCACGTCTCTCTCTCTCTCTCTCTCTCTCTCTCTCTCTCTCTATATATATATATATATATATATATATTAGCAAAAGAAATCCAAAAATCTAGAAAATTAGAATTGGGAATTTGGATGCTTTTGAAGGCAAAACACATTTGCTTATTCTCTTCTTGATATTGTTGTGTTCGATCGAGCTTGTGAAAATAGAGTTGCAGAGATCTATCGACCTGGAAGGCGATTGTGGTGATCATGGCAAGGGTAGGGAGAGAAAGAGGTTGATCGGGAATGAAGAGTACATAGAAGAGAAAGAACATTTATGTTGGAGATGTCATTGTAGTAAGAAGACTGTGCAGCAACCTGCATCCGTAAGGGCACTATCCACCACATATCTTTTAAAAAATAAAATTGTAGGGCGTTCACTTGACCACTCAACTCTAAGGCTGGAGCCGCCTCTAGTGACTAGGAATGGTAACGGGGCAAGTTTTTGCATACACCGACCCAAAAATTATTACACGGCACGATCAGGGAACAGGTTTACCTGCCCTGCCCCGTTAGAAATTATAAAAAAAAATGGTAATCTAAAAGCAGAATAAAAGAAAATAGTCATAAAAAAAAAGTGGCAGTTTAGTATAATGGTGAAAATATAAAGTTAAGAATAAGGTTTTTTAGTAAATTTTAAGTATAATGATAATTGAATTGGGATAAAAGTATAATTCTATATATATATAGGCGGGGTACTTTCACCCTGAACCCGGCCGGGTTTTGGAATTTTAACCCCAACCCCCACCCTATACTCGAAAATGAGTTGGAAAACCTGCCTTGTTCGAGACAGGGTGGATCCGATTGCCATGCCTACCAGTGATCAATCCTTGGGTTAAAACAAGTCCTAAACTTCATAAACCTCAATCACATTCCTCCAAGATTTGATATAAATCCAAACATCTATAGCACAGCACTAATTTGTCTGTTCAGATGCAGTGAGTTCACCACACTTGGGATGATTATGTGAATTGGCAAGCTAGGTGGAAAATCGTTTCACAATGTCATTCGGAAGCTTTCTTGGCCAACATATGGTGTATTAATATGGCCGGAAAGGAAATGTAGAGTTTTTCAGGGTATTCAAAGATCATCTACCAATGTTCACAAGATTGGATTTTAGGTTACGATTACGGGTACTCAATTCGTCTTTATTAAGCCTTCCCCATCAATCTTTCTCTATGCATTCTTAGAAAATTCCCCTCAAGGTTGTATCCCATATTTCATAGTTAGTTTAAGTGATTACCTAATGTAATTAGGGAGGTATGCCTTCCTTGTTTTTCTGTTTTGTTTGTTCTTGGATAAGATTACCAATAAAACAAAAGAAATGAATTCCATCTTTTTAGTGAAATGGAAAATAGGGTCCATCCAATAAATTTCAGCAAGTGTATTAAAGAAAAATACGATAATATACACAAAATAAAACCAACGCAGTCCAATCCACTACATTTAGCAAAAGCTCCCTAAAAGAACAATCTTGGTAGGTTGTTTCTTTACACAAGTATAATTAGGAGTCTAGACACATGCCCTGCAAGGGAGAGTCTACACCCTATTATGTAGTTAATTGACAACTGTCTTACTTTGTTAAAAGAACCTCGTTGCATAATTTCTTAACAACAAAGCAAAATTTAAAATTTCAGATAACCTAAACTCTAACCCCTGCATACATCAACGGTCAACATCTTCAATGTGCACCCCTATCATTCTCTCTCTCATATGACCATTGACTTGCGATGACTCCAAAGAACGCACACAAAAGTATAGTCCACTTTCATAGCATGCCTACATACTTATGCTCATAACAGTAAAAAAATAAATCTAGAATTCAAGATTCCTAATTGAAGCAAATACAGATACAAATAACGAATAACTACTAGTTCCATGTGTATAGGAATTTTTTTTTTTTTTTTGGTTTAAACCGAAATATATAAAGCCAGATGTACATCTTGGTTTTTTTTTTTTTTTCCCTATATGCTTAAAGGTTGATATAAAGCAAGATGTACATTTTATGACACATGACGTTCATCTCTTGGATGAATTTAGTAAGAAGCAATGGTTAGACAGTTGCAATATATTAAGATCTGCCAGCCAACCAAATTAGAATTTAGAGTGTATCAGTGAGCGAGAGAGAGAGAGAGAGAGAGAGAGAGAGAGAGAGAGAGAGAGAGAAATTAGATGCTCAAAATAATTCTCAAATTTAGCCTTTTTTACCCCCCAAACTGAATTCATGAAGAAACAATAATAGAAACTCATAAAACTATGAAACATGCATGAATCTATTTCCATACCTTCTATCACAAATAAATGGTCTAGTTGATATTACACTTCAGAAAAGATGCCACCAATCACAAATTTGTCAAAGAGAGATTACAGTTGAGGCAATTATTTTGCTTAGCTAAAAAAAGCAGTTGGAGAATCCTAAATTTGTTGAAGAGAGATTTTATTGTATATCTGTACAATTCTTTGTTAGTAGAACAACGTAAAGATGGGGATATTTTTGAAAAGTATCTATTCATTTTCTACCTATTTTTCTTGCCTAACTGAAACCTCTCTAAATTTCCTTTATCTAACAACTAGTGTCACACGACGTACTTTGCATGAATTGCATGCTCAAAACAATTTTTCGAAAATGTATTGTTGTTTTGAGCATTTGAAGACGGCGATGTTTGCTATGGAAGAAGACAAGAATGAATGCAGGTAAAGCTTGATTAGTTTTTGGAGTCTAGAGAAACTGTTGTGAGAAAGGTCAACGATGCGAAGCTTTGGAAATGATGATTTCTGAATTCTCAATGACACCATGGAATTTGTTAGACCACAAAATAAGAACTTGTAAATCGGGAAGAGCTCCTAACAAGACGGGGAAGGTACTCTCAATATGATTATTTCCAAGAACAAGAGTTTGTAGCATTGTGCAATTTGCCAATGATGGTGGTACCTGGCCATGCAATTTATTCTTGCTTAAATTAAACATCTTGATCCCGGTCGTGAATGTCTTAGGAATGATGCCATGAAAGTTGTTGGAACTCAGATCGAGAACCAATAAAGCCTCGCTAGAATTGGCCAAACATGCCATATAAGTTATTGTAAGATAAGACAAATGCAGAAAGAGAACTATTGTGGCAGATTGATGGTGAAATTTCTCCGGAGAGTAAATTATTTGCAACAGAACAAAGAGCAGTGGATGGGGTGGAACTGGAAGTGATCATTGCAACCGGTTAAAATTGAGGTCCAAATATACTGGTGACTGCCATGGAATGAGGTCTGGAGACTTTTCAAAGCCTGTCAAAAAGTTTCCGTGAAGGTCTACATATAGTATGTTTTCTTTGATTATGTTCCACAACCAAAGTGGTAACTCCTAATTGAACATGGTAGGAAAGACTGAACAAGTAACTCCTAAATCTCTCAATTTTTTGCCATTGACAAAGCAAAGCATGCACACCAAAGTGAAAACCAAAGTAAGCTATAGAGATTTGTAACTACCTTTTATCAGAGCTGTTAATCAGATTCCAAATCGCCCGCAAAGATTTCCTTATTTGAGATCATTTCCCATTTGTAGTACAATCATGGTCTGAACCTCATTTCTAGCGACTTTTGAAGGTGGCTCAGATGTTTTCAGTAATTCAAGGGGTCGTATTTTTGTTCTACCATCTATTTTTAACACTCTGCTTGTATACACAGCACTTGTTGGACTCCGAGGAGCCCGTTGTTCACAAGGCTTTGACCCTGCTTCAAGTAGTTTTGGACCCTCTAAACTTAGTCTCCGTGAACGAGTTGGCATAGAATGGGTTTTGGTCCCCTTTTTCCTTTGGCGTTCATAGTCAACTTCTCCTTTTTCTCTGTGTTGCAATTTTCAATGCTCAACCTCCGGGAGTGTGGAGGAGCACGTTCAAGTGTTGATCGTGGTTTCTCCTTTTCCATTGTGCGGCAATTTTCAATGCTTAGCCTTTGGGAGCGTGGATGAGTACGTTCATTCATTGCTTGTTTCTCAAGTGGAGATCTTGGCTCATTTGGCTGTCCGCTACGTGCTTCCTTGTTAGCCAATGCCTTCTTTAGGCTCTCAATCTGCAAATGCGCGAGCAGATCAACTACTAAGTATTTCGCTGGCTTATAAACAGAGAAAAGGAACTATGCTTCATATTCTTATGTGCAACTCTAGCTGATTGATAGAAAATATAAATGTTTATGAAATAGCTAAAGGGGTCATGCAAGTATAAACCACGATACAACACATAATTGAGTGGGAAAATAAAAACTGTTAACCAACCTCAGAACATGAAACAGGTGCTGAGAGTTTAAAACAGTGTTCGTTAAACATCGCTGCAGGTTTGCATCCTCAATAGGAGAGAATATGCAGAAACGGCAATATGTCCTTCTTGTACCGGTCATAACTCGTCTGCGAATCCGGAGCATTCAAAACACAATCCAACATTTCTTACTGGTCATAAATTGTCAGCGAATCCGGACCATTCAAAACACAATCCAACGACTAAGATCATGGTCTACGGCGGATCCAGTCTGGGATCCCGGATTTTCTGTAAAATGCGGGCTTCTTTCCTCAGCTGTTGGATTATGTTTTGAATGGTCCGGATTCACGGACAATTTTTGACCGGTAAGAAATACGCATGAAACCTGTGAGCTTGTTGAGTGCAATTGAACCAATGGGCAAAACTGAATGCGGCTCATACCCAAAACTACACAAACCACAGATGTATTCATTACTTTGACCAAAACAAGAATGAATAAACTCGAATCATCGGTGCATACAACAGTTAGAGGCTTCTTAGAGATCGCAGAGGTAAAACCCACCAGTTCAAGTCAGTTAGCCATTGGGGTAAAGGAAAAGAGTCACTTAAAATCGCTCTTCGTCTAGAATCTAATGATAAACTAAAACCATGGAGCAGCTTTTAGACATACCAGATCATTCGGATCCCAGTCTTAATTATTCATGTACAAATAGCCAGTAGGAATACACCTTCAACTGATTTTTCATGAACTAAAAAACCATGGAACTGCTGCTACATTATCAAATGATTCGGATCAGTTCTATTGATGTACTGATAGATTTTAAATCTTCGGGAGGTATACCCCTTCAGAAGTTTAGAGGTTAGTTAGGTTGGGGTACTGGTATTATAACTGTAGTTGGTGATGGCAGTCTATGGGTTTAAATCGATAAGAACTAAATTTGAAGACTTCCAAATTGACAGCAAACTTACCAAGCATGCACAAAAAATGGGTCAGTTTTCTCCTCACACCCAGGACTGAGTACTGCTATGTGTAAATATGCCATGTACATACCTTGTACATATGAATTTTCACCCCCACAAATTCAAAAAAAATCCTTACTGATATCGGGTTGAGCTGATATTTTATAGATGTAACGACCTTGATTTTTTGTCAATAAAAATTTCGCTAAAAATTTGAATTTTATTTTAATACTTAGATTTCATTTTTAACATCCAAAAAATCAGTCGTTATTGACTTATAAAATTTTGTTATTATATTTGGAAATTCTGTATTTATTTTATAAATCCCTTTTAGCGATTAGTAATCCGTCGTAATTATGTTTAATGACTTAGGAGATTGGTATTCATCGCCCGGGCATTAAGGTCATTTTCTAAAGACGAGTATGCCTATTAAGACCTTGGTATAGTTACTTGGTAATTGTAGTAAAATCCTAGAATTATATTTCTCGACTGGAAATCCTACATGGCAACCGATTAGTTAGCAACCCTAACTACCGTTTGGCTTAGTTACATTTCCCTAACCTAGAGTGATGCATCGATGCCAAAGTGGTTAGTAGAAATTTTTGGACTTTGCCTTGACCGTTGACTTGACTGTCTTACTTTGGCTTGGCTAGGCTGCCTAGACGTCGGGACACTGTCGGGCCTGCCTCACCTTGGCGTCAGGTCGCCGTCGAGCCTGCCTTGCCTTGGCCACCGCTTGGCCATTGCTTTGCTAGCGGGCTACCTTGGCCACGCTCACGCCTTGCCTTGGCCACCGCTTTGCTAGCGGGCTGCCTTGGCCACGCTCACGCCTTGCCTTGGCCACGCTCACGCCTTGCCTTGGCCACGCTCACGCCTTGCCTTGGCCTTTGGCACCGTCGAGCTTTAATATTCCGTTATTAGGCGATTTCCTACTAAATAAAACCAAAATACCACTCGAGCAATGAAAGCCTAGATTAAGTATCGTTAGTCTTTAACCGATTAGTTAGAATAGCCTAATGCCCATTTAGCCTAATCACTTCTCCCTAACCCTTGATTAACCCTTTGAACCGTTTGAACCTTTTAACCATCGACCATTGGACAATAGCATTAGGGTTATCTTTACGCATTGGATAATAGGAGAACCTTGGTTAATCTCCCTAAGTACGAGATTAGATTAGTTTAGTGCTTAATTGCAAAGTATTATACTTTTTGGTATTAACCGTTGGATAATAACCGTTAGGAGATTCTTTACCCATTGGGCGATAGACTAGAATCCTAGCCATCATTACCCATTGGTTATTGACCGCTAGGGAAACCATTATCCAATGGATAATAGTTAGTCTTGACAATCATGTACTAGGTAGATTAAAATATTAGATTTGTCATGTGTGGTAATTGAATTAATTATAATTAGTTCATTAGATTAGTACATAGTACTTTGAAAGTATTAGAATACTTTATTAGATATTGGCATGTGGTATATCTAGCCTAGATTGTGTGTACTTGCTTGTATATATATTATATATGTACTTGTATGTATATATATATGTATATATATATTATATTGTATTGTGCATGTGTGCATTAGAATATTTTAATTAGAAAATCTTGTAAAGTACTTTAATTCTTTTATCCATTGGATAAAGAAGGTTAGGGGAATTATTACCCCTTGGATAATAGCTATACTTGCCAATCAAGTATTAGGGTTAATAAAATAATAAGATCTTCCATGTGTGTCAATTGAATAAACTAGAATTAATACATTAGGTTAATATTATAAGGACTTGTACTTTGAAAGCATTAGAATAGTTAATTAGATATAGGATTTGGCAATATCTATCCTAGATTGTGTGGTACATGTGTATATATATATTTATATGTACTTGTATGCATATATATATGTATATATATATATATATTATATTGCAATGTGCATGTGTGTTATTGTATATTATAATTAGAAAATCTATTTTGCTTGAAAATATAGATTTTATGATTGACCCATTGTACTTATATATATATTAGTATATATATACTACTTCCAAGAGTGTACAAGTGGGAGAGAGAGAGAGAGAGAGGGAGAGAGAGAGATTGCTGAGAGAGGGAAGAGAGAGAGAGCCGAGAGAGATAGGAGAGAGAGAGCCGAGAGAGATGGGAGAGATAGGAGAGAGGGAGAGAAAGATATGTTGTACTTTCTAGGATTTTCTTCTACCAAATCTAAGTTATATATATATGTACTTTGTACCAAAGGGAGAGAGAGAGAGAGAGGAGGAGAGAGAGCCGAGAGAGATTGAGAGAGAGAGAGAGCCGAGAGAGATAGGAGAGAGAGAGATAGATATGTGTGTACCCTTCTTGGTCTTTCTTCACCAAATCCAATTGTTTATCCACTCCAAGTACATCTACTTATGTAGGAAAAGAGATAGGATGAGATAGTATGACATAAGTAGATTGTTAGTACTAGATTTCTTACAAAACCAAACCCTTACTCTTTCACTAGTCAATCTTCCAAACCCTTGTCTTTTCTCATACAGATTAGTATACATATACATTGTACTTGTACCAAAGAGAGAGAAAGAGAGAGAGAGAATGAGAGAAAGGTCGAGAGAGAGAGATGGGAGAGAGAGAGGGAGGCCGGATTGAGGGAGAGAGAGAGTGTGTGATGTGCGTGACTTGTGTACTTCCATATCTAGCCTAGATCACATCCTTACATCACCATTGTACCACCAAATCTAGGGTTTTACTCTTTCTTGACCAAGGACAATCAAATCCAATATTCTAACCTTTCAAAGGGCTAGATTTGACAAAAACCCTAATAGAATAACATAGAATTGTCCTATGAGATGGAGTGCAAGTAAAGGAAGATCTTGGCATGTTTCCAATGCATGAAATGACTTGATTTGGAGCTTTATCCAATGGATAAAGGAGAAAGGGGGCAGCCGGCCATGAGAGGGAGAGAGAGCCATCCATTTGCCTATAAATAGGCCTCACACTTCTCATTCAACTCACACCATTCCAATCTCCAACTTCTCTCTCTAGCAAACTTAGTGTTCTTATTGTTCTTGCTTAGTTCTTTAGTTGTTCTTGAAGTTCTTCCTTAGTTTCAAGAAACTCTTCTAGTGCCGCCACTAAACCACCACTCGACCACCACCTCGATCCTAAAGTAGTAGTAGTATAGGTTACGATCTAGTTTCGAGAGAAACCTTTCTCTTTGGAAGCTATCGGAAGCTTATCGTAAGCCGTTACTCCGTCTGTCCGCCGACTTTCTTTCCGTCAATCTTTCGTAGTCTTTTTCTACCGCCGATAAGAAAGGTAGAGTGTCCTTACTCTCTACCCCTAAGTATAATTGTATGCATGTTTGAATTAAATGTAGTTAATCCCTAACTACTTCCTCTAAGTATATTGTATTGTATGAGCATGAAGCCATATGTGTAGTATGATTTGTTTTACGTAGTTTACTTTGATCTTATGACTACTTGATTGCTCGATCTCGTGATAGTTGCTTGTTCATGTATGAACTCGTCAATAAACATATGTTGTTTTGAAAATTCCACAAAGGAAGAAAGAACGGATTTTGGTAATATATTATTGTCTTGAGGATGATTATGAGCATGTATGTATATTTGCTTGCATTACTTGTTGTTGATAAAGCATAAGTGGCTTTCCACTCCAAGGGCGTCCGTACATGTGGCGTTATGCTTTAAGTAATAATTTGAGTACGATTAGGTAATATAGAATTGGATGATCTTGCTAGTTTGGTTTCAAGATTACTTTAAAGTGATTTGTCCCGCCGCGGAGTCTATGCATGATTACGAGACACGAAAATCGAGAAAGTAGAAACATGTCACCTAAGGTGTGGATAAAGGAAATAATTGGACTTGGTAAAATATTTTAGAAAAACTACGTAATAGCCGGACTTGGTAGCCTTACGTTGGTATGCGTTGCCAATGGAGCCGGACTTGGTAGCTTCATTTGGAGATGAGTATGTGACACAATGTGCCGGACTTAGTAGCCATTGTGGCCTATAAGCCGGACTTGGTAGCTTATTGATTGTGTGTTCCTAATGTGCCGGACTTAGTAGCCCATTGTGTAGATTGTTAACGGAGCCGAACGTGGTAGCTTCATTGATTGATTGGGCTTGGTTATCCGCGGAGAGGAGCCAATGCAAGATTTGATAACGTGGCCGGACTTGGTAGCTATTGTGGCCTATAAGCCGGACTTGGTAGCTTATTGGTTATGTGCGTTCACAATGTGCCGGACTTGGTAGCCATTGTGGCCAATGAGCCGGACTGGGTAGCTCATTGGTGTGTGCGTGTGATTTTTGGAAATGATAGATGAGACACAAAACGATGAGTCACGAAGGAGAAACACACGGAAACATGACACCAACGATAGATAGCGAATGCGGATGTGTCATTGTTGTTGTTATTGTTATATTAATGCATGTGCTGTTATGACTCTTTATGATATATGCATGACTTGCTATTTGTAAGTTAAGGGTTAGTGGGTTTTGGATTATTCTATTGAGCCCCGTAGCTCATGGTGTTACCTTTGGTGACCCTGACATATTATACTGGGGGCGACGCTGGTATAATGTGTCAGATTTCATAGATGAACAGAATGAACAGTACACACTGGAGGCCTTCAGAGCCGAGGAGCTTGCAAGGCTGGAGGAAGAGGCGGAGCAGTAGTTAACCCTAGATTATCCTTTCTTTTATTGAATAAAAGTACTCTTGTGAGAATTATGTGTAATAATGAGCTAGACTCTCCTTAATTTATTCAATAAATGTTTATTTAACGTACCCAAAATTCGGGGCGTTACAATAGAGCTCCATTAAAAAATATTTTAAAAATAATGGGCGGTTTGAATAGGACCAGAGGTGAGCCCCACAAAACCCATATGTACATGGTGTACATGGTATGTGCAAACTCATATGTACCCATAGCTTTATTAGCTTGAAAAATACAAAAGAAAACTAAGGAAGTATAAACTGAATGGACTCTAGTGAATAGGCACCCAGAGAGAGAGAGAGAGATGGACGTTACCTAGAATATCAGAGGCAAACCCAATTTAGCCCTAGACTCTCTTCACAACTGCAATCTTCACTTCAAAATCTGTAATCAGAACAGAACCATAATGACCATCAATCCATCATATTTACGACAACATCAATTCTAAACTGAACACATTGCATTCACACACATCGCTGCATATATCAGTTCACTTAAGATGAATGAAATATACTTACAGTTAACATCCACGAGGCGTTCTCTACCTCAAGTGGATTAGACTTCAATTTGAGAGTTCGCAAACTTCTCTGTCCATCGCAATTCATGCAATAGTTCTATTACTCGTATGCCAAACCAAAGCCAACAGCAAAACTCATATTTTAGGATACTACACTACTGTATCTTTCGAACAGCTTAGGATCTGGGGTGGATTCTGCAAAATTAACAAGTGATCTCTTTACAAAACTAAAAAACACCTGGTTATGAGCTACCGTCTAATCAAAGGTGTGTTCTGATAGAATGCTGAAAGAAAGCTGGTTTTTTAATATATGCATTCAACTCTGACTTCTATTATTCTTCATGCTTGTGTTTTTCCTTTCTTTCTTTCTTTCTTTTTTTTTTTTTTTTGAGCTTTGAGAATATTCTTTTGTTTTCCTGGTGTCAAGTGGCCCTTGACAGAGCTTAATAGAGAAAAATGATTCATGCAGCCGACCTAATTGATTGGGACATAAGGTTTGGTTTGGTTTCCTAGTGTCGGATTGCAGAATATATTAGAGCTGCCATGCTGCAAAGACCAATACAGAATAGTTGGCCCCATGACAATGTTCATACACCATAAAGAAGGCAGGAATAATGTGGTATATACCGCTTTGCCATGCTGCATATACCATAAAGAAGGCAGGAATCATGGGGTATATGCAAGTTAACAGTCAATACAACGGGGAAAAACCGAAGCCTGGGCAGAAAATACCTTAAATTCTCTTCTCCTTGTTTGTCTTTTATGAGTATAGGCTGTATAGCGACTTCCTCAATGCCATTGCACGCCTCAAAATCCTATATATTATTACCAAAATATTAGATATGTAGGTAGCAGAAGAATTTAATATGCAGGCATTGTAGATAGCAAAATAAATATGTATATTCATTTTCACATTTCTGAATCCAAATATCTGAAGGACTACTAACATGTCAATGGCTCTTTTACAAGTTAGTCTCATAAATAATAGCTCTACACTGAATCTTAAGACCTTATATTCTGAAAAGTGACCATAGCTTAAGAACTTTATTCAGAACTAATTCTCAGAACTTGTATGACTGAATCATTAAGTGGTATCTGAAACTCTAAACAGAGAGATGGGACAATGTCTACCACTTGGTTGGCAGATGAAACGAGCATTATTGAGATTAAAGCATCCAGACATGCGCCTTGCTCAAGTACTCCTCGAGTGGATAAGTTATTCTCAAATTTGACATTCCTGACTTGACACGAGAAGAAATTTTAACAGCAAAGTGTTGAAACTAAGGAAAAGAATTTAAAGTTTCAAGATTAATTTCCAAATTAGTAGCAGATGTCTACAATAAGTAGCCATCCAAAAAGTAAGAAATATTTTTTGTTGGAAATGGCTAGAAGCAGGCGGCAAGCAAAAGCTGCATTACAAAATCAGTTGAATGGAGAAACTCACACAAAAGCAGATTTTTCCATGTTTACATGATTCACAATGATGTCCTACAAAGAACAACTTTGCATGGTGGCCACCAGTACCAGATGCATCCCTCAAAATCTTAATCATATCGAACAAGTATCCAGTGTTAGGGGGCTCAACTTTCAACAGGCTTTGATAACTATGTCAAAGCTCTTACAAATGTGATTTCTGGAGAAGAACCAAAATATGTTCACATAGCCAAATTGGGGCCAAGCGATGTTGGGTTTATACATTGAATTTTGAATTGATGGCTTCTGGTTTCTTGTTTGCACCATCTGACAGGAATTAAACACCCTGCCTATGATGCACGGGCACAGATACCGACACGGACACGGGTACACTGGAATTCTAAAAAAATGGAGACACGGACATGGCGGGGACACGCCACATTGTGTATTTATTTATTTATTTTAAATAATTTTAGTTTGACACCCAGAAATTTTTATAAAATTACAATTTGGCCCCAAAATTTAAAAAAATACAGTTTGACCCCAATTTTTTTTAAAATTATAGTTTGGCCCCCAAAATTTTTTTAAAAATTATAATTTGGCCCTTGCCATGTCTCCATCAGTGTCCCTCCCGTGTCCCCAGCCGTGTCCCCCCATGTCCCCAGCCATGTCTCCGTAAAAAAATTAAATTAAATTATAGGACGTACGTGTCCCCGCCGTGTCCTGACACTGCGATACTTCGACCTCTAGAGGTGTCGGTGCTTCATAGCACCCTGCCAACCAGTGCAGAATTACAAGCCTTCCTTTCCATTTCATAGCACCCTGCCAACCAGTGCAGAATTACAAGCCTTCCTTTCCATCAAGTACTTGAGCAATCTACTTCTCTCACACTTGATAAACAGTACGTTCAAAACATTTTCTTTTTGAAGGGGAGGGAAGAGGGAAGGAGGAAGAAAGATAATGGAAGCCGACCCAGTTGTAAACAAGAGACATGCCTAGTACGACATTTTTCCTACACTCTCCAAATTGACAAATGATTGTAGAACAATTGAGACAGCAAAGAAGGCAACCTAAGAATCTGCATACACAAGCGTACATATATGTACGCATATTTTTTGTGGTTGGACAAACGAGAGTTTAACCTATGTATATGTATACTTGAATTGCCTTGTGTAGTTGTGAACATCCTTCCAAAACATTAAGTGCAAGTGCAACTTCAGAATCAGTTGAAGGTGTAATTATCCTAATGGGTTTGGTGCCAAATATATGATCCAAATTTGCTACACTCTGCTCCTCTAGTTCTTTGAATGAATCTTGAAAAAGAACCGGCACAACTGATAGATACCAAAACACCATGACATCAGCCATGTCTCAATGTCAAATCATACCGATTTTTCCAAAAGGAAAACCAAATTGATAGTCTTTGGGCTTCAACAACAGATTAAATTAGCAATTCTCAACCTTTGACAGCTAACAATGACATACAAGCATTGCAGCTGTCTTTCAAAACTTCTATACGGATATTTCATGCCAATGGTGGGGCCTAATACGTTCAGTTGGAAATTGAAAAGTTGTACTGCAGTTTACAATTTCAGAAAAATATATTGAAAATTCTCATCATTCTGTATGAATTTTCTATTATGAGACTATAATTGGCCATGTTTCCTCTATGTAGAATTTTCTGCCAATATAGTGATCTAAAAATGCTCCCCACTCAGTATTTATGATCTGAAATTAAGCACATCAATCAAAAAATAGGCTCGAACTAAAGCCCATGGTAAGCAAAAGTCTCTCTCCAGCATGGATGTATTATGACATTTGCTTGATGTCCTATAGCACTTCATTCATTATGCTATAGCATTTCATTCATTATGCTATAGCTCTCTACACACAACTTCCCAACAATAAACTTGAACCATTGCACATGGTTTTAAGTGAGCGTCTACATACTTTTCCGGACATGTATCCTGCACACTTGCACAAGTGTAGAGAGTATCTGACATGAGTACTTTAAACATATAGAAGAGTCTGTGTTGCCACCACAGGACTCGGAATTGGATGAGTAATATATAATTTGAGTACCTGTATCTAGCGACGAAGTAGTAAAGGAATATGTAGGGCTCTGATGAATTTGGTTCGCTCCTTCTTGACTATGGTTCGAGAATGGTTCCTGACTTTCACCTAGCCTGCACAAGGAAGCACAACTAAAAGACCACACCGGAGGATCTTCGGTATGCCCTCCGGTGCAAGGATGAGTACAGTTGCTTAGAGATGAAAGCCAAGCACTAGGGTTTTTTGAGTGCCAGAGAACGTACCTCTCTAAGGTTGGCATAATGGGATATTTATAGGGCACTCCTTAGCTTGTCCTTCAAGGCTGAACATGTGTTTGTCACGCGTCGGCTGACGTCACCCTTCCATTACGCTAGGGTTTCGTAACAGTTTACAGGATGAGCTGGCACCTCCACGTGCCCTGGTCCTTATCCAAGCTTGTAACCGTTTGGATGACGTCACGGTCGTCATCGTGGCTACGGTTGTTGTTCCCACGTGGGTGAGCTGGCAGTATGGCCCCCACGTTCGTTCAAGGCCAAACGTGGTGCCCGACCGTCAGAGGGTCGGTGTGCCGAGCTGGTCACTTTGGTTGATTCCGACGAGACTTCTTCTATGACTCTGACGGTATGCCGAGCTGGAACAAAATATAGGCTCGAACTCAAGTGAACAGTCCTAGCACGGTTCGGCGCCTCCCTTAATGTGGTGCGAACCGTTGGCTCGGCCTGCTAAAATAGCCCCTCAATTCCTACCGACGCTCTTGTGTGGTAGGGATTGATTCCGAGATAGGCCGAGCTTCAACCCTAGCTGTTCCCAAACGTCCAGGATTACAGACACGGTTTGGCCGTGCCGTTGTTCCAATTGTAGGGTGACAGGTGTCGATCATCGCGCAGGTGTGGCAATTGAAAGGACGTTTTGGCAGATGAAAAGACGGTTGGCACACTCGGGGCTCTGAGCGACTGTCCTGTCGTGGCCACGTGTCATGCGCTGATTGGGCAATGGTTCGACGGTGAGACGAACGGACGGGAAATTTGAACCGTTTCCCTTCCTCTATAAATAGCGAGAAGAGAGGAGAGAGAGAGAGTTCTTCGACATTTTCTCTCTCTAAGACCAGAGCCACTCTCTCTGCTTTTCTTTACTTTTCACGCATTTTTTCTAGGTTTTTTGGGCGTTTTGGGGGGTTTTTGTTTTGTATGAACAGTGGAAGACTGCGGGTGAACAGTGATGTTCATCCCCATCTTCAACCTGTTCTTTCGAGCCCTTCTGAGGGTGTTAGAACTCCGCCGAGCGTTGTCTCTGGTAGTGGCGACAATCCAAGCGTCAAATCTTGTTTGTGACCTCACCAAACATGAAGTAGACCTAGGTAGTCCCGAGCCCCTTTAGGAAAGTGAGACCTGTGAGCCGATAAGTTAAGTCGAGCCTATGAAATCTTTAGCTTCTTGCTGACGTAGGTTTTCATTTTTTGTTTTCCTTTGTTTTCTTCTCGGTCTGGCTCACGAGGTCATTGAC
This sequence comes from Rhododendron molle, assembly GCA_025413875.1. NCBI lineage: Eukaryota > Viridiplantae > Streptophyta > Magnoliopsida > Ericales > Ericaceae > Rhododendron > Rhododendron molle. The sequence continues at coordinate 17,344,061 of CM046390.1, forward strand.
GTTTCTTCAGACTCCTACAGCTCTAAAATGAATCAGAGCGACAGCTAATCAGCTCCCTGCTTGAGAGCCATAGGAACCGGAACCAAGCCTCTCCTTCATTTCTACGAGAATGTCTGTGACCTCCCTCGCATCCGACGACTCGAACGCCGAGCGAGACTATGAGTACGCCGACGACAAGTTCTTGAGCAAACCGGAGATCTCATTCTCCCCCTCTACCGAGTCCAAGGCCGAGCCTCAAAGAGGACATGAAGCCAAGGCCAGGTTCACTTCCGGTGCCGAGGCTTCGACATCCGCTCGGAGCGACAACGACCTTTTCGACAAGGGTCTACTGTGCCCCCATGCCCACTTCTTCAGTGGTGAGCCTGGGGAGTATGAGGAATTTTGCCAACGGTACCAAATGTTGTTTAGAGAGGAAAAGTGTGTAGGGTGTTGAATAAACCCTCACACATAATCATTTATTTATATAAAAAGATAGTTCGTTACATAGTGTAACTAAGCAATGTGGGACAAAACACAATATACTAGTAAACACAACATACTAGTATTCCAACACTCCCCCTCAAGCTGGAAAATAGATATCACTCAAACCCAGCTTGTCACATAACATCTCCAATCGAGGCTTAAATAATGACTTGGTGAATATGTCAACCAATTGAGCACTTGTAGACACAAAGGGAGTTGTTATAACACCATCAGTCAACTTCTCTCGCACTAAATGACAATCAACTTCGATATGCTTAGTCCGCTCATGAAATACGGGGTTGGATGCAATGTGAATTGCTGCTTGGTTATCAAAATACAAATTCATAGGCAATTGCACATTGAATCCTATCTCCTCAAGAAAAGATCGCACCCACACAATCTCACATGTGGTGTGAGCCATGGCTCTATATTCTGCCTCTGCACTAGACCGTGCAACCACAGTCTGTTTCTTACTCTTCCAATTGACAAGATTGCCACCAAGAAAAACACAATATCCAGTCGTTGACCTCCTGTCAGATGGGCCTCCTGCCCAATCAGAATCAGTGAAGGCCTCAATACGCAAATGACCATTAGCTCTATAAAACAAACCACGTCCAGGATGAGACTTGAGATACTTGACAATTCTAAGAACGGCCTCCCAATGTGGCAGACGAGGAGCAGACATAAACTGACTCACAATGCTCACTGCAAATGAAATATCAGGACGTGTAATAGTGAGATAATTCAGTTTACCAACCAATCGGCCATATTGATCAGGATTAGACAATGCCTCCCCCCTAATCAATGCACAGTTTCACATTGGGATCCAGTACCAAAATCCTAACTCACCATCGGCACTTCGTTCCGAGGGTTAAAGACACGAAAGGTACGATTTATTCTCTTTTCTTGCATCATTTTCCTTTTAACTTTATCATTGCTAATGCTTTGCTTGCTTGGTGTTTCTTTCTTCTTGCGGAGTTCGGTCCTATTTCAAAAGTTCTAAACACCAATTCCCGCGCCGACCGTTGCGAGACCCTTTTGGCCCAAGCCTGCCGAGACACTCCCACCTTCCTAGAATACGTTCCATCGTACAAAGGGGTGCTCAAGAGAAAGGAGAAGAGAAAAGAAGACGAGCCGAGCAAGGGAAAGAAGGGTGCTCCGACGGCCACTGGGGGAGCCAAGAAGGGGACAAGGCAATCGAGGGTGAGGTTGCCAACGTTCAGGAAAAGCATGGCACACTGGTTTGAACCCCATAGGCCGAGCTACCTCGAGGAGCCAATTTTGCAAGGACTCAACGTTCCACTTCAGACTGTCGAACCCTCCGCGAAAGAGATGTTGAGAAGAATATTGCAAGATAGATCATCTTCACCCATTCTTCCAATCCGGCTCGGAGAAGAGATCCTCAGGATTCTCAAAGGGAGAAGAGGCAGAAGACCACACACGATCCTACCCCACCTAGCAACTCCCACCCGGTCCAGCCTGAGGAACTCCGCGCCCTAACTCCGAGAGAGAATATTCCCGAGCTTCATATCGATACCAGTGAGCCCCCGGCCGAGGCTGTCCTTCGGCGGGAGTTCATCCCCTCCTACACCAGCCCTGACGGTAGGCTCGTTCTCCTAAATGACTCTGTGAAGGCCGAGCCTGGTCTCGTCGTCACTCTCTTGAGGGGTCTGGCCCTGCCGAGGGATGTCGATTAGGTTCCTGCTGAACTCCTGTCGGGCCTCGGTGAGATGTGCTCTCACTTGGTAAAGGTATTCTTTTTGACTTATCTATTTCCTCATTTCATTTAAATTTTGTTCAAGTTTTGTTGGTTTTTGACTTTCTGCTTTGCCAGGCTGGATAGTGCTTAGAGAATGTCTTTAGGGAACAACACTCTCAACAAGGCTTGGAAGTAGAGAATGGATGTGAAGACAAGAAGAAGAGAGAGAAAACTTAGGGACGAAGGACCCTTTTTTCTTGAGTGGAGGGGTGTATACCGTGTATTTATAAGCAAAGAGCCAAGGATTTTGAATTCAAATGGTGGAGGTATTTTCTGGGCGGGCTAGAAGTGCCTTTTCAACTGAGCCATTTTGTAGCTGTGACTCAAGTGGGCGTAGCCGACAGCTTTCTGAGCCAATCAGAACTTTACCTAAAATGTCGTGCGGTTGTCCTCATGATGTCGCACGGTGTAATAAACTTACAACATTGCACGTTGCAGAAGTGTTCCGCGCGGTATTATAAGTCCAATCCAGGGATTTTAGGCCTTTTAGGTTTTTTGGGCTGAGAGAGTCCTTTATTCAAGCTCTCAAAGGTAATGTTTCCTTTATTTCATCATCAGAGCGTCTAAAGAACCTTTGAGGTCCGGATTGGGGTGTCTACAGTAATCCCTCTTTAACAGAACTCGAATACCGTTGGTTGATACGAGTGCCGCTTAAAGAATAGGCATCTGAATCCGTTGCTCTAAAGTCTTTAAACAGAGACAAAGATTAATGTAAACCACAATGCAAGCAAATGACGATGGTGGTCGCGCTCATGGAGCTGCCTACGCACCCATTTGCAGGGATCAATCCAACGTAGTTCAATTGGGACAATGCGAATAAAAACGAATCCTGGAGGCTACGTAGCACGGACACGGACACGACATCGACACCCCGACACGTAAATTTTCAGAAAATGGGAGACACGACACGTTTGGGGACACGTCTAAACCAAACCAAACCAAACCGAGCCTTATGTCCCAATCACTTGGGGTCGGCTACATGAATCATTTTCCTCCATTGAGCTCTGTCAAGGGCCACTTGTTCACACAAACCTAATATACTCATATCTTTGCGCACCACAGCATCTAATGTCAATTTCGGTCTACCTCTCCCCCCGTAGCATTGCTATCCAAAGCTATAAATCAAGAATAAAAAAATTCAAATAAGATAAAAGTTAATAATATTATATCCAGATAGCCTTGTTTTCACTTTTGCAGTACATTATTATAGGCAAAGAGCCAAGGATTTTGAATTCAAATGGTAGAGGTATTTTCTGGGCGGGCCAGAAGTGCCTTTTCAGCTAAGCCATTTTGTAGCTGTGACTCAAGTGGGCGTGGCCAACAGCTTTCTGAGCCAGTCAGAACTTTACCTAAAATGTCGTGCTGTTGTCCTCATGATGTCGCACAGTGTAATAAACTTATTACACCGCGCATTGCAGAAGCGTTCCGCACGGTATTATATGTCCAGTCTAGGGCTTTTGGGTTTTCTGGGTTGAGGGAGTTCTTTATTCAAGCTCTCAAAGATACTGTTTCCTTTATTTCATCTTCGGGGTGTTTAAAGAACCTCCGAGGTCCGGATTGGGGTGTCTACATCTGGCCGTTGTCCGCGATCCAATAATAAACCGCCTTGCTCTGAACACGATGGACTTCTTTTTTGTCTGCTAGAAGCGTCTCATTCTTCAAGAAGGCAACTATTTCATCCATCCAACTGGGGCCGAGCTCGATGCTGAGGATTTCTCCCGTCGCGTCAAAGCTCGATGCGTCTATCTCGCTGACACTAATTGTACGATACTCAGATGCTCTACTTGCCGATGCTAGGCTTGCTAAAGCATCGGCATGTGCATTATTCTCCCTGTTAATTTGCTCTATATGGAATCCTTTGAAGAGACAGATGAGCTCCAAAGTGGTTGCTTGATACTTCAACATTCTTGGATCCCGAGCCTTATAATCCCCTGTCACTTGGTTGACAATCAATTGCGTGTCACAAAAAACATGCAAGTCTTCAACTTGTAGACGTGCGGCAATGCGTAGTCCTGCAAGGAGGGCTTCATACTCGGCCTCATTGTTGGTGGCTGGGAAGCTGATTGTGATTGCACTTTCGTGAAGGACACCACAAAGGGTTACAAGGACGACCCCCCGCACCGGCTCCATTACTGTTCGACGCTCCATCTACAAGAACTTTCCAAACATCACCACTGAAGAGGTACCAAGTCTTCTGAGCCTCAGTTTGCTCCAACATGTCATAATTTGGCCGAACCAAAGCTTCTTTGTCAGGGCTTCCAGGAGTGAACTCCGCGATGAAATCTGCTAACACTTGAGCTTTAATAGCCGTCCGTGGCTCGAAATGAATATCAAAATTAGCAAGCTCAACGGCCCACTGAGACTCGACTTGAAAGATCTGCTTTCCTGAGGAGGCTCTTGAGGGGGAACTCGGTTAAGACAATGATCGAGTGCTCTTGAAAGTATGAGAGGAGCTTCTGAGCAGCTGTGACTAAAGCGAGAGTAAGCTTTTCCAAGAGTAGCTATCTTGTTTGTTCCGGCAACAGGGTGCGGCTGGTGAAGTAAATTGGCTGGTCTTCCGAGCCTTCGCGACGCACCAAGGCCGAACTGACAGCATGTGGAGAGACCGCCAAATAAAGGTAGAGATCTTCAAAGGGCTTGGGCTTTACAAGGAGTGGTGCCGAGCCAAGGTAAGTCTTCAGCCAAATGTGAGCTGCATCGCATTCTTCTGTCCATTTAAAACTCTGTCGGCTCTGCTTCTTTAGTGTTTGGAAGAATACGTGGCACTTATCCGACGAGCAACTAATAAACATGTTGAGTGTTGCGGCCATGCCTGTCAATTTTTGGATTTCCCGAGGAGTACTAGGTGCCTTTAACTGTCGAACGGCAGCAATCTGGTTTGGGTCTCCCTCAATGCCTCTTCGTGTGATTAAGTATCCAAGGAATTTGCTTGAACCAACGCCAAAAGCACACTTCTCGGCGTTGAGCCGTAGCTTGAACTTCTTTAAGATGGCAAAAACCTCGACCAAGTGGGCAAGGTGGTGTTCTGCCTTGAGACTTTTTACGACCATGTCATCTATATAAGCTTCCATAATTTCCCCGATAGCAAGCCAAAGAGCAGATAGACCATCCTTTAGAAGGTGGCTCCAGCGTTCTTTAGGCCGAATGGCATGACATATAAACCTTTTAGGGTGATGAAACCTGTTTTTTCCATGTCATCGGGGTCCATGGCTACTTGGTGATATCCTCTGTAAACTCCATAAAGCTGAGCCGAGCGTGGCCAACTGTTGAGTCTACCAATTGATCGATCTTGGGAAGGGGGAGGCAATCTTTTGGACATGCATCATCCAAGTTGGTGTAGTCCACACAAACTCTCTACTTCCCATTCTTCTTTTTCACCACGACTGGATTCGCAAGCCGGGTTGGATACTGCACTTCTTTGATGGCTCATGCCTCAAGAAGTCTATCAACTTCTTCATTCACTGCCTCGGCATGAATGGCTGTCGACCTTCGTGGCTTCTGAATGACGGGTTTGGCTAACTTCGAAATGTTGAGGGAATGTCGGATGAATTGCGGGTCTATGCTGGGCATCTCGTACGGAGTCCAGGAAAACAATTCGATGTTGTCTTTAAGGAACTGGACCAACTCCTCACACTCGGCATCCGTAAATCTGGATCTGAGCATAAAGAAGCGCGATCCATCCTCGTTGATTGGTACTTTGACAAGGTCATCAAGCGATTTCTGTTCTGTTGGAGCCCAGACGTCTTTAAGAACAGGCTTGTCTGAGACCTCCACCCAATGTACTCTCTTTGAGCTTGGCACTTTGCCAACCACAGAGATGTAACATTGTTTAGCTTGTACTTGATCGCCGTACAGGTCCTCTTGTCTCCTTTTTGCTCCTATGTACTGAACCACCTGGTGGTATGTTGAGGCAATGGCCTTCAAAGCCTCGAGCTAGTTCCGTCCTAGGATGGCGTTATAAGGGCTTAGTGCGTCAATGACAATAAACTCCATATTTGCCACAACCGATCCTAGTATAACGGGGAGAATGATCTTGTCGAGAAGCCATACTGGCGTTCCACTGAAGCCGATCAAAAGAACGTCGATTGGCAAAAGGGAAGACTCCAGGATCAGGAGTTCTTTGAAAAAGGATAGGTACATGACTTCAGCCGAGCTACCTCGGTCGATGAGTATGAGTGGAGATCTGTACCGTCACGACAAGTCGGTGAACGTACTGGACCAAGGAAGTTCGGCTGTCTTTGGACTTTTTTGACGCATTTTCGATCGAAAAAATTTGGCTAGAATTTTTTGCTTGGTCAAGTTCGGACAGAAGCTTCTAGGCTGCCACCTTGTTTACGGGTCTGTGGATAACTGTTAGATTATTATGGGTTTGTTTGTAATTAGTTTATTAGTTGTTCTATTATGTAACTAGTTCATTCCATAGGACCATAGTATAATTAGTTCATGTGTTGTATAAATACGTATGTTGTATTCAGCTTATGGTATGAGAAAATAACCCTAAATTTCTACGTCTCTTAATTTAACATGGTATCAGAGCAGTAGAACTGAGACCTACCTGTCGTTTTTCCCTTCCGATCAATCGAGACTCAGCAACTTCCGTCCACCGTCGAGTTTTTCCGGACCCAGTCGATGAACCCAGTCTCCTTGCCCTCGTGGACCTCTTTCTGACGCCGACGAGCCTTGTTGGCACCTCCGTGGTCTATTCCACCGCCGTACGACGTCACTCCGGTCGAGCCCAACGATTTCCGACGCTGTACGACCCTTATCGACCTTATACGCACCAGATCTGCGTGTTCCGACGCTTTCTGACGACACCTGAAGTTCGTCGGACTACCTACGAACTCCGACAGCCCTGACCCAGTTCAGTTCCGACCTCGCCTACACTCGCCGAACCTCTGACTACACTCGCCGGACCTCCGAGGGACTGTTTCAATGGTAGAACTCCTTGGTTTGGAACAGTGGTAGTGGTTGGACCTTGTAATCTACGTATTCGGTACTGTTTGGCACTGGTAGGAGTCTTCACAGGTGTATTTGGGTATTTATCTGGCACTTGGTTTTGTTTTAAGGTGTTTTTAAGGTGGCACTTGCATCTGGATATTTATTTTAAGGTGGTTTTCTGCAATTATTATTGTTTTGAGGTGTTTATTGCTGAGTTGACTGAGTATTATAGATTCGGAGTTGTGGTTCTACTGTTAAAATGTCATCAAAGGATAAAAACAAGGCTTCCGTTAATACAAAGGATGAGTTGAGTCGCGTAGGGACTCTGGATAACTCTTCTCTGGATATTTGTCACATTAAATTGGATGGTACCAATTATTTGATTTGGTCTCGCACTTTCACTTTAGCTATTGAGGCCAAAGGGATGTCAGAGTTCATTGAGGGCCATGTTACACCACCTGTTGAAGCTGTTGAACTAAAAACGTTTAATCTCAAAAATCGTTGGTCATGACCTGGTTGTTTAACTCCATGAGAGCTGATATTCGTCATACTTTCCTGCTCCTTGATACTCCATATCAGATTTGGACTACTGCAGCCCAAACCTATTCGCAACAAGGTAATGATGCACAGTGTTTTGAGTTGAGGAAAAGACTTCGTACATTAGAACAAAATCATCGCCCCGTCTCTGTGTACTTTGCAGACTTGAGTGGAGCATGGCAGGAATTTGATTATTATCATGGGTTTCAGGCTGTTTGTGCGGTGGATGCTGCTAATTGGTTAAAAAGGATAGAAAAAGAGCGTGTTTATGATTTTCTTGCTGGTCTTGATAGGGAATACGATCCAATTAGAGTGCAGGTGTTGGGTCGTGTTCCGTTTCCGTCTTTGGGAGAGGCCTATGCCATTGTTCAGCAGGAGGAGAGTAGGAGGAGTGCTATGGTGCATACTCCTACTTCTGATCGTTCTGCTTTGGTTGCCATTCCTCAGGGTCAGTTTGGTTCTAGTGCTGGGCTTGTTCCACAGAGTGGTAAGTCACAGCCTGGTGCTGGCAGTGGGCCTATTGATCGTGAGTCACTCCGGTGTGATCATTGTCACAACACCGGCCATACCAAGGATTTCTGTTGGAAGTTACATGGCCGTCCCTCTCGCGGGCGAGGGGGTGGACGCGATGGTCGCGGTCGTGGTTGTATGCGTTCTCAGGCCCAGGCTCATGTTTTAGAATCCACAGCTGCTACCTTGTCAGATTCTGGGTTCAATACTGGCGGTCAAGCACCCTCTGATCATGTTAGTGGATTTTCTCAGGGGGAGATGCAAGCTCTCAGGCGCCTCATGGCTCGGGCTGATTCTCCATCTACTATAGCTCCCACCTCCAAAACAGGTTCCACGTCATCCTATTTTGCCCACACAGGTATTCCAGCTAGCGCATTTACTGCCTCTTCTGCTATTCCTTGGATTATAGATTCTGGTGCCTCGTATCATAGGACAGGTTGTTCTTCTGTATTTGATTCTTACTCTACTTGTTCGGGTAAGGATAAGGTCAGAATAGCAGATGGATCATTCTCTGCTATTTTAGGGAAAGGTTCCGTTCGCTATTCTCCCTCTATTTCCCTCTCTTCAGTTCTCCATATTCCAAACTTTGCCACTAACCTTCTGTCTGTTAGTAGTATTACTCGTTCTGCAAATTGTTCAATGACCTTTTTTCCTACTCATTGTGTTTTTCAGGAACTGGACACGGGCAAAGTGATTGGCAGTGGTAAAGCACATGGTGGCATTTATTTTGCTCTTTCATACCTTATAGGCTTTGGGAGGCTTAGAACATGCAGAGGTTAACCCATTTATAAGATTGTGCTAGGACCAAAAGCACACAAAAAAGATTTTAGAAAAACTTTTTCCTACTTTAATTAAGCACTGTTCTAGGAGTCAGTTTTTTTGTGAAGCCTGTGAGCTTGGAAAACATAAACGTTCCTTTTACGCACCTATTAATAAACGGAGTGACCTTCCTTTTATGGTTATTCATTCTGATGTTTGGGGTCCTTCTCCTGTTACCTCTCTTAAAGGTTTTCGATGGTTTGTCACTTTTATTGATTGTCATTCTCGTGTGACTTGGGTGTATTTACTTAAGTCAAAAAGTGAAGTATTTTCTTGTTTTAAATCCTTTCATGCGATGGTGCGCACTCAATTTGACACAAATATCAAAATTCTCCGTAGTGACAATGGCACCGAGTATATCGATAGGAATTTTAGGGCTTTTCTGGATGACAATGGTATTCTTTTTCAGACGACTTGTGTTGACACTCCACAACAAAATGGAGTTGCTGAACGCAAAAATCGTCATCTTGCTGAAGTTGCTCGCTCTCTTTTGTTCACCATGAATGTTCCCAAATATTTATGGGGAGAAGCGATTTTGACTGCAACTTATCTTATTAACCGTATGCCATCTAGTGTTCTCCACTTCAAGACTCCTATTGAGTGTCTTCCTACCAGTTCTCGTGTTCTGACTCTTCCTCCGAGAGTTTTTGGTTGTGTGTGTTTTGTTCATGCTTCTCACCCTGCCGGCGGCAAGTTGGGTCATAAAGCTCATAAGTGTCTTTTTGTTGGGTATTCTCCTACCCAGAAAGGCTATAAATGTCATGATCCTCACTCTAGAAAGTTTTTTGTCTCTATGGATGTCACTTTTTGGGAAACTGAGTCTTTTTACTCTCCCTCCACTCCATCTCTTCAGGGGGAGCACCATGTTAGTCAGGAAGAGATGAGGGAGGAAGAAGTGTTTACATCTCTGACTCAAGGGTCATGGTCACTTCCTTTTTATAGTGAGGGGGAGAAAGAGAAGTCTGGAGTGGATTCAGAATCTGTTGATAGTGCAAAACAGGACATTGGTGGACGAGTGGATGTGGATAGGCGTATCAGACCCAGTGAATGGCCTACTACCTTGGCAACGTATCAAAAGAAAGGAAAGAAAGGCCAACCTTCATGTGTACTGCCACCTTGTCAATCACCATCCCCTGTTTCAGTTCCGGACTCCTCAGTTGTCTCATCTGGTAATGAATCTTCTCCCATTGAACCTCCTATTATTGATTCTGATAATCTCCCTGTTGCTCTTCGGAAAGGTGTTAGGTCATGTACTCAACATCCCATTTCTCAGTATGTCTCTCATGATCGTTTATCTCCTTCATACCATGCCTTTGTTTCGTCTCTTTCTTCTATATCTATTCCACAGAATTGGCAAGATGCGTTCATGATAAATGAGTGGAAAGGAGCTATGGTAGAGGAGATGACAGCTTTGAAAAAGAATGGCACTTGGGAGTTGGTATCACTTCCAAGAGGAAAGAGATCAGTGGGGTGTAAGTGGGTTTTCACTGTTAAGCAAAATGCTGACGGTACAGTTGAGAGATACAAGGCGAGACTTGTAGCCAAGGGTTTTACTCAAACCTATGGCATTGACTATGAGGAGACGTTTGCTCCAGTAGCGAAGATGAACACTGTGCGGGCTTTGATTTCATGTGCAGCTAATTTGAATTGGCCTCTTCACCAGTTTGATGTAAAAAATGCATTCCTTCATGGTGAGTTAGAGGAGGAGGTGTATATGGATATACCACCGGGGTTTTCTTCCTCAGAGACTGAGGGAAAGGTGTGTAGATTGAAAAAGGCTCTTTATGGGTTGAAGCAATCACCTCGAGCGTGGTTTGACAGGTTTTCAAAGGCTATGTTGAAGTTTGGTTACAAACAAAGCCATGCAGATCATACTATGTTCATCAAAGGAGGTGCTGGTAAGATCGCTGTCCTTATTGTTTATGTTGATGATATGATAATGACAGGCAATGATGTGGATGAGTTTGTTAATCTCAAGTCCAGTCTTGCTCAAGAATTTGAGATTAAGGATCTGGGACCACTAAGATATTTTCTTGGAATGGAAGTGGCAAGATCTGATAAAGGTATTTTTATCTCTCAACGGAAGTATATACTTGATCTTTTGGAAGAAACAGGTATGTTGGGCTGTAGACCTGCAGATTCTCCTATTGAAGCGAATCATCATCTTAGTGGAGATGTGGGGGAGCGCACTGATAAGGAGAGATATCAGCGACTTGTGGGTCGACTGATATACTTAGCGCACACCCGACCAGATGTTACTTATGCAGTAGGTGTTGTTAGCCAATTTATGCATGATCCTCGTACTTCACATCTGGATGCAGTTTACCGTATCTTGAGGTATCTCAAGGCTGCTCCAGGGAGAGGAATTCTATTTTCTAATCATGGTCACCTACGGTTGGAGGCATTTACTGATGCCGACTGGGCTGGTTCTATGGACGATAGACGTTCTACTTCTGGCTACTGTACTTTCCTTGGGGGGAATTTGATCACTTGGCGAAGTAAGAAGCAATCAGTGGTTGCCAGGTCTAATGCAGAAGCTGAGTATAGAGCTATGGCGCATGGAGTTTGTGAGCTCTTATGGCTCCAAACGGTGCTACGTGATTTGGGAATTTCTGCTAATGGTCCTATGAAACTCTACTGTGACAACAAAGCTGCCATAAACATTGCTCATAATCCTGTTCAACATGACAGAACGAAGCACATAGAGATTGACAGGCACTTCATCAAGGAGAAGCTAAGCGAGGGGTTGATATGCATGCCTTTTGTGAGATCCGAAGATCAATTAGCAGATATATTCACAAAAGGACTTGGTCGCAAGAGTTTCCACCCCATTGTGTTCAAGTTGGGCTTGATTGATATCTTCGCGCCAACTTGAGGGGGAGTGTTAGATTATTATGGGTTTATTTGTAATTAGTTTATTAGTTGTTCTATTATGTAACTAGTTCATTCCCTAGGACCATAGTATAATTAGTTCATGTGTTGTATAAATACGTATGTTGTATTCAGCTTATGGTATGAGAAAATAACCCTAAATTTCTACGTCTCTTAATTTAACAATAACGTTAATGACTCTTACCAGACGTGGAACGGGATTGAAACCTCCAGCGTTCGGCTGCCGCCTCTGGGTCTTTGTGGAGTCAATGTGATTGTCAAGAAGTCCTTGAGCCGCCAAGTTCTCTAAAAGTGCCTTGTAAGGAGCATATACCGTGATGTAATGACCGAGCTCGTTTTGGTATGAGCAACGCTTCCTACTGTTGTCGTTCCCAGCCTCCTAGTTGAGCTTTAGTGCGTTCGGCCAAACGATGAAAGGTTCTCGCTCCAAGGTTCTAAGGAGGAAGTAGATCGGCTCCTTAAAGGCTGTCGTCTCGGCGATGCAATCATGAGCCTTTGGTGCTTTCTTGTTTCCCGGCTTCACAGTGTTCACCTGTTTCTTTGGTTGGGCCAGTACCACAAGCTTCGGAGCCGCAAGTTGAAGAGTAGCGACATGGAGGCTTTGAGGAACGGCAAAAGATTGTCCTCCTTGGAGTTCTCGCTCGGCGAGAAACTCTTCTTATACGAACAAAGTTGCTCGACCGTCCTCATAAGCTCGTTCATCCCATGAGGAGCCCGAATTGCCAATTTGTAAAGGATTTTGCTGCCCGTCTCCAATCAGTTCTTAAAGTTCTCGCCGCCCAGTATTGGTCAACGCCAGGTATCTCATTAAATAGTTGCCAATAACGCTCGGCATACTTCTGAAGCGTCTTGTCGGGCCTCTTCTTCATCTGGGCTGAGGCATCTTCTTTCTTTGCTTGCTTGTTGCATGTAATAAATCGATAGTTAAAGGCTTTTCGAGTCCTTTAAAACTATGAATCGATCCTGCCCCCAATTGGTTGAACCATAACAGGCCGAGACGCCCAAGGCTAGAAGGAAATGCCTTACACATGATAGCGTCGTCATCAGTCACGCAAGAAATGGTGCTACGGTAACTAATGAGATGAGTGTAGGCCCCTAATTTGCTAGGATCAATTTTTTGGAACTTTAAGAGGTGTACACCAGGCTTCTGGGCTGGATCTTTGCCGAGAATGGGGACTTGGTGAGCTTCTTGAGTTGGTACTCATGGATCGGTCTTGGGGGACATCCATCTCGATTGCCTTGAGACCCTGTCGAGGCTCAGTATTCTTTCTCCTTGTCGGTCATCCCCCTCGTGCCGACGCTGTTACGTCCTCTCCCTTTTCTCGATAGGAACTTTCTGCCGATCCTCTTCGGGAAGGTTCTTCGTACGGTAGACTCTACGGTGGCTCGACTGATCAACGTGCCAAACGATTACGTTCACGCTTCTTTCCCGAGGGACCTTACGCGCATTTCTTGAGTCTATTGAGCGACCGAGGTTGGCGTTTTCGTGATGGACATCCTCAAGCTCCAGAGGGTATTCTTCGAGGCCTTTGTCATGCCGTCGAGACGCTCGGCTCTTCCACCCTCCCGTCTCGTAAAGGACTAAAGCCTGGAGGTTATCGTGTAGCTCCACGGTGTCATAACTTTGCGAGCCCTGGGAATACTCGCCTCCAGCCGACGTGCCCAAGGAGACGGTATGTGGGCTACCTTCGAGTCTTCCTCTGCCGCCGCCGCCACTCGCACCACTGCTGAGACGTTGATGGACCGAAGAACGTTGCTACCTAAAGCAAGCGCTATCCCCAGCCCGGTTGTTTGTCAGTGGAGGGTCTAGTCGATCGGGGACTGAGATACAGTGTGGATCTTCATTTCCAGCCAAGGGTGGCTATGGTACATTGCCCCGTCGGCGACTTCCCTGAGAATCAGAGTGGAAGGTCATTGAACGATCTCTTGCCTTCATTTTGGCGATTTCCATTTTGAGGATAACGACATCGGTGTTGGTTTGTTCCTGTTGTTGCTCCAGCATTTGAACATAAGCTAGAGCATCCTCACTCATGTCTGCCGGTCGTTGGACGGAGACGCTAGGACCAAGTGTTTTGAAGCCGGGAGGGTGAGAGGGAGAGGTGGTGTTGACATCGGTTTCAGAGAGAATTTGCAAAGAGGGATTGAAGGGTTGAAAAGGAAGTGGTGGTCAGCCCATTTTGTCAAGCGGAGATGTGAAAGAGAGAGGTTGCAGAAACGAATGATTCAAAGGACAACGGAGGAACCGCCATGGATTTGAAAAGAATGGTTCACGTCGGGTTCACCAAATTGTGGGGCTCCGATGAATCTAGTTCGCTCCTTCGTGACTCTGGTTTGAGAATGGTTCCTGACTTTCACCTAGCCTACACAAGGAAGCACGACTAAAAGACCACACCAGAGGATCTCCGAAATGGCCCTCTGGTGCAAGGATGAATACAGTTGCTCCGAGATGAAAACCAAGCACTAGGGTTTTTGAGTGCCAGAGAGAATGTGCCTCTCTAGGGTTGGCATAATGGGGTATTTATACGGCACTCCATAGCTTGTCCTCCAAGGCTGAACATGTGCTTCTCACGCGTCAATTGACGTCACCCTTCCATCACGCTAGGGTTTTGTAACCGTTTACAGGATAAACTGACACCTTCACGTGCCCTCGTCCTTATCCAAGCTTGTAACCATTCGGATGACGTCACAGTCGTCATCATGGCTACGGTTGTTCTTCCCACATGGGTGAGTTGGCAGTATGGCCCCCAAGTTTGTTCAAGGCCGAACGTGGTGCCCAAACGTCAGAAGGTCAGTGCGCCGAGCTGATCGCTTTGGTTGATTCCGACGAGATATCTTCTATGAATCTGGCGGTTTGCCGAGCCGAAACAAAATATAGGCTCGGACTCAGGTGAACTGTCCTAGCACAGTTCGGCACCTCGCTTAATGTGGTGCGAACCGTTGGCTCGGCCTGCTACTGAATATCGCAATTGTAACTATTCCCAACTCCTTTCCCGGACAAAGCCTGCTTCCCCCTCCAAAAAAGAAGCAGTAGTTGTGAGATTCTAAGCTCTTTTCCTGGCGGGTAGCATTTAAGAACCATATCCCTCAAGTTTTAGACTCATGCGCGAACAGAAAACACAAGCAAAAACAGCTCGTAAAAAAATAGAGAAGGATTACAAATTTTCTCGGTAGCTTTCCAGCCATCGCCATGGATTAAATTTTTTAGGCTCTCGATATAGGAAAGGATCATAATTGATCTCCCTCATATAAACGTAGATTCTCCATCCTCTTGGAATAAAATATCCTGAGTAAGAGTAAACATGAAATTGCAAATCTGTCACTCTTTTGTCTCCAGGAAAAACCCTAATGAACAAGCGTCGAAATAAAATTCTGCCCTAGTTCAAACTAAGAGTTTCGCAGCATACCGTTCAATTCCATTCCTTCGGTTGTCTTCCTCAAAACTCCGTTGATAACAGTGGCCAATCTTGATGTTTCAAATATCACCTGCATTGAGAGACATACAGTTCCAATAAGTATATTATGAGGGGAATTGGTACTGATAGGTGCAAGATCCTTTATTCTTCAAATCTTTGTCCCCCTCTACCAATACATTTGCGAGTTGCAACCGCATGATGTCTCGGCATATGGTACCCGGAGATTCTCCATGTTTAGTTTAGTTTAGAGTACGTTAGGAGAGAAGGACAGATTCTCGGCGACAGGATTTCTGGCCATATCAAGTAGGTTTGACAATTTGCTTACCGCACGTGTAAAAATCATCGACTTGTAATCGTTCCAGTCAAGTGGCTCATCTGGCATTTTCCTTTCTCTTATTGCGAAATGCTCATCCTACAGACAATTGCATCGTAACAAAGTTATTGACCCTACCAGTTTTCATCACATATGATCAATTTTCGACAATGTATAGACTGTTGCTCACTCTGATTTCTTGAAGAGCTGATGGATGATCATGAAGATACTTGATGACCATCATTGAAGTAGTCGATACGGTTTCAAAACCCGAATAGAGAATCATAACTACTTGATCGAGAATTTCCTCATCATTGAGTTTGTATCTTGGATCCTCTTCCTTTAGCAGGTAGTTTAACATATCATAATTCTTCATCAAGGAATTTTTCCTCTCCTCCATAATATCTCTCAAAATTCTAAGGACACTCTTTCTTGCCTGCAAAAGAACATCAACTTCACTAAGCCCACAGATTCCTCTAAGAATTTCACTAATGCTCAAAGTTTTGCACTACACAAGTTCACAATTTCACATGCCGGGAGAGATATATTTACCCATAGTTATATATAACTGTATCTATATAGTTATACATATATATTTACATACACACAACGCGTGCCTGCACGCGAGAGAGAGAGGCAAGAGGCCTACAAGGTTGTCTCAAGAGAGAGGATATCATCGGCTTGTTTCTGGTGTCAATTGGCGGGGGCAAAAGGAAAATATGGTCCTCTTTCTAATTTTAACCCATATATTTAAAGTAATAACATATTTACCCTCACGCATATCCAAAGCTTATCCAAGCGTAGCTAACACGTATCCGTGCGTATCGGGATACCCTTAAATAATTCAAAAAGCAAGATACTTTTTAAAAACTAATCGGATACGTATCCGGAACGTATACGGACGTATCGGGAGATCGAGAAAAAACATTCTTAAAGCAAGGTACCTTTAAAAAGTGTATCGATATGCATCCGGAGAGCATTTGAGAGTATCGGCATCCGATACAAATACGATACGTGATGTGAAGGCCAAAATAGAGTATCCGTGCTTCATAGATTCTAGTTCATAAGTAACAAATCGGAGCATGTCACCTGAAACCTAGAAAACTTTTAGGTTGAATCATCTTGCCTTTTGGAACCCAGGTTCCGTGCTCCTAGATAGAATAACAGTTGGATATACATGTCCAGTAATGCACACCAAAGTCTTCCATGCTATTAGTGCAGATTTAACAATGATTCCTGAGATAGAAAACAAAATCACAGGTCCAAAAGATCATTTATATGCATTGATTATCGACTACCATTGACCACTGTAATCATTCCCCATAGTGTTGCAATATGCTTTTCTTCTAATAACATAAATAGCAAAAGTAACCTCGATTTGACCTCAACCTGTACGTATTCTAACCACTTTCTTCTGATTAAAATCGATCGAATCACAAATCATCAATACAAATAGTATAAGTCGATTCAAAAGTCTCTTAAAATCCAGTTGTTTTATGCCATAGCTCTAGTAATGATTGATTTCCAAGACTTCTAAATTCACCTCGCTTCTAGTGAGGAAATTACTGTAAATGGCTTGAAACTTCGTGCTAAGATAGAACAAAATGTCAGTCGTTGGACAAAATAACAGTCCGTACTATCGAGTAACCTGTCCTTTTAGGCGACTCAATAGTCTATACTTTCAAATAAAAAAAACTCTATAGTTTACTTTTGCAAAATTATTCCCCAATTGCTAAACAAAAATTTGAATAGGGAGGCAGCTCACCTCAAGACTCCCATCCCCACCACACCCTCGACCTCGAGACCGCACTTTGTAGGCTTCACAAGGTCTGAGATTCAAAATATGCAAAAAAACCATCAATTTCAGAGGTAAAGGCCATCAATTTCAAAGGTAAAAGTATGAAAGCACGGTGACTCTTGGCTCCTTTGCAATACCACAATTCAAAAAATGAGTCGATTTTTGGCGAGACCTACTTTCAAGGATTCATATCAAAGAAAAAAAAATAGTGATAATAAAGCAGTAGTTTAATAAATATCAGTGAAATTCACAGGAAAATCAACATTACAAACAAATAAGATACCAGTGACTTACATTATGTTTCAGTTATACACTTAGAGATACGAGAGAGAGCGAAGGAAAGGGACGTGCAGGTCCTCTAACGATTTGATCACATTGTTACCTAGATCAACTCAAACAATACAATTCAAACGAAACAGGAACAAAGTCCACAACAAATATACTCTCACAAAGTATATAAAGGATTAAGGATATACCAAAAAGCTAAAACAAATGAGATCCAAGGGAATCTGCGTTGATTCGGCAAAATCAGCAATGGAGTTGACGTTTGCTTAAGATTCACGTCACCAACACCCACGTCCCTCTTTTCATCCCATAACACACCTTCGATTAGAAAATGTCACATAAGAGTAGCAATTATAATGCCACAATCAGCCAACATATAGTTTTCAAAAAATTGACTACCCACGAATGCCCTCGCAACCTCCTACCTCTTCATCCACTGTTGGGCATTCAATCGAACACCAAGCAGTCGCCTTCTTTTAATGGTTTTACATGTCTTCTTCTCTAACCATTGGGGTAATAGGAGCTTAGATTGATGTCTGCAGAAGTATTCAAATAAGATCTTTCTTTATAGCCTCCAAACTACATTGGAAATCAGGAAATAACTAAGTTAAATAGAGTATATAGAACAATTTAGTCCACACTATCCCAATCTCGGGCTTTGTTCGGTTTGGAACTCAAAACCCTAAATTTTGGAAAAAGTAACTTTTTCACTTTTTCTCTCTCTAATTTTTTAATAATTACTATCATTTCTCACTTTATCTCTCTCCATTTTTTACCTCTCTCCACAATCATTACTCTCATTTCTCTCTCTACCTTTATTCCAAAAACACTACTCAAAACCCACAACCGAACAAAGGCTAAGACATGCAATTTTACAAACATATTGAAGGCATCTTTCCTAAACCCACTTAGCTTAGCAACTCCAACAGAAACAAATTAGTGAGAGTAAATCTATGAAGTATGAACAAACACATGAGATATACATCATATAATATATCAACATTGATCTTTTTCTATCAAGGGATACGTATAGGAAGCATCAAATGGAATCTTGGGTGAACTTTGATGAGGTCCCGTAGCCACCAAATCATACAGGAAGAGAGGAAATTTTTTCTAAAATCAAAACATTAGTTGAGACCGGATGGAACTTTAGACAAAAAGAATCCCTAAAACAATACCTTATGGTCTTGAAACACAGGGTTTCTGATAACCCTTGTGGTCATTTGTTGACCTAATACATTGTTCATAAGAAAATAAAATTAATCAGTTCTTATCAAAAAAAACATTAACTAGTCAAATATTGAAAGACAAAGGAAAAGAGAAGTAGAAAGGAAGAAAAATTTAGTGCAGCTTGCTTTGTGCACCAAAAAAAAAAAACTTACTAACCATAACAACGGCCCACGGGTACCAAAACGGGACTACAGGAGGAGAGGGGCGTGGTTGTACGGAGAGTTGGCATTGCAAGCAATGGTTGATTTGGGTGTTGGATGTGGGAGAAACGATTGTGTTTGTGTGTGAGAGAGAGAGAGAGAGAGCGAGCGAGCTCTATACTTGGTCTTGGAATAGAAAGGTTTGAATTTTGAATTTCTTGACAGTAATGGAGGTTTTGGGTTTTGAGTGCTGGACAAAATTTCCTGAAATCAAAACATTAGTTGAGACCAAAGGGAACTTTAAACAAAAAGAACCCCTAAAACAAAACCTTTATGGTCTTGAAACACAGGGCTTCTAATAACCCTTGTGGTCATTTGTTGACCTAATACATCGTTCATAAGAAAAGAAAATTAATCAATTCTTATCAAAAAAAAAAATTTAACCAGTCAAATATTGAAAGACAAAGGAAAAAAGAAGTAGAAAGGAACAAAAATTTAGTGAAGCTTGCTCTGTGCACAAAAACAAAACTTACTAACCATAACCACAGCCCACGGGTACCAAAAACGGGACTATGGCAGGAGAGGGGCGTGGTTGGACGGAGAGTTGTCATTGCAAGCAATGATTGATTTGGGTGTTGGATGTGGGAGAAACGATTGTGTGTGTGTGTGTGAAAAAGAGAGCGTGCGCTCGAGTGAGCTCTATACTTGGTCTTGGAATAGAAAGGTTTGAATTTTGAATTTCTTGACAGCAAAAGAGGTTTTGGGTTTTGAGTGCTCAACAAAATTTTCTAAATCAAAACATTAGTTGAGACCAAGGAACTTTAGACAAAAAGAACCCCTAAAACAGTACTTTTAGGGTCTTGAAACAAAGGGTTTCTGATAACCCTTGTGGTCATTTGTTGACTTAATACATTGTTCATAAGAAAAGAAAATAAATCAGTTCTTATCAAAAAAAAATTAACCAGTCAAATATTGAAAGACAAAGAAAAAGAAAAGTAGAAAGGAACAAAAATTTAGTGTAGCTTGCTCTGTGCAAAAAAAAGAAACTTACTAGCCATAACCACGGCCCACGGGTACCAGAACGGGACTATGGGAGGAGAGGGGCGTGGTTGGACAGAGAGTTGGCGTTGCAGGCAATGGCTGATTTGGGTGTTAGATGTGGGAGAAACGATTGTGTGTGTGTGTGTGTAAGAGAGAGAGAAAGCGCAAGCGAGCTCTATACTTGATCTTGGAATAGAAAGGTTTGAATTTTGAATTTCTTGACAACAACGGAGGTTTTGGGTTTTGAGTGCTCGACAATAAACCCACGTGTCATCTCAAAGCATTGTAATACCTTTTTAAGAGCTAAAACAGATAGTTGGATTTTGAAACTATTTAGGACAATTGGATTTCGATCCAATGACTGAAAATAAAGATGGCTGGCTTCAGGAGGAAAAGCAACGGGAATGGGGATTGTTTTGAACGGTCAGATGAAATATAGGGCATTTCAATGGTTAGGATTTATAGGAGACATTTGGACCAATGAAATCATGACACATACACAGTTTTTTGAAAAAGCTGAGCTGCTTTGTTTTATAGATTTTACCAAACAAGAGAATATCTGAAGATGTTTTACATGTGGTTACAAGTTTTTTTTCCATATATTTAGCAGTAAAAATTCGTTCAATGCTAGGATAACAAGAAAAACGAAATAAAAACTAATGAAAGCAAGAAAGCTAATGAATCGCTGTAATAATTCTACATAGAGACAAAAGTTTAAAATAAAAGCTAGAACATGCACCCTGGCATACACCTTTGTAAGATACTCTGCCCAACATTGTTGAGAATGTCTTTTAGTTTTTTCCTATGATGCACAGACACCAACACCGACACTGACACGGGGACACGGGAATTCTAAAAAAATGGGGACACGGCGGGGGACACGCCACGTGTATATTTATTTATTTATTTATTTATATAAATATATTTTTTCCCAAGTTTAAATGGCAAAATGTAGACAAAACATAACATTCATAGTTCTAATAATACCATTCAAACAAAACAAGACATCCATGATCCATAAGTTCAATACAATCCAAATACCCAATTGAAAACAAAACATGATAAACATCCATAGTTCCATAATAAATTATGGGACACGCCACGTAGCGTGTCCCATACATGTCCCCAGCCGTGTCCCCCAAAAAAAATTATATTATATTATGGGACACGCCACATGGCATGTCCCATACATGTCCCCGCGTGTCCCCGTGTCCCTGTGTCCGAACACTACGATACGTCGACCTCTAGAGGTGTCGGTGCTTAATAGGTTTTTCAAAAACAGTGTCCAAGTGGGATGCTACCACCTGGAGTAATAGACATAGCATAGTTTAAATGTGGTCAAACATAGAAAACTAGCAATAGAGTTGCAAAGTGCAGATACCAATCCCATGGCTTTCACCAAACCGAGCCTATTAGTCGGAAAGGCAATATTTGCTTGGTTATACATCCAATCAATCTTGTCACAAACATAAGCCATGTTATCAACTCTCTGAAGAAGCATGCCTAGACCGAAAAATGAAAGAATTTCAAACTTTGAGTCCTCAGATTAGAGATTCCTAATTGCAAATTTAGTTATTTCTTATCTTCCACAAGATTAATTCTTGCTTCACGTTTGAGAAAAATGTGTCTTTCATAGTTTGGAGTAGTGGGAGCAAAACATGTACCAAGGGAGAGAACAGCAATAAATTCTCTTCAACCTTCTCCCATATTCTCTTTTTACTTTTCTCTTTTTCTCATTGTTGTGCATCTTTTACCTCACCTATCAACTGTAACTGAGTAACGCAGAAAGTTCCAGATTTGGTTTGTGTTTTTTTTTTTCAGCATTGTACTCTAGGAAAAAAAATACTAGAATGACCAACTACGTCGGTAGACTTCACTCGATACTTTTTGAAAACATTACTGTCGCGCGTACTCAGTACAATGGTTCGAATTTTGAGTTTTGATTATGTGGCTTACGTAAGAATCAAATTGCATGGTATGAAATTACTTTAGAAAAATGAAAATCAGTATAAACAGATCCAAGGTTTCTGAAATGGGTCCAATGACATCATGCATCATATTGGCTTTCAGGATATTGATATCAATGTGAGGGAAAAATGGCAAATAAAGTTTAAAAAGGAGATAGATAAGATTTACTCTGACCACTATTAAAGGAACTTCAATATTTTGTAATTCCAGCTTGATGAAGTCCATCTGCCCAAAAAATGAGATCAAGGTGTTATTAAACTGACACACCACTAAAGAGAGTTAGTTTTGGTAAGTGGAAAGTAGAGCACTATTATGAGACCTCAGAAGTATATTAAGTCTAACACGTTTTCCAGGGAAATTGCTTCATTTACGTGGGAGCTTGACCTTATTTTCTTATATTTGCACCAAGGGAATTGCCAACTAATGCAAAACAATTGGCAAAATGCCTTGGTAAGCTATTCTAATGAACACATTTATCAACCTAATTTTTATTGCTTTTCAAACAACCAAGTTCCTAAGGAGCATGCCCTTGCAAGCTTAAACAGATCACATGCCTTGCATAGTTATATTGTGAAACATAACTTTAAAACTACAAGGCAAATAAAATTTTACCTTATGGTTAATCTGTTCTTCCAATGAGAACAACCTTCGATGCTCCCAATTCTAACAATGAAAAAGGACTCTCCGAATGAGAATTACACCAATACTAGCATAGTACATGCTAAACTTCAAAACTCATGTATTGCACAAGAAACAAGAGGAAAGACAAGCATACCGCAATCAACAAACCAGTATTACAGCTACTGTATAAGGAAGTGCAGATACTCCTACAAAGGAGTAGTAACTTGTGCATGTCTTATAGGTGCAAACTGCCAATACTTGATAACAAAAAAGAACTTGGTGGTTTTCATGTTCCAAAACCTATCAACTGCTTTGTAAATCGAGATGTTGCTACTCCGATATGCACAGATTCTATTGTAAAGAAAGCATAATAAAGGTTACTTGTTCTCTTTAAATAGAGGCAAATTATGTGAAGCCTAGTCCGACTTTTATTTACCATGTAACGTATTGATGTGTGAAATAGATGGGCAATTTTATGATAATTTTTCTTGTAGTTGATCCCCATCAAAGAATAAATATAGTTCAACTACATTATAATGATTTACGATTCCCCGTCAATGTTCGCAAGAGTTTGACCAGATGTTTTTACTTAGTAGCAGTTATCTATTTCTAATAAATTCTTTTATAGGGGCTTAGACCTATGTCGAGAAGAAGCCAATTAATTAGGACAAGAAAATGGAAGGTATAGTCCAAATCAGTTGAAGCTTAATTAAAATAACCAGCTGCTCTATAACTCATT
Organism: Rhododendron molle; assembly: GCA_025413875.1. Taxonomy (NCBI): domain Eukaryota; kingdom Viridiplantae; phylum Streptophyta; class Magnoliopsida; order Ericales; family Ericaceae; genus Rhododendron; species Rhododendron molle. Next base: position 17,367,526 of record CM046390.1, read on the forward strand.
ATCCAGAAGAAATACCTTCTTTGTATGGGCTATGTAACCAACAGCTGAATGACAAAAACAAAAGAAACCAATTAGAGTATAAACCAGCTCCATCTTTTAGAAACATCAATTTAACACTATAATTATTGTAACAATTGCAACCATAAGAAGTAAGAACAAGTATAACAGCTAAAGAACATGAACTTCTTGTTCTTAAGCTAAAGAATATGAACTAAGAAGCAACTTGCCTGTAATCGATGCGGTTCCATCAAATAGCTCATACAAATTTTCAAGGAAATCAATATAAAAGGATACAACACCTGTGATAACCACCACAGTTCTTAGCTCTCCCAAATGGATTTAGGAGGTGTTCCACTTTCTTGCAAAAAGAACTTTCTAAAAAAGAAGGTAATTTCAAGCTCAAAAATCATGTATTTACGCAAATAATTTTCCTACCAATATAGATCTTGTTTGATAGATCTCATTAAGATCTTTTAAACGGTGCAAAAAAATTGAAAAAATATTTTTCATTTTCATTATATTTGAGTTTGAAATTACCTTCGTTTAAAAAAAAAAGTACTTTTTTTCAAAGTGGAACACCACCTTAGTCTTGAAAGTTCCAAAAAATAAGAGACATTAACTATCCATAATCCTACTAAATCTGGATTCCAGGGATGAACAAAACATGCAATTTAGGATCATCAGCATGGTTTTCATTCTCTACATTTTCAAGTGCGACTCTTCGTCGCTGCTAGCCTCCATGTGTCCTCGTCACTATCAAGTCTACAATACACATAGTGGCAATACGGTTAACTCTGAACCTACTATCTAAAACATTAATATAATGGAAGGAAACAAAGACAAAAAGACGTTAAAATAATATGTAGTTAACTTACTCCTTTAGACTCCAATTTTGATAAAATTTTGTACTGGTCACACAGAGAGAAAGAGAGAGAGGGTATTAGACGTACAGGGTATCAATTGAGCAACTATACATTAAACCTCATCAAAACCTCCATCCCGAGAGTTGATGGGTATAGAGATATAATTCCACACTCACTCACTCAAACACACAGATTGTATTAATCAAACAAAAAACAGGAATAAAAATACAATTACACAACTCTCTGGTCTCACACCTCAGACTACTCACGGTGGGGGAAATCCCAAGGATTAACCAAAGAGCCTAAGCAAATCAGTAACTTCAACTATACCAAGGATTCTTGGTTTAGTGACACTTCTGGCCAAATTTCAGTGTGCCACTAAACCAAGGTTTAACCTGAAAGCCCAATCAAATCAGTAACTTCGACTATACTAGATGGAACTATGACAACAATTTCGAAGCATAATCATGTGATACTAATATAGGGAAAAAAATGCATAACACAACTCAAATATTCTTAAAACCCATATTCATGTGTCAATTGCATGTAGTCAAATCTGTTGAGTGTTTAATCAATATGACAAACTAATATGCCAAACAAAGCGCCAAAAAATTAGAATCATTCTTATCAGGTCTAGGAGGGCACACCTCAAACAACACAAATTTGTGTCATTCAACAGTTTAACACAATATCCAAATCACTTTTCCAGTCAATATAATTCTATCCAGTAAATTTGTTTGCTTTGAGAATAATTGAAAGTGGATTGAAAAAAAAACATTTTTGAATCTGAGAATCACATAATAACAATTATGAAAGGCAATAAAAACTTGAATTTCATTTTAATATTGGTTCCCTCAACCACATGTTAAAATAAAAACATTGGCAACCTTACACACCGTGAAGAGCATGCCTCGATGGGAAGGTCGTCTACTCTTCATCATTCGTGTAGATAGGCACAACCTTTTAATTTTACTATCCAGACACTACCGTGCCAAGCAAATTTAAAAAGCCAATATAGCTTCGGTCCTATAAATAATACTCCATCCGTCCCTTTTTAAGTGTCCTACTTCGTAACTCCAACTTATTAAAAAGACATCATTATTACACCTTTCACATCAACTTTTTCCTCCACTTTCCCTACTTACCCATAATCATTACTCTTTTACTCACTTACTTTTCAAAAAGGAATCTACTTTTAGGGACAAAATAAACAATACACCAACTTTACCCACTAACTTTACAAAATGGACACTTATTAAGGGACAGTCCAAAATGGAATACTAGACAATAAAAAAGGGACGGAGGGAGTAATAGTGACTCAGATGGTGAGGATACTATTATTTACATGATATTTTTTGTATGTTGTGGAGGTGTGTCTTTTGTTCTACATAGTAGATAATCCAGTGTGTAAAGTACGGCTTACACAGAAGATTGGATAATCAGTTCTTGTGGAATATAAGAGATGGTTCACAGTCTTAGATGAAATTTGACACACCATCAGTAGGACTGTAGCACAATATTTTAGTAGGTCTGTCTTGACTACAGGGAATGGAACTAATTCCAACTCATTGTGCTTGTATACTTTGTGTGTATTGAACAGGACCGCATTGAGGTAATTGACTTTGTACTAACTTTATAAGACAATTGGAACCTCATGGTTATTATGAATTTGCGGTCCACAAACGCAGAAGCCAACTTCGAATCAGTCGGAAGCAACGGAAATTGATAGTTCCATCCATACAAGATCCCTCTCCAATACACACACTCTTGATGCAGTTCCGAAGACAATTATCGAAAATAAAATTAAAAAAATATCAGTTCTTTTGTTTTCGCATTGCATTTTTCCCAAATTCAATCCGTACCAAAATAATAGAAGATTTTTTGCTCGCCACGGTTTCCACTTGATCCTGGTTCTCCTTTTTTTTTTTTTTTGTAAGAGATAATGCACACTTCTGACTTTTGAGGCAGTTCCCAAGACAATTATCGAAAATAAATTTTCAAAAATTTCAGGTTCTCCTTTTGTATTCATGTTGCATTTTTAGTGAATTCAATTGAAGACATAGCAAAATAATAGTAGGATCCTTTTCGTTCACCACTATTTTTCGTTCGATTCTAATTCCCGCATATTTTCTCAGCATCAGTAAAACAGTAACTCATCATAGTATGCTAGAAGTTAAGGGGGGGAAAAAACATACTCCTTCCGTCCTATTTTGGTTGTCCTTTTTTGATATTCGTGTCAGTTTTCAATCGCTTATATCATTCAATTGTGAATCTCCAAAACTATGTCTTATTTGATAGATTTCAATTTGTTTTATAATACAAAATTGTCGAAATCATGAAAAATATTAGAGATTGAAAGATATACGCAATGACACAAAATAGACAAAAGGAATAATGGGCAACCAAAATGGGACAGAGGTAGTAATAAAAAAGAGGAAAAACCTGGCGTATTGGAGCAACCAATAGAAGTACTAGCAGATCTTCTCGAGAATAACGGTGCTTATCTCGAGGAAAGTCACTTTCTCATGCTACGTTTCGGTGAAACTCCCTGTAACAGATCAAAATCTTGAACCATCAAGCACGAATTTCAAGCCCTCTGTTTGATCGACCCAAATAGAACTGAAACCCTAATTTTAAAAAAAGGGAAGAGAAATGGGTGGAGAGAGAAACCTGGGGAGGTGAGCCTGATGGTTTGGCGGCCTTATTGTCGATGACGAATTCAAAGCCCTCGACGCTGATCAACATCACTATGTCTTCCTTCCTCATATTCACCACCGTCCCTTCAACAAACTGAATTACGTGATTCATGTTTACCTATGAAAATTCTACTCTGTGGTTGTTTTCGGATCATGAGTATCACACTATTCATACATGGATGTCGCGCGCGCGTAAGAGCGAGGAAACGCAATTTCTGGCGAAATTTGCGTTGAGGAACGGTAAGGGCCGAATGGTTTTACCAAAAAGCCCCTAACAAAGGAGAGAAAAAAAGACAAAATAGTATACAAAAAAGAGGACACAAAGGGAAAACATCGAAAGTCCGAAAACCCGTTAAAGTAATCTATATATAGCCTAATAGTGTCTGTGGCCCACCACTTTAAAGTGCAAAATTACTAAAACGTCCAAAACTAAAAAGGAGTAGATTCAACCCCATGTGTCCAAAGTCAGGGGCATTTCCATCCTAAAGTGCAAAATGTAAGCCACTCCTTGGAACTATATTCCTTAATACGGCTTGTGGATATAAAGGTCATCTGGGAAAAGATTTTGGTGTAGGCATCCACTTCTCAGAATAGAAGATTGAGCCATTTTGAGGTTGTCGATTGCTTGGAAGAGCAACCCTAGGTTTCTAGTGGATATTCAAGCCTTAGAGGGTGTGACAGTTTCCGAAGGTTTGGACATTTAGTACCTGTAATGTGGATACCTTCCATATGAGAAACATGAACAGGAACCTAGATCATATGCCCTAACTAGTTGTGCGTTTGAGCCATTACAACATTAGATATACTTATTAAATTGAAATTTAACATCTAATAACAGACTATTAACTTATCAAATTGAAATATATCCCTTGAAGTATAATTACCAATTTTGCTTTTGCATTTTCTGATTATCATAATCAAAAGAAGTTAAGCAAGGAAAAGCATTTCAATGCATAAGTACCTGTGAAGAAGTGCAATATGCTCATCATCAAGCTTATAAAGTTCATATTGTTTTGCAAAAGCATTTCCCAACGAAATCACCCAGACAGTATCTTGAATAACATCCAAAGATTCTGCAAGTAACTGTCACCAAGAAATAAAGATTTACTAGCACAACATGGTACCTAAACATGGCCAGCATTTAGTATATAAGCTTTATTACCAAGACAAAAACATATTGCAAAGAGCTAGATACACATCAACTAAAAAGGAAAACAAGCCTCAAGTCAAATCACTCCTTTACCAAGAACATCACTAGATATACCCTAGACGATATAAGAGGCTAGGCGACAAACCAAGCTAGAAATTAATTTGGTTACTATGTAACGCCCCTAGCCCCGTCTATAGTTCTCCACTTTTGGCTAGCTGTGCATGGCTTTAAAACTTATATCCAATAAAGGTCCAAAGCTCACACATATGAGGCACTTCATACACATCATCAAGTGATACACAACAAAGCATATCAACTTGCTACCCTGACCTCACCTCATCAATCTGACCCCAAGTGGTGTTTTACCGTGATCCACTCCAGTAGGGACCCTCGTCTTCGTATGATAGCTCATGTTTCCTGTTGGTCCAAAGACTCCTAGTGTCTCCGACCTATGATACCATTTGTAATCCTTTGACCACATCTCGTACCGGATTGCTACAAAATGTATTTTGCACCTTAAAGCTTGCATTAAAAACTTCGCACATACTCCCAAAATATTCAAGACCCTATGAATGAGGTCACATGAAGGTATCAAGTCTAGATACTTTGTAGTGTGAGCTCCGGAGGGTTCAACGCATTTTAAAGTAAGTGTTTCTGGACCAAAGCATTTTAAAGTGTGTATGGACCGACGCACTTTAAAGTAAGTGTGCGTGGACCAACGCAAATAATGTATGGCTTCGACGTGAGGCTCTATCAATTCAAATGCCATCAGAGCTAGAACCAGCCAAACATGTGGGCTAGCTAAAGTGAATACGTATGGTCCTAAGTGAAGTTGATTGTGGTGACCAAGATCCTTGAGAGCTTAAGGCCAAAGAAGAATGAGGCAAGGTGAAAGTCCATGTACCATGGCATGCATTGTTCGGCCTAATGTGTGGCGAAGTCTCTTATAACTATTCCCTGTGCCTTCATCGTAGTTGTGAAATGTCTATAACTCTGAGCTAGACCAAAGCGGACCATTTATGCAATGCATGCCCAGTGCATTACATCCTCCTTGTCCTAAATAGTAAATTTTGCATCTTATTTGCTGTGTTATGTGCCACCAAAGCCCTCTTCTACTCAATGCCTTTGGAACTGCAAATATTTTCTCACTTCAAATAAAGCATCTTATTTTAGGACATTCCTCAACAAGATTGGGCGAAAACTGAGAAAATTTGTAACCACTTGTGAGTTGTGAAATTTTTTTAGCTTCTAAGCTGCCCCAAAAACCAAACAATAGTGACGCAACATATGCTGCAATTGCACACTCTCATTCCTTATGAAGGTATGTTACCAAAGGATCCAACAATAGAAGCAATCAAACCAAAAAGGGCCTCAAACAAAGTACCTAATGCATCCGACCTGTCAAAAGGTTTATTTACATTAGTACGCAATATCTTTCGAAGGCCACCCACAGTCTTCAACACAGTATTTCGCTTCAGTCATAGAGTTTGTCCATGGAACCTTGCATTCCAAGACCTCAAGTTGGCACAAGGGCCATCCCTTAATGAATTCTACATGGCATAACAATTTTAAAGCTGAACCAATCAAAAAAGGAGGAAGATAAAGTTGTTTCTGCACAACACCACCTCTCAGAAATATCATTCTGCAATTTATTCAATAGCATGCATTGTTGTCATTTTAAAACAGGAAATACCATAAAATGTTTGAAAACTATTTTATTCTCTCCAATTGCAACACCCACAGAAGCCTCCAACGATAGGGTTTGTATCAAGTGACTTTTCATGGTGTATGCATGACTTGAGGAAAAACTTCCACACTACTTCAGGAAGCCTCCAAAAAAAAAAATTTAAATTCTTATATCTCGCATATTAACCAAATGCAATTAAGCACTTTTAATTCAGTCAAGCCTAAGAATACACAAGAAATGATCACATCTGTCCAGGTCACACCATTCATCCATTGCAGTATGGTAGTGCCAACAGACAAACTCTAGCCACTAACCCTAGTAAAATGTATAAAACGAATATCTAGGTTAACAGAGCTGGTTACCTTCCGAAATAAGTCTTGGAGCCATATTGACACGCCACATATAGTGGGTGATTACTCCAACAGGAAGAGGAGCAGCAGCAAGAGCTAGATACAACTTCTTCACTTTTTTGTCCTAATGATAGACAATACAAAGGTTTAGAGTTCAAGGGAAGGGCCCGAAGCATAAATGTAAAAGAAACAGCAAAGTTTACAGCTAAAACAACATAAATTTCATCTTGGATGGGTGTAATCATAGAGGCTGTCCCCTCATGGGATGTGATGTACACACATTTGGCTGTAGCTCTTCACTAGATATGTCACAATGTACTTTGTAAATCAGAAAATGAATTTACGAACTTACTCTGATCTTTCCATGGAATACTGAACAATACTCCTTCATTCTAGTCTCTCCTCTCCAATTGAAAGACACGTCAATTCATCTTGTCAATCACACCCTGATGTATTAAATTGCTTACTTAGATAGTCAACCACACGCTAGCTTTCAATCTCATCTGTGTCTTTTCATCAAAGTTCTTCTTGTACTTCAAATATAACAACATGACAAGGGACATCATCATTCTCATACAAATCTTTAGCCTTACATTCACAACTGACTAACTATTCTCCTCTCTTTTCCCGTAACCACCTATCTTTTCACCCTGCAGAATTGTTTTCAACCATTCAATTCCTTGAAGAAAGTCCCATTTTCCATCCTCCTATCTTTTTCACAGCATTCAAATTACTCAAAGACATGTTTGTTTTTCAAATTAAAACATTGGACTGGACTACAAATCAAACGAGACCATTCCATACCAAGACAAAAAGGATGCCTGAAACAAGACTACGTAAAAATTGGATATTCATCATCCTACAAGTTCGAATAGTACATGAAAGAAATTGTCAAATATAAAGCACTAGACGAATTTTTTCTTTTTTCACTTATACCCCCAACACTCATTTCTTCAAAATAATAAGTTTACCGCCAACTCAAAAAACATCAATAAGTATTTTGTTCATAGCCTCTTCACTATTGTCTTGAGAGTCTATAAATCAATGCACGTATCTGTCCAAACCCGCTCCACCCAAAGAAATTTGTACGTTAAGGGTAAAGAGGCGCTACTGATTTTATGAGCTCATTGAAATAACACTGTAACAAGTGTTATGGATCTTGTAAACAATAATATTCCTTCCAAAGGATTCAATTACAACCATGAGTTTTACAAGGTAAAATTAATAAATGAAAAGTGTTGGAGTCCTTCTACCAAGTATGCAAACAACATAGCTAAGGAGAAAAATAGGCATGGTAAACTACTCATATGGGGAAAGATTTATATACTTACATGGATTATTATGTCATCCCTTGTGTGTTGATATGAAGGATCCTGCTTTAGGTCTTCAGTGTCACTCACATGGGCTTTCATTTTTGGAATCTAGAGCTTAAGAAGCAAGGAAGAAAGTTAGAATCCAAGTCATAATCACTTGAAAAGATCAAAGTTAATCCAATTTCTTTCCAACAAGAAGCATATTGATAGTACAAACTCTACTATTGACCCAAAAGCAAATTGGCGCGAAACGACATCAAGCATGGAACATTCATGAATTTCCATCATGGTAATTCACATAGTTATTATGTATTCGAAAAGTAGAACCCAAAATCACATAAGTTATCATATAGGTACAAATCAGCATAGTGGTCCCCCCAATACTGTGACAAAGGCTGCCTATCAAGAGCATATATCATGAAATTTAACAAATGAAATGGTGAATTCGCTTTCTTTCTAAAGTGAATAAAAGAGGAAGTAAGGTTACTCAAGGTCTGGAAAGCACCAATTTCTTCATGTCTCCTCTTATTTTGTTCGAACAATTAGCTTCTAGGGTAATACAAAAAATTACTGTATGCATGTTAATCGAACTCTCTATCTTATTGTATATAATATCTCAGTGGCCAATGAAGCCCAAAAAATGCGTTGTTTTTCGAAGTTTGATCCCTCGATAAGACCAATACCCTTTTGTCTTCATCCACCAATGCAAGGGCCAACGAAACCATAAACTATTTTATTTATGGAAGCCTCTTAATGTAATCAACAACCCTTTTCTCTCTAACTACAATTTTCTATATTTCACAACTTGTCACTTTGGTTATTCCTCGCTTTATTCTCTACATGGGTGGCATACCCTTGATGCCTTTTCAATTTTTTTTTCATTTATCAAAAAAATTGGTTGGAAAAAACATTTGTAATTCTAGTTCTAAAAATTTTGTTAAAATTAAATATTACAGAAATCATGTTTAAGTATCTCAATACATTTACTTGTAATACCAAGACTCATTCAAATCACAAAACAAAAGCCAAGACTAATAGATCTTAAGAGCCAGTCCATGATAGTTTACCTCATCTTGCCAAAACAAGTTGATATTTTTTGGGAAGAGAGGTGCAAGGTAGCACAAAACCTACCGATAGACATGGACAACAATCAAGCAGATTTACATTCCACACATCAATCCAATACAAAGGAAATAATCATCAGAGATTTAATCAACAAAAGGAGTTCAATCAAGCTACATTGAAGAAATATTTTTTAGGAAGGCTCTTTAGGGAGGATTATTTAACTAGTATACCAACCCCAGTTTGCTCATCGTTTATGGTAAGTTCATTCATTTTAAAGGGTTCTCAAAAAATAACAAATAAGTTGCACTGAATGGTCAAAAGAATTAGGTTATGGCATGAGCATTGGTGTGCAATTGGTTTTTAGGATAGTTGATGGATGCATTCTCGAGGGCAGTTACCAAGAGGCACTAAGATACCTGCCAACAATGGCCAAGTCGAGGTACAGTCTTCCCGAAAATTGTTGATGCTAGGGTCAAGCAGGTTTTCAAGAAATCCCTTCTGGAAAAGTTCCCTACAATTAGCATTCTGTGGTGCATGATACTATTCAAGAACATTGATAATATGTTGACGAAGGATTATCCGAACTTTGTTTTCCTGCCACTCACTTGATGTTAGTGTAGATTTTTTTTCCCATGCCTCACCATGGCATGGAAGGAGGGTGAGGAAGAAGGTGAAGCCAGCGAGGTAGGAAGCCCCTCTGATTTAATATAGTTTATACACAAACTCCCAAGAAAGGGTAACACACATCGGCAATCATTACAACTAGGAATTGTCCTTGCCTGAAGGCACAACGCAGTTTATTTTGATTTCAGTCTAAAAAAGTATCACTCCCTGAGAATCATAATCACCCGCACACCCAACTCCTCCCAAAGTCCACCTTTTTAGTGAAATGGCAAATAGGGTCCATATAATAAATTCCAGCAAGCATATTAAAGAAAAATACGATGATATACACAAAATGAAACCGACACAATCCAATCCACCAAGGCATTTCATATAACAAATGCATTACATTTAGCAAAAGCTCCCTAAACAATCTTGGTAGGTTGTTTCTTTACACAAGTACAATTAGGAGTCAAGACACATGCCCTGCAAGAGAGTTTACACCCTATTATGTAGTTAATTAATTGACAACTGTCTTACTTTGTTGAAAGAACCTCATTGCATAATTTCTAAACCACGAAGCAAAATTCAAAATTTCAGACAACCTAAACTCTAACCCCTGCATACATCAACGGTCAACACATCCCCAGTGTGCACCCCTGTCATTCTCTCTCTCGTATGACCATTGACTTGCGATGAATGCAAAGGACGCACACAACTATGTTACATGGATCCTTCATTTTGGCACAAGTACCCATGTCGATGTGTCCGACACCCATATCCTTTTGGACACTCGGATCATCTAACAGTTAAGGCCTTGTTCGGTTTGGAACTCCAAACCCAAAATTTTGGAAAAAGCAACTTTTCTACTTTTTCTCTCTCTAACTTTTCAATCATCACTCTCATTTTTCACTCTATCTCCCTCTACTTTTTACTTCTCTCCACGATCATTACTCTCATTTCTCTCTCCACCTTTATTCAAAAACACTACTCAAAACCCACAACCGAACAAGGGCTAAGATACTCACAGAACAGGAATATCAAATTAGCTAGAAAATCAATATTTCAAGTATTTCACATAGACAAGAAATATGGAAATAGCAAAAACATAATTTTCTTAACCCTTTCTTGTTTAAATACATTAGTAAACATAGTTTATGGTACATAATCTATGAAAATTATGCAATATATAATACAAACAACAGTTCAAGACGTGTCCCTGTACCTGTACCCACATTGGGGACACATATCCACGTATCCTAAGATTTAAGTTTAGGAAGGTCCAACGCTTGGACTTGGACTTGAACTTGCACTCGCACCCGAGTCCATGTAACATAGGCACACAAAAGTATAGTCAACTTTCATAGCATGCCTACATACTTATGTTCATAACAGTAAAAAAAAATAAAGCAAGGGTTTTTTAATGCGTACATGGTTTTTTTTTTTTTTTTTTGCCAAATAGCACAAAGACAACTAACATACAACTCCTCATTCTATATCCGTACAGGAAATTTTTTTTTTTTTTGGTCAAACAAAAATATATAAAGCAAGATATATATCTTGGTTTTTTTTTATATGCGTACATGTTGATATAAAGCAAGATGTACATTTTATGACACACAACATTCATCTCTTGGATGAATTTAGTAAGAAGCAATGGTTAGACAGATGCAGTAAATTAAGATTTGTCAACCAACCAAATCAGAATTTAAAGTGTATCACAGAGAGAGAGAGAGAGAGATCCAAAGCCAAATTAGATGCTGGAAACAACAAATTTCTCACATTTAGCCTTTTTTTTTACCCCCCCAAACTGAATTTATGAAGGAATTAACACTTCGGAAAAGATGCCACAAATCGCAAATTTGTCGAAAAGAGATTACAATCGAGGCAGTTATTTCGCTTAGCTTATAAAAAGCAGTTGCAGAATCCTAAATCTGTCGAAGAGAGATTATATTGTATATCCGTACAATTCTTTGTTAGTAGAACAGCGTAAAGATGGGGATATTTGAAAAGTATCTATTCATTTTCTACCTGTTTTTCTTGCCTATCTAAAACCGCTCTAAATTTCCTTTATCTAACAAAATGGAGTATAAACAAAGAAGTAGTCCATGTATGTGAACAGTAAGAATAAAAAAATAAAAGAGAATTGGTGTGGAGAATTTTACCTGCAGATTCCACATCCATCAGCATCACAATGGTATTGGTTCTTTGAAACCTGATATGCATAACATTCTTTAATGAAGCAGATTTGCCAAGTTTTTGAAGAATAAACAATGGGTAACACAAGGAAACTTACATCATTGTCGAAGAACTTGCATTTCTAGCAAAAGTACTTCCCCATGCAAACTCCACAGCTAATGCAATTTTGTTGGACTTAAGAAGAGAAAGTTGGCCCAGCAGATTAAAAAACAAATTCCCTTCGGATTTATTTTGACTTAAAATATAAATTCTCTTGGAGATTCACTTCTTGCTCAATGCCACATTGGGAGCATATGACTTGAAAAGTACATAAAATAGGAAACAAGTAAAAACCTTGAATGAAAAATAAGTCATGAACATAGAATAGGGAATTCCATTATTTGGCAGCCATGAACATACCATTTTAATTTGATGTCGCAAAATATTGTGCCTATGAACAGGATCTATGTCCATTGTGTTATGTTCATTAATAAATCAAAGAAAGGGGTATTAGCAAGTAAGAATTAGGGAATAAATATTATCTCATCTCAAAAGGGAAAGAAGAGGAAAAAAAATTGTCGTATATTCCCGTTTATACACGTTCATAACAAACATGCTCAATCGTGCACATGAAGAAAGGAAAATTTGATACCTTCGGTTATAGCAAGAACCCGAAAACTGTTGACATAGCTGCAAGAAACAATTCAAAAAATTTACCCAAGCAAATTAAACTTCTAAGCAAGTATCAATTCTGCATTACTCTTCATTTCTCCTTCCTAACCCAATGCGTCCAATTAAAGAGTCAAAACTTTATCCCTAGAGCATAAATTGTGTAAAGATGGTCATGGATGCTGGCATGCGGCTGTATAGCAGAAATTCAGGTTTCGCAATTGGAAAGAGTCATCTCTAGAGGGGAGGGGAGAAGGACTGATTATTCTATAAGTTGTTAAACCATTAGTAAAAGTGGGAAGAACCCGTACCAAAAAGGATTTTCATGATACCAAATAGCCCAACCGTCAGCTCAAATCCAAATTTCACGTAATAGCAACTGTACATGAATCACGTGATGGTGTTGGTGAAACAACTCAAACCTCTTCTTATCACAGTATGAGACAAAAACACCAAAGCAAACTAATTAAACTAAGTTTATCGCAACCAAAAATTAGAAGTTCAAGATATAAAGGAAATGACTGCTGAATTTAACGATAATTATGTAACCTTTGAGTCCACTCTGTTCTTAGCATCCAATCTGGTGTGATAGTCTTGATTACTGATCAAAAAAACTAAAATTTAAAAACTTCCATCGAGAATAACTAAAATACTTATCTGGAATGAACCATGGTGTGTGCGTTTGTGTGAGTGAAAGGGACGAAGTCTGTTGTGTACAGATTTTTCTTAGCCAAATGGTGATGGATTGAGAAAGATTAGATGCCGAGAAAAGGACATTGAGAAGCGGTGGAGGTGAAACCGTGAGAGGACCATGGGGCTCGACCACGGATCAAATTCGGCAACACATCGAACCAAAAAACATAGTTAACTTCATCCAATTAGTAAAAGCCATCAATTTCAGAGGTAAAAGTATGAAAGCACAGTGGCTCTTAGCTCTTTTGCAATACCACAATTCAAACAATGAGTCGATTTTTTGGAAGACCTACTTTCAAGGATTCCTATCCAAGAAAAAAAATAGTGATAATAAAGCAATAGTTTAAATAAGATCAGTGAAATTCACAAGAAAATCAACATTACAAACGGATGAGATAGCAGTGACTTACATTATGTTTCGGTTCTACACTTGGCGATAGGGGAGAGAGCAAGAGAAAGGGACGTGCAGGTCCTCCACAGGTCCTCTAACGATTTGATCACATTTTTACCTAGATCAACTCAAACACTACAATTCAAACGAAACAGGAACAAAGTCTTCAACAAATAAACTCCCACAAAGTAGTTAAGGGATTAAGAATATACCGAAAAGCTCAAACAGATGAGATCCAAGGGAATCTGCATTGATTCGGCAAAATCAACAATGGAGTTTACATTTGCTTAAGATTCACATCACCGACACCCACGTCCCTCTTTTTATCCCACAACACACCTTTGATTAGAAAATGTCAAATAAGAGTAGCAATTATAAAGCCATAAACAGCCAATATATAGTTTTCAAAAAATTGACTACCCACAGATGGCCTCCCAACCTCCTACCTCTTCATCCATTGTTGGGCATTCAATCGAACACCTAGTAGTCACCTTCTTCTAATGGTTTTGCATGTCTTCTTCCCTAACCATTGGGGTAATAGGAGCTGAGATTGATGTCTACTGAAGTATTCAAATAAGATCTTTCTAGATAAGTTAAATAGAGTATAAAGAACAATTTAGTCCCCAGTATCCCAATCTCTTAGACATGCAATTTTACAAACATATTGAAGGAGGCATCTTTCTTAAACCCATTTGGCTTACCAACTCCAACAGAAAAAGATTAGTGAGAGAAAAACTATGAACACATGAGATCTACATCATATAATATATCAACATTGATCTTTTTCTATCAAGGGATACATATAGGAAGCATCAAATGAAATCGTACCACCCAAGGGAACTTTGATGAGGTCCCGTAGCCAACAAATCATACAAGAAGAGGGAAAAAAATTCTGAAATCAAAAGTTTAGTTGAGACCAAAGGGAACTTTAGACAAAAAGAACCCCCAAAATAGTACCATTATGGTCTTGGAACACTGGGTTTCTGATGACCTTTGTGGTCATTTATTGATCTATTACATTGTTCATAAGAAAAGAAAAGAAAATTAATCAATTCTTATCAAAACAAATTAACCAGTAAATTATTGAAAGACAAAGGAAAAGAGAAATAGAATGGAACAAAAATTTAGTGCAGCTTGCTCTCTATGCACACACACACTCACACACACACACACACACACAAAAAAAAACTTACTAACCATTACCACAGGTACCAAAACAGGACTATGGGAGGAGAGGGGCATGGTTGGGAGGAGAGTTAGCTTTGCAAGCGATAGTTGATTTGGGTGTTGGATGTGGGAAAAGGATGTGGTTTTTTTTTTTTGAGTGTGTGTGTGCGTGTGTGTGAGAGAGAGAGAGAGAGCGCCCTGTACTTGGTCTTGGAATAAAAAGGTTTGAATTTTGAATTTCTTGACAGCAATTAAGGTTTTGGGTTGTGAGAGCTCGACAATAAACCCACGCGTCATCTCAAGCAGTTGTACATTTTTTAGAGCTAAAACAGAAAGGGATTTTAAAACTATTTAGGACCATTGGATTTTGATCCAATGACTGAAAATAGAGATGGCTGTCTTCAGGAGAAAAAGAAACGGGAATGGGGATTCTTTTGAAGGGTCAGATGAAACATAGGGCATTTCAATGGTTAGGATTACATTTGGACCAATGAAATCATGACACACACAGTTTTTTGAAAAAACTGAGCTGCATTGTTATATAGATCATCACATTGAAAAAGTTTTCCATTTTCTTTTGATAAGGAGACATGAGAGTTATTGCTATTAGCTTACATCTCTTTTCTTATAATTCTTGCTTATTTATCGCACAATGTACCATGGTTCGATTTTAGGCATTTGGAAGCCATGCTCAGTTACTATAATAGGACTTTTCATAACGAATGAACCTCTAATTTGAATATCAACGGTGAGAACGATTGTAAACCTCAGTTAGTGAAATTAAGTCAAATGCAGCACTTTTGATAACCTCGTGAGTTCAAAAAGGAAGAGATACTTGTCTAGGTTTTAATATATCAACCTTCACTGATCAAAGATAAGACACTTACGGTCAAAATTGAGTGGCCTATTGCTCCCGAGCAAAAGGATCATGCAGGAGCACCACCAACCGGACAAAGAGTTCCTGAAAGTAAAGAAAACACATCAATGTTGGCATTTCCTATGTAGAAACCAGAATAAGTTATTTGGGACATCAACTACACCAGATTAAACCTAACCTCAGGATTTGGGATATCAACTCAAGCTTTACACTCAATAAGCATTGTACTACTATGAGATCTATGTCTACAAAATTCAGAGATGCATCTGCAAACCTGCAATAACAACAAGCCACTTGTACTCTTGTGCAAACAAACGTTGGAACAATGCAAAGTACAATCCAACAAACAGACACAGAGTAATGATGCACAAAAAGTCCTACTGTGGCAACTGCACCAGCGTAGACCTATGGAATAATCATCTTCAATAGAAAAGACCAGAGGGCATGCTGCAAAATCAAATGTAAGATGGAGATTACACAGTTTGATATTCTGAATATGACACCATTACAACTATGTAGGAAAAGAAAAGCAATATCACCAAAAAATTGAAGTATGAAAATGAATAAGCAGAAAGAACAATTGCTTCAACGAGTATAGAGGAAATATCTAATGTACCTCCATTTCAGGAACAGTAATCGTCACTAGAAGTATACCTTTTTTCACAAATTTCTCGTAGCTCGATTGGACAAACCACTCCAATCTTCACCTGAGAATTAGAGTAACAGTAAGTGAACCAAAAATGACTATTTCCACATAATGATCATGACACTCAGAGGGATCAAACTCAAGGACTATGTTTCAGAGCACCTTACTAGAAACAAAATACATGAATTTGTAGATCCATATTCCAAGGTAACATGTCAAAAATTGATTGTGCCAAAAATAGACTAAATAGTCCATTAAGGGTAAAGGGGGCTAAACGTGTCTTCCTTACAATGACTAAATAATTAAACAAGTTTCTGATGAACATGTAAACATATATTTAGGGTTTTGTATGCTCTTGTTATCTCCTATTATTTTAAGGGTAGTTTATGCTGTGTTTGGATTGGTATTTGAAAAGTTTTTTGAAAAATAGTAGAGGTAATAAGTAGAGAGAGATAGAGAGAGAAATGTTGGAAGTAGGGGGAATCTGGGGAGAATCTAGGGGGAATTTTTTGAAAAATTCTTTTTGAATCCTAAAGAGAACAAAGCATTAGCCTTTTTGCTAATTAGGGTTGCCGAGGGTTTTATCTATTTAGTCCCTTGTACATCTTGTAATTACCTCAATGCAATATACGTTGATTGTTCTCCTTTCCAAAACTATCAGAACAATGTAACAAACTTCGAATAGTCTATAGCAAACGAAAACCAATAATCAACCAACGATTCCATTTTTAAAGTTAGGTCTTAACCTCATATATCTCCTGTAAGGGAGAACATAATATGTGCCAGCTGGCTTAACGGCTTCCTTTGAGCTTTCCAGATCATTTCTGTAACGCCCTATAACCTCAAGCACCTACCACAACAACAACAATAGAACCCATGTAGTCCCCATCATTGGGATTATGGGCAATTGGAGACAGACCTAACCTTTGGCAATATGCACAAAGTGGCTACTCTCAAGCACCTCAACGTAGAAATTAAATTTGGAACGACCCGTCCCACATCGTTACTACAACTAGCCATAAGCTATTCATACATATAATTATGAGTGAAACCACCACCCAGG
Source organism: Rhododendron molle (assembly GCA_025413875.1). Taxonomy (NCBI): domain Eukaryota; kingdom Viridiplantae; phylum Streptophyta; class Magnoliopsida; order Ericales; family Ericaceae; genus Rhododendron; species Rhododendron molle. Next base: position 17,384,937 of record CM046390.1, read on the forward strand.
CCAACCCCACGGTGGGAGCACCTCCAACTACTCTATTCCTATTTTTCTTTTCCACAACAAGAAAGAGAATAGCTAAGATCAGCTAGTTTTCCCTCCCCCTGCAGATCCCCTATTGTTTCCTCTTCTCCCTTTTTTAGACTACAAAGCTGACTCATCAAAGAGATCTAAGAGATTGACACTTGGCCATTTAATAATTCTTATTTTCTTTGTTTCCTTCACTTTTCTTGTCTATTGTCGAACATCAATTTTTCCCTTTTGTTGGTTAAGTAAAGAAGTTATGGAGTAACAGAGAGAAGTTGGAAGTGTGCATTGAGCTCACCGAATATGAAATAAAAGTCATCAGCAACCACATCTTTCACCAAGTTCTTTATGTACAACACAGAAGCCGGATTCCAAGCTGCATAATTCTGCCCAAATTGAAGAGATTTTAGTAGGAACTGAGTATCTCATGTTTGCACCTTATTGATGCTTGTTTTCGAAACACATCCTATATGATTGCGGATGTTGGAGATACATATGAATTAGCTGGCAAGCCCTATTTATACAAACTAACGAGGCAAACCAAGCCACCAACATCCATTTACAAGAAAGAAAAACACATAATCAGACAAACTGGAAAACAAGAACAGTGCATCATCCGTTGACCTATCATGATACAGAGCATATTGACAACAACATTTTATTTTCCATACAAAAAGCTTAGAGTTTCTATTCTTGACAAAGAGTTTCAGAATAAGATTTAGATTGGGTGCCATGTGGTTGATATATCTTACGTTATATTTGTTTCATAAACATTGTTAATTATATTTTCCTCCAAACAGACAACATTTTCCAATACAACATGAGTCCTACCCATCTAATTTCATATGACATCCCTCTAAAATATATCTAAATACCTATACCTATTTTCAAAAAACATGTCCTCCTACTCGGCTAAACTAATCGTTTTCCATTTAAATGAGCTTTTTTCTGTCAAAACTACATAAATTATATGATATCAAACTTCAAAGAGTATCCAATTCTATTATTTATTCACCGAAATTCGCCTTTCGATATACATTATGCCTATTGCATCCTATAGAGCCCCCTATTTCTCTATGTCCAGACCGTTCCTTAGGACAAGCTACAAACAAGATTATAATGGCACAGCTTCAAATGAAAAATAATAGTCAACAGAGAGAAAGTGACGCTAAAAATTATTTAATATGTAGGACTAGAGCCATCATGCAGCTCCAAAATACAGGTTTGATACCTTTAAAATCAAAAAACTACATTCAAGTCAAGCAGAAACATTAAACAAGTGTTACCAATTATCTTCTTTGAACAGAATAAGAAGTAGAGACCAAAATCTCTCATGATCACAAACTATAGCAAGATCTTACCATCACACATACAAATAGGATTGTGATCATGACATAAATGTGTAAAATTGAAGAATTCATGACAAAACATGAATTAATATAGCCAACAAATGAATTATGTTTCACTAATCAGTAAAATTGCTTCTTGCCTACCTTAAACATGGGAAGTGATAAAATTTCCTCTGGACGCAACTTTCCACCCTCCAATTCATCTGGAGTTAGCTAAGGTTTGAGATCTAAATTCTCGTCAGGCACAGTTTGTTCTTTCTCGACTTCACTTGATCTGTTTGCCCACTCTTCACTTGTTTAGGCACAATTTTAATCTGCAATCAAAACCAAAAGCGATGCTCAGATAACTTCAACACAAGGCGAAAAATACTACCAATTCTTCTTTCAAAACAAACAGAAATGACCTGTAAAACAAGGTTCTTCTTTGTTATCACTGGGATCTCTTTTGGAACCAAGCTGGCAGGTCTCACTCCAACAGCCTCGTGAGCCACATCTGCAGGGCCTACAATGGATTCGCGCTTGATGCGCTCCAGCAAGATATGCCTTATCATCAACTTCCAAAAAGACAATTGACTCCAAACAATTAGCATCTCTGGAAACAAAATCCATAAAAAGTAAGCAGAATGGATCTGGACACGGACACAGCACGACATGTTCCAGAAAGAACAAGACATGGAACGACAGGGACTCAACAACGAATATTGCTTTGATAATAAAATACCATCTACACAATACAAATATATCATCATATACTATCCACAGCTTAGTTGCAGGAAACTCCTAAAATGGAGCCGCTCCCTCCTTGGGAGCCTCCTTTTGCGCTCCCAACCAAGGAGTTTAACAGGAACCCGCTCCCATTGAGATAGGAGCTCACTCCTTACAAAGATGGGAGCTTTGTATGATCTTTGTATAGGAAAACAGGGATTTGTCACATGGCTTTATTCATTGATCTTCAATGAACACATGATATCTAGCCCAAGTCATGATATCTTGAAAATAAATCATATATTGTAACACTAGCCCATTTCTTACATTTATGGTGGACTTGGCCCATATTTTTACTTCTTAAAATGATTGAACTTTCAAAGTGAATACTCTATGCTACATTATTTTTATAATATATGTACACACTGCTCTCACGCTCCCAACCTTGGGAGCTTCTGCATTCCCCCGCTCCCCCGCTCCCGCTCCCGCTTCATGCAACTAAGATCCACAGTGCGGATTTAGTGGAATCATGTTACACATTTTACATACTAGAGACATTTGTATACGTTGTTCTATATATCTTTTCTCAACAAATTTACTTTATGGATATTTGGGATTAGAAGCCTAACATCAAAATTATAAGCTAAGCAATGAGCATGTGCCCCTCCAAATGTTTAAATTGTGAAAAAATTGCATGACACGTTTGGACAAACTTCAAGTTAGAATAGCCTGTCAAGTGTCATTGTTCGACGATCATTTGACACGGAAATGCCTCCTTAGCTCCTTAAAAGCTTAATCTACTAGTAAATGGTTAAGCAATATGTATATAGCTCTTACATGACTTGTCCCGACACAATTGCAGACGAACCATAAAAATAGGAAGAATTCTGAAAGATAGTGTATCTAATTGGAGAATTGTCTGGTTTTTCATTATTTTTTTGTGGGTAAGCACAAGCACATCCAAAAACATGTCAAACGAATACAAACCAAGTACCGGCAATATTGGTTATTGATGCATGGTAAACCTGAGTAGTACTTTCCTCAATACATATATGGTGTTTCTCACTTGATGTGACTTTCTTTATGTGCAGCGTGCTTTTACAAATAAGCTTTGGTTTGTAGGTTTTTTAGAATGGGACATTCAACTCTAGTCTGACCCTTACTTTTGGCATTAAGTTGCTATTTGTAGGTCGAATCCTAAATCCATGAAACCCTACACCTAATTTTTTTAATTCGGCTTTCTCACAACTAGATATATTTCATTCTGTCAATTAAAAGAATGCATTTTGTATTAACATATTGCAGTCGTATTCGTACTATTGCTGGGGTTTTCGGTATCGACATACCCTATCGCATCATTTACTTTACACATGCTTCGCAAGTATCAGTACACTAGAATTTACAGAAAATGACCTTTTAAAAATGTGTACTAACCAAAACCGTATCCTATTTTTTCCAACAGAGTCGCATTCCCACCATCTATCATATCATATATATGTATTGTCTATTCATCTTATGTGCTTCGAAGCATGAAGATACAAAACCTTAACTTCTTGGTCTTAAAATGGTAAGATCATTATATGTGGTATGCAGACATGATTCGAACATGAAGCCCATGTTTAGAAACATGAAACATAATGCCGAAAATAACACGAGCTGTGCCCTCTTGATTGGAAATTGTCCTCATTGCCCCCTTCCTCATAAAACTCCGTGTGTGGTAAACAGGATTTGAACAAACAATGTTCTTTTGAAATCATAACACCAATTATCAGATAAATATTGTATTACGTTTTCCAAATTAAGTGTCTGCAACTTAAAGTGTTTGACCAAGAAATGCATACATTTACACCTACTTCCGAACCTAGATGTACAAAGCTAACACCCCAAGCACGATATTGACATATGACTTAGTGGTTACCTCATCTGAAGACTCCAATTCTGACTCACCCCTAGAAAGATCAGTTGAAGAAGGCTTGTTAGCAAAATGGGGGTGGTGGACGTGGTGGAGAGGAAGGCAGAGCAGGGACTCCTGCAGAAGGCGGTAAAGGTGGAGTAGGAAGTACAATACGAAATGAAGCAGGAATATTCATCTCGTTCATCAGGTGAAATACCTGCAATTCAGTAGTCTTCAGCAAATATTACTCAATACACTCGGGATATAATTTATTGAGATCAATAAATGAAAAATTAGGAGTCTAATAGAACTTTTAAAAATAAAATTAAGCTTTGCAGCATGAGTCATGACCTGTGTATAGAATCGAGGCATGGCAATAAGAGCATTTTCAATGTTGGTAAGAATATTTCGATCTAGTGTAGGGTAAGCATACCTACGTCACAGCAAGTTGGTTAAGAAGCAAAAATCAATCAAGAAACAAATCTGTACAAATGTGGAACTATTTCAAAAGAAAATTCATCAGACAAACCACTTGGTACAACCTCTAATAAAAATCGAAGTCTAGTATATAAGTGAAGTCACCTGCTTATTATACTGCAGAAAAGAGGTACGCATTCAACATCGTCTCAATACCCTCAGTCTCCGCAAGATACCTGGTGCTAAAACTTTCCCAATTTCCTATGATCCATAATCTGACTAAATCTTCAACTTCCACCATCCATGGGTATTTTTTCCCTTTTCACCTAACTAGGGCTCGTTGGCAGAAGAGAAAAGAAAGAAAAAGAAACAAGAAAACACGGGAAAAAATAACCTATTCTTATTGTCCATTCCTGTCAGAACATTGTAACGACTCCGAGAGAGAGAGAGAGAGAGAGAGAGAGAGAGAGAGCAACGTGTTAAAAGGTTGAGAATAATAACACTCCAGCTTTAAAATGACTCCTTAGTCAACTATACGTCTATACATACTTGTTAATGGTGTATGCCACTCCTTTAACAGGTGGTATATCTGATGCCTCACTGTTTTCCTCCAGAGAAAAGGTAACAAACCAAAGGTTTCGACCAAATCTGTTCGCTTACATCTTTTCTCTGGGTAAATGCAAATAAAGACATGTTTCGACCAAATCTGTTGGCTTACAGATTTTCTCTAGGGAAATGCAAATAAACCACATGTTTCCACCAAATCTACTGCCATTAAGCCTTTCTGTAGTCAAGTTAAAACAAATCATATGCCTAGGAATAAGTCATGAGCAGATACAAAAACCCAATGAACTCCATGTCATTTGTAATAGGGTACCATACTTAACAACGGCAAAAGGATATAAATAACCATCAGCAGTGAAGTTGTGTAAGGAAGTAAATAGGTTTTAGAAGTAATAAGGGGTACAAGGGTGAGCGCGAGATATGTCCCCTCTTTTGTACGTCACTACTACGTCTATAACTCATGAACCAAAAGTCCACAAACAAATATGGTCAACTCTGTATTGGTCGTCCATACCAACTACAAAGTTCGACTAAAGATGCAATGGTATTGAGATGTACACCACCTGCGCTCTGACTTAAATTAATACTTACGGGTGTTGTTTATCGACTCTTTTTTGGCTCATCGCCCATTGGGCCTATGTGGCTATATCGAATCGAATGAAGTTTTCCATGCTAACTTACACGTGCAGGATCGACAATTACGAAATAAAAAAGTGTATACGACAAACATACTCAAGGTGAGCAGGAAAGGGGGAGCCAACACCAAATCTTTCAGCAATAGGTTCACTAGTGGGAAGGGACCCTAATTTTGATCTTGCATTAAGATATCTGGTGATTCTGGTCACAATAGCATCCTTTGTCATAGATGATGAGTGCTTCACTGATTGAGCAGCAGCTTGTTGATGTGTATTATTCTCTGTTGTTTTATTAGCCCTCTCCACTGACAAGAGTTTACCCAGAAAATGCAACCTGACCAAGCATGTTGAGACAAAATTCAGAGCCTTTCTCCACATCAGATTAATACAAATCAGGTAAGCACGTGAAAAGATCAAGGAACATATAAAACATCAGAAAATGAGCAAACAATAGCAGTGAAGAGAAGTGAAATAAATTACATGAAACTTGTATCTACACACATGCCAGTCAAGCCACCAGCACACACGCACATCCAAAAGTTCACGTGCACTTCCATGTCTATCCATTTCATTATTTGACTAAGTCAAACCCAAAGGTTATTCACGATATAGCTTCATTAAAAGACAGCAAATATTTGACCAAGGGTTCCATAACATTAACGAAAATGTAATTCATTCAAGGGACGGGGTATCACAATTCCTATCCTTATCTGATACAGCACAGTGGCGCACAAGATATTCAACAAACAACTCTGAATGGACCGACCAAGTAACAATGGGAAGCCATGACAACAATCAACTACACAAAAGCAATAAGAGAACATATTAGAAATTAATAACCAAGTCTTTATCAAGTGCCATTCCATATGCAACGACTTGAAAGATCTAGCATACCTCTGAAAGAGCTTTACGGACAACCAAATTTTGTTCATCTAGCAACAACTTTACAGCTTCAACAAGTGAAGGCCTTTTACTATGCCAAGCTTCAGACAACCTCCACATAGTAAACAAAGTTAGTTGATATAGTACATCTAAGGAGATAAATAGCAAACAAATGGCGAGAGGACAGAAACCTAGGAAGTAGATGCTTTAAGACACAAAGTGCACCAAAGGTCAAAGGTTCCTCTTTCAACCTGAATTTCTGATAGTGATAAAGCGTTCAGATCCATGAATGGGGTGAGATGGTGGCAAACATAAAAGTATACAAGAATTTAATATGAAAGCTAATGGTACACCACATGTGTTTTCTGTCCTTCCTGTTTCTATTCAAGGAAATAACAAGAATCGCTTAAAGATAGTAAACCACACAAAGTAATGAGCCTTGAAAATCTTCACGCTCAAAGATGATACCCACATTCAGAAGGAACATGAACAAATTGTCGGGTTTACCAAGCCAATTGTCAGAAAGCAATGTTGAAGTTCATTGTAGGTCTGCCACATGCAAGAACAAGAGAAAGCAAAAAAAATTAGTAAGATGAAATACAAGAACATGTATCCAACGACACATAAAGCACTACTAGTATGTCTAGGAAGATAATGAGCAAGAAACAATGTTATCCCTCTAAGATGGTAAACATGAACATAAAGATCAAGGAAACAAATGGGCACAACAGCAATATCTAACTTTAGAGCATCTATAAAGTTAACAAAATATGTAGGAAACAGAAAACGTAAACCAAAACCAGAAGCAAAAATTGAGGTCAGCCAAGCCTTATAGAAACACTCTTTTGGCAGAAAGTGTACACAAAACACTCAGAAAATCTCAAATTCAGAAGGAAAAAAGATTGAGCCAACTCCTGGTACTGCAAAAAAAAAAAAAACACAACTAAACTACTGGGACTAAATCAACCACCACCTGATTTAAAATCAGCAACAAAACCTGAAAAAGGCTGTACAAGGGAGAAAAGTAATACTTCGTTTCTCAAACAGATTGATAATACTTTCAAATTAAGGAAATACATAAAGCCATAGCTATCAGCTAATGCTCTCAAATGATCTTCTTCTTCTTTTTAGAAACGGCCAATAAAATTTTATTTATCACAATGATAAAAAAATAAAATCGTTACGATAGGAATATCAGGATAGCTGAAAAACACGCTATTCATCAGGTTACGTGGCACATATTCAATAGGCTGCTAACACTTCTTGACCGTAATAACAAGGGGTACTTAAATATTGGTCCTTCCTCACATAGAGACTTGTGTTTTCATCCCGGGCACATTGGAAGGTTATGTTTCTGCCCCTAAATTTAAATAAACCAAACTTTGCTCTTATTGCACTATGTTACCTAAATTTTTGCTCCTATATAGGCAAACAAGTTTGGGACTAAAATCTAAACTTGGAAATCCTCCACCACTATTTCGGTATATACCCAATAAACGAATCCTTTATTATACACTTTCAATTATTGGTTACAAAACCTTCGAATCACGGCAGCTATGCTCGCCCATCTTCTTCTTACTAGCCAAATCCAACCTCGCCGGCGAAACCCTAATCACACCCGACAACCTCCTCCCCGGCAAAGTCAACAGCCGCACCACTATCGCCACCTCCCTCGATAGCGGTAAGGGGTGAACATATTTGTACACTAAATGGACAGAAATATAGCTCTCGTTTGCGTTTGCCACGAAACACAAAAGAAAAACATAAGCAAATAGTTAGATCAAACTTACTTAATCACTTATCATTCAATATGTTCAATTTTAAGTACTGAATTGGTTATGATTAAAGTCACACATTCATCACAAAAACAAATTTCAGTCGCATATGCAATCGCAGGGCGAGCAGGAGCTGCAGTCCCCCCAAGCCTTCAAAAGTAACCTAAGTAAAAATTTCTACAAGTTCTTCAAAATATCACCACTTCCTGTCCACGTAACACTATATGCACCACTGGAATAAAGTAAAGATTTCCTGGTCCGAGTTCAAACGTGCCTATAAATCGTGAACGAACAAACGATGAACCAGAATATAGAGCCGTTGTTAAGCTCTGTCTGAATCAAACATGACATTGAAATATTTCTGATTATTAAAAATTCGTGCGGGAGATAAGAGAACCGAAGAAAGAGTTAGGGTTAGGGCAAAAGAATCAGAACCTCTGTCTGCAGAAGCAGAAGCACCGTATCTCCAATAGAGATCCTCCATTCACGCCCATCTCTCTCTTTCCCTCCCTCCCTCTCCCTCACTCTCTCTCTCTCTCTCCACTGTAATTTTCTGATCGACGAACTCGGCCTATTGCCCTCAATCTTCGAAGGCCTGGCCTGCACTTAAAGGAAGAATCGCAGGGAGGCGTCAAGAGAGGGAGGGTTTTGAAATTTGAAAAAGAAACGACGTGAGGGGATCCAGGAGCGGTTAAGAACTGGAGAAACGACATTTTGAGATACGAGACGACATTGAAGTAAGATCCGCCGGAGAGAGAGAGAGAGAGAGAGAAAGAAGTGAGAACGATGGAATTGCAGAGAGAGAGTGTGACGTTATAAGGAGCGTCCTGTTGTGAATCAATTTGAAAGTGCCCAGAGGCGGTGAAACCGGGCATTAAATGCCATTTGCACTTTAGCCCTCCAAAGATTGTGTAACTAGGACTTCAACCAGAAATAGAGGCCACAGTTCTTGGTCTCCAATAATATGTTGTGCGGGCGGCTATTCGTAATCTCGTATTTTTATCCTTAGCCCGTTAAAAATTTTCAACTATACTCGACAGTTAGTTACCGAAATTGAGATTCATTTTCAGCATCCAATTACCGCAATATAATCTTTTTTTCAACAACTATTTACCGAAAATGTATGTTCGGTAGTTATTTAGTTGAACATATTTTCAACATGTAGTTACCGAAATATAATTTTGTTTTCAACAGCTATTTACCGAAATATTATGTATGATTTTCAACATCTATTTACCGAAATATAGTAGGCTAAGAAAGAAAATACGGGGCTGCAAATAATCGTCCCCATATGTGGTTAGACTTGAAGACTTAACTTTCTCTTTTTGACAGTTCCAGAAGTAATTATCTTCTCATATTATTCGCTCTTACTTCTATTTTAATTCTTAATTGTCACCGACTTACCGTGTCATGCCGACTCACCAAGTCTTGCTTGTTTCAATTAGGAGTGGCAACACCAACAATGGTAGTTTTTTTAGTAGCTTTTTAGTTTGTCTTTTATTCAATTTTTTTTTTTATTTCTTAGTTGTAAGTCAAACTATTGTGAATTATTGGCTTGTCTCATAGAGAAAATTTGAAAAAGTAATGACTTTTACCCGAATATTTTGAAAAAAAAATATTTGATTCAAAAATATTTTACACATATCATAACCTGTAGGCGAATTTTAAAAAAATCACTCAATAATGTAACTACTCTCAAACTAAACAATATGTAGAGCATAACCTATTATATACTATTAAAATCATCAAAGAAAACTCACTGAATATAATATTATTGAACCTCACATGCACACAAATCAAGTGATGTTTGCAAAAATTCAAAACCCTGACATTTAGATCTCAATAACATATCAGAAAGGAGATAGAGAGAGAGAGAGAGAAAAAAAAAAGTAATAAGGGATGGTTAGATCGACCTCTCACCTCGTCACCGTCAGTAATGGCCTGTGGCAAAGGTGATTGTTCAACCTTGTTGGAAAAGTACATGAAAACTACGAAGGGTTTCTTTGCTTTCGATGAAACAAGGAAGAAGAAACATCGTAATAGAGGATCACAGAAGAAGAAAACGGCTGAAGTCTCCGTTAGACTTTTATCAAGTAAAACGGCACCGTTTTGCTTGAGAAGTATAGTAGGCTGTTGTGGATCATTAAATCTCCCTATAACCAAGCCCACAGCAAAAAAAGATCCTCACAAAAGATTTGGATCACTCAGATTCTCTCAGATTTTGTTTTTGCCGGGATTATACAATTTTGAAGGGCCACTTCGTGAATCTTTTTCAGGTTTATTTAAGTGATGATAAAATCCGTAATAATCCAGTTTCTATAACTTGTCAAAAAATTAATGATGTCCCAAATTGTATTATTAATTAATTTTTTGCACTCATTTATCTTGTAATAAAGTAGAGTCGATCAAATATTTTCTTGAAACCTGTTTACTTCAAAATTAATTATTTAGAGGTAAATTTTCACAACACATTTACCTTGAAATAGAATAAATTAACAAACTGAATGGAACTTGTTCAATTTGAGAATATGTGCTTAGAAGTTGATAGATATATTCAATTAACATGATTTTTTTAGTATTGAGTAAATTTTTTTAGACGATAATACAAGTTAATTAATATGTTTCAAATCATCATTACAGTCCAAAGTGGAAGGCTTCAACCCAAAGGTTAATTTAATGAATCCTGGAAATGTCTATCTTTTCGAAGTTAATAATAATGCCTTTTGTCCCGCGGTTTGTTTGGACGATTTTTTCCGGTGTTGTTTTTTTGGGTTTTTTTTTTTTGTAGTTTCTTGAATTCAGAAAATTGGTCTAAACTCCTTAAGTAGGAACTATTGGGCGATTAAGCCCAGGTTAGGTTATCATAAGGCTCAGAGTCCACCGGTTAAAGAATGTTCCTGCTTAAAGTCCTTTAATGGACAAAAATAACCCTGGGGGATACGCGATGGATCATTGTTGTCGATCCTATTAATCGAGGAGAGAGAGAGAGAGAGAGAGAGAGAGCAGTGGAAGCAGAACACGGAAACACGATAGCAGTAGCCGCTGCACACGGTTGTGTCGCAACGGCGGTGGTGACGGGTTCGGTCAGGGAAGAAGTAGGAGGGGAGAGGAGTAGGGAAGGGAAGGAAATAGGGAAGGAGAGAGAAGAAAGGAAGAAAAGGGAAGGGAGTAGAGGTGAGGTGAAATGAGATGAGGTGGTGGCTGTGATCAATGGAACCCAGCGCCCATGGCAGCGGTAGCCATGGCTTCCATTCGTGGTTTAATTTCCTTTTTCTTTTTTTTGTTAGTCAAGAAAGAGAGAGACCAAGAGGGCGAGAGGTGTTACCGGTGGGAAGAGAGAGAGGGAGCTCGCCGATCTTGTGGCTTTTCGGAGGAGTGATAGGTCGCCGGTGGGGGACTCGGGGGTAGTGTTCACCGAGGAAGAAGAGAAGTTGGGTATTTTCAGGTAAAAAAAAATATATATGTAGAGAAAGGTCAGTAAAAACTAACAAAAGATGAGACAAAATTTAATACTTCAATAAATGATCCCATCCCAACAAATCAATAGTATTGGCCGACAAGATTTAACACTCTTTTTTTTTCAAAATATTTGCTTTCTTGTTTGATTTTTCATCTGGTGGCTGCTCACCTTTTTCTTTTTCTTCAAAATATTTGCTTTAATTTGATATTCTAATAACCGACAAATATTATACCTAGAATAATAAAAAGTATCAATTTGGACAGATAATTTTTTTTGAGATAACAAAAAGTATAAAATTAGACAAATAACCATATTTGTTAGTTTAAGAGAGATTACTTTACCTGTCGGTATTTTTAGAACAATAAACATTATAGATTTGGACAAATAACCATATCAGATATAACCTTATCTGTGATATTTTTGGAATTATAAATAGTACAGATTTGGACAGATAACCACATCTATTGGATTTATTACAATTATACAAAAAAAAAAATTGAAAAGATAACCGTATCTGTTGATATTTTTGTGATCTAAAGAGAATAGATTTAGACAAATAATCATATTTGTTGATTTTATTACAATTATAATAAGTACAAAAACAAAAAAAAATTAAAACATGTAATATTATCTATAGAGATAAAGCTATATGTTGCTTTTTTTTTAAAATACAAAGATTAAACTTGCACTGATAACGTTAACTATTGGTTCTTTTAGAAGATATAGAGAATATAATAGCACAAATAACTTTACTTATTAATTTTATCAAGTTTCCTGGTAAAAGAAATTATTATGAGGCCCATTAAAGTTTTTTGGAAAGGAGGCGAACAAAACACAAAACAAAACAAAAAGTTTACAAGAATGAAACCTTAATAGATAGTGAATTTTCCCTACTTTTGAAGCCCTCAACTAATAAAGATAATCTTATTTGGTTCTTGATTTTAAAAAATACAAAGAATAAATTAGCATTAAGATTATTAATTATTTTATTTGGAGTGATAATAAGAAAAAATTGGCAAAGACAACATTATATGGTACTTATTTTGGAGGATACAAAGAATGGATTCTCACAGATAAGGTTATTTGTAACTTTATTTTGGAGAGATAAAAAAAATAGCCGACACTTGAACGCCGGCTCTACTTTCCGAGATCCACCGTCAAGTCAAATCCACCGTCCTTAAATGTCGACACCTCCTTTTCAAGATCATCGACCACTTCGCCGACACTTGAAGAACCAGCTCCGCCGCAGAGATTTATGTACGTGTATGGCCCCACGCCGTTGGGAAACTTCCCATCACCGATTTCAGATCCGACGTGGCATTGGGAGTGGATGTTGAGGGTATTTTTGGAGTCGATCGACTCGAACGAGAATGAGTTCGCATTGGGATCTAATCAAACTGCTCGAATCAACGTTAAGAGTGTTTTGAAAATCACCTCTCATTTTTTAACTACAAAAAAATTGGCTAAAGTAAAAAAAATGAAACACATATGTTGGTTTGGATAGATTTTGAGACACAAGAAATAACCTTATCTGTAAGTCTTTTGGGCACTATACATAATATAGGTTTTGAGAGATAACCATACCTGTTGGTTTCATTGCGATTATATAGAGTTCTTAATTCGCAAAGATAACATCATCTGTTGATTTTTTTGATATAATACACAATACAATTTAAATAGATAACCACATCTATTAATTTTATTGCGATTATAAAGAGTATAGATTTGCAAAGATACATTATCTATTTTGTTTTTGATATAATACGGAGTATGAGTTCAAACAAATAACCATGTTTGTGGAGGAAAATTGTAATATTTGATCATTAAAGGGGAAGTAATTGATATTTGTTGTTAACTATTTTTTTCAGGGTTAATTAGAAACTGGATATAAGATGATGAAACTAGGATTAATACGAATATGGGTTTAGACAAATAACTTTTTCTGTGCGCTTTGTGTATCGCACATATAACGCCATGTGCTTGTCTTTGTGTTATTAGGATGACAAAGTAACACATTTAAGGTTATTTTTTTTTATTTTGTCTTATCTTTTTTATTTTTTATTTTTCTTATTAGAAAGGTACATATAATCGATTTATCAGTTATTAGGATGATAAAGCAACACATTTAATAAGTAGACTTGGAAAGGAAATTCAAATGAGGAGAGAGAGAGAACAAATAGTCATTTGACTTATCTTCTTTCCCATCTCTATACTCAAACTCACCTCAACCAAATACGATAGCAATTGAGTCCCACCATTGCCATCTTTTCTTCCCGAGCTAAGCACCGTCTCCGGTGAGTCTCCCTCCGGTGGCTAATCCCCGGCAAACTCCTCCCTTTGGTCTACTCTACAAACAAACAAAAAAGAAAGAAGGCAACGCAGCCTTGATGTGCTTCGCCGGCAACGAAGGCGGGAACAACTGCTTAAAGAACTTCCACCCCGGCGTTGACCTTCCAGGCGATGGCGATACACCACCCGGTAGCGGGCTCGCGCCGCCATAAGGTACAAACTCAGCCACGGGCTCGTCGCAAATGAATGAGCTAGCGTGTTCTTCGCCCACTATATGTGAACAGCGTCGTTGTTGTTGGTGCCCCTCTACCCGGTGCCGGATTATTTGCCTCGCCTCCGGCGCCTTTCCTGCCGCGGATCCCATGGCTGAGAGTAGTTTTTAAATTGGGCGTGTTTTTTTTTTCTTTTTGACCGAGCTGTGTTTTGTTTGATAGGGATATTTTTGGAAGGAGGGGGAACAAAGTCCTGGCGTCGGGTTGGAAATTATTGATGTCCTTATTGTATTATATATCCTTATACTATGGACTCCTGGCCGAAGCTCTCTTTTGAATTTTTTCTTATTCAAATTTGTTGTGTGTTTGTTACTGTATTAGTCTTGTGTCAAATTTTTATGAATTATTGATTCATCTCAATGGAAAATCGAAAAAATAATTTTTTTAACTTTTACCAAAATATTTTTTGAAATATCAAAGATAAAAGCCCAAAAAGCCCGAATTTAGCGCAAAACTAATAAACGCAATTATTTTTTAAATAAGCACAAAATGTCAAAAAGCCCAAAAAATTAAGAGAAACAACCCCTTCATCCCTTTACCCGACAGTACATTATTATTAAACTGAAAAAATTCCAAATGACCCAAATTCTAAGTTAGAATTTGACATTAGGAATGATAAAAACCTCTTCAATCTCGTCCTAACTTCAATACTACGTTTTGGCAATGCAATTCTAAACTAACATCAACTTTTATAATTTTCAAACTTGTCATATTGTCTAAGTCATTTTTCTTGCACCTGAAAATGAGATAAGTTTAAATCAATGCCATAAAGTTAACAAACTCGAGGATCTTGCAGTGCAGACGTTGTAGTGCAAGGGTGCACTACAGAGGTGTAGTGCGCAATATGAGTCATCCATCTCTACCATCAATTGTCCAAATTTATTAAAAGTATCATACATATGTGCTATTTGAGTTGCCCATATTTACAATCAATTATTCAAATTTGTCAAAACTAATTTCAAAGATAAGATATCCATCTTACCTGTAAGATACTTTTAGCACGTTTGGACCATTATTTGCAGACATGAACGACTAAGGTTGCGTACTACACCCCTATAGTACTCCCTTGCACTACAGGGTCCCGGGTCCTAAATTTAAGGCTTTGTTCAGAAGTTGTGGAAGAGATGGGAAAGGAACGAAAAATTAAAAGAAATTCTCCTTCCTTGTTTGGATCACTATGGAAAGATGAGGGAAAACAACAAAATGAATATAACTTTCCTCATATTTTCTCTTCAACTTTCTCTCTTAATTATTTTCCCTTCCTTTATTTTCTCTTCCATAAGTTCCAACCACATCATAAAATTGTGCCAAATAATATTAAGTCAGTAAAATGACATAACTACTTTTACTATTTTACACTGTAACATATTAGAGAATAAATTTGAGTCAATATTCGAATCCCCACAGAGGCGGAGCTATGTTGGCCATAACTGCTAAACAAAGGACACTACTCCGAGGCAAACCCCCGCTGACACGACGAGCTCTGGCAGCGAGAAGCAAGCACAAACAAGCTGCCAAAACAGCCAACCGGTGAAACATCGTGGCCACTGTAGGCAGAACGCAGTCCGAGGAGCACGAACAACCCAAAAAAACACACACAACAGCTGAAAACTACTAATTATTTACCCACCACCACTACCCACCGGATCTGGGGAAATTAGACCAGGACTCACCGACTAATTATTTACCCACCACCGCTACCCACCGAATCTAGAGAAACCAAACTGGGACTCACCGGACTAGACGAAACCAGACGGAAACAACTTTACACTGGGAGAAATTAACAAAAAAGAAGAAAACAAAAACTACCTCCGAACCACCACAAACCCTACTTATTACCATCCAAACGGAGACGATAAGAGTTTGATTGCCTCCGAACCACCACGATCCGGCCCAAGTTTGCTGAGGAAGACACCACATCACACGAGCCGCCGAGGCTAAGCTGTGCCGTCGGGGTTGCCGGAGCAGAAGCTATAAAGCTGGAGAAGGCATGGAAAACAGTAGATCAGCGTCCTACGATGTCAAAAGGAGAAGAGCCAGGGGTGTGGAGGAGGAGGAGGCCTGGGGGAGGAGAAGAGGCGACACTCTTCGAAAAGTGTAGAGAGAAGGAGGAGATGCTCTTGATCCTTGACAGAGGAAAATTTTTCGGTGTTGAGCGGGTATCACATTGTACCCGCTCGCGCATCCGAGCAGTCCATTTCGTGTTTGAACAGTTCAGATTTGGCGAGAGAAAAGGAAAGAGAAAGTTTTTGGGTGGAAGAAGAGAGAGGGTTTAAATCCGAGCCATCCAAAAATGAATCGGACAGCTCGGATGTGTCGAACGAGTGCCACATAAGCAATACCCGCTCGGCACCGAAAAATTTCCCCTTGACAGAACCACAGTTAGAGAGAGTAGCAGATAAGGATATAGAAGTTAGTAAAACTACTACGTCGTCGTGGCACAATCAAAATACATCGTGGCATTATCGTTTACCTTAAAAAATGAGTCAATCAAATAGATGTCTGGAGAAACCAAACTTAATTGAGTTGGTTGCTCATCTGACTTAGGGGGCGTTTGGACAAATAAGTCACTTTGGCTTTTTTTTTGTCTTTATTCAAATTTTTTTCGCATTTTGTGGCTTATTGTCAATTTTTTGGAGATTATTGCTTCGTTATGACGAGACGAATCGGAAAAGTAAAAAATTTCGATCGAAATCCAAATATTCGTCCTTCCCGCCAAATCTCGTCGAAATTCCAAAAAAATTGGATTTCGATCGAAATTTTTTACTTTTCCGATTCGTCTCGTCATAACGAAGCAATAATCCCCAAAAAATTGACAATAAGCCACAAAATGCGAAAAAAATTTGAAAAAAGACAAAAAATAAACCAAAATGACTTATTTGTCCAAACGCCCCCTTATTAGACCAAAATAGGTCAACTTATTTGGTTGTATTCTCATTCTGACATTCAAAAAAATCTAATAATATCCTTATATAAACAAAACACATTTTTCTATAAAAACCCACAACCTCATTTTGTAAATCGCTAATCCCCCGACACACCCCGGCCCCACAACCCATTCCCCGGATTACCCCCCTTCTCTCTCTCTCCCTCTCTCTCTCTTTTCTTTCTTTCTTTTACGGTTTGCCTCTTTTTTTTTTTTTTTCTTTTTCCCCTTTTCGTTCTTTCTTTCTTTCCAGTTTGGCTTTTTTTTTTGGCCGCTTTATTTCCTTTTATTTCTATCTAGTTTGAAATTTTTTTTCTCTTTATTTCTTCTTCTTTCTTTTCAATTTGAAATTTTTTTTTCTTTTTTTAATTTTCAATTATTTTCTTTATTTGTTTCTTTTCCCATTTACCTCCCTTCTGTTTTTTTTTTTTTGGATTAACTCAATCCGGTTATTAAAAAAAAAAAAAAGTGGTCAGTGGTCTAGGCAACCGAGCAACCGAATAATTTTTCCTCATAGGTTCCGCAAAAAACAAAATTTTCTTGCCGATCAAAAAAAAAATCTCTCAAAAAAATTTCAATGCAACGACTATTTATAATACATATCTCACAAAATGTGGGGATCACAAGTGACAGCGTTACAAATAACTATTGCATTGAAAATTTTTTCCGATAGAGAGAGACTAAGAACTCATCGTTAACAAACAAAAGGGCAACTATTAGTAGAGTGTATGTTTCTGTAGAACTTCAAATTTCTGTTTCTGATTTTTCCAAGTCCATATCAAATAGGACTTCAAAGTTTGGAAGAACGACCAACTCAAATCACCATCTTCTTTGATAAAAAAAAATCACCATTTTCTCTGCAAATTACTAATATCATTTGTTTGTATTCGGACAAATGTCTTTATCAAAGTAAAGTTTCACTTCATCTACTGCGCAACCAAAATCTCGGGGTGCTAGCGTAAAATTTGTATGAGTGAAAAACAGATAAACAAGAGTGTGAGAGAGATTGGCCATATGAATCGTTGTAATCTGGGTTTCGAAATGAGTTTTGTTTTTCTCTTGGGTTCATGCGTCTTCTCCGTTTAAGACCGATCGAAGAGGAAAAAATTTCAATCTGAAGAGAAAGAAAAAGAAATAAAGAGAAAAAAAAAAGAAAAAAAGATTTCAAACTGGATAGAAATAAAGGAAATAAAGTGAGAAAAAAAAAAGAAAAAAAGATTTCAAACTGGATAGAAATAGAAGTAAATAAAGCGAAAAAAAAGACAGACTGGAAAGAAAGAAAGAAAAGGGGGGAAAAAAGGCAAATTGGAAAAGACTTTCTTTTTCTCTCGAAATTAAAGAAGTTAGAAAATTGGAAAAACTATATATTTTTGTGGTAGTTTAAACTGTATAAAGAGGTTGAGAAATTAAGTGGTCCAAAATTCAATCCGTTTGAACGGGTTGAAAGATTTTAGTTTTCTGATCATTTTATTCTAGATTATCATAATTGAATTTTGACTGTAGGGCTCTCATTGATTAACCCTAAGAAAGTCATAAAATCAAATATCTCTTAGGGTTAATCAACGAGAGCCCTACAGTCAGAATTTAATTATGATCATTTAGAATAAAATGATCAGAAAACTAAAATCTTTCCACTCGTTCAAACGGATTGAATTTTGGAATACTTAATTTTCCAACATCTTTATACAGTTTAAACTACCACAAAAACATATAGTTTTTTCATTTTCTATTATTTTACCATCAATATTAGGCTTGTTTGATAGGTTTCGTTGAGTAGATTTCAAAAATATAAAATTTATTTTAAAACAATACGTCAAGAAAAAGTTATTATCATTTAAAATTTTATAACAAAAAAATTAAATGAGAGAGAGAGGAGGGGAGGGGGGTAACGTGGGAAAACTGGGGTGGGGTCGGGGGGATTAGCAGCTCTCCCTCATTTTCTCTCCCCTCTCCTCCCCTCGTCTCTTTTTCAAATGCATGTCTTCAATGTTTTCATCCCCTTTTCCCTCCAGGATATTATTTTCTACGACTCCATTGTTGCAATGACGATCACAAATCCAAAAACCACTTTGAGCTTGTGCTTGATCAAGAACGATGGGATTGCTGTTTTGACCTAAAGAATGGTGTTGTTATTACTGTTACCCAAAAGGCAACCCAAGAGAGAGGGGGGGGGGGAGGGGGGGAATTAGGTTTCCAATGAAAATACCAAAATAAAAGAATGGTTGACAAAACAAAATAAAACAATTAAGCAACTAAATAATTAAGTAGCAATAGATAAAAAATACGTCAAGAAAAAGTTATTACCATTTAAAATTTTATAACAAAAAAATAAAATGAGAGAGAGAGAGAGAGAGAGAGAGAGAGAGAGAGAGGAGGGGGGGGGGGGGGGGATTAGCAGCTCTCCCTCATTTTCTCTCCCCTCTCCTCCCCTCCTCTCTTTTTCAAATGCATGTCTTCAATGTTTTCATCCCCTTTTCCCTCCAAGATATTATTTTCTACGACTCCATTGTTGCAATGATGATCACAAATCCATAAACCACTTCGAGCTTGTGCTTGATCAAGAACGATGGGATTGTTGTTTTCGACCTAAAGAATGCTGCTGTTATTGGTCGTCCATGATTACTGTTACCCAAAAGGCAACCCAAGAGGGGGGTGAATTAGGTTTCTAATGAAAATACCAAAATAAAAAAATGCTTGACTAAATAAAATAAAACAATTAAGCAACTAAATAATTAAGTAGCAATAGACAAAAAATAAAACAGTTAAGGGAGAGATTTATAGTGGTTCGGTCCTAGCTTTGTCCGTTGCTCAGCCTAGTCCACTGGCCTAAGGAGTCGCAGTCTTACTAATCAATCAACCAACTTCTGCTGCCGATTAAACCTTACAACCCCGCCACTAACTTTTCCGAGGAGTTAGACGAACCGCTGGAGTAGGTCTCTCAAACTCTAAAATCACTCTCAAAACAACTCCTAGTTCTGTAACTGAACCACAACTCACTGTCTCCGTACAACCACTGAGAAAAATATGTGAAGTGAAAAACTCACTCATAGAGTGATTACAACAATTTTGCTCTCAAACTAATAATGTGAAAATGAAGTATGAGAGAAGGATGATGTTTGCTCTGTATTGCTCTAATGTTGCTTGGTGTGTTCTTCTTCAGAAGCTTTCCTTTTTATAGCCTTCCGAACGTCAGAAACATTTCTGTTGAGAAAAAAATCTTCCAGCAGTGAACTTGATCTTCATTAAATGCAAATATGGACGTTGAGCTGAAAATCATAAGGGAATAGATTTCCAACGTTCCATGTGGTATTAAACTCCCAAGTTCCCAAGTCAACAAAGGCTGCCAAAGGAAATTACTCTGGGCCCAATTTCAGAAATCTTTTTAAAAAATAAGCAGTTTATTTTACATTTTCGAACTCAAAAATAATATAAATGAAAATAAATTTTCCATTTTGTTTGCATCGTATAAATCCATATTGCATTTTTTTATATTTCAATAAATTATAATTTTTAAACTTAAAACTACCTTCTTAAATAATAAGAATTTTTTTTGCGTTGCGGAACCGGACAAGCTCTAGACCACCACAAAACCGGTTGACCACTGAAAAGATCTGGACGTCTGCTTTTGTAAACAGGGATTCATGGGGTGGAAAACAACTTGATCAATTATGGGCTGAAGGTTTATATTAAAAAAAAAATAGTTTTATTCGTGGCCCACTAAAAAGAAGCCATTTTGCACGAAAGCAGAACTCATTGATTCTATTAGGAATTTAGGATTACAGCAAAGTATTTCTTTGGTTCTAATAAAACATTTTGACAAAGCTTTTAAGAAATAAATTTTGTCATAGAAAATAATCAAAATCAATTATTTCTAACAATTACATCAACTGCATGTTACAGGACATCTCAAGCATGAAGGCTGTCATCCTCGATTCTCACATGTATCCTAGTATTATTTGTTGTGCAAGAAGCGGCGATTTTTATGATTTGGGGTGTTAGTGGGCTAGGAGAAAGTGGCGGTGGAGTGGTTGGGAATGTGAGGAAGGCGACGGAGATATGGGTGGTGATTGATGCAAGACCAATTTTGAATTTTATGATGTTTTCTAAACCTATTTTTTCCAAAATTTATCACAATCGTACACTGGTGCAAGACCGATTTCAAAATTTATCATGTTTTCTAAAGCTTATAACTTTTTGAAATTTATCACAATAGGTACTGATGCAAGACCAATTTTGAAATTTATCCGCTCGGTTCACCATTTTTTCGAAAGTTATCATTTTCGAATATTAACATGGATAGAAGGGCAGTTTTTGCCTTCGATTTTTGTTTTCTTTACTTTTGACAAAATGCGATTTCAAAAAATTTAGTTATGGACGAAAAAGAAAAAAGAAAAGATGCAACGTGAAACTAACCTGCTCACCCATCAAGTCCTAAGATTAAAAAAAGAAAGCCCCATGAATTACTTAAAAACACAAAAATAAAACAGAGAGATCAGTCATTACATATGATTTGTGGTTCGGTTGTACACTAATGAGTAATGGCAGGGTGGTGTATTAAGAGCATCTCCAATGGTGGTGGGTGCCATTTTTGTGGGTGTCAAAGTTAAATTTGGCATGCTATAGTATTTTGGCACCCTAATTTGGTCAAACTGCTCCAATGATAGGAGAGCCAAAATTTGGTACCCTTTCTCAACTACCTTCCAACAACTTTTTTTTTAACTAACTTTTAAGATCCACCACGACCTACCTCCCCATGGATCCACACCAACATACCTATACTATGAGATCCACCAAAAAGGTACCAATTTGGATACAAAATCTGGGTATTAGAATCTGGGTATTAGAATGTTTGGAGAAGTTTTTGTCTTGTAATTTTGTTTTGGTTCAGTACAATATTTGTTTTCACAATTGAAATTGGAGGGGAAGAGTTGACATGGCACAAATGACTTGGGCCATTTTCCTCAGCCAGAAGAAATGGCTCCGTCCATTTTTGGCAGGGCAAATGGTTCCCCATTGGGGAGGCTGAAAATGGATAGGGTGCCAAAAAATGGATTATGATAAAATGAGTTCTTCAATCAAATATAAGATGAAAACATGACTCATGCCGATGTCATGAATGGAAACATATGTAAAATATAAGATGAAAAATATAACTCATGCTGATGTCATAGATGAAAACAAAACATAAGTAGTGGGTGGTTTTAGAACTATGATTAATGTCATCCATTCCATCATTTTCATGTAGGCTGCAACGAGCTAAGTCAAGTTTTGAAACATATTGGTTTGGCTCATCAGAAAATGGTTTGCTTGACATGAGCCATAAAAAATAGGCTCGAGCTCAACTCGCAAAAAGTTCAGCGCTCACGCTCAAGAGGTGAATGTAAAGTGGAGAGAGCCAAAGTGCTATACTTATTGTATGGGAGATTCTCTCCACACTAGTTGTACATTATTTCGATGTGGGACTAATGGAGTTGGGGAACCTCTCATATGCACATTCTTTTGTGTTGTCCCACATCGAAAGACCAGAGGCTCACCAGCCCTCTTCTCAAGGCTTCATGATCCAGTTGTGTTGGCGCCCAAATGGTGATACTTGGGGCTTGAAAATCGTTCCAAAATCTTCTTAACGGGTAAATAAGGTCAAATTATACCGAATATATATTTATATATATATGGCCCATTTGGGAGCCTATTTTTTTTTTTTGCATTTTACGTTTTGGATTATGCATAATAGAATTTTAGATTATGGTCAAAATAGATTAGGAATATGTAGAGTATTTGAAAATATATGCAGAATAGATTTTGCAATATAATAGTATTTGGGAGGATAATCGGCAAAATACATTGTGAGTCAGTTTTTTACTATCATGCCATTGATTATAATTGTATTTTAACTCGTATAAATGCACATTTATTTTTAGATATTGTTGATTAAAAATATCATTTGGTCCTTCCTTTTCACAAATACTTGTGTCCCATATTTGAAAGTCTCCTTTCTCTTCGAAAGCAAAAAGTCTTAAAATATTACATTAATAAATTTGAAGGTAAGATTATTTTGTGATGCAGATAGAAAATATAAACGATAAACGACGGATATTAAATTTTCTACATAATAACGACTAGGACTTCATATACCATGAGGGAAAATCTAGAATCATCATAAAAATTAAGCAGGAGTATTTTGGTCTTTTTAGACGTAAGAGAAAACAAAATCCGAAATGAGAATGCGAAATCTTCTTCCGGACTAATTCTCAATTTGTCCCTGTAAAATATGGTTTATAATTTGGCTCCCAAACATCAAATGCAAAAATGTAAAATGAATAATCCATTAGTTCCAAACGAGCTTAGAGCATCTCCACTCCTTACTCAATTTTTTACCCAAAGTTGAGTAAAAATTTGGGTAAAAACTTGATTTGGTATGAAGCATCCAATAGGCAAATGCAAATCTAGGCATAAATTTGAGTAAAGGTTTCATTAATGACATCGTTGTAAATTTAAGGAGGAGAAAATAGCCGTAAAAAATTTGTGTAAGAATTTGGTTCAAACCAAATTTGGGGAAAATTTAAGTAAAACTCAAATTTTGATATGAGTTTGAGTAAGGAATGGAGTGGTATTTTGGTGATTTTTACTCAAATTTGAGTAAGGAATGGAGATGCTCTCATAATAAGTACACACATAGTCCAGCTAGCGAGCTCAACCGAGCTGAGTTGATAGTAGCTTGGACTTGGCTCGTTTTCTGAAACGAGTTGTGAAACAAGGCTCGAGCTCGTTCATATGGCCACCGAGTCAACCTTGAACGAGACGTTTTCGAGCTGAGCCGCTCGTGAATAGCTCAGCTCATTTGCAACTGTATACACATTTACCAGAATGATGGACCTTTAAATGATGAACAACCCTTGCAAATTATTCCCAGTTTCCACTCTATTCGAGTTGGTCAGGGTATTCTACCAATCACACCAAAATATAAAAGGGGGTCGCTATTCGCAACTCTTTATTTTCTCCATTAGCCCATTTCCTTCACTTAAAACATCCCCAATATTTTAAAATACAAATTTTCTTCATATAATCCATTAAATGCACCTAATCTTCCCATTATACCCTTCTCTTCTCCTCTACCCGATGTCCGACGTTCCCAAAAAACAAAACCCTTCTCCTCTCTTCCTCCATAGCCACCACCCCAAATCCTCCATATCCAGCCGCCGCCGCACCACTGCCCCTCTGTCCATGCCTCCACCATCTCCACCACAGCCCGCCATAGCCACCACCACCACCAAATCCAGAACTCCGCCGCACCATTGCCATTCCTTCTTGTCCTCTGCCAAACAGTATACG
The DNA here is from genome assembly GCA_025413875.1 of Rhododendron molle. Taxonomy (NCBI): domain Eukaryota; kingdom Viridiplantae; phylum Streptophyta; class Magnoliopsida; order Ericales; family Ericaceae; genus Rhododendron; species Rhododendron molle. The sequence continues at coordinate 17,409,455 of CM046390.1, forward strand.
AAGAATCCTATGCATATACATTTCGGTAATTGCTATTCAAAACAAGTATCAAATTCGATAACTAGATGTCGAAATTGTATGCACAATTCGGTAACTAACTGACGAACTCTAGTAAGTGAAAAGTCCCTTTGAAAACGAGTATGAATTTTGGTAACTAGATGTCGAAAATGCATACACAATTCGATAATTAACTGCTGAACTAGAGTATAACAAAACTAGTATACATATTTTCGGTATTTGACTGCTGAAATTATATTTATATATTACTGTAACTAACTATCGAGTATGGTAATGTTTTATGGTAGTTAACTACCGAAATTACTCAACTTTTTCGGACCTGAAATACCGAAAAATTGGTAAAAAATTTGTAAATTCTGAGCGAAGTTGGCTTCTCCCACGCGAATTAAGTCAGCTTCTTTTTCTTGACAACATTTTTGTTCTCCTCACCCATCATACCGTTGCCGATAGAATTTAATTCCATTTCAATTTCAAAATCAAAACCAAGAAGTGGATCATCTTTTTTTTTAATAGAAGGAGTGGAACCTTCCATTGATACAATATTTGGCTCTTACTTCCATTGATACAATATTTGGCTCTTGCTACTTTATTGAGATTGATTGAAATGATGAACAAGTTTTAGAGAGAGGAGAAGAGAGAGGGTGCAGATGAAGAAGAAAGATGGATGGATTTTGATTGTGCGGAGGAACTAGTCGACTAGTTCATCAGTCAAAATATATATATATTTTTTAAAACCATGGCTCGTGAATTTGAGGGGGAATGGGAGGAAGATGATGTTGGGACAAGTAGGTCATTTTGTATTTGAGAGCCTGTTGTAATTAATTGAGAAATTTTAACGAATTAATGAAGAAAATAGAGGATTGTGAATAGCTGCCCCAACATAAAACTTTATCCGCTCAAAAATGCCTATCCCATCCACGTCAGCTCGGGAGAAGATTCAGAGAGAGAGAGAGAGAAGAAAAACTAAAAACAGGACGCCAACAACCAAGAATTATAGAAACACAAAGAAAACGACATTTCTAACTTCATTCAACAACAAATAGTACATAAACAACAAAATTTCCTGCCCCCCTCTCTTCTTTTTGGATCTCACCAAAGCCTCCACAAGGTATGTTCTCTATCTGTCTGTTGCATCTCTGAAGTCTTCTGAGTCTCAGTAGAGTCCAATGTATTGCCTGCACTGAAAAAGCAGTTACACGGTTTTAGCTAGAATCTTCTGTATAAGAGGATTTTGTTGGAAAATCTAGAAATGCTTCGTATCGTCCATGTGATTATCTTTTAGTTGATTATCTTTTGGGTTTTTTTATTTCTGGTAATGTTGCAAAAGATTCTAGTTAATTTCATATGTGAATTTTGAATTAAGTCAATGTTTGACTATGTATTGTGAACTGGGGTTTAGAATTGTCGAACTCAATGTATCTGAACAGACAAATTAGGGTTGTGCTATAGATGTTTGGATTTATATGGAATCTTGGAGGAATGTGATTGAGTTTTATGAAGTTTAGGACGTGTTTTTACCCAAGGATTGGTCACTAGAGGCGGCTCCACTCTTAGAGTTGAGTGGTCAAGTGAACACCCTACAATTAGTAATTTTATTTTAGGCTTTAGTTGAGCGCTCACCCTTTTATTATTTTAACAACCATCAATTCAAGTAATTGATAGTTGAACACCTAATTCATTAGCCCAAACAAGGTATATTTTCATAAGGACAAAACTATGAAAAATAGAGAGAAAAAAAGTGACCCGTTGGTACCAGTATCGTGCTCTGGCTTCTTTCTGAATGACACTAGACTCTACGTCTCCAAAAATAAGAGAATGTCCTAACAAATCCGTGTCAACCTATTCACCACAATTTCCCCTAAAAAAATATTACTAGTAGATTTATACGCCCGCTTAATCTCGCTTGGCCCCAAATGGAAAATTTCATCAAGAAAAATTTGAAATCTCAATATTCGTACTACTAATGTCTTCGTCATTTCTGTCTTTTTAGGTTGTGAAACAGATGGTTGTGGAGGACGTTAGGCCATTTCCGTCCCTTTACTGAAAGTTTTATGGAAAATTTTCTTTCAGTCTGTTCGAATAAGAAACTGCATAAAAGCTTTATTTGATAAGAAACACTTTTATGGGCAAACGCATAAATTGAGTAAGCTTCATTAATGGCACAGTGATAACTAGTAAGTTCAAAAGTCAAAAAGTAGTCGTGGAAAACTTGAGTAAAGAAGTTAGTACCCGTTGATTTGACTAAAAATTTATTGTAATTATTTGATGTGGATTTGATTGAGGGAGTGGAGATGTATGAAGCGAAGTCCCACATCGCTTGGGTTCCAAAGTAATATGAAGAATATAAACGTGAGGGCACCCTCACTTCAATAGCTAGATTTAGGGTTGAGTTCTATCCAAGACCGTGTAATATGGTATCAGAGCCGGGTATGCCAAGGATGGGAAGGGTGCGTGTCCCTAGCCTGCACGCGGCAGGTGCTGCCGAGGGATCACGCTAGGCATGAGGGAGGGTGTGAAGGGAAGTTCCACATCACTTGGGTTCCAAAGTAATTTGAAGAATATAAGCTTGAGGGCACCCTCACTTCAATAGCTAGCTTTTTGGGTTGAGTTCTACCCAAGACCGTGTAACAAGATGAATCTGAGGATTTTTGTTTTACAAATTTAGGTTATGTGTCAAGATTTTTAGAGGCTGGAGGTGCCTTTACGAAAGGAATGGTTTCGTTCAATTTTGTCTTGACATAAGATAATGTTAATAACTTGGGTCTCTCTCATCCCTTTGTGGAATACTGTTAGTTTCGAGTTTAAGTTAAACGAAATAAGTACTTCGCTTGTCAACTGAACCAACATTGATCGAAATTTAAGTTACTCGAACTTTCACTTCTGATGTTCTTTCTAGCATTTAAAGACGACATAGGAAAAGAGATGTTTTGGACACTTTAAAGAACTTACATTGTGTTTCATAGACTGACAGCAATATTGAAAGGTTTGTATCACGATTAAGTGTTTGGGCATTATAAGCGGGTTTCTTTACCCACCCTATATCAACCCACAAAACTCACTCCATGAATCCGAATTGGTTGATAACTAAGGGACATCGGAGAATATGTATTTGCCATGAATCTGAGTTGTTCTTATTATAAGGGGCAATGCAATGGCAAGAATATTAGCTTCCTAGAAGCAAGGGAATCATGTATGAGTGCTTCAAGATTAAATGAATGAATCGACGTGTTATCATTGTGTAAATAATCCTTTCAAAAAAAAAATTTGTGTAAATTATGGAAAAGGGGTTATTTGGTTAGTTTATTAGTGGTTCTCAAAGACAGTACATTATGATATTGAACCAGATTGTAAACGACTACAGTTCTACTTTGAGATGTATGAACTCTTTAACTTATAAGCATCCCAAACATGATTGGACAATTGAGGTTAATAATCCCGCTGTAGTTGTGTTAATGGTTCATCGATAATGCGTGAAATGAATTAATAATAACAGTACCAACGCGACTGGGTTGTGTATTTTACCAAGTATGCTTGATAGAAAAACATCATTCTTTTAATGCCCTTTGAAATATTGAAAGAGCTCATATTATTGTCTAGTTTTCTTTCCTGTTATTTTTCCTTTTTTATTGCTCGAACTCTTTTTATGCAGAGCAACTGCTGCATTCCAAGTTGTCACACCTTATAACACAACTTTGAGACAGCTGAGAGACATTTGTCAACAAGTATTATGTCATAGCGAAAGGGAATGTTCGTTCATTTTTGTAGCAATGGAAGGCAGTACTGGAAATTCCCTCTCCGGTAAGAAAACATTGGAGGACAATGATGTAAACAAGAGTACAGCTGACATTGCAACTTCCACTGTATACGTCAATCATGGTAAGCCTTCTACTTAGAGATCCGGGGATACAAGTTTTTCTTTGTTTTGATAGATAGCTCATTAAATTCCAACTAACATGAAACATAGATCTTATGAAGTTATGCTACAATTGTGGGGCTTAGAGCAATGCTTCTGGTTTGAGCGAATGGAAGTTTTGGATCTCCTGGGATTTACAATTGTGGGTACTTTGTTTTTCTTAGTACAGATTCTCACTCATAAATTGAAGGAGAACAAAAGAGTTGGCTATGGTTGTTTGAGTTCAACTCTTATCTAAGCAATCCCAATGCCTGATTCTCTCTCCTAGTCATTTTCTCTCCTAGATGCAACTGTATTTTACCAACAACCCAATTGATCCGTTTGGTGAAAGTCACATCATTTACCAATGATTCTGTTCAACAAAAAAAATTGAGGGGACTACAACCTAAGGCATTTAGACGGGGCGGTCCACCACTGAAAGCCATCGAGAACAAAATTTAGAAAGATAATTTTCATAGTATGTGATGGCTGAGTGGTAGGACTCAGAGAGAAAGGGTTAGGAATGCATGAATTGGGAGATAGACGAGCAAAAATCTATTAAGATGGTTCGGAGATTTACAATTAAGTCCAGTAAGCACTCTTACGAAGAGTGACTGAGTCAAATTGAGTTAAAGCGCTGGCTTTCGTTCCCACGAACAAAGCTCGCCAGCGTTTTGACAGTATGATAGCAGTCCTCCGTTTTCTGTTTCGCCTGGGGTTGGTTTCTCAGATTGATTTCCATCAGCGCTCTGTTGTTAAACTTTGATATGGACCTCCACCATGCCGAGGCGGCTTAGTGTCAGGGTTTCTAACTCCACTTGTACCGATCCATCTTGACGGTGCGAAGAGAGCGGGTCGTGCTTAGGATCTAGACATTAGCTTGTCTCTTTGTGTTTCATGTGTATTCATTGGTTATGGGCCTGGTTGTAGTTTTTTATCGATGTATTCGGATGGAAATTGTTGTAAGTGCTAGATGGCTTTTTCGTGATTGCAATGTGCTTCGGATGAATTAAAAAAAAAATTTGAGGGTAATGCTAGGGAACAAGTGAAGCTAAAATCTATTTGGTTTGGGAGTCTGGGACAATAAAGAAGCACAAGTTTTCTTTTGATGTTACTGAAAGTATGATGGAGTGGAGTGGTTCAATATTTTTATTTTCCCCCTAGTCGGGCAAAGGCTTAGTTTAGTTGAGTAGTGGATGCCATAGAGGATGGCTTGATGTTCTCAAAGCTATAGTTTTCTCTTCTAGTATCTTTCGAAATCTGTTCTTGTTAGACTGACCTTGGATAAGTATGTGATGGAACCATCAAATTTCTTTCAGATTTTGGGTTTCATGAAGAACTGATATGAGAGCACCAAAGATAGAGTGTTTGCTGATGGGCAGTTGCATTTAGCAAGGGTTTCTTTAAATGGAAACTTCATATATACACACACACACACATATATCGGGACAATTCCGGAGACCCCTAAAAAAACCTCTAAACCACCTCTCCACACCCCCCCAAGTTCCCAATCGAATTTTGATGATCCAAGCCGCTTAATGTAATTAGAACGTGATTTTAAGGGTACCTGTGAGAAATCAACAAAAAAAAAAAAATGACCGGGAAAGGCTTCCGAACATGTTTTTATTGAACTTTATTGAACGGTTCAATAAAAAACTGCTCAAATCAAGCCCTTCCCGGTTTTTTTTTTTGTCAATTTCTTGTGTGCTCCCTTAAAATCACGTTTTGAACACATTGAGAGGCTCGGATCATCAAAAATTTTTTAGGGGTCCCCGGAACTGCCCTCTATATATATGTGTGTGTGTGTGTATATGTGCAGTTGCATTTATCAGTAATGTCGTTCAATGGAAATTCAAGAGGTATATGACACAAGTCAGTGACAGATGTGCATCCAAAATAGACGGCCACGAGAAGAAAATTTCACTAAAGAAATTTCATCAACTCTCTTGATTGTAGGTCTGTGGCATTTTGCACGGTGAGTAAGATACAGACTAATAGCACGAGTCAAGGAGTATCTGATCAATAAAAGATGTTACGTATAAAATTAAGATGACTGGAACTATTACATTTGATACATTTGCGACTATGGTACTCTCTCACATATTGGGGCCCAGCATTGTGTTTTATTTATTTTTTGCTTTTTTGGCCTTAATAAAAATTTTGTCACTTGCGTTCTTATGAACTTAACTTAAATCTGAAAATTTTGTCCTGATTTGAATTTTTTTCACATTTGTTAATTTTGCGTCAAATTTTTGTGGGTTATTGATTCGTTTCGACGGGAGGAATCGGAAAAGTAAAAAAATTTCACTTTTATCCAAGTATTTTGAGAAAAAACCACTTTTTAGTGCAAAAATGTCACTTTTTGTGCTAAAAAGTGGTTATTTCTCAAAATACTTGGGTAAAATTGAATTTTTTTTTAATTTTCTGATTCATCTCGTCGAGACGAATCAATAGCCAACGAAAGTTTGGCATAAAACTAACAAATGCGAAAAAAATTCAAATAAGGACAAAATTTTCAGATTTAAGTTAAGTTAAAGTTAAGCTCATAAGAACGCAGAATACATTGAATACATTGGGGGATTGGTTTCTCCGGTTCTTGACAAAAAGTGCCTTATGAAAACATTGGAGACATGTAGTACTTTCTTTGACATCATAACGACGTGGTATGGATGGTGTTCTTTTACATGCTGCTATTTTTTCTTAGTTTTAGTACTCTCTGTCTCTGGTATCTTTGGTGTTAAGGATGAGTAACATGGCTGAATGTATTATGTAGCTGAAATTGCTTGGCAGCAAAACAGAAGACAATGGATTGGAGATCAAAGTCAAAAGTTCAAAAGAATGCCAAAGGATCCAATAATCAGGTACATTATTTTGGCCAAGTATTTAATTGTAAGGTGCATGATTTTGTCATCACTTCTATGGTATAGGGCAACCTGTTCATTGTATTTGCGATCTACTTCATCACCATTTACAAGAAACATTACACATCCAATCATGCTCTGGGAAGTGTTCAACTAGCTACACTAGTCTGTCGTTTAGTTTGTGATTAATTTTATATTTTCTGCCGCTGTCATGCACGTTTTTCTTTCCAAATGTTCATTTTGGCTCATTCACTCATATGTGAACATTCGCGAAAATTTCTTCTACAGCTGGTCGACCACGTATGAAGATTTGCTATGCAATGATGAGCCTTTTCCTGAGGCCATTCCCTTAGCTGTAAGGATCTCCAATACACATACCCACACGCTACATCCTTCATGTATTCGCTTCCCGTATATTTTGGACAAGCAGATCCTATTTGTAGACACTGATGTGAAGTTGATCTTCTGAATTTGCAGGAGATGGTAGATTTTTTAGTTGATATTTGGCAAGATGATGGACTTTATGATTAGAGAATCAACAACACTACCTTTTTGTGCAGTTTGATTTGCAGGCGGGAATAAGTAGATCATGACGGTTAAAATAATGGATACCCATTTTTACCATTATGCCTACAGATTCAGTTGATACTCAATTCTTTAGCCAATTGTTTGATTTCTGAGGCTTTTGAATTGCCTACTATAGCCTTCAGGGATGTTCCTCTGTATAACAGCCAGAGGATAGGTGGTAATCTGATTGTTGTTGATGTAGCTAGTGTAGAAGTTTTGACAAATAGATAGTTTGACACTCTTACCTATTCTTGTACCAGAACATTTGGTCTATTTTAGTCCACTATTTTAGCATATTTACACCAGATTTTTGTGGGAAGCTCGATGCTCTGTTTGGATGGTAGAGTTGTCTTTAGCCATTACGACCATATGGTGAAACTAGTTGTAATTAATTTGTAGCTCTAATCCCTTTTTTTGACAAGGAATAAAGTCCAAACTAAATTGCAAAGAAGCCTTACAGCCCCGTTCAGATGTCAAGAAAGGATCTACCTAATAAAACACAATGGTCTGAGGACCACACAAACACAAGTTGAAAGAAAGGCTGAGATTCATTTGATCCAAGGGCTAATGTGTGCTCTCCAACTCTCTTAAGAAAACACCCACACTCTTACAAATATATTATAAAAATGCCATCGGTTCGGCACTACGGGGTGCGTAGTGCCGTAGGCACGGAAAAGCACTAGTATGGAATATGATGAGAAAGTAAACTTTTCCACATATTTTTTTACCTGCTGTCTCTTGACTTGGAATCTGCAAAGCATATCATCATGTCTTTTAGGAGTGTGGTCATTTGTTGATAACTTCCTTCTGTTGTAACTATGATGATATATATAGCATCAGGATACATTCTACAATAAAATCCCAACCATGTCCCGATTTTCACTTGGAAAAAAGTTTAGAGACACTTTCAAATCTGATTCATTCTCCAATTATATAGCAAGATCCCTTTTTATTATGCTTCTGATTTGAGACTTGCCTGAGGTGCAAGGTCATGCCGGCTTTGTCCCATAGTTTGCAAAAGCAAAGACACCATGGATACTGCAATAGATCATAGGTGCGTTCTTTTATTCAAGCTCAAACCAAACAAAACCAATAGCCCCAGAATCAAATCCAGGCTGTACAAACTTTTCACCTTAGGAGAGCTAAAAGTTCAAAAAGCAAAGGACCAGTATAGCATCAAACCTTACAAGAAAAACCAAGGAGCAAAGCTTGCTTACACACTAACGAGAGAATACAAACAACTAAAAAACCAGGAACATAGGGGATAGTTTTTTTTTCACCAAGTAAAAGACGTGGATGAGGGGGTGACCGGGAATAGCAACCATCTCCTGGGTATGACCATAGGGACTCCAGACCCGCAGTAGGCCTCAAAAGGGACCAAAGAGCCTTAGTAACTACCGACACACCTAGGGCTAGACTGGCTAGTGGACCACAGTCGGGCTTTGCAAGAGGACCAAGTTTGAGAGAACGTCGTTTCCACGACTCAAACCCACCTAGGCCTGTCAATAGACCGGATCCGATCCGAATCCGATAACGTAGATCCGATAATCCGAATCCGGTAATCCAAATTCAGATCGGATCGGATTGTTTTTTATTTTGAAAAAAAATGTGTTAAGAAGCCGTATTTTTTTAAAAAAAAAATTATGGAAAATAATTTTTTTGAATTTTTATTTATTTACTTATTTGCTAAAATTTTTAAAGTAAAAAAAGTTTTCGGATTCGGATTTTTCGGATCGGATCCGGCCCATTGACAGGCCTACCCACAGTGACCTGGCCTCCTGACCACCCAAACCTTGTGGGAGTAAGCCATGAGCCATTAGGCTACCACCCCCTCTGTTAAAAGGTGAAAAAATTAAGCAAACTATTCTTTTGTCTTTTAACAGAAGGCAAAGGTGGTTGTTGAAGAATGTATCTTTCTGTAAGTCCCCATCTGGCACACAAAACCATGTTTACCATCAATGGTTTCATCCCTTCCAGAGAGCTCAATAAATCTCTTAGTGAATTGATAGTTGCCAAAGCAATTCGGTTATCGTTTAGGGCTTTCTGCTGGGATAACCGGTGATTTCCCTCCATCCAAATAAAATAGACGGCTGCAGCCAGGCAACTCTGCATAATTCGACTTTTGAATCCATCCCTCTTTCACATTCTGGATAAACCAATCCAGCAGACGCATCAAAGTACTAGGACGCCTTACGTTTGAGCTCCTGCAACCACACCGCATTCCACTCACTTTTGGAGAGAGGGCAATCAAAAAAACAGACGGTGATGGGATTCCTTATCATGTACTATTAGTCGATCTTTAGTCCTCAGTCTGTGTTGTACAGCCAACCAGAGAATGAGTGCTCATCTTGGTCCACCACCTTACTCCACTGGTTGCCGGGCTGATCTAGCAGAGTACTCCAGTAGAACAAGTTACTCAATTAACAAGCACAACAAAGAGCCCTTACACACAGTCAACTCCTTGTGTTTCTTTTGTTCCTCATCTTGCACTACTTTTTTATATGACGAAGATGTCTTCTTCATTGCAAGAAGAAAAATCTTGCTAACATGCATAATTCAGTTACACTTCATACCTCTCCAAACTCCTACTTTTTGGCCCTATCTTGGTCTCATAACAATAATTCAAACCGTTCATATTGTAAATCTCACACGGAACAATATCCCTTTAGAAAATTAGTTCAACTGGATATGAATAGATACATGAAACACCTCGTTTAAAGTGCATGGTTTAATTCGCACTCCATTTTGTAAAAAAATTAAAATTTCATGTACCATGGAATTGTTCTCTGCCGGATCTACGACACAAACATTCAAATCATTATCGTGGGTCGGTAATAGGGCTAACAAAGGTTTGGAGTTAAAATAGAGGATTTACGTATGGAGGGGAGCTCAACCTATCATCACAGGACCTTTTGCCTTGTATGTTTGTCCAATTATCCTTATTTATTCCCCACAATATTTTTCCTCAAATATAAAAGAAAAAGGCTTGCGACCACGGCCACCGCTGTCCCCGTTTTAAGCCACCACCTCCCGCCAGGAGTCCAACCATGTCAATGTTTCCAAAACGCGTGAACTAAACATGAATATGAGTATTGTTTAGGCTTTTTTGGAATATGCGGGATAAGGATTGAGGGTATTATTTATGAAGAGAGATAAAATAATATGTGATATTGGTTAATAAGGGTTGGCCCACATTGAAGTGATGTTGATGGAGGGGGCTTAAATAGTAGTTGGTTTGAATCAGGTATTAAAAATGAGAGGATAAAATAGGATACTTGATTTGAATGAAGGATAAAATGGGAGATAAGGTTGTTTTGTAGTTGAAATGGATGAGGAGGGGATATTATTTCGGCCTTATCCGGGGGTATTAACTAATAACACCCCAAAATCCACCCATAAATAATGCCCCACAGGGGTATTAGCTGGTAGCTAGGGGGGAGGGGGGGGAGTTGTTTTGTTTGAACCTAATACTCCTACTTTTTCTTGTCAAAAAAAAAAAAAAAATACTCCTACGTTTTTTGGTTGCCAAACCAGGTGATAAACCCCGCGGTCTTAGGAGGGGGAAAAACCAATATGCCTTCTCAATATCTCATCCAAACAACCCTATATTTCTTGTTTTTATAAAGACAATAGATTAGAAAACCAAAAATGATACGAGTAGTATTGGTTGTACGCATAATTCTGACCATCTAAATGTAATTGGATGGTCTAGATATTAAATGTCACCAACACTCATTATAATTCTATTCTAGAGTTTCCAAACAATTTTGAATTCATTAGAATTTTCAACCATAGCTTCTTCTTTTTTTTTTTAGAAGACATGATACAACCATAGCTTAAGACAAATGGTTTTGAGTGTATATTTCTTGATGCCTTAGGCCCGCACGTGCGCTCATTTTTTTTTTTTCCCGGTACTCCATAGCCCTAAAACGGAACATACGACTGATACATATCGTCGACTTCACCGTTCGACTTTGGCGTCTTCCATCGCCGTTCGTCTTCTCCTTCCTTTGTTGCCGTTTGCCTTCTTTGTCTTCCGTAGGTGTTCGCCGTCTTCCGTCAAATCTCTCTCTCCTACAGTCCTACTCTCTAACTCTCTGTATATATATACACACATGTTTATGTATTCTAATTCACTAGATAATCTGATATGCTTGATTTCGAATTAGTTTATGGTGACTTCGAATCTGTTTATGAATTGGACTAATGGAAGCTTGATTACTTGTATATGCACATATACATTATCATAGGGTTGTTTGATTGCTTTGTTAATTAGAGCGTTCTTCCTTGTTCTAGAGTATATTTTAGGTGCTATTCGCAACTTCTTATTTTCTTCATTAGCCCACTTTTTTTACTTAACTCATCCCCAATATTTTAAAATGTAAATTTTCTCCATATGACCCACTAAATGCACCTAATCTTTCCATTATACCCTTACCCTCTAAAAAAAAATCCTAAAATTATACTTTTTAACTCCCCAAATATCTTACCTAAATACAAACCCTAACCCCCACATCAAACCCACCGCCTCCCATCTCCCTAGCCCGCCCACCATCTCAACAACCCTCCATTAACACCGCTGCACACTGCCAATCCCGCCGCACCACCGCCACCCTTCTCCTCCCTTCAAGGTCTCTCTCTCTCTCTCCCTCTCTCTCTCTCTCTCTCTCTCTCGTATCCATTCCGAACCACATCTATTTTCCATTCTCTAACTCTCAAAGGTACCCTGCTGACTATTACTGAATGAAAAGTAATACAATTCGGTATTGCTAACACTTCGGTAACTAACTGTCGAAAACAAGTATCAATCTTGGTAACTAGATGTTAGAAATGTGTGCACCATTCAGTAACTAACTGCCGAATTCCAGTAAATAAAACATGTGTGTACGAAAATCCTACATTTCGGTAAATAGCTATTGAAAACAAGACTATATTTCAGTAACCACATGTTGAAATTGTGTACTAAAATCGGTAATTAACTGCTAAACTAGAGTATAACAAAAATAAGATACATATATTTCGGTAATTGAATGCTGAAATTATGTCTAAATTTCGGTAACTAATTGTCGAGTAGGGTAATTATTTACGATGGTTAACTATCGAAATTACTTAACTTATTCGGACCTGAAACACTGAATACTTAACTTACTATCCCTGAAACACCGAAAAACTAGTTTAAAAATTTGTAAACGGGAACTGTGAACTAGTTCATAGGAGACCGAATTATGAACTGTGAACGGGGAAAATTTTCCTTATCACACGGCTTTCAAGATACAATGTCGATCACATCATTTTTCTTCTCAGCCATCATATCGTTACCGATAGAATTTGATTCCATTTCAATTTCGAAATCACAACGTAGAAGTGGGTCATCTATTTTTTCAATGGAAGAAGGATTCGAACCTTCCATTGATACAATATTTGGCTCCTCCAATAAAATTGACATGATGAACAAGCTTGAGAGAGAGGAGAAGAGAAAGGATGAAGATGAAAAAAGAAAGAGGAATGAGTTTTAGAGAAAAGAGAAGACGAAAAACAGAAGAACCAGACGAAGAACAGAAGAACCAGTTGACTGGTTTTTTTTCTTCTTCAAACATACTGATGAATTTCAGGGGGAGGGGAGGAAGATAATTTAGGGGTTTTGGGAAGGGGAGGAAGATAATTTAAGGGTTTTGGTCATAAAGGCATGTAGGTCATTTCGTGTATAGGTATAAGGGTAAGCAGGTTATTTCGCATTGGGACCGGGGGGTCATGTTGTAATTAACTGAAAAATTTTAACGAGCTAATTGAGAAAATAAAGCGTTGCAAATAGCCGCGCCCGAAAATACGAGGCTGCGAATAGTCGGCCCCCAAACTACTCTAATAACAGTTAGCACAAGTACGTCTAGCCCACTAGTTTAGAAGAATTACATTATGCTCCCTATAGGTCTACATTACGGAAATACATCATTCGCAAATTAATCATTCATAAAATGCATGGGGCGTGTACTGTCATGGAATTATTTTGAGCGGGAATCTCATTAATTAACCTTGTTTCTAACTCATCCATTCCATCTACGTAACAATATCATCCAAACTGCTAAGCATTAGAGTATCCATAATGCTATAATCAAAAGTAAAAGGTTTTTAAAGTTAACAGTATTGGTGCAAAATATTTCTCAAAATCTATAATCAAACTTAACAACCTTCTTAGAAATAATTAAATTTTGGGTTTTAAATAACCAAAACTAGCAACCTTTTTGACAATAACCAAATTTAATAGATCCTATATATTCTCAATCTAATACACCAACCATTATACAAAAATGTTCTTTCTAACTTCCCTTTTCCTCTCTCTCTCCTTCTTTTCGAAGAATATTTTGAAAAAAAATACTTTACTAAATTTTTTTTTGAAACCTATTTTTTAAAATAATTTTTTTCCAAAAAAAAGTTTCAAAAACTATTTTATATTTCTAGTAAATAGTCTTTATTAGTTTCAAAGCTATTTTAAGAAAAACTATTTTCTGTTGTTCACAGTTTTTAGTTTTTTGTAATTTGAAAAAATGATGTAACAAATTTTGATTACCCTATTTTGATTATATCATTGTAGACATCTATATTACTAACCTTAGCAATCTCTTAAATTAATTATTAAAAGCTGATATAACAACTTTTGATTATCAATTTTTGATTATAGCATTGTGGATACTCTTAATTACTCTTCTTTATCCGGTCTCTCCATCTTTGTCACTTTTATTCTTCTTCTTTTTCACAACATTTAAAAGCAATATACTCCCTTTTGCACAAAAAAAAATAATATATATATATATATATATACACACACGCTCCCCTTTGCATCCCCTTGCGAAAGCCTCCTCGCCTATGTTCAACAATGGTCATAGAAGACATTAATAGGCATCTTTTGTATATATATAACTTTCAAAAATACATTGATCCTCTTTACACCTTTATAAGTAGGTGGGTATGAGTGTTTTGAATAGTGATTTGAAATTTAGGTTGTTTGATTGTGTAATGTCCCGATTTTTCGGAAGCATTATAAAATAATTTCTTAAAGAAGATTTTGCTAAATAAATATAATTTTTCAAAATAAAGATTTAGCTATCACAATCTCAAGAAAATTTACTGATTCAAAATACATTTCAGAGTTGACTCTAGACTTGATACGAATTCCAAGTATACTTGATCTCTGTTCCTGATATTCTTTCCATGTCGAACTGCACCATCATTGAATCCCCTCCATTGAATCCTGCGCCCTGTGGCAAATTGATCGCCGAAGTAATCGATTTACCAAGGTATAGACGTATCCGTGAGTAATAAATCACCCAGTAAATAATCCAACCCAACTACCCCTCTTACCTTACTGCTAGTAAGCAAACAATATAATAATGATGCAAAAAAGTAGAACAAAGATTTCTCAGATAAACCGGTTTATTACTATCCATTAACCTTACGTGAAATCTAAGATCTCATCCACGGGATCTTTTTCTCCCATACCCACTAACTATGACCGTGTCATGGAAAATCCCCCTTGCTTGTCCTGCACACAGGATCATAGTAATGAATACTGTACCGTATCGGCCGGTACGTACCGTTTTTACCCAAAATCGGTATGTTAACCCCCCAATTTCGTTCCGGGTGCAATACCGGACCTTACCGGTCGGTACCGGCTAATCCGGACGATCTCGGCCGAGATGGGGTTACCAGAGATTTCGTCCGGTATTTTGCAAAAAAAACCCAGAAGAAGATTGGAAACGAGAGAGAGAAGATTGATCGGAGAGAAAAGAGAGGAATCGTTTCTCCGGTAACCCTTTATGGTGGTCTGAGTCCCAAGCACAAGGGGAGGTCGGGATTGGGATGAGGATCGACCGCAAGTTGTTGACGGGCACGGATTTTTGGAAAGCAATTGGCGGCGGGGCGGAGAGCCGCCGCGATGTGGTGGTGGATGGTGGAGGATACCGATTCCATGGTGGTGGTCTGAGTCCCATGCACAGGTGGATTGGAGATGCCGCCTGAGACCTTTGGTTCTTTTTCTTCTTCCCCTCTACTTTTTCGGGTACAGAGAAATGGATATGGTATTGTATATATGTATATGTACAGGGGAGAGAGTGACCTCTTGGGGAGAGTATTTTGACTCTCGATCCTCCCACTTTCACAGCTGTCTTTCTTAATGGCAGAACAATTCACAGCCCTCGATATTTTCATAGTTGTATGGAAAACAAATTTGTTGTCTTATTATATGTATTTTATGATGAATTGTATGATATGAGAGATTTTTTTGAATTATAATTATATATAATTATTATAAATATTGTAGTTGCGGTAAATCCGAAACGGTATCCGGAATTTGACCGGTATCGGTACGTACCGTACCAGTAGAAAAACTGGTACCCTGGTCGGTACGGTATTCATAACATTGCACGAGATCCTAAATGAATTCACCTAAATTATGTACCTCTCATGAATTCATTTAAGACCACAGCAGGGGGCACGATTACCCTTTGACACTTCCCATGGCGTACCATAAGTTAGGGTCGCCATCATTCTTAAAACACTAATTATGACAGTGTCATGGGACAATCCCTCCTTGCTGGCCCTGCAAGGGCACGATTACCCTTTGGAATTTCCCATGACGTACCATAAGTTAGAATCACCATAATACTTAAACTGCTAATTATGACCGTGTCATGGGACAATCCCCCCTTACTGGCCCTGCAAGGGCATGATTACCCTTTGGAACTTCCCATGGCGTATGTAATAACCCGAAAAATTGAACTAATAAAAATATTAAAAAGAATTATTTATTTTTGATAATATTAATTTCCTTATTTAATAATTAGTAGATAATTACAAAAAAATAAGTTATTTTATCTAATTATCTCTTAAAAACTATTTTATCATTATATACATACATATAATTGCATGCATGGACGTCTCTCTTCTCCCTCACTTTCCTACTCGATCTCTACCTCCTCCGTGACCCAAAAATCGTGCATAATTCGTTCGTTCCGAAACCCAATACCGTTAGGACTCGATTTAATTCAAAACTCATCCAATTCTCCTATAAATACACACCACTCCGACCCTAGGGTACGTACATCATCTCACCTGATAAGCCCGGAGCCAGAAAGGAGAGAAAAACCCGAGAGAAGCGTGCTACGATCCATAGATTTTTAGAGAGAGAAAGAAGGAGAGAGAAAAGTGGGTTTCGTGGTTTCGTCCATCCGAAACTCAAATTGATCATTCGAGTTACTTCCTACAATCCCAAGGATCACCAAACATCAACCAATTCGGCCCCGAAGTCCCCCGATCGACGGAACCGAATTCATCTTCTCCAATCGTTCAAATTCGATCGAAAACGAATTTAATCCGAACCAAGGTACTATAATTCTATCCGAGCCCTCCTCTAAGTATAAATATGTTTATTAGACATAACCCAACGTCCCTCGTGACCCCATCCATCGAGAACAAGCGAGAAAAACCAAAAAAACCAAAACAGCGAGCTACCTCGTGGCCGCAACCTTCGGGCTCCCCCAGCCGCGAGAACCAGAGCATCAGAGTTCGCGGCCGCGAACTCCAGTTAGCCCGGCCGTGCGGTTTTGCATTGTTTCGTGCCGAATCGATTTTTCGACCTTTTAAACATCGTCTTTGACCCCCGAATTATTTTTCCTAGGTTACCCACACTCTAAAGATCATACCTTGTTAGTTTCATATTTTTTTTATTTAATCTTCTATTTATTTAATTTTTATTCATAACCGTGTAAAAGTTTATAAACTAAAAATCATTGCGACCTTATAAACTACTCTATAAATCCCCAAACTATTTTTCCTAAACTCCTAACATGTTAAAGATCATAACTTACTGATTTTCATATTTTTTTACATTATTAGCTATTTATTTTATTTTTAATTAAAGATACAAACGAAAAATAATTGCGACCTTACAAACAATGATTTTAACATCTAAACTATTTTTCGAGACTTCTTACATCTCAAGGATGATATGTTATTAAAATAATATTTTATTTACTTAATTAACTATTTATTATTAATTACGCGTTGTTTCTTAATAATAATACTTTAAAATATTATAAAAGAGGTTAATAATTCCGAATAATTTTATTTAGACTTCTTACAGTCCTAAGATGATATTTTGTTAGAATAAATATATTTTTAATTAGTTAATTATTTATTATCTATTTAGTCTTCTTTTGCTTATTAACTTAATCTTTTTATTTAAAATAATTCCGTGAGCATCCAAACCCAACTTTTAGCACTCGAACTTATTATAGAGGACTATTAGGACCTTTATTAAGGTTACGATAATTATTCTAATATTTTTACCTAATTAATGTATTTAATTAGTGTTTAATTAACTTAATTACTTATAATTAATTAATAAAAGCCTAGAAAATTATTTTTAAAGTCTTATATAAAATATCCTACATTGTTATTGATATTTTGGCCATACGAGATTAAGGGCAACGGCCCAGTCATAAAAAGTTATGTGATTGCATTACCTAATGTTTGTTTTGATCTGTTTGTTATTTGTTTTAATTATTATTGAGAATGATATTGTGTTGTTACTGAATTTGAATGTTAGATTGGACCCTAGAGACATGGGGTGGTATGCGAAATAGAAATCACTAGACGATGCTAAGTAATGGATAAATTGTGAAGTTTCTTTCTGTTTAGAGGTTGCCTGCAGGCGTGATGTTGAGATGTGATTTGTGATGAGATTGATACTGGCGGGTGTCCAGTGATGAATTGATAGACTGGCGGGTGTCCAGTGATGATTGTGATGTAGTTTATAAGATAGGCGAACTCTAGTCGTGATTCAGGCATGATAAGCTTACCCCTTGCTGTAGTTATTGGGGGTGCACACTCGGTACATAACTTAGGTGTTCCTGCGACAACAAAGGGAAGTGATCTCATGGGACCGAGCATGGCTAGTGGTTGGGGAGGAAAGATCTCACGGAGGGATCTTAGATTTCATGTTAAGTTAATGGATAGTAATGAATCAAGTTATGTGAATTATCTCTGTTTTACTTTTTCGCACCATATATATCCTGTTTGCCTGCTAACTGTATTGTAAGAGGGGTATTTGGGTTGGATTATAGTTCGGGGTGAACTCTTTCACTCAGGCACGGATTTCCTGGCATCCGTGTCAGATTTTGCAGAAAATCAGGAAGAACCGCAGAATCCCGAAGGTGACCAATTCTATACCGAAGAGAATCCGGAAGTGGGAGTTGAGCCAGAATACGCTTGGGACCCATATCAATCCTAGAAGACGGCTCTATTATCTGTTTAGTTTATCCCTTTAAAGACTATTTCAATATTTTCACAATAGTTTGTAATAGATGAATCCTTAGGACGAATTATCTGTTTTGGATTTCGAATTAGATTTAATAAATTTTTCGAGAATTAGTATTTAATACCTCCGATTTTACTTCCGAAAATCGGGGCGTTACAGCGTACCATAAGTTAGGGCTGCCACAATAACGTCACCGGGCCTCGCAGGTAACCCATTTCAATACAGGGCCCAACGGGTAACATTCACCATTGCAATGCTCCAAATCAAATCCACAATCTCACAACTTCAAAACTTTACCATTTTTCCATTAACTTAGCATCATCTATGTGAATTCTATTCGTATACCACCTCATGTCTCTAGGGTCTAATCTAGCATATAAATCAAGAGTCAGAGCAATATTCGATAATCACATTGGTAATTGAAATAAATAACAAGCATAGAAAATCACGTAACTTTTTATGAATGGGTTGTTGCCCTTAATCTTGTATGTCCAAGAAGTTAATGAAGCAAGAGACTTTTATCTAATTATTAATAAAGAAAATGAAAATAAAATTTTGGTCAAAAGTTAGTAAGCCTAGGCTTATTCTAATTTTATTTAAGGATTAAATAGATTAATTTACCATAATAAAAACAAAAATAATTGATTGTATCAAAATAAGTAGCATGACTTTAAAAAGAGTCCTACGGTCCTACGCAACATGATTGAGCATCAAAAATTGGATTCAGAGGGTCGAATTTTTTTTATTTTTAAATAAGGATATTATCGAAATTTATTGAAAGTAAAATAATTGGGTAATAGATATTCTAATAAATAAAATATGTTGAGGTTAACAAGATTTTGCCTAGGGAATGTAAAGAGTCTAAAAAAAATTATTCGGCATTAATAACATGGTTTATAAGGTCACGAGGTAATTTCGATTGGAAATATTGTCGAAAAAAAATAATAAATAGTTATTTAAATAAAAAATATAAAAATATCAAGATATCATCTTTGAGATGCGAGGAGTCTAGGGAAAATAGTTTGGGTGTTAAAAACGTTGTCCGGAAGGTTGCAAAGATTTTTCGTTTGTAAAAATCTAGAAAGATAACGAATAAATAATTCATAATTAAGTAATTAAAAAAAATTATGATTTTAACAAGGTATGATCTTTGAGATTTGAGGAGTCTAGGAAAAATAGTTTGGGTGCCAAAAATAGTGTTCGGAAGGTCGCAAAAACGATTCGAACCAAAATAGATTTCATTGCATGGTTGGACCGAGTTGACCTTGCGGTCCGCAAGGTCGAAAGGCTTGGTTCTTGCAGTGGCAGAAACCGAAGGTTGCGATCGCAAGGTCACATCCAGATTTTGTTTTTTTCGTCTTTTCGTCATGGTTTCGATGCATGGGTTCGTTCGAGGCATAGGGTTAAGTATATAAACACTTAATATACTTAGAGGAGAAGTTGGATAAGATTATAATACTCGGGTTGGTCGGTTTGAATCAAAAATTGAAACTTTGAATTTGGAGAAGATGACTTTGGGTTCTTTGATCCGGGAACCTTGGTGTCAATTTGATGGTTGCTTGGCGATGCTAGGAGTTGTAGGGAGTGATCGAAATGGTCAGATTAGATCTCAGTTGGGTCTAAGCATAAAATCCACTTTTCTCTCTCTAGAACTCCATGGCTTGGAGCTCGGTTTTGGCTACGGTTTTCTCTTGGTAATTACTCAGTAGAGTGTGGAGGTTGCAATCGTGTGCTCGGGGGTCGAAGTGGTGGGGTTTTTATATGAGAATTTTGAAGGGGTTGGATAAGATTGAATTTAATGGAGGATGTGTTCTTTGAATTTGGAATTGACGAATTGGGGTTGGTTTTAAGGTCGGGGAGGAGTAGAAAATGGATAGAAATGAATTGAATTTCGTATTTTTGCTTGGTGATGAAGAATTTTTTGGTTTGGGCAATGGGGGATGAATTTGGTTTTCCTTGGAGAAAAAGAAATGGGGGGAGTAATTGTGGAAGAGAGATGGAGTTGTGGGAAGGAGAGAGAGACATTGCAGGAGAGTGAGGTGAGGGAGATGATGGGGTGCATGCATGCTACGCAGGGAAAAGAAAGGTACATGCATGTATAAATGCATGCATAATTGTATTTTAGAAAAA
Organism: Rhododendron molle; assembly: GCA_025413875.1. NCBI lineage: Eukaryota > Viridiplantae > Streptophyta > Magnoliopsida > Ericales > Ericaceae > Rhododendron > Rhododendron molle. Next base: position 17,430,234 of record CM046390.1, read on the forward strand.
AAAATAATTATATTAAGAAAATAGTCCTAATAATATTATTACAAAAAAAAAGGGAACAAAAATTCGGGTCGTTACAGATTGATGGCTATGGTGTTGGTAGAATGGAGGAGAAAAAAGAGAAAGACAATGACTTACAAGCATCATAAGGGGCGGGAGAAAATTGTGAAGAAGAAGAAATAACTAAATAATTAGTCTTAGACTCACTCTTCCTAAATTTTGGGTATTTTTTTTGTGTTTTTTGAATTTTTGTTATATTCACGTTATATTTTTTTTGGATTACTTATTCGTCTCGATAAAAGAAGTCTATAAAATAAAAAATAATGACCAAAAGTAATTTTTTTTCCCTAAAATAAAGATGAAAAAATAGTAAGCAGCAAGTACTTTTGTCTATAGTGTCATTTTATACGAATTTTTTTCAACTTCAATATACATAATTATATTTCTTTGATTTTCTCTCGTCACGATGAATAATTATTTTAAAAAAGTACGACGAGAAACTAAACGAAGAGTTATGTAAAAAAATATGTAACGAAAAAATACCGGACCAAAAAATTACTAACAAGAATGGTCCTGCATGCATAACTACCCGAAGAAGATTGATGGTTGGTAAATTTTCTGAACTTTATTGGAAAAAAACATGTAGTGTGAACTTTTTTATACCCAACCGTTTTTGGAGGGGAAGTAGTATTAATTTTCTAAATTATTGGGTATCCACTCTAAATTAAAGACTTCCGGGAAAGATCGGAGTAATAAACCCTTACTTGTAATATAATAGGGGTTTTTACGGGACAGTGGAAGGAGGGGCAAATAATCCTCAAGTCATGGACTACTTTTTCGAAATTAAAAAGTCATGGAAAGGAAAAGATTAATTGCCAAAACATGATTTTAAAGACAAAAATGCCCCTTTCCTAAAATCATTTCACTTTCATACCCTTTGCCCCTATTTTCAACGACGGCAACGATTGCAGCACCATCTCTCCGTCCGGCCTCTCCCCGTCAACCCCCTCCCCCCGTGCTCCTCATCTTTCCCCTCCACTTCCACCGCCACAACTTCGATTCTGATTCCGAAATCTTATAAAGAAACAAACTTTGATTCTGAAACTTATTTTTCCTGTAATCCATTCAATCTATCCCACGCCCCCCATATGTATCCATGACTTTCTTTTTCTTTTACATTTGTTGGCAGATTAGATTATTTGCTTGTTTTATGCTTTGGGTTATTTTTAACAATTGATTCTCAAGTTTTGGAGAATCAACGAAGGGCTATTTCCAATTTCTTTAATTAAGGTCAATGTTCGTTTCTTCTAACTGGTGGCTTTTTGAGATGAAAGTAAAGACATGACGGTGCGTCGTGGTGGCGGGGTGGACCGAGGGGCTTATGACGACCAAACCATATTTTTTAGAGAACTTTGTCTCAAATAATTAACTATTATCTGAGGTATAAAAGAGCAAGTTATTAATTATAAAAGACTACATTGAATATTAATAAAGACTAATCTTTCGGTTAATATAGACCAAATCATATTTTTTTTTAGAGAACTTTGTCCCAAATAATTGACTATTGTTTGAGGTATAAAAGAGCAAGTCATTAATTATAAAAGACTACATTGAATATTAATAAAGACTAATCTTCCGGTTAATATAGACCAAATTATATTTTTTTAGAGAACTTTATCCCAAATAATTGACTATTGTTTGAGGTATAAAAGAACAAGTCATTAATCATAACGGATTACATTGGGTATTTATAAAGACCAATATTTTTGTTAACATCGACCAAGCCATTTTTTTTATAGAACTTTGTCCCAAATAATTGACTATTATTTGAGATATAAAAGAGCAAATCATTAATTATAACGGACTACATTGGGTATTAATAAAGACCAATATTTCTGTTAATATCGACCAAGCCATATTTTTTTACAGAACTTTGTCCCAAATAATTGACTATTATTTGAGATATAAAAGAGCAAATCATTAATTATAACGGACTACATTGGGTATTAGTAAAGACCAATATTTCTGTTGAAATCGACCAAGCCATATTTTTTTATAGAACTTTGTCCCAAATAATTGACTATTATTTGAGATATAAAAGATCAAATCATTAATTATAACGGACTACATTGGGTATTAATAAAGACCAATATTTCTGTTGAAATCGACCAAGCCATATTCTCTCTCTCTATATATATATATATATTACCCACAAACATATACATACAGAGATCCGACATTTCCGAATCTTAACTCCGTAATCGGTGAGCGGCAATGAAAAAGACCTTGACTTTATGTTTCTTCTCTTTTCTGCGCAATTTTCTGATTATATTTTTTTTGCTTTTTTGCGCAATTTCAATTAGAAAAGGCAATTTCAATTAGAAAAGACGAGAAATTTGTGTGTAGCCATATGTGGAATACTAGCAGTTTTGGGTTGCTCTGATGACTCTCAGGCCAAAAGGGCTCGCATCCTCGAGCTCTCCCGCAAGCAATTTCCCATTTGTTTTTAACCACGTTCAAAATGATTCACATTTTTTTTGGTAATTGGAGTGATTCACATTTTTTAGCGCAAGAGTTTTTGTTTCCTCTCTGCTCTGAACATTTCTGAGAGAGAGAGAGAGAGAGAGGAAGAAGAAGCAGCAGCAGTTGGTTTTGTACTGAGAGAGAGAAGAAGCTTGGGGTTTCAAATGTGTGTGGGTATATTAGTCTTTTTACATGACCTTTCCATGTATTATGAATTTTTTTGTTTCCGTTTCATATTTCTAGAATTCTATGAAAACTAGTCCATTGGTTGTGACTTATTTGCCCCAGGGACCACTGTTTCGTGATTTCCCCAATATAATAAGGGTGGTGTTATTCGCAGCTACGTATTTTCTCCCACAGCCCGCTATATTTCGGTAAGTAGTTGTTGAAAATCATAAATAACATTTCGGTAAATAGCTGTTGAAAACAAAATTATATTTCTAAGAATCGCATTTAAAATATGCTCAACTTTTACAGTAAAACTAAATAATATTACATTTTTAAATAAATTGAAAAAAAGATTATATTTCGTAATTGGATGCAGAAAATGTAATTCAATGAGTACATGGAAAGTATAGTTGAAAATTTTTAACGAGCTATGAGAGAAAATACGTAGCTGCGAATAACACCGTCCTATAATAATAGGAGTATATATATATTTTTAAATCAGCTTGAAATTCCCTTACTTGTTTTCGATTTTGCCAACAAAACAAAATCCACGAGTCCGGTCTGGCCCTAGAGAGAGAGAGAGAGAGAGAGAGAGAGAGAGAGGGGTCACCGGAGAAGTGATGGTGTTGCAAACCGACAAGATCAATTCGACCGGAGGTTAAAGGGAGAAGACAAAGCTGTTCAAAGAAAAGAGGGAGAAGACATAGGCGAGATTGGGTGTGGCTTAGCCTTTTAATTTTTGGTGTGACATACACGTGTCATTGTTTGACGATTGGGACACGCAGAGTCGCACAGAAGGTCCCGTAGTTCACCGTAGTTCTCCTTCTCCCTCCTTCCCCCCCCCCCTCTCTCCCGATCCATCCTCCTTACCAGCTTCATCTCTCTCAATTCCTTCCTCATTGGGAACAAACGCTGATTCGGATCGACTGGTACTCGCACAGATCCAACTCACCCCATATCTCCGGTAAATCACCATCTCTCTCTCTCTCTCTCTCTCTCTCTCTTTCTCTGCGTATCTACAGACTACGTACATGTACCTGTATTCAATACCTTCGTGCATGTACGCAAACCTATACTGGTTCTGGAATGTTTCGCCTCGTGTTTTCTCTGCAGTTACACGACTTCCGGTGAGCCGATTGGTTGGATATGGGATTCTTCGACGGGTTACCAATTTCCCGAGAAAAAGCGGTGCGTACATTTCACCAAATTCTATAGAATTTGAAATAGTTACCTCATCTCAGATTTTGATGTGCGAAAGGTATTCTTTTTGATTAGAACTGAATTTGTGATTCAAGCTTAGGGTGGTATTGACAGGTACTGCCACTGTTCCAGATCTAAAAGACACCTTGATGTTTTTTCTGATACTCAGTTGTCCAGGCCTCCCTTCTTCCGTGAAAAAAAAAAAAAGAAGTTTGTCCAGGCAGCTTTCGCACACCTAGACTAATCCTGGGAGACCAATCCCACTGCCCACCTGCAGGGTTGCTCTGTATGGACTGGCCCTAGAGGAGTTGATACCACGTAAGGGGTTTCAAACATTTGACCCTAGGAGGGAGCAAACCCCCTAGCCTGACCACTAGGCCAACCCCTTGGGGTTAAAAGTCACCTTGATTTAGTTGTACTAATTCAGCTTATTCCTCCATTTGGATATCAGAATGATAAAACTCGCATTATCATTCAATAATTTAGGTGAATGGCCATTCATTTTTGGAAAAAACCAAAAACTACCTTAGTACTCATCATGGAGAGAATAATAATAACAGCTATTCCCAAAATATTTTCAGACCTTGCTATTTTTGTCGTACTTCATAAGCTGATAGACTTCTATGTTGTCTTTCTTTGTTTTTTTTGGGGTAGTGTTTTCTGATATTTGTTTTGTTCTTTTACTCCAACTTAGTATTTGAGGGAAGAGCTTTCGAGGATAGATGAGAGCTGGTCTGCTGCCCGTTTCGATTCTTTACCTCACGTTGTCCATATTTTGACATCAAAAGACCGGGAAGGCGAAGTCCAAGTTTTGAAGGAGCAGAGCGATGTTGTTGAGGAAGTTGTGGACGAAGTGGTGCATGCTTATCATAGTGGCTTCAACAAAGCAATTCAAAATTATTCCCAGGTTTCCTGACTGTTTTCCCATTTACTTCCTTTTTCCCTGAAAAATACCACACTTCTTCGGTGCATTTTATTGGGCGTCATTCAACTACTATGCGATGGGAAGAATGATCTTAAGTATATTTTCGTACTGTATTGTTTTCTATGCTTATCACAGTTGCTGCGCTAATTGAAATGTTCCATTTTGAGTAACTTATAGTCTTATATGAAGCCTCAGATGTTATAAACAAGTCTATTCAAATTTATGTACTTGTAAGGGCAGGGATAGATTGAGTCCCTACTTTAGAGTCTCCATGTTGAAGGAAAATGCGCAAACTATTTTCTCATTATGTATAAAAGTTTGTTAACTTTTGTGTTTCTGTAACGTAAAAATTCACAATTGGGAGGTTAGTGACTATTCTTGTCAAGGTCAACAACTAATTGTTTCTTCCCAATTATGGGGCTGGATTTGTGGTTTTTGCGCTTACAGCTTTGTATTTCTTGCTTGATTGATTATAAATTTTATTGTATTTCCCATGGTACTTATAGACAATCTCCTACCAGTTGGCATAGCCAAAAAAAAAAGTGCTCCAATTAATGGGTTAATTAAAGTAGAGCAATTGATTTTATTGGGAAAACCAAATGGGCCCTATATTTACTTAGAGGCTTAATGTGTATATGCCTTTTGTCTTTACACATGGGCGTAATGTGTACTTTTAAAAAAAAAAAATCTAGGATATGCACAAGTTGACAACTTTTGGAGGGGATTCTAGTGTTCAAATCTATTGTTTAGTAATCATTGTTGACAACCTTAATCCTACTTCTAAAAACTTATCATTGTTGACACTATAGATTTTAGTTCAACCGCAACATACACTAGCAAAATTGCATTCTCACCGAGGATTCAGTCCTTGCCTTCCATTAATTGTGAGGAGCAACTCTATTCAGTTATGAAATTCAATCCGCTCAAATTAGGACATCTCCTTCTAAGTCAAATAACTCTTTTAACGCAACACTCCATTGGTTTCTTTGTCATTTTTCTTATTTTGGTAGTATTACCCCACTAGTCTAACTCGTGAAAAAAGCCATCCACTGCGATTGAGTTTTGCAGACAAGAAAGTTGTGCTGAAAATTATTTGTATTTCAAAAATATCATCTTTTAGTTGTCTCAACCTCAAGGGTGCATACCTAGTACCTACTAAACAAATGATTCTGTAAAAATCTCAAGGCTATGAAGTTCTATTTCACAGTAGTTTTTGGCAATTGACAATCTCCTCCATTCTGGGGACATGTATGGTAGTTTTTATTTGGAAGATGGTTAATTGTTTTATCTTGTTAACTTATATAGTTTCTATCTTAATATTCTTGGTTCCGAGAATCACAATTAGGAAAGTATTTCCTTATATGGTATTGGTGACAGGTGAACCAATCTAGACATCACTAAGTGCCTAGAAAGTTAGAAGCTTGGAGATAATTGGCAGGCAGTTAGGGAGAAATGAAATTGTTTTCACTGATTGCCTGGGCGCTTAGAATCAGGGCAATGGAGAAACTGTGATTGATAATTATTAATTTTAAGATGTCAACTTGGCTATTACTATACTTCCTCTGATTTTCACTTGACCAATAGACATGGCGTAATAACTTGGTGTGATCACAGTTTTAATTTTCTCTGTTTTAGCTTTTGACCTTTTCTATTTAACCTGGCGTGATCACATGCCAATTAGTGGCTATGATTCTATATTTATTTAAATTCCAAAAATAGATAATGAAACAATCAAAACATTGTTGCTTATGGGGTGAGGCGGTCATGGAATTGACTTAGTGATGATCATTTCACAACATATGGTCACTTGACTCCCAAATTCCAATTGTGGCACATATCCCCTTCTTTAGTCATTTCTACCTGAAGACGTATTCTGTTGAATAAACCACTATTGACTCTGAATGTCTGGTAAAATTGAATGGCCAATTGAATATGGACAAATTCTGACATGCTTGATCTAATCCACTTGATGGTGCCTAGGCATCAATATCTAGGGCTTTATTGCTTCAAGGATCAAGCCTACTTCCTTAGATAAGATTTCTATGTGCAAGTTTCTTATAGTCAATTGAAGCCCAGTAGGGGAGGGCATTCGAGGAGTTCCCATATTGGAAGTTGTTGGATTTACTGGACTCATCACTAGCTTTGCATTGGGCTGATGTCATATGGATGTCTCGAGATGGATACATTCCTAAGTGGCAAACGCTTCAGTTACTTGTATTTGTTTTTCTATTTATGTTTTAGAGATTTCTGGTACATTTCTTTCATCTTCCTGTTCTTTCCATCAGTGGTATTGAATGGTAAATGTTCCCGCTAGCCATAATGAAAGTGGAAGTATTGTGTAGTAGATGTGTTAGGATGGCACATCTTATTGGAACAACACCTCTGTCTCCTGTCTTTGTAAATCTCACTTTGGGTTGGTTTTTTTTATGTTTAACTAGCATTCATTAAGTAATAAAAGGCTCCCCTTCTCTCTCTAGCATCCTTTTTACCTTTTTCTCTTTTGACTTTTCTATTCTTTGAGGCTTTGAGAAGGTTATGGTTGGCTTTGTAATGAGTAACAAATTTGTCCAGATTTTGAGGTTATTTAGCGAATCTGCCGCAAGTGTAGCTGTCTTAAAGGTTGATTTGGCTGAGGCAAAGAAGGTTCTTGGTGCCCGTAACAAGCAGTTACATCAGTTATGGTACCGTTCAGTTACTTTGCGTCACATAATCTCCCTGTTAGATCAAATTGAGGGAATAGCAAAGGTTTGTTTGTCAGATCTCTGATTGTTACAGCACTGTTTTTGTTTGCAACATTGCATTTCTACATGATTCTTGTAAAGTTTTGCAGTCTTCTTATTCTCATAGGTTGGTGCTATGGATATATCCATCCTAAGTTTTACTCACAGAATGAATGTAACTAGGTGACGTATCAGAGGAATGTAGTTTAAAGTTGATGACCTCCCCCCCTTTGGAATATTTCGTTGCTAGTGCTCTGGCAAAGAACTAAAAGGACCAAAGAAAGGGCAAAAAGTTCCCAGTCGCTTTGGGAACATGATTTACGGATGCTTGATCCAATTAATGATCATGCTCAATAGCTTTTGATTTTCTTCTGGTCACATAAGCATACTGTTGGAAGAATTCCCATATTGCTGATTATTATTTTTCTATTCTGACGTATCTTTGAACATAGCTCTTCATCTATTGAGATCCTATGAGAGTAATTAAATTTGGAGGCATATTGGTCACTGGATCCATGAGGTGCAATAATTTATGGAGGCAAATTGGCAGTCCCACGATTTAGTGTTTAGAATATATTTAGTCTTTCAAAGAATGTGGTTATTCTAAATGTGCTGCCTTTCATAATTGATGAAACGTATTTAGAATTTATTTGTTGCTTCCTTTCTGGGACATGTAACACCATAACAGATTGGGTTTTGGGGGGCGTGGGGTGGTGGGGTTCAATTTGTGTACCGATTCCAACTGAACTCATCAAGGAACCGATGTCAGTTCGGGGGAGATCCGTTCGGTCAGGTTTTTCTGGTGAACCAGAAATATGAGCCTAATTTGGCGAAACACAGTTACAAAAAAACTAACAAAAAGAACCCGTACTCCTTAGCCGAGTGAACCCATTTCTCTCTCTCTCTCTCTCTAGGAAACCCTAGGTAACCCATTTCTCCAAATTCGTCGGAAACTAGCACAAGGAATAGATAAAGAAACGAGTGGGGAAAAAAAGCTTGACAAGAACAAAATCATATACTAACCAATTAAAAAACGTAGTGAGAGAAACTTTTTTATATTTTTGCAAGTAACAAATTACTAGAAAACACAGTGCGAGGGAACTTTTTTTGCTTTTGTGTTTCCTTTTGACTTTGGCTGAGAATAGAGTTGTCATCGGTGTACTTGTCCTAGTCAACCTCATACGCAGCATCCTCAATGAAGTTATGAACTGACGGATGCCACTATTCTTCCTCTTCTGTCCACTGCTGGTCTTATTTCATTCCTGACCTCGGGTTCTTTAACTTCATCTAAGATGCAGCAGGAGGCAAGGAGGAGGACGCTGGCAGTCTTATTTCAGATTTGGGGATGGATGGACGGCATTGATTGTATTTTGGTGTAAAATATTCAAAGCCCATAAGTTTTTGGTTCGGTTTGGGACCTTGGGTAAAAAAATACTAGACCGTGAAACGGAACCGAACACCGAAAAGACCTATACCAAAAATCGAAACTGATGGAACCCTACTTTGGACAGACCAAACCCCGGTTTTTTTGGTTGGTTTGGTTTTTTCGGTAATGGTTTCACCCCTAACATATGTAATTCCAAAAGGAAAAAAAAGAAAGAGAAAGTATACCAAGGTATTTCCTTCTGAAGATGCTATCGCGTCTTGAACATACGGTGTTAAGTCATCCATACTTGCTGTGGAAGGATGAAACAGTTAACTTTGTGCCAGACTTCCAGTCTTCCGTGAGGATAGGCTGCAATAAACTTTGAGCCATTATTAATCTGCTCTTGTATTATTGCCCCACGTTGATTTCCTTAGACACTTGCTCAAATAGTTAGACTCGCTTACACTGGATATGTATCCTAATTGTTTCTTAAACAGTCACTGTTCACCTAAAGAGGATATCCTTTTTCTTTCCCGCAGACCAACTGCTTAGCTGTTTTGGATGCTTTCATGAATTCACCCTGATCATTTCACTTTACTGCTAGTACTGTAACTGCACAGAACCTATTTGATGCTGCAACGTGGTGCATCTGAACTCATCAAGGAACCGATGTTAGTTCGGGGGAGATCAGTTCGGTCAGGTTTTTCTGGTGAACCAGAAATATGAGCCTAATTTGGCGAAACACAGTTAAAAAAAACTAACAAAAAGAACCCATACTCCTTAGCCGAGTGAACCCATTTCTCTCTCTCTCTCTGTCTCTAGGAAACCCTAGTTAACCCATTTCTCCAAATTCGTCGGAAACTAGCACAAGGAATAGATAAAGAAACGAGTGGGGAAAAAAAGCTTGACAAGAACAAAATCATATACTAAACAATTAAAAAACGTAGTGAGAGAAACTTTTTTATATTTTTGCAAGTAACAAATTACTAGAAAACACAGTGCGAGGGAACTTTTTTTGCTTTTGTGTTTCCTTTTGACTTTGGCTGAGAATAGAGTCGTCATCGCTGTACTCGTCCTAGTCAACCTCATACACAGCATCCTCAATGAAGTTATGAACTGACGGATGCCACTATTCTTCCTCTTCTGTCCACTGCTGGTCTTATTTCATTCCTGATCTAGGGTTCTTTAACTTCATCTAATATGCAGCAGGAGGCAAGGAGGAGGACGCTGGCTGTCTTATTTCAGATTTGGGGAAGGATGGACGGTATTGATCGTATTTTAGTGTAAAATATTCAAAGCCCATAATTTTGGTTCGGTTTGGGTAAAAAAATACTAGACCGCGAAACGGAACCGAACACCGAAAAGACCTATACTAAAAATCGAAACTGATGGAACCCTACTTTGGACAGACCAAACGCCGGTTTTTTTGGTTGGTTTGGTTTTTTCGGTAATGGTTTCACCCCTAACATACGTAATTCCAAAAGTCAAAAAAAGGAAGAGAACGTATACCAAGGTATTTCCTTCTGAAGATGCTATCTCGTCTTGAACATACGGTGTTAAGTCATCCATACTTGCTGTGGAAGGATGAAACAGTTAACTTTGTGCCAGACTGCCAGTCTTCCTTGAGGATAGGCTGCCATAAACTTTGAGCCATTATTAATCTGCTCTTGTATTATTGCCCCACGTTGATTTCCTTAGACACTTGCTCAAATAGTTAGACTCGCTTACACTGGATATGTATCCTAATTGTTTCTTAAACAGTCACTGTTCACCTAAAGAGGAGATCCTTTTTCTTTCCCGCAGACCAACTGCTTAGCTGTTTTGGATGCTTTCATGAATTCACCCTGATCATTTCACTTTACTGCTAGTACTGTAACTGTGCAGAGCCTCTTGGATGCTGCAATGTGGTGCATCTGAATATTTTTGATCGACTTTGTTTAAATTGCCTCAGGTTCCAGCTCGTATTGAGCAACTCATTGCTGAGAAGCAGCTATATGCAGCTGTACAATTACATGTTCAATCAACATTGATGCTTGAGAGGGAGGGTCTTCAGACGGTTGGTTCTCTCTCTCTCTCTTTAAATAATTCCACTTTGTGTCGAGGGATCTTTGATAAAACCTTCAATAACTCATTGACTTCCAAAATTGAGGTTACGGGCCCAAGTTCTGATATTCTGTTGTACAGATTAAAGTCCCAGTACATCCTACGTCAGTTCAATGGACCATGATTAATTGGGCGCTTGATATCTGACAAGTGATGATATTAGCTTAGCTGTACCCGATGTTTCTCCTCACTTCATGGAAATAATATTTTTACCTTCGTCGTTCTTTTAGAACTTACTTCTCGAATGCCAATACATGGAATCTCATCTACACACATTCCAACTCTCCAAAAGCTCCATTGTTGGTTTTCTAGACAGACTTTGAAGAACTTACTTCTCGAATGTCAATACATGGAATCTCATCTACACACATTCCAACACTCCAAAAGCTCCATTGTTGGTTTTCTAGACAGACTTTGAAGAATCGTCTCATCAGTAATTTAAAAAGCTGCTTTTGTTTTTTATCTATGAGCAATCCTAATCCTGGTTGATCTGGCCTAGGTTGGTGCTCTTCAAGATGTTCGGTCTGAATTGACAAAGTTGAGAGGAGTACTATTCTATAAAGTTTTGGAGGATTTGCATGCTCATCTTTACAATAAGGGTGAATACAGGTATTTCTACGTTTTGTATAGATTTGTCTAATTGTCTGCCAATTCAACTGCAGTCCTCGTCCTTCTGTGCTGTGCTTATGTTTAGGCAAGGGATGATTAGGATTGGTGTCTTGGTATTATGATTGTAGAGTTGTTTAAAGGGTAGATTTGGTTATTGGGTCACGTTCTGACCGTAATAAGTTTCTGGGTTTTCTCGTGCTGCTTAATTACTAAGCACATTACTAAGGAGTTTACTTCAGTTAATTTGTTTTGAAAACTGTGAAGTATTTCTTCTTGTTCCTCTATGCTCTCTCTATATCTGTCTCTGTGCCTGGATGAATTTAAGGCCTCAATTTGTGAGATTTCAATTTAAAAATAAGTATTGATGCTTTCATCAGCGTTCTCTTTTTCTGAAATGCGTATCTTTTATTATTCTGAAGTCGGATTACTTTTTTGCAGCATAGTGTCCTCAAGAATAAATGAAAGGGATGATGAAGTGCCGACTACCACAGCTGTTACATTTTCAATAAACAATTCACAACCTTTCTCTCGAAGAACCCGGTTACTCAAAGTTGACAATCAGAATGGTTCTTATGGAGATGGATCTTATAGGCCTAGTTCTGTTGATGGAAGGTAAGAAGGTGGCATATTTCTGAAATTGGAAGCTGCGACTCATTTTAGTACTAATTTAACTGCTGGTCATTCTCTCACTTAGTGTTTTACCTTCACGCCAGAGTCACTCGCGGTAATCGTGTATATTCCCTCTAAATATGTGTATTATCAAATTATGACATTCTTGTAGTTGGTTCATTCCATACACATGCTAAGAAGCAGTGTTATGGGTCTATGATATGTGGCTGAGAGGACATGGTGATAATACAGAAAGATACTAGCACCCTTGTAAAGGAAACTTTGAGAATAAGATCTGAATATTTGTTAACGATTGCAACTTAAGTGCTAGTCGAAATAGGAAGATACATTAGTGGATCTTGACACAACAATTTATTCTGAATCTTCCAACGACAAAAATGTTCTAAGTATGATTGAAACTCCCATGAGAAACTAAGGATATTTACACTAGTGATACACTTGTTGTACTTTTTTTTTGCTCCTGCTGTCCCTGCTAAATGATCTCTTCCTTCTTTCTTTCTGTCTTCCTAAACCTGCTTTTTCAGTTCATCATTTGATGGCCGTGACGAAGATGGTGCCATGGAAATACACGATGAAGCTACATTAGATGAGCATACTGCAGCAATAAGGGTCAATGGTGGTGATAATACTCTGAAGGACGTGAAAATTGTTTCTCGTCAAACCCCAACTTGGCTTTCATATTCCACCCCAGATGAATTTGTTGTACGGACACCATTGAAAACATACTATCACATCTTTAAGGTGCTTGTTTATCTTGTCTAACGGGTTGAGATTTTGACTTTAAATTTTCTTTTAGGAAGCAATGAGAAAGAGTGATGCTCCACTTAATGTGAAGTATTCACAGACAATGGTGGAGTGCCTCTGCATGCTTGGGAAAGTTGCAGCAGCAGGTGCTATGATATGGTATGTTTGTCAGGCTGAGTCCATTCTTTGATTACAGTTCACACATTTCAAGAAGAACCTCTAGAGTTGAACTGAGACAAATATTTGACTCCAACTTCTATTTTGTTTCTTTTGTACATGGAAGTTTTGTATGTATGTCGAAAATAAGTCCCCCACTCTACCACCCGAAAAACATAGAAGTAAAAATTGATTGGCTGTTTGATCAATTAGACTTCTAGTACTTTTCATCCATCAGAAACCATCAGGAATTTTATGTCACCCTCATGGTCTTGTTAACTAAAGAATAGTTAAGTTGGCTAGTTGCATATCCTATTCGGAAAAGGAGAGAAGCAGAATACTTGAAAGGGATTACACTGGCTACAATTCCTCTCTTTGCCGTTCCTGTTCCTCATAATGTATTGCCGAATTCTTATTTTCACTCTTGCCACCTGGGGGCTGTTGATGTGATATGGTTTGTGCACATGAAAGACTTCGGAAAGAAGAATCAGGACTAAGCATGCATGTATTCTCTGTTTTACTAGAATCTGATTTTATGCCTTGGCAATTATGTCAGGTAATCCATGTCATTGATGTGAAAATGATTCAACAGTTGAAGAATTTATGGAATCAGATATTGCAATTTTAATGGGGTCAATTGGGATACTTGATATTCGCTAGTATTGTTTCTTCTTTGATCAGCAGTATTCTCCATTATTGTTATGGGCTACAGAATTGCAAATTTGTTGAGGGCGCGGTACTCTCGTGACAAAGTCGAGCTGACCAGAATGTGAATCTTCATTGATTAAAAATTGTTGAGCATATGCAGTTTTCCTTCGATTGACAAAGACAACTATTACATGGGCATATTTATCACAATTGTATGATTCACTACCCGATTCGTACAAAATTAATACGAATTCTTAGGTGAATGTATTTCGGGATAGAATCAGTGATGAATCTTACTGCTAACAGACTGGTTCACCATTAATTCACAAATTATGCTTCATGTAATTCGTGAAATCATTGCATCCGACAAATTCAGAACCTCTTTTACATTTTCTTTTGTGTGAAAAAGAAAGAAATTGATTTTATCGGAATGGAGTACAAACATAACGAAAACCAATGTGTAGTTTATTGATCAATTGGTGATTGATTTGTCAATGTACATCTTCTAATTATTCCTAAACATTTGATAACTTTTACCCATTAATCCTCCATCACCATATTTGGTGAAAATAGACACGGTTTGTTTAGTATGTTATGGGTCCATTTAATTGGACCCTCTACTTTTAATATTGTTGTATTTTCTTCTCAGCGTTAACTCGAGTACTACACAAACGATCGTGAGTCTTGTAGAGGGTAATATCCCAATGAGTGAATATTTGGGTAAATCTGTCTTTGTTCTTTTCTCTAGTTCATAATTCACAGATTATCAATTATGGCATGAGGGGTCATGGGTCATGGTGGGGCTCGGAGCCGCAGATTCACATCTCTTTCCGTAGAAGCAATTGTCTTACCTATTAGGCTACAAGGGACAAATTTCTTGTTGTTTTTGGCCTAAACTTTTCATATTTATTACGTGCCTTATAGAATATCTAAATCTAAATGCTGTGATGTATATTTCTGCATAGTATTAAATTATGACCAAATCTATACGATGATTAACAGCTATGGCCAAGAGAAACTCAACTGTGGAAGTGACAGTGCATTAGTTACAATTTCATATTTAACCTCCTTGCGTTTCATTTTTAACAGCCAGAGATTGCGTCCCACAATTCATGATATTATCACCGCAAAGATTAAAGGTCATGCAGAGCGTGTTAATTATTCAAGGGCTGGTGTTGGTCAGGCTGCGGAAACTACAACTACTGGTCTGCATTATTTAAAAGGACAGTTGGAGAGCTTCCAGTTGTCAAAGCAGAAGCGTCAGAATGGAATATCATTGGCTGGAATGCTATTGGCAGTAAGCCCAGTCTCACCTGTGATGGCTCCTATGGGAACAGCACAGGCTGCGGCAAAGGAACTTCTTAATTTGATTTTGGACACTGTTGTTCGGATATTTGGTGAGATGTAGTGCTATGTTTTGGGTGTTCTTTCCTTCCCCTCCCCTTCTTTAGTGAATTTAAACTCGACTTCCACAAATTTCAGAGAACCATGTTATTGTTGGGGAGCTTCTAGAATCAAAATCCTCGCAGCAAGTTGACATGAACACACCAAAGTCAATGGCGGAGATAAATTGGAACCCTGATGCCGAAGCGTCAAGAGATACTGGAGGCTACAGTATTGGCTTTACCTTGACAGTTTTGCAGGTGATTAGTTTTCTGATGCTAATTTATTTAACAACTGTTGAATTTTTGTTTCGTGAGAGGAACAGTGTTGGTCAAGTACAAATATTTTGCTGAGGTCTTTTTCTTCTTTAGCCTTATTCAGTACTTAGACTATTAGGAATGTCTATCTGTTCCAGAGTGAATGCCAACAACTCATATGTGAGATTATGCGAGCAACTCCTGAAGCTGCATCTGCAGATGCTGCTGTTCAAACGGCTAGACTTGCCAAGAAAGGTCCTTCGAAGGGAAAGAGGCAAGTAACTAAACTTCTTGTATTATTGTTTCTCGATTCCTTCGTAATTAGTTTTCCGTCCTGCTAATATACCTGTTTTGTGTTGTAATAAGGCGCTCTTGTTTCTAAGAAAATTGTTGCATTGTGTCTTCTTCATTGAGCTCTTGTTGCTTAGATTCTTGTTTCTACACAGTTAGGCGAGCAACTGTCCTTGTGATTGTCTGGAGGACGTAGTGTTAGTTGCTATTATTGTAGATTGTGGCCTAGTGTTGTGCTAACTTTTCGTTAGGAGGAGGAATGATTTGGTTATAGTTTGGAGGAGATGATGGTTATGTGGGCGTGGTCTTAATATGTTGGAATCCCAAAAGGGACCAACAAATGGGGACGGAGGGAGTAAATAATTGGGTCTCTGTAAGTTTAGATATGCATTATTTGAATAGCAAGGCTATATGATGCACTGCCTTGGATCCACCAACACATTTTGTGGTTCATTCAAAGAAAACTTGTTGTTTTGTCTATAATTTTTGGAAGATGGAATTCTTGTGCATTTCTATATCTACGATCGTTCTGTTTGGCTAAGTTGGAAACTCGCTATGTTATCCTCCTCGCATTTGATCTCTGGTGAATGATAGCCTTTGTTTCCGGGTTGCAGGGATGGGTCCGAGGATGGTCTTACCTTTGCTTTTCGCTTAACAGATGCTACTATATCTATTCCTAACCAAGGTAACTCAATAACTGTGCTTTTGCAATGCTTGCACTGAATATGTTACGTCTCTCACAAATGATAAATAATTCCACAGTTCAGTAAATGGCTTCATTTTACTCGTACTCTTAGATGTTCTCTTTGGCTTTATTTTTCACGCATCGAGGTTGTAGGTGTGCACGATCATTGTGGATTTATTTTTGTCTCCTGGGAAACATCATGTTTCCTTCTGTAGAAAACACTATTTATTCTTTAGTTTTATAAAATCTAAAGGTACTATATCTGCAATTCTGCTGTTGGGGCCTGTTTTTTGTTTTTCATGTGATGTCTGTTCCTGTTTCCTTTTTTGTGTTTTTTCCCGGTGTCTTGTGAGTGGGTTTACAAGGGAGAAGAAGAATCAAATGAAATGATGAAGGAAAATGCTGACTTTGTGCCCTCGGTTGGGGTAAAGATAAGCTCCGAATGACTGTTCAAGTTTCCAGTTGCATGTATTTCGTGTGGTTCTGAGGAGATATTGAATATAAAAAAACATAAATAGTAGAATCTACTGACTCCCAATGGTCCATGTCCGAAGGTGCATTGGTTGGAGAAGTAGATCCAATAATCGAACTCCACAGTGAAAAATGAGTCATGTCCCACGGCAAGTTAATTGATTGGTTGTCACATCCATTTCATTGGATGCAAAGTGTTGACAGTTGCAGGTATCATCAGTGGCCACCTGCTATGTAGCACGGACACAGACACGGATACGGATATGGACACGGCAATTCTTAAAAAATGGGGATACGGACACGACGGGGGACATGCCACGTGTATAAACAAATAAAAAAAAATATTTGTACATATATAAAAAAAATTAATGAACCATTGTATATGAATAATTTCAAAAATTGTATAAATTTTTTCCAAAGGCATTATTACAGTTTAACCCAAATGTTTTGAATAATTTCATATTAACCCCCAAAAACTTTAAAAATTTTACATTTTGACCCCTAGTCGTGTCCCTAGGCAAAAATAATAAAAATTATTTGGCCGTGTCCAATACGTGGACACAACGCCCTTTTGGAGTGTTGGTGGTACATAGGCCACCTGTTGGAAAAATCAAAAGGTCAAGGGCTTATAGTGATAATAGCTTGGAAAGTGTTAATATGATCTTTGGGTAAGAAAGGGATACTAAACAAATTGGTTTTATTTTGCCACTAAGACGAAATCACTAGGCAAAATAGAAACAAAGAAATATAGAAAACAAAACAAGACGGATATAGAAAACAACTCTTCTGCTAGTGGTTTAGGTAGCTTTGCACTTTTATCATGCTAAAGTGCTACGCGATGGGACAACCAATAATGTTACTGGCAATCATTGCTTCATGTTTTTTTTGGGTAACTCAGGTGTTCGGACTAGCTTATGTGCAGCAAGACTGTGTAACCTTGGGGGACCAATCCCATCGTCCACTAACAGGGGCCCCCCAACTAAAGCCGGAGTGAAGTCCCGTATGGACTATCCCCAAAGGAGCTTTATCACCTAGGAGGTTTCGATCCTAAGACCTTAGGAGGGAGCAAACCCCTAAGTCCCAGACCTAGTGGACCACCAGGCCTGCGGGCCAACCCCTTGGGGTTTAAGTTCATCATATTGACATAAAGTAAATTGATTTCCCGTGGGATTATAGTAGGTTGAGATGTGTTTCAAAGACACTTTCACGTTTGGGCTCCCGCACCCGCAGGAGAATTATGTGACTTAGATCAGTAGCACCCAAATAATCTTGGTTATGTTTATTCTCTTCTTGACTAGTTTGATTGGCATTATAGGGTATGTCATAATAGTTTGAGATGTGAACAAGGGAAAATGAGTTGTACTAAACACCTACGAGTTATACTTATAAAGCAAGGTGAGACCTTTTTTCGCCGCTTTGTTGTAGCCTTGTAGGGTTTTCAGAAGTTTTCTTCCTATCTGGAGACAAGGTAATTTATTAAATTGTTGAGTTCATATACTTAATGTAATTGTAGAAGACGTTCCTTATCTATGTCCAAAGCAACCATACATGATAGTATGTTTGCCTGCGAGTTCCAACTGCACATAAATGTGATGCACGTTTGGCTTGCCAGTGCTGAAATTGGTTGCCTAACAATTTCAATTGAAAGGAACACTTTTCAAGTGGTTCTCTTGTTACTTGTGCTGCTCCCAAAAGATAGGTGGATAAGAAAGAAGAAAGTCTATTCACTCTATATGGCGGCTGATTACAGAGTAGATGTCATAGCTGTTCATAAATCACTCCTTGTCTTTTCACTTTCCTCCCTCTCTTTATTTTCTGTTAGTCTTAAGACTAATGCGTTTTGAAAATTTCAGATGCACTAAATTGTGACAAGCTGTTACATGTCATTCAGGGGCTGATCTTATTCGCCAAGGGTGGAGCAGAAGGGGTCCAAATGTACTCCAAGAAGGTTATGGAACTGCAGCTGTCTTACCTGAGCAAGGCATATATCTAGCAGCATCTGTTTACAGACCAGTCCTACAGGTTTTGCTGTCATAGATCCATTTTCCCTTAAATTTTGGGTTGTGGAGTTTTGTAGCTGGTCTTTTATAACATGCTCTCCTGCAGTTCACAGATAAGGTTGCTTCAATGCTGCCACAGAAGTATTCCCAACTTGGGTAAGTTTGGAGCCCGTGATGTCTTGTTCACTAATGCATGTGGTATACTGTGCTTCAGATGAACAATCATTTGCTTTTGCAGGCTATGAGCCTTGGAGCTTTAATGGTTATCTTTCCCTTGCAAATTTTCTTAGTGCATATTTAGGCGATAAAGCTTCATGTCCTATCATTTAGAAGTTTTATGTTCCTGTGGTTTTCATTGTTGTAGAATATGTGAGCTTCCATTTATCAACAAACACTAAATTACGTGATAAGCAGCTTTGCAACGATTGGAAATTGTCAAATACCAGTACCTGCCTTCTTAATATGTCTTCTTGTGTTGACACACTGGAGAAACTATATTTAGACTTCTCTTCATATTTGTACTACATTTGAAGAGTAATTTCGGATGGACATCATTCTGAAGGCTTGTCTGAAAATTACAAATACTTGGTCCAAAGAATCACTGGTATATCAACTTATGGATCTAGAAGACATTATTTTTAGCTGTAAGTATTGGGTAGTTTTGTGTGTCAAACCTCTTCTAACCTTCATTGCAGTTTAGGTCATCAACAATTGTGATCCTTTGCTTTCTTGTAGATTTTTTTTTGGGATAAGGTTTCTTGTAGATTACTGTTTCAGAGTGTTGAAAGGATGTCAAAGTATGTAGTTCCTATACTTGAGATGGACTTCTACATTATGGTACATAGACTCCTATTGTCAACAATTGGAGAAGGGTATGGCCCTATGGGAACATTCCGTTATGTGTGTGGCGTTTTACGGATAGCTATGTGTCATGTGAAATATTCATCGCAACTGCCAAGCATATGTAGTATTTCAATTTTACTCTGAAGCTCTGGATATAACTCACAAAGTTATGCATGAGATGTTCTACGATGAACACTATTTAACTTTAGAAATCAACAAAAAAATGACTCAAAATATGAATATTTGCTATGGCATACCATTTCAATTCTCCTTCATTTGCACAGAAATGATATCCTTATCTGAATGAGTATTCCATTCTCATCCCTGGGTGCTAATCTCATCCCAAGTTGGGTGGCTCAAGTGGAGAGCTGCTTCTGGTGTATTGTGTGATCAAAGGATACCTAACAAATTGGAAGAGAAATTTTACAAAACTGCTATCCGACCAGTGATGTTGTACGGGATGGAGTGTTGGCTTATCAAGAAGCAACAAGTGAGTAAGATGAGTGTAGCTCAAATGAGGATGTTGGGGTGGATGTGTGGTAAGACTAAGAGTGATAGAATTAGAAATGAAACTATTTGTGAGACAATA
Source organism: Rhododendron molle (assembly GCA_025413875.1). Lineage (NCBI taxonomy): Eukaryota > Viridiplantae > Streptophyta > Magnoliopsida > Ericales > Ericaceae > Rhododendron > Rhododendron molle. The sequence goes on from CM046390.1 coordinate 17,450,542, forward strand.
GGAGTTGTACCTATACAAGATATGTTGAGAGAAAATATATTAAGGTGGATTGGACATATTTACCGTAGACCTATAGACACAGTAGTGAAGAAGAGTGACATGATAGTAGTGGATAGTCGGGCTAGGGGAAGAGAAAGACCTAAACTGACTTTGGATCCCATGATACAGAAGGACTTGGGCTTACTAAATCTAAGTGAAGAGGTAGCCCTAGACAGAGCTAATGGAAAAACAGAATTCATGTAGCCGACCCCAATTGATTGGGACACAAGGCTTGGTTTGGTTTTTTTTTTTTTTCAATTTTCCTCCATTTCCATTGTTGGAGAGAAGCATTGGAGTCAAAAGGATTTAGGATCAGTAGGAGTAAATCAGAGTACGTGGAGTGTGAGTTTAGTGGTAGTGAAAGTGCTAGAGAGAGTGACCCTCCAAGATTAGGAGTTACCAAGAAGTGAGCATTTTAGGTATTTGATCCAATTGTTAGCAAGGATGGAGAGCGATGTAACACATAGAGTTGGATGGGTCAAGTGGTGGAATGCTTCGGGAGTGTTAGACGCATCCACCCTCAAAGTTGAAGGGAAAATGCTACTGTACCACTATAGACCAGCCATGTTATATGGCATAAAGTCTTGGGTACTAAGAAACAACATGCAAGTAATTTTCTTTTTTAGCCGCAATGAGAATGTTAAAGAGGGATGCATGGTAAAACTTTATGCGATAGAATTAGAAACGAAAACCTTCACGAGATGATAGGGGTAGCACTGATGGAATAGACATGTCTACTGTAGATTGGTAGATGTGGTAGTCAGGAGAACTGATATGATTAGTATACCAAAATTGACTTTAGAGGCGGCAGTTCGAAAGGATGGATTTAAATTTGACATCATGGAACATGATACTCTTGACAAAGCTCAATGGAGAGAATGGATTTATGTAGCTGACGTTGATTGATTGGGACTTAAGCCTAGTTTGGGTTGGTTTTGGTTCCATTGTTGCTGATAAGTAAAATAAAATAACTCTAGCATAAGGAATCTGGATATCGGATAGGTGGGCTTAATGCTAGAAGTGAAGCATACCTTACATGAAATCAGAGTTCTCGTATTGAGTGGATCTGTTATGCCTTTAGCTATGCTCTATGCTTTCATGCCAGTGATCAGTTAAATATTTCCTTCTAGAAATGTAACTGCCAGAGATCTCATTTATGCTATACCAATGGCATGGGCCAAAACTCACATTGAACAGTGGAATATACATGGTGATGATGGATGGATTGCAGATGTTAAAATGGCTTTGAACCCTTGTTACTTTACTCCATCAGTTTACATTTGCAGTACATCATGACCAAGTTGAACTATTTCCTTTCAAAAAAAGAAGACTAAGTTGAACCATGGAGAGCTGGGAAACCATAATCTCTATCAGCTTGTATCTATTAGCCTTGCTCTTACTCAAGGGGTTATCCTTCTTACTTCTGTATCAAGTGGTAGAGCACTGCTTACCACTAATGTGATCGCTCATGCTTACCACTCACTACCAAACTGTGGTTGCATAAATGATTCTTTGTTAATCGGTTTTAGAAGTGTATATGCAATTGTAAATGCCGTCCTCATGCACGAATAACCCACGAGCCTACTCTGTAGAAGTTTATTACCCATTGTGTCTCCACTAGCATGACAATTTCAAAATTGATTTTGTTTAGAAGTTGTAATGGTTTGGGATCTAGAAGAAACTCCATTTACTCAATCCTTTAAGTTGGTTATGTTGGCTATTCTGACCTATATACTTAGCCTTTCCATTTTGGGTAGATACACTACTGCCTCCGGCCCTCCATACCCATCTCCCCCATCTTGGCACCCTTTCTTGTATAAAATAGAATCTTCAGATCCAACTGAAGTATTGTTACTTTATTTGGTGCTATATTCTCTTTTCTGATATTTTGCTTCTTATTTATGTTATTTTGCGTTTCAAACTTCGCAGGAATGATGGATTGCTGGCATTTGTAGAGAATTTTGTTAAAGATCATTTCTTGCCAACAATGTTTGTAGATTACAGAAAAGGCGTGCAGCAAGCTATATCAAGTAAGTTCTCTATACTTTTATGATTTTAGCTAGTCAATACTCATTATTCCAATGCAAGCAATGCTGTTCCCACATGCCTATTCATTCAAAGCTTGGATGGTTCAGACTCCGTTCCAGAACGCTTCTTAAAAAATAAGTACTTATTTTGGAACTTCTTCTTAAAAAATAAGAAGGGTCATTCCACAAAACCCAAATAAAAAGTTTATTTCACATTTTCAAACTCAAAAAATAATGTAAATGAAAAAAAAAAAATTTATTTAGTGCACCGTATTAAAGATCTCAATGAGATCTATTAAACAAGATCCATATTGATATGAAAATTATTTGTGTAAGCACATGATTTTTGAACTTGAAATTGCCTTATTAAAAAATAAAGAGTTGTGCTATAAGTAATGGGCGCCGGGGAGAGAAATCGTACCGACGGCCACGCCGGGCTGTCCCTAGCCACCGGACGGCCGATCCGAGCTGTCCAAAAATTCTATAAAAAAAAAACCGAGGGGGACCCATACGCGGGAATTAACAGCATCCAAGGTGTGTAGGGTGCTTGATCCGAGCACCCCTTTTCCGTGTATATATGAAATAGGTAGAAGTACACGGAAGAGGGGTGCCCGGATCAAGCACCCTACACACCTCGGATGCCGTTGATTCCCGCGGTGGCCCCCTCGGTTTTTTTTTAGAATTTTTTGGACGGCTCGGATCGGCCGTCCGGTGGCCGGAGATGGCCCGGCGCGGCCGTCGGTAAGATTTCCCTCCCCGGCGCCCATTGGTACCTATATAAATTCTGAAAAAATTCCCATCTTCTTCTTATTTTTGTGGAACAAGCCTTATTATCGAACAAAAAATAAGTTCTTATTTTTGTTCTGGAACACAGTCTCAATCATAATCCTTGAAATGCCTTGTATTTCAAGTATGCATGTCCCAGTATTGACAATTGGCAAGCTCAAGTTGTCTAGGATGCTGTATAGCCTGTATTGAGAATAGATGGCAATTAAGGCCTTCAAAGATGTGATTCTCCTCCAGCCTGTAGATAGTTCGTAAGAGTTTGAAAAACACGCATTTTCTGACTGGTTGATCCCTTAAACTTTCAATATCTCAGGTAGTTTATGCACAGAGAGTAGTGTTAGAAAACTATATGAGCAAAGAAAAAGGGCATTTCTGTCATTCTTGAGGGTAGACCTTTTCTTAGGAAATCATTTGATGCAAAACAATGATTCGTATTTTTGCAACCTTCAGGATAAATGCTATCTAATTAAGTTGATTCATCCAACGATGTCACTTTATGTACAGGTGAAATTGCAGTAGAATTTGGATTTCATGTTGGGGTTGGGACCTATCTGTGTTGTAAACTAACTCAGCTCTTGTTAACCGGGGGGGAAAAAAAAACTGCCTATTCTTGCAAGTAAACGTGATATTGAGCTTTTAGCTTGTAATTCCACCACAATCTAATTTCTTGAACTTTTGTTGCAGGTCCAGCTGCATTTCGCCCACGAGCACATGCCGCTGCTACTTATACTCAATCGATTGAAAAGGGGCGACCTGTCTTACAAGGACTGCTGGCTATAGATTTCCTAGCAAAAGAGGTATATTTGAACCATTTATTTCTATGTTGTCTTTTATCTTCTTGAGGCAAAACAAGATAAGGGTTGAGTTTCAACTTCTGTTACCTATGTGAGTTGGAAATGGTAAAAGATCTTATGTGATGCATGTTTTGATCTGGATTAATCTGATCTGCATTGTGAGCCTCACTTTTATGTTCTTCCAAGAAAATTTATTTCCTTTGTTTATTTTTATTTATTATTGTGCATAATGTTGTATGGCCTGAGTTACACTTTTTATGCTAGGTTCTTGGTTGGGCTCAAGCAATGCCTAAATTTGCTAGTGATCTTGTGAAGTACGTGCAGACTTTCCTTGAACGAACGTATGAAAGATGCCGGACTTCATACATGGAGGCATGGATATTTCCTTAATTCCTTTTCATTTACGTGAAATTTCATTTGTTACTGTGTAAATGTGTATTTTTACTGGTTCTCTTTTTATAGTTAGTACTTTGTTGATAGCATGCAGCTATTATTCAACTTTAGACAAATTTGAGCCAAGAACTGGTGTTAGTAGCCAGTAAACTAAGAAGGTTATTGGTTCCAAGCTAATCTATAGAAATCTTTAGGCTTGCCTTCTTCAATGAGCACTATAAATATTCCTCAGAAAAGAAAAGGCTACAATCCTGTTGGAGTGTTGGAAAGTAAGTGAAGCCATTAGTAACACCCATACTTACCCATTTTGTTGCTTGGCAGTCCATTTGGGCCGCTTGTAACATTACTGCCCTTTCTCCTAAAAACTAAGTTTTGCACTTGGTTGGCACTTGGCAGTGTGTCCCACTTTTTTGCAAAGAGAAGACGCTAGGGGGGAGGTGGTGTACCGTGGTGGTGGTCCTGGAGGTGTTTGGTAAACTTGTTTTGCCTACAAAAGGTAATTATAGTAGTGCAGGTGTTGTCTCTAAAGTCTAAACTGTGGATGCACTCACATGTGATGAAATCCAGAGACTTTGACTTGATTCACCTTCTGACACGTGGACTTCAGAACTATGTCTATCAGATGCACTGGACTTGGGATGTGGACACGTGTGGCGATTGCGAATGCGTTAAGCCTGTGATTTTAAAAACTACTGTGTTACGTAATGGGTTTTGGATGGACCGTTTTGGTTATGCATGAAAATGATGGCGTTGTGGAAATTCACATGCCTATCGGCTGATACAGCCGTTATCTATCAGATATCGATCCGTAATGGCCATTACACCCCGTTAGACTTTGTCACATACCTTTATGCTGACAGATCCTTGAGAAACAACTTTTCTCCTTTTTTTGTTCGCTTCCCAATTCCTCCATGTTTTTGTACAGCTTTTTCTCCATTATTCGTTATTCCCTTCACCAAAGGACCTTTGATCTACATAAATGGTGTCGATTTGAAGGCTATATGAATTTGATTTCGTTATGTTAGGGAGAGAGCTTCGATTTCAACTACTTCAATTCGGACTTTGATTTTGGGTGAAAAATTTCGATTTAGGGTTTTATTGATGGATTAGGAGTTTGTTCGGTTGATTTGGGGATGCCATTGAGGGTTTTGGAGCTAGGGTTGTTGGTCAATGATGGTCATGAACGAAGGTCTTTTTTTTCCTTGAAACGTAGTGCCTTGTACTTGGGTAAAGATTATGGATTTTATGTTGTAAATGTTGTGTATCGAATAGTAGTGAACCCATTAGATAGTGAGATTTAACCCATTAGATAGTGAGATTTAATCCGTATGAAAATATAAATATCAATTGCCTTGAAACAGGTCATTTGATCCAATTTCAAAAGTGCTTCTAAAAATCAAATATTAGTTAATAATCTTTAAAAACATTCACTTTTGTCATAAACTAGCGTTGGGCCCGTTCGATGCACAGGCCCGAAAAAAACATCTCACTGAGGACATTTTCCCTGTTGCATAAATGGCTCTTGAAATTTACTCCCTTTTCTATTTAGTCCTGTTTTTGAAAGAATTGGTTTTCTTATATAGACATTATATATACACACACAGTTAGCTTCTTATAAGGGCGCCCTTGTTTTAGTTAAGTTGCGGACGTCCCCTATTCTCCTCTTTCCCGACCAAATTTCGATGATCCGAGTCGCTCAATGTGTTCAGAACGTGATTTTAAGGGTATCCTCAAGAAATCAGCACAAAAAAAGACCGGGAAGGGCTTCATCCGAGCAGCTTTTATTTGAACCGTTCGATAAAAAATAAACAAAAACTGCTCGGATGAAGCCCTTCTCGGTCTTCTTTTTTGGTGATTTATAGGAAATACCCTTAAAATCACGTTCTGAACACATTGAGCGGCTCGGATCATCGCAAATTGGTCGGGAAAGGGGCGTCCTCACTTTAATACGGTAAGGGCGCCCTTATAAGAAGTTTTGTATACATATACATATATGTGTATATATTATATACCTAATATTCTCACAACAAAATTAGGAAGATTCCGCAACAATAAAAAAAACAAAGAAAGAAGATAGGTTTCAAGCAAAATAAATTATACATTTATGTTATTGATTGAACTTAGTTTCATTTTCAAGCAAAATACAGTGTATATTTTACATTTCGTAAAAAGTGTAGAATAATGTATAAAAAGATGAAAAATGAGAAAATTCCATGTAGGAGAGAGAGCTTCCCTTTTATTTAAGGGAACTACATTCATTTAGTATTAGTATTAGTATAGATAAGGTTAGAACATGTGTATAAATGAGTTTTTCAACATTTCCTAGTGCTTGATAAAAATACATGAGTGCGGTGTTCGATTCCTGTTACAAAATGACCGATACTCTCGATACTTGTTACTCGTGACCGCAACTGCGACTGTTAAGTCGAACGATATCGTGATTTAAACCACGGTTAACCCATAAGGTACAATAGTGGATTTACAGGGAATCTTAAAATACAACACTAATAATAATAATAATAATAATACAAAAGTGTTATATTGTATCGTATAGGATTACTCATTCATGATTCAATTAATTATGACAATATTAGTGCGTCAGCTTGTAAACCAAACCAAACCAAACCAAACCGAGCCTTATGTTCCAATCACTTGGGGTCAGCTACATGAATCCTTTTCCTCCATTGAGCTCTGTCAAGGGCCATTTGTTCACACAAACTCATTATACTTGTATCTTCGCACACAACAGCATCTAATGTCAATTTAGGTCTACCCCTCCCCTTAGCAGTGCTACCCAAAGCTATCATATCCGCAATGTTCTAAATGGCGGCCGCCCAGGCCGCCTAGGAGCTTGGAGGTGCCTTGCCGCCACGCCAATACCTCTTGGCATTTGATTTGCCGCCCAGGGAGGTTTGGCGTCCGCCTTGGCGGCGTCGTTGGCGTCTTTGGAGGCCTTTGGCGGCCTAAAATGTATAGTATTAAACTAAAAGAGCTTATTATGTAATTTTTACAAAATCATATATATATATATATCGGGGCGGTTCAAGGAACACCCAAAAAAACACCTACAAAAACACCTCATAGTTTCCGATCAAATTTTGATGATCCGAGCCGCTCAATGTGATCAGAACGTGATTTTAAAGGTACTCTCAAGAAATCAGCAAAAAAAAAGACCGAAAAAAGCTTGATCTGAGCAGTTTTTATCTTAGATTTAATGAACGGTTCAATTAAAAACTGCTCAAAACGAGCACTTCCCGGTCATAATTTTTTCTAATTTCTCGCGTGTACCCTTAAAATCATATTCTGCACACATTGAACGGTTCGGATCATCAAAATTTGATCGGGAACTATGAGATTAAGATTTGGGGTGTTTTTTTAGGTGTTTTTTTGGGTGTCCCTTGAACCGTCCCGTATATATATTAGGAAACTGATTTTTGCGCTCCCAAGATTTACTGCAAGCGCTCCACCTTTTTGTTTTTACACTGCGATGTTGCTGGCAACATCACAGTGTAAAAACAAAAATATACTGTGATGTTGCAAGCAACATCAAAGTATAAAAACAAAAAGGTGGAGCGCCTGCAGTAAATTTTGGAGCGCGAAAATCATCGTCCTATATATTATGTGTGTGTGTGTATATATATATATATATATATATACACATGAACAAGGTTTTGTACCGGAAGATGACTCTGAAGACGAGAGAAATGAGGAGATTGACTTTGAGTCCGATGGAGATAAAGTTTTGGAGGGGTGTGAAGGAGAAGAGTAAGAGGAAGGAGATGAATTTTGAACTTGGCATTAGGGATTTCTGTTCTTGTTTATTTCTACTTATTCTTTTATTCAACTTATTTGCTTGTTGCTACTACTTAATTTCATTTGAGTTTGTACTTTGAAGTTTGAACATTAAACTTTGCATTATGGTTATTTCTACTTATTATCTTATTCAACTTATTTGCTAGTTGCTACTACTTAATTTCATTTGCATTATGGATACATGGAATATAGTTTGAATGGATAATGGTTTGTTAAAAAAATAAAAAATAAAAAAATCCGCCGAATTGCTTGGCGCCGCCTAGGCTGCTAGGCACTTGGAGGTGGGTCTCCGCTCAACTACCGCCAGGCGCCATTTAGAACATTGCATATCCGTTCTCTTAACTATTGCATCTCCTTGTCTACGGTAGACATACCTAAACCACCTTAGCTTATTTTCCCTCAACTTCTCCTCTATAGGTGCTACACCTACCCTCCCACGAACCGTTTCATTTCTAATCCTGTCTCGTCTAGTCTTATTACACATCCTCAACATTCTCATTTCCGCTACACTCATCTTGCTCACATGTTGTTTCTTAATGGACTAACGTTCTGTCCCGTAAAGTATTGCTGGTCTTATGGCAGTTCCATAGAATTTTTACTTCAATTTTGTGGGTGCCCTCTTGTCACATAGTATCCAGTAGCGCTCCTCCACTTGAGCCACCCCACTTGGATCCTATGGGTCACATCATTGGCAATCTCTCCATCTCTGCTAATAATTGAGCCTAAATACCTAAAATGATCACTCTTTGGTATCTCTTGGTCTTGGATCATCACTCTTTCTTCATGCACACTACTGGTACCACTAAACTTGCACACTATATATTCAGTTTTACTCCTACTTATCCGAAAACCCTTTGACTCTATTGCTTTCTTCCAAATTTCTAGTTTCATATTAACACCTCTAGTGGTTTCATCTATGAGGACAATGTCATCTGCAAATATCATACACCACGGGATGTCCTCCTGAAATTGTCGAGTCAATTCATCCATAACTAAGGCAAAGAGGTATAGGCTCAAGGCTGACCCTTGATGCAATCCTACGGTGATTGGAAATTCACTCGTTTCCCCTACCAATGATCTAATGGCAGAGACGACACCTTCATACATGTCTTTAATCACCTCGATATACCTTTTGGTCACTCCCTTTATCTCCAGAACCTTCCATATGATGTCTCTAGGCACCCTATCATAAGTCTTTTCTAAGTCTATGAAAACCATATGGAGATCCTTCTTTGCTCTGTGTTTTTCTACTAATGTCCTTAATAGGTATATAGCTTCCATGGTTGATCTTCCAGGCATGGACCCAAACTGTTACTCTAACACCGTAGTCACCATCCTCAAGTGATGCTGAATAACTCTTTTCCACAACTTCGTCGTATGACTCATCAATTTAATACCTCTATAGGTGTTGCAGCTTTGAATATCCCCTTTATTCTTATATAGATAGGTACTAAGGTGCTCCTTCTCCATTCGTCGGGCATCTTCCTAGTCATAATAATCTTGTTCAACAAGTTCGTCAACCAAGTCACCTCCAAGTCACCTAGACTTTTCGATACTTCAATAGGGATACCATTTGATCCTAAGGTCTTACCCGGTTTCATCATTTTCAAAGCTTTAACCACTTTGAACTTTTGTATTAGTGGGTCAGCTTGTAACTTATGAAAACTGTATATGATTTATTTATGGTATTCATCTCTCAAGGAGATCTTTTACTTGTTACATAGGCTTGACCCCTAAGGGATGTGAAAACAAATTGCTTTCTACATATCTTAACTAAGACAGAAATCCATGCAATTATACGAAGGATGTAACAGTGACTAACTTAATCAAAGGAACCTGATGGGTTCCATCAATAAAGCACCACACTTAGAAAGCCAGTGGTCTAGCATTTTTGCATTCCTCTGCATTTGAGATTTGGAGAAATGCATTATATACGTAACAGTTAAATAGCGTGGCAGTATTTTAAATAGCGCGCGCTTCGCATGCTACAGCGACATGGCGAGGCGTACCTTCAGTGCCACTGGAGTCGTGGTGAAGCGCAGATCACCGAAGCATATATGGTGCCTGTGGCACGCGCCTCAAGGAAAGGCGCAAGGCCTTGTGGCACGCACCTCGTGTATTTTTCAGCCATCTTTCTTTAGATTAGGCCAGAAATAGAATCCATTTCAGCCATTGATATATGATGCATAAAAGGTGGGCTAAATGCACTGGATAATTTCCTTCCATGTAAAGATTAAAGAGGAACTAAACGTTACCCTACAAATCGATTTCTCTCATCGAAAGACACATACAGCAGCAGCCAACCTCCTTCGATCTGCTCTTGTCTTCTCTTTGAAGCAGCCTATGCATGACTCTAGATTTGATTGCTGTTAATCATTTTGTTATGTCTCTAAAGCTAAACATCAATATGTTAGCTTTTTATGGATGATATGTTTTGTTTAGTGTTTGGTGGTTCTGTTTAACCATTGAAATGTTATGTTTTATGACATTTGAAAGTTTTATAAGTGTTTGGTTGTGTTGAAAGTTGTGCCTATGTTAGAATTCTACATGTTATATAAATTGCGCCTCGCGCCATGGCTCTAGGGGACCATTGCCCCTCGTTGTGACGTGAGCCATTTCAAACGCTGCACTGTGGGGCTTCATCTGGAGTTTACCCTTATAGAGTTGTAGTATGTCTCTAACATATTTTTTGGTATGCGGAAGAAATAAAGGATCTACGCATGTTTTCATGGCCTTTGTCATTTTTTTGCTGGTACTTTGTCATTTATATCTGCAATTATGTTTTCATGGCCTTCTAAGATTTAGGATACTTAAAGATTTTAGTATTTTGTGAATCATCAAAGATTCAAAACAATGTGGGATGCTTCTTTTTAGTGGATGGAATAAATGGTTATAGTAATCTGAGATTAAAATCTGTCTTCTGCAATCTTCTGTCTTTCATTGTATGTTTTAATTTGAACTCTCTCCTGTTTCTATTGGGCATAATACAGGCAGTTCTTGAGAAACAAAGTTATATGCTCATTGGGAGGCATGATATTGAGAATCTAATGGGACTTGATCCAGCCAGCGCATGTTTACCAAATTCGCTTGGCCCACCTTGCATGGAAAACAATGCTTCTGATGCTGAAGGTGTTGAGGTTGAATTGGAAATGAGTGACTTGTTAATGAATTTGCGGCCAATCAAGCAGGTTTGCATATGTTTTGGTAACTTAGTGTTGTTTTGTGTTGGTATTTTATTTCCTTCACACAGCAGGATGTTAGGATTGGATTTTCTGCGTACATTCTAGGATGTCAAGTGCAATGATGAGATGATGTTTGGTGATTGCAAATCTCTGTAAAGATATGAACCGTATCGTTGTCTAAACTGCCTCTCATTTGCAGGAGAATTTAATTCGTGATGATAACAAGCTCATATTGTTAGCTTCCTTAAGTGATTCATTGGAGTATGTTGCCGACTCAATTGAAAGGCAAGTTTTCTGATGTTGGTCACATTTGCGATTTTACACTGCAGTTGCAATTTATGAATCCTCACTCTACTGAAAATTTGGAGGAAGTTCTGACTGTCAATGTTAACTGTGAGAAGCACGGAGATCCTAGATTTGTGTTCACAAATGCATCCCATACGGCCTGAACTTATGTTCGCTCCTACTTCCTATTTGTATCAACCTAAGAAGTACAAATACAAACATATCATAGCACGGACATACAGATACATTATTTTTGTAAAATGTAGGACAGTGACACATTAGGGATATGTTCTACTCTAAGCATCCAAATATTTTATATATATATCGGGGCGGTTCAAGGGACACCCATCAATCTCATAGTTCTTGATCAAATTTTTATGATCCAAACCGTTCAATGTGTGTAGAATGTGATTTTAAGGGTGCCCGCAAGAAATTAGCAAAACATATGACCGGGAAGTGCTTATTTTGAGCAGTTTTCCCATTCATTTTTTTTGTTAATTTCTCGCGGGTATCCTTAAAATCACGTTCTGATCACATTGAGTGGCTCGGATCATCAAAATTTGATCGGAAACTATGAGGTGTTATTTCAGGTGTCTCATTAGTTGTCTCCGAAACCGCCCCGTATATATATATATACACACACCGCCCCGTATATATATATACACACACACATGGCCGGTTCCACTCACAACAATTTGACACAAGATTTGAGTGGGACCCCCACGCAAAAGATTGGAGCTATTCAATTTATTTGAAAAATGTTTTTAAGAGGTTTCCGTAAAAAAATCAACTCATTCGGATATCAGTAGGGCTTGATTGGTTCATTTAGTTGATTCCTGTCAAAATTTTACAAGATAAAACTGAATGAACCGATCAAGCCCTTACTGATATCCGAATGAGTTAATTTTTTACGGGAAACCTTAAAAACATGTTCTAAATAAATTGAATGGCTCCAATCATTTGCATGTGGGTCCCTCGCCAAACTTGTGCCAAATGTTATGTGAGTGGAACCTCCCCTATATATATATATATATAGTCGCCTTCTTATAACGGCGCCCTTACCGAATACGGTAAGGGCTTCCCCTTTTCTCCCATTTCTCGACCAAATTTCGATGATCCGAGTCGCTTAATGTGTTCAGATTATGATTTTAAGGGTACCTGCGAGAAATCAACAAAAAAAAAGACCGGGAAGGGCTTGATTTGAGCAGTTTTTATTTGAACCGTTCGATAAAATACAAACAAAAGCTGCACGGATCAAGGCCTTTCAGGTCTTTTTTTTGTGCTAATTTCTCGCATGTACCCTTAAAATCATGTTATGAACACATTGAGCGAATCAGATTATTGCAAATTGGTCGGGAAAGGGGCGTCCTTACCGTAATACAATAAGGGCGCCCTTAGAAGAAGATTTGTGTGTGTGTATATATAAAATCCCCTCCAGGTAAGGGCGCCCTCATTTTAAATAAAATGTGGATGTCCCCTTTTCTCCCATTTTCCGATCAAATTTCGATGATCTGAGCCGCTCAATGTGTTTAGAACGTGATTTTAAGGTATCAACGAGAAATCAACAAAAAAAAATGAAGAGCTTGATTTGAGCAGTTTTTATTTGAACCGTTTGATAAAATACAAACAAAAAGTGCTCGGATCAAGCCCCTTTCTGGTATTTTTTTTTTGTGGCTAATTTCTCGCGAGTACCTTTAAAATCACATTCTGAACATATTGAGAGGCTCGGATCATCGCAAATTGGTCGGGAAAGGGATGTTCTTAACTTAATAAGTTTAGGGCGCCTTTATTGGAAGATTCATGTGTGTGTGTGTGTGTGTGTATAAGCGAAGACGCTAGCCGTGATGGTAAGAGCTTGACTAATGAGTTGGGTCCTAAATGACTCAGTACTAAGTGCTGTACTCTGTTAGATTCCCGAACTCAAAGACCTAAAACCAGTAATTTGTCTGCCGAAGTAAAAGAACTACGTATTGACTTGATCCCATCGGGCACGTAGGCGGCTGGCCTTTACCAGCTTCAGTCATATGTAGTATCGAAACCTAGGAATGAATTTAGAGAACCATCTACGTCGAGCCAAAGAGTGAAGACAATTGAATTGAAAAACACAGTGGGCATTTGGACCAGGCATATTGGCATATAAAGAGAGAAAGATTCTCGCCATCTAGGAATGACGGATTCCTATACGTATACATGTACTGCCATAAGTTATGAAGAATCTAGACCAATATGAGACTCAAGAAATCCTTAAAAGCTCTCTACAAATTTTAAGGGAATTTAAGTATTATCAGTTCTGACAACTATTGTTATTCCAACTTTCTAACTGTTGATACGATTGTGATACGTCCAATCCAGAGTTTTTTTTTTAATAATCACATGTTAGCAAGTGTCCAAACAGTACCAATCACATTTATTTCTTAGTCATAGATGCCAAATTAGTGTGGACACTATACGGTGAGCATGGACAAGTGTATGACTTAAAACTCCTTTTTCATAATTATGGACATGCAAAAAAGAGTATCGGACACGTTTTCGAGGGAGTAGCAGTGTTCGACACGTATCAGACACAGAAGTGCCATATTCTTTTAAGTGTCCGTGCTTCTTAGGTATCAACTAACCAAGTGGCATATATATTTTTCCTGTAGGATCAGTTGCAAGTGCTATCAAAAATTCAGTTCCGAAGGCTGTAGGGGCTATTCTAGTGTTGTCTCCTTATTGTTTGAGGATTGTACTAGACTAAGTTATTCTGGAGAAAGTCGTATGGTGTATAGCAAAAGTAAACAAATAAATACTTGACATGACAAGACAAGTTTTCTTTCCCACATTGCATCATTGCATGCATTTAAAAATGTGAACTACAGTGAACTCATTGAAAATTTCAAAATTCCCTTCAATGCTCAAAGAGAGCCCACCTGATGTTCCTTGTATTTGAATTTTGAAGCCTGGCTTGATTTCCTGATCAAATGAGCCTGAACAACTGAATTAGTATTTGTAGACCTACCTAAAATAAATTCCATGCTTCACAATGGATCCACAGGAAGCAGTTTTTGATTGATGCAGTTTAACAGTTTAACTGCATTTAGTGATCGCAGTACTCTTCTATGTCTGAATTGCATCAGTGACATTTCTATCCTGGTCGGTCTTAGTTAAATATATGCATTAGAATCTTTCCCGTTATGATTAGTATAAAAATGAGTAGTAAACCTATGCTATAGCCTTGGATAATAATCATAATATTCTCTTCTATTGTGATACCAATATTTACTGCGATGGTTCTTTCCTCTTGAATGATATTATCTATCTCTTTCCTGTTGATAAAGAACGTTATGCTTCAAATTATGTCCAATTGAAGGCACTCATTATCAGAAACTTGTAGCTTTACGAAAAAGAAAAAGAAAAAAATTGCTGGTAAGTAGTTGCAATGGCTTACATGAGGGATATTTTTCATGTGATGAACAGGCTGGGAAAAGCATGTACTAGAGCAGCTAACCAAGTAGAAGAAAATAACAATCAGAAAAATCCGCATCATGCTCGAATGAGTAGTGCACCTCCAAAAGATCTGGTATCATTCGCAGAAGAATATAGAAAGCTGGCAATAGATTGCCTTAAGGTTTTGCGTGTAGAGATGCAGTTGGAAACAATTTTTAACTTGCAGGTTTGTGACGTCTATATTGGTACACGATTTTTTCCCCCTCAATGAAGGTAAGTTGCTAGAGTTAGTTGTCACTGGTGATATATGGACTTACAGTGCAATGAAATTTAACAGGAAATGACAAACAGAGAATACTTAGAGGACCAAGATGCTGAGGAACCAGATGATTTTATTATTTCATTAACTGCACAGGTGAGTACTATTTTTTATTCAAGGACAAATATGCATACATCACAAAAAGTGTGTACATTATGTTGTTGGCCTTGCAGAAATATATGTACGCAATGTTCGTTAGCAATCAATGGCTGCATTTGAGTTGAGAATCCTATGTTCTCATATTGTGGTTGAGGAAATTTAGAAAAGATATTTGTAAAAAAATTGACTTTTGCACGCACGTATAACCAGTGCTCTGATGGTGGTTGCGCTTTTGGTTCCCAAAGTCTGAGAATTAAAAACCACATTTAGATCAACTTATTTGTAGTGGACCACCACTTCTCTTTTCTCATCTAAAGGATGAAAGGCTCAAGATATTGACTTTTTTTCCTTTTGTTACTTATTTTAGCAACTGAAGAGAATGAAGGAACTAAGGGCCTATTCCTCATTATGTTCTGCTAAAGATGACCGTTTAGTATAACATTAAAGATCATCTTAAATGAAACTTCTTATTCAACGGAGAAGTGTGACTGAACTTTTACCTGCATTCTTTTATGCTTTTGCACATTTCTCCATGCCATCCTATTGTGATGCAAAGGAGAGATGTTTTGACTTGGAATGTAGTAATTGCAGATGATTCAGCTAGAAGAGAAATGGTTTCTCTTTTGATTTTTTCTACTCCATCTTTTGTTACCCTGCTGCAATACTGGATTGTTACCGGTGGCGTATCCTTCATACCCTTTCTGTTTCTATACTCTCAGATAACACGCAGGGATGAGCAGATGGCCCCTTTCGTTGCGGGGATAAAGCGGAATTATATATTTGGTGGAATATGTAGTGTTGCAGCAAATGTATCCATCAAGGTTGGCATGTGCACTCTATCTGCAGTTTTGGTTTGAAGATGAATACTTTGTTATCATTTTTTGCTGTCTTAGTTTTGAGGTCATAGTTAAATTGATGTTTGTTAGCAAACCTCCTTTTCCTCTTCACCATTTCTGATAAAATGGGGACTGTCTTTGTTAGGCTTTGGCTGATATGAAATCCATCAACCTTTTTGGAGTTCAACAGATATGTCGGAATTCAATTGCCTTGGAACAGGTTAATTTCTTTTGACAGTCGTAGCTCTGATAAGTTTCAGGAAGCATTTTCTTTTTTCTTCTTAAGAACGCACTCTTTCATGATGCCATGTGTTATTCTTGATTTCATAAATGGGCAATTAGTTAGAAAAGCAAATAAATTTCCACTAAGTTTTTATGTGCAAAAACAATTGTATCTGCAGGAAAAAAGTGGAGTCATTTATTTTGTGCCTAGTTTTGTAGTATAGATCCTTCACTTGCTGATTTTCCTGCAGGACTTCATTGAATTCTAGAGTTTTTTTTTTTAATCTTATTGTTGTTTCTAAATCAACAAGGGAGGAAGGTCAAACTTATAGTTATTAATGAGTTATGGTTACCGAGGCCATCTCTCTGTGTGTGTGTGACATGTGGGGAGATTAATTTCGAAATCTTAACACTGCAATGCCTAGGGCTATTTATGCACCAGATGCATGACCCAGTACCATTGTTCTATAATTATTTGTTATCAGTAGAAGGATCTCACTCATGACTCTATTCATATCTTCAAATGTGTTTTTTGTTTACCATCAAGGGGCTTTGTTGGGTTGAACTGTGATTGGAGATTTCAAAGAGTAACAATTTTGTTTAGAAAATTGTTTCTCTGAACATTTAGCTCTGTATCCCCCGTCGTATCCATTTTTTTTTTTGCTTGGCACCCGTCATATCCATTTTTGTCTCTTTGTGTATAGCCAAAATGTAATATGGGATTATAGGGTTTTCCGTAGCAGGAAGAAGAGATAAATGGAAGAGGCATTGGGGAATAGGTATAGGAACTTAATCCGTCCTGTATTTACATTAAACCAAGACAAGGTTACAAGGATAGCCTTTTTGACTATAAAACCACACCCCCCCTCAAGCTAGAACATAGAGTTCAAAATATGCCGAGCTTGAAGGACAACGTTGAAAAGAAGAGTGAGCTAAGGCCTAAAACTCCGAAAATAGTTTGAACAGAAAAGTCATTATAAATGGCTTTGATAAAATCGTCAATATCACCATAAATATCAGGAGGCGAAGGTGAATCCATAATCCATTCATGTGATTGCCGACCATCAGCGTTGGTACTGACGCTTGCTTGTGCCATTGCACATCACAGTCACCTCGCTTTGATTTTCAGAACTCTTCGACATGTGCTAGGGTTGGGATCTGGCGCTTCAATACCAAGTCAAACTGAAAATTGGTATTCTAGGTTTTAAAAGGGTGGGAAGAAGAGATGAATTTTAATCAGTCCCTTCACCTCCACATGTATATGTATCAAGCCAAGCCAAGATTACAAAAGGATACTCTTCGTCCCAATTATATTAAAGAAATAACAAACATAACCAATGTTCTAAAAGGCGCTAGGCACTAGTCGGGCGGTCGGCCACCTTCAAGCTTCGAGGCCTTGTAATCAGTGATTGTTGGGTGCATTAATTGGCGATTAATCGGCACGTAACAATTAGTCGGATCTAGTTGGATAGGCCCCCCCCCGCCAGCGATTAATTGCTGATTAATTCCTTTTTTTAGAAAAGTGAATATAACGTTTGTAAATGTAGAGGCATATAAGAGTAGACTTTTGCCCGAGTACTCTGTTGTCTATTCTTTCTTTTCTCCCTTCTTATGGGCCCTCTACCTGGTTAGGTTAGAATGTTTGGGAGCGAGGTCAAATTCATTGATACTTATTAAATCAAGTCAACCAGAACCTAATGGTCAGTTGTTGTATGGTCAAATCCAATTCAGTCCCTCTTCCTTTTGTTACCTGAGGGAGTTAAAATTAAGCTTACAACTCTGAAAGATGTTCTGAGTTTCAGTCATTGGGATCTGCCAACTGTATTGCTATGGCATGAGTGAAGGCGTGTACAAATTTGAGGGTGCATCATTATCTTGAGGTAGCCTTTTGTCATTCTATCTGCCATTAAAGTGGTTGTATGAAGGAATTTCTTCTCTCTGCATGCTTGTTAAAGTGGAATGACTTCATCATGCTCCCTGGATGAAGTGTAGTTAAATGCATTTTATTTGTGTTTGTGGATAAATTAAGTCTAATTGTCTGGGGTTGTTGATGAGAGGCGCTCCCTTTGGTGTGTAGTAGGAAGTAGGAGCTATGTTATTACGTTAATGATTTGGCTGTTCACCTAAACTCAATAATAGTTTCTATCTGTTATTTATCTTGTTAGGCACTGGCTGCTATCTCATCTATTGACGGTGAAGCTGTACAATTGAGGTTGGATCGTGTACGGACTTACTATGAACTGTTAAACATGCCATTTGAAGTAAGTCATCTGACTTAAACTTAAAAAAAAAAATTTGTTTACTTTCTTGAACTTTGTTGCCTTAAAGATTCATTGTTAAAATCCTGTTTGCAGGCCTTGCTTGCATTCATTATAGAGCACGAACACTTGTTCACCGATGCAGAGTGAGTTGTTACAACCATCTAGTTGAGGAACAGTTGTATCTATATGATCAGTTGGATTGTGATAATACCTACCGTTAGTAAGATCAGAAGGCATACCATTTTTGTAAGATGGTCATATTTCCCTTGTTTATATCGGTCAAGATCACCATTTTATACCGTTTAAAAGATTTTTGAAAGAGCTAAAACATAGTGCATACCAATTTTGAATACTACAATTACATTCATAAGATTCAGGCTGAAAGCAGACCATTTTCAGGTCACTGGTGCACTTGGGTCGTTTTGCAATGGCCACTTCCATGTAAAGTGGAAATGGGCAAATTTTGAAGTCTGTCCTATTGTCAACCACATTCTGTCCTTGCTTTCACTTACCTTTCTTCACTCCCAAGTCCCAATTCTTCTCCCCTTTTGCAACAATATCTTTGTTTCCATGTGTTTGTGACCACACCTTTCGCATGTGCTTAGTATCTAATGAAGTCTATCTTTTTCAGGCACCTTTCGCATGTGCTTAGTATCTAATGAAGTCTATCTTTTTCAGGTATAGTAGTCTATTAAAGGCCCAGGTCCCAGGAAGAGACATCCCTGCGGACGCACAAGATCGGGTGACACAAATTTTATCCCATTAGCTCTCTCAATGAGAAGTTCTGGGACTTGTCTCAAAAGCCATCCCATTGTAAGTTGCTACTATTTTGCTAGTCACCAGGTTCTGGTAAATTTTTGTCCATTGTTTGGGATCTACGAGGCCTTATGTTTTGGTGGTTGTAGGAACAGATCAAGAGTGCATATTGTAAATTTCTTATGGCGATTCTTTACTTGTAAAATGTGTCAATAATGTGAAACATATTATTTTATCCTGTAATTCCAAAGGTGTAAACTAGCTTGGAATGCAATACTAATGTTATTGGGTGTTGTAAATGCCAAAGCGGCAAGTGCTTTGTGTTGACGTACTGTTTGTGATATTGGATATAAAACCATATTTGAGAGGTCATTGCCAATACTTCCATCGTACTACTTTGCAATATAATCAATACCCTAGTTAACTCGTACAGATTTTCTTCTGCGGATGTAGGTCACCAGTTCTGGAAAATGGGAGGTTCACTAAGTGCATGGCCAAGTAAATATTTGTTGCATTGTAATTGTTATCTTACGAGGTTCAGCAGCTATAGGTGTTGGGGAACCATCTAGCCATATCCGCTAGCAACCAGAATTTCTTCAATTATGGAGTTGTTTAAATGAGTCTTAATTTCGTCCAAACACACACTCTCTCTCTCTCTCTCTCTCTCTCTCTCTCTCTCTCTCATTGTGAGAGAAAAAAGGAACTGCCCTAACTGGTACCCACTTGCCCTTCCTCTTAGGGCGGTGGTCTTTTTTCTTTCCTTTTTTTTTTGTGCGTGTAGGGTTGTGTAACAAGTGACATTCCTCGACTTTTCATTCAATAAGGATCCTACATCTCTCTAGATTCAAGAATATGCATCCCTGATCCTCATCTTTTCTAGTTTTGTAACATATTCACCTTAGATTTCTTCATCCCTGATCCTTGTCTCGATTACCCTAATAAGAGACTTGGGCACACAAAAAAAGATTACCCTAATCCAAGATTAGGATTGTTGGGCAACATGTATGATAAAGTTCTTCAATATCATTTTAGTCTCATAAATCAAATGAAATCATAGCGCCTGTAGAACCCAAGTATTCATGGTCACGAACCTGTACACCGGCCTCTCAAGGCTTTCAACATTTTATGAAAATAGATATGCAAACTCTAGATGCAAATCATGTAAATTTCTCAAGGACATAAGCAGTAGTTAATGTGATCTCGTATCTCCTCCATATCTTCAATACTTGACTCAATTGTGTGACTAAGACAACAATGGAAGGCATCATGGAACCTACTTGTGCCATCCACAAACTTACTCTGCTTCTGCATCAGAAATACGTATTTGTGTTTGCACAAAAGTTAAATAACTTGGACAAAAAGGAATGCTATAGCTCAGTTCTGTACAGTTTACTGGATTCTGTATTCATCTCTGCTTTAAATGTTGGACTCAGTTTTAGAGTCGTCTTCGCTAAGTTGCGGATATCTTCTCTACAAGACTCAACTGAAATTCGTTTGAGCGCTTTCACCCCTCCACTAGATATGAAGTCCCTGGCATTGTCCTCTGTGACAACCAGCAAATAATGCATTGTTAGGCGAGAACCAATGTACAAATTGAACTTCTTGTAGTAACACCATAGCACCCATCTCCGCGATGTTTTTGGGGGAAAAAACTGAAGATATGACAATGTAGTCATAGATTGCCAAAAGCCGTGGACAAAAACTGAAATATTAGCATGGGAAAATCTTGATTTGTTCTACTTCATAGTAAGAATTTTGATTTTCAAATGTGTTGTCTTTTATTAAGATTCCTGGATTTCTCACAGGGGTATTTAAGGTGGCCTGTAAAAGGATACAAACGCAAAAAAGAAAGGGAAAGAACAGAAGCTTTTGGACAGAGTAACAAGCTTACAGCTTGGCTACAGCTTGGGCCTTACGATGACGAATACCCTGAAACGTATTCTGTGTAATCCATACATTCACAACTTTGAGAACATTTGAAATAGATGAGTAATTTTTTTTCCTGAAAAATCTTTAACTGACAAAGGAAGAATGCTACACCTAACAATTACAATCTGCATTATACCAGACTAGCTAATGGACATTGTCACAATTTAGTACACATGAGACTCGGACGTAATTTGATATAAAAACGTCCAACCAATGCTTATCCACGTTACAGGTTCTCCAGTGAAACAATCATGCATGGATGGATATCAATGGGAAGATTTAGCCTAAGCAATCTACGGAGCAAAGCAAGTTTGAGCCTGGTCATCTTAAGCACACAGAACACGTCAATCTATCGCCGAAAAGACAATAAAGATGTCACTACAACCAAGCAAGGCACTGTGAATATATCGTTTCTGAGCTATCAGGGGAATGGCACCAACGGTTGTAAATAAAGTGAAAGAAGTGTCATGTTTCTGTGCGTATAATGGCCAACAAACTTAGAACAAGTATTAAAATGATAAAAACTCCATTTATTCTAATAATTTTAAATTTGAGCAACATTTTTTTTATGCCGCACACATGCTTTATATTCAAATTTTAAGTACCCAATCTTAATAGTCCATGGAGAATTGTCCCTATCACAAGCTTCATTCTATCCGAAAAGCCACAAGTTTGAGAAAGATTAATGCAAATATTTTTTTTTATGACTGGACCTATGACATTTAAAGTAAAAAAGTAGCATACCATTTTGACCTAAATGGCAAAGAGCAAGCTCGATATGGCGTCTACTTGAAGAAGCCGATGCAGATGTAGAGTTAGCAATCAACCATGAGAGCACATCGTCTTCCATTAAAACTGAACGGCCTCTCCTATGTCCTGCAGTGAGGAAAAATGCCCATGCTTGCACTTAAAAATGAAAAGAAATCTAACCATGGGAATCACTATACAATTTGTACAAACAATCACTATACAATTTGTACAAACCCTGTATAATTTCTCGTGATTCACATTTTGCAAAGTTGGCTATTCCTCTGGCAACTTGGGCTATGACACCACTATCTCCAGATCTGACCATTCGCAATAGAGCCTTGATGGCTCCATCATCTCTGAGCTTCAGTTGTAACTTCTCTATTATGATAAAACAGAGCTATGCATCAAGATGAAAGTCTCTCTTCATGTAACTTTTCTAATGTCCCTAAGACAATTACAGCAACATGGCTTCATTTTTATTTTTATTTTTTGTGGGTAAAGAAAGGTTTTATTACCAAAAAGAGACAAAATACAAGGGAAACAAAAGGTCATACCACTGAATACAATGAAAACAGAACCAAGCTAAACTAGGACAAACCTGCACTATACAACCAACTCAAAGCAAAATTCTCCCAGAAATATTCCATGCCAACAAGGCTTCATTTATTCAGCCTATGAAAACTTATTTCGTATATTGGATGATTAACAAAATGTTCCTTATGACTTGCAATGGTAACTAAGGCATTAGAGGGGAGATGGGAATACATAAGGCACCTAAATCCGTCCCTAAAGATGCAATTCAGGAAGTAAATACAACATGACCTTTTGCAAAATCAATTTCAGTTTACCACTTCCACACAAATTGGCAATGGCTCCAGCTACCATTCTTAGAGCTTCGGGATCATCAGTCTTAGATGCAGTATTTGCTAAGAGTCGCGCACCTCCTTTGTCCATAATTAAGCATTGGTTTGCCTCTGGAATGATTGAAAAGGATAAACACTTTAACAAAAGCTCAAGCACACAAGTTGTAGATAAGATTCAACAACACATATTTTTCTGTTGGGTATTAGTTTTGTTTCAATTATCGACTCTTTTTTTTTTTTTACTTTTCCGGTTCCTCTCGTCAACACCAATTGAAAATTTTAATTGTATACCGAAAAGTGGAAAAAGTTAACTACATACAAAAAAGATTCCAATTAAGTAAGCAAATAACCAAGTGGAGCCAAACAGACCAAGATATTAAGGATGAGGGTAAGCTTAAGAGAGTCAAATGCAAACAATCTTATCTTTATCCCTAAGGTCCATAAATCTACAGGGTATTGATCTCAATGAGAGGAGAATATTGCTATTAACTTCCTCCCATAGTGTAAGCAGATGTGGCAGCTCCACAATCACGCATCTCCTCTTTGTTCTTCACCTGTACTTCTATATATGCATTTTATCATGATATATCTAAGATAATTTAACAAGATTCTTGGCGTTAAACTGAACAATTGCATCTTGCTATAGAGCATTTTCAAATCCAGGAACAATGAAAATTGGCTTTAAGCAGACTTGTATTCAGATTGTGAAAGGCCATATAGTCATAAAGAACTTGTATTGTGATCGTTCTACTTCAAATAACGATAAGCAAGGACATAGAGGAACAGAAGAACCAAAGAAATATGAAAAGCAAAGGTTTACATGTACATGGTTACCCGTTAATGGAGACTAAGACATTTCCCGAAAAATCAAAAGATCCAACAGAAAGGTGTAATTTGCTGTCGATGACCAAGGCAGTGAAACGATTCTCGAGGCCTAAAAAACTTGTTACTGACAACCAATCGTTCAAATGGTACGCCAGTAAACATCGTATCGGTTTGTCTTGTACACCAATATCAATACCCACAGGCTTCACATTAAAATAATTTTTGTCCAGCCACAAAAAAGAAAACGAAAAAGAACCAATATAATTGAAAGAGCACCTCATTAAACATGTGTGGCCAGTTTCTTTGACCAGATATGAGCATCGAATTGCTCTATACATCCACGGTGACTAAATAAATGATGTTTGGTTCAAATTTTTACGACCCCGATTAACCACACCCTGCATATAAACAAAGAAAGTCCGGGATAGATTATACCCAGGGGTTGTGGCATTATTAATTTGATCACTGCTAATCTGGTGGAAAATATATACCCCTTCACTAATAATACCGTCAAAAAACTGGCACTCCAAGTACACATCGTACTATAAAATAAACAAACAGGAAGAGAACATTCTGAATACCATTCATTGCCAAATTGGCAATTGCACCAGAAGCCACCCTAAGTATGGTTATATTTTGGCATGATTGCAACAGCATGAGCAGTGCATCTATACCACCTTCGTCCATGATCTTTTCCTGATTGATATCTGAAATGAAAAGGTAAAACAAACATAAGAAAAGGAACACTTAGTTGATATGCGCTACCCAGACATTTCATACATCAAATTTCTCCTCGATTACGGAATGAACGTAGCAGTGGCATGTTCTTAGAAAACGTTTCAATTTAAAAGACTGAACATTTTATGGCAATATAGCTGAACAAAAGATTTTCTTATGGACGAATAATTTTCTCAAATCTTATCTATCCAATAAGTTTGCTCCATACCAGATGGCAGAAGGCTTCAAAATCGTTTCTGAGTTGAAGAAAGGGGAGGTTCTGAGCTTATGAAATAGGAAAACTAGAATGAATAAGTGCACAGTAGTATTGATATATATTAAATTTAGAATCGTTCTTGATTTTGCTGTTGAAATTTTACATGCCATTGCATAAATCCTAGTTCACTTAAGAACCAAAAGAACCCAGACTGTACTGCTCCTTCATCACAACAATCTCAACAATAAAACCTGCAAAGAAGTAAAACCGAATCACACTCCTTTTGAATTCTTTACATGAGAAAAGAGGACTTGGTTGAATCCCAACCGCATTCCGGATCTGGCAAATGATGGCCCACCCCACCCAAGAGTGCTTATAAGTCCATAAATCAAAATTATTTTCGATTAGAGTTTCAAATAATTCTTCAAAACTTCAGAATGTGCATACTTGTCATACTTCTGTACCATTCCCTTGATTGATTACAAGATACAGCTTTTTCCATTTGACATGGGAGTGGAAGTATTTTCAAACCAAGTCTGAGTACTGCTTGACACCAGTTAACTGTCTTCAGGGACCTTGATTTGATATTTGATTGGCGGCTTTTCTTTTTTTATGTGTATGCTAGCATTACAGAGCTTTGGGATCTATTAGCCTCCACCATCAAAAGAAGTCTATAGACAAGGGCTATTACATGCTTTCTTCCACATTCCTGACACGTGATAAAGAAGAATCCAAGCCTTGCAACCATCTTACCCTCCCCTAACAACTTCCCGTCAACGAAGCAATTAAAAAGACACGGTCTTCCTAGGAGCGGTTGAAATAAATTAATCTTCCAGGTTGAAAAGCACAGCGAAGAAAGACCGGTTATTAGACATTCGATTTGAACCGCATCATGCGAGCATCAAAAATAAAAAAGAGCAGCAAATTTAGAACTCACCGGGATCGCACTTAAGAAGTTTAGTAACTTGTTTAGGGTTCATTCCAATGTATCTTCTAACTTGGGATGTAGGTGGAGTGATTTATCAACTACTCAAAACTTACACAAGTCACTGACATTTTGACAAGTTTGTAAATTGCTGAGCGTAACAGTAGGAGTCCGGGGTGGAGCGAGGGTTTTCGTATATGAATGACGGATGTAAAAAAATGAGGCAAATAAAACACGGACAAGAACTTAGTTTCAGTTTGGTTTGGGGGGCAACTTTAGAGTTTCTCTGGGGTCAACTGCGAAGAGCAATTTTAGTGCGGCCTATAGAGCAGTTTTGCACCCACTGGGGGCCTCCACCCTTGGTAAGAGTCATCTACGGGTCATGTCAATCTTGGTGATATGTTATTGGGTCGATATCTGCAGTTTTTTAGTTCTTGAATAGTCTTGCAACAGTGAGACAGTTTTCAAATCATTTTCCATAATCCTAGCAAAATTCGGAGAGCCAGCAGCCTATATATGTTGTATAAATAGGAATGCATAAGGTCAGTTGACTCACTACTCCGGACATGCTAAATGGAAGGCTTTTTGCACACACTGTAGCGAAAAAGTGTACTCTGTCTGTACCTTCAGCAGCAAGATTAGCCACCACCTTCACAGCACGTATTTGGGCGTCTATATCTCTAGATGTCAACAATTGTAAAATTTTTCCAAGCCCGACTGTAAGCATGAATTAGAAAATCTTGTGAGAAACCTAGTAAGTTGGGGGAAGTTGTTGAACAACATAAGCTGCAAAAGACTTTCCATGAGAGGGTTAGTTTGGGTACAAATGTTATCTTCGGAATAATTTGAAAAATATTTTACTCTGCATGTAATTGCACTCTTTAGAGATGCCCATGGCTAACTCAGTCAGGTCTCGTAGATGCCATACCACAGACTAAGTAGCCTGGTCACATAACAGTAACACCTATGGCCTAGGGTGATGATAAAAGCAAAACCAATTTCTTGCCTTCTTCACAGATCTTTGCAATTGTGGCTCTCTGTCCCGAAATTGTCTCCCTTGATTGGTTCAATTTAGGTAAAACCAGTGGTTTGGCCCTATTCTCTTTCACGTGTGACTTCTTGTCCTGTGGAACACAATTAGGTGGAAAGTGGAAACCATTAGAACATGGATGGCATATGTGAAGAAAACCAAGCACTGAACCACTTACCTCATAGTCATCACCATTTTCGGGAACAAGCTTCTTTAACCTAACCAGCTCAGCCTCAACAGCTTTCCTTTGTTTTTCCTGAATTTGAAGGGTAAGTCTCATTGCATTAAGTTCCTCCGCCAACGTTGCCTACATATTCCAAATTTTAGCCAAAAGGAAAGAAGTTTCATTGGTGCATCATCAACATTTCAGTATGGCAAAAAACTTATGGCATAGACGAGAGAGGTTAGACGAGAATACCGTTAGTACGTATGCCTACAACTGTTAAAAGCACAACCATACAAGACCATGTGCAAACCATACCTTGTCTGTCAATAGCTCATTATATTCTGCTTTCAAAGAATCAAGTTCGTTCGCGGTCTTTTGATGCACCTCATAACTTTCTTGTAGTTTCACCATAATCTTATCACTCTCCTTTCGCCCATGGATCTAGAGTTAAAAAAAAGAAGATAAGAAGTCTTAATTATTGGTAAAGAAAACTAACTTAAAAATGTAAAAGACAATTAAGAATCCAAAAAGAAAAATTTATTGAGTTTCAATTCTGTTAAAGACAATTTGGAGATGTTTTAGAGAGCTTTCCCATACAACTTTCATATGCGTAACAAAGTGCATTGGGTTGTTGGTCATGCATCATGTAAAAAGTACCCATTTGATATTTTATCATCTAATTGTACGATCATCATCCCATATTTCTTAGCTGAAAGAGAAAAGGAAAGAAAGAAAGATGTGAGATAGATAGGGTGTTCCCATCCAATTTCCAAGAGCTAGACACGTCTCCTCTGTGAAGCTTTTGGTGCTACAAAATTCTTATAATGTGGACTGTATGAGGGTCAATACATGTCAACATGTCAGACACAAACTCAAACAACTAGATGTCGAAGTGTCTATGCTTCTTGGGATAGATAGGAGAGCGTGTAGATATGGCACAAAACCATGATGATAAGAGCCTAAAACTGCAACAATTCACCAACCATCCTTGCCTACCGTTCTATATGACATGGCCGTGAACTCTTACATGTCCTTGTAATTATCCACCTTACTAAAGTAACTTGATTGTTTTCTTACACAGATATTGCTTAAAAGCACAGGCACTACTAAAGAGGTTCCTTGTCAAAATCGGACATGTGTCGGATATGGACACTCACTAATACTTCTCAACACACATTGGACTATATTCCAATGTTTCCTATCATTTAGGAATTTTGTTGGACCAAATGTACTCCAGATAGTTGGAGAATACACGGGTCATTGTTTTGGATGCATATAAAACATTATGGGTACGTGGCACTCAGTCTTAGGGACTGAAGGAGACAAGGTGATCCCAGGAGCGAGGATCACCACAGTTGAAGGCCAACCCTAAGGTTAGGATGAGGACGACATATTCCTGAGATCACTGGTTTACACTTGGGCCTTGTTGCTCGAGACCGAAGGAGGATAGTGGAATGGAGGTTTGAGCTCAAGGGATTGTCTAAGAGCCTAAAACCCGCTCAGAGGTTTAGACCTCATACCAGTCTTGAAGAGAGGCAAATCTTCTAACTGAAGGTCAAGCTTTCTTAAGATTCGTATCATACCTACCTCTGAAACCACAGATTGAAACATCACTATACTTACCTACCACCTGACACCCGTATCAGTGACTTCTGATCAGTAGACTCTCAGGCCTAGGGCCTAGACCCCACATGAATGTTACCTACATTCTGCAAGCTTCAGCCCCTATATATGACACATCTCTACCGGTCTGACTTCATAGGTCTGACCTCTGGCCTCATAGGTCTGTGACCTTCAGATGACTAGCAATTGAGGACCTTCCACGTGAGAAAATTGCTCTCCTATGTAAAGGACCCTTGCCTTTGTCCAGCACATTACACACTTGTTCTTGGTCTCTTTGCTGCCCCTTTCTCTCTACGATCTTTCCTGAACTCTCTCCTCCTTCTCCTCTGGCACCCCAAGCCTTTAGGA
Source organism: Rhododendron molle (assembly GCA_025413875.1). Classification (NCBI taxonomy): domain Eukaryota; kingdom Viridiplantae; phylum Streptophyta; class Magnoliopsida; order Ericales; family Ericaceae; genus Rhododendron; species Rhododendron molle. The sequence continues at coordinate 17,479,173 of CM046390.1, forward strand.
TCTCGTTGGTATCCCGAATCACTTTCAGGGCTACCATGGCCCATCAATCTATCACACAAACATCAAAAAGCATAAACCCGACACACTCGGAACACAAGGGGCTTGTTTGTTTGGGGGTCTCAAAACCCTTGCGCACGGTCCCCAATCAACTTTCTCTATCTATTTCTCTCCACTCACAACTCTTAAAAACCTCCCTTAAAACCCAAACCGAACAGGGACATGATGATTTTTCATTTCTCATTAGCTTTTTTTCTTTTCAACTTCTTTGATTTTCCTTCTTGTTTTCTACCTCTTACTTTATATTTACTTGGGTATCAAAGATTGATTCACTATCATTGATGTTGGGGAAACAACACTATCTTAGGCTATTAGTATTCACTAGCAACAAGCAAGTTTAAATTAATTTAAGTATCTTACTTTCCTTTCATTTTTCAGAAAGGCTTTTATCATACTTGTTAAGGTAGACAGTTGCTTGAAACACCTTATACATACGACCTCTAGTAGCCTCATTTTTAGGTATGTTCGTGAAATATTCCTCAATTTTGGCTTATTAGCATCTTATTGTTGGGTAATTTAGCTCTCACAAGGGTTATGGACATTCTTACACTAGTGAGCACCTGAACCAGTTTTTATTAGTTGTATTGCACTATTTTGTTAATGAACATGGTAGAGGGTAGTAAGTGAGGAAAGTGGATTAGTAGTTTTGGGACTCTTGGTGATAGCCCATCTGCACCAAGCCCATCTCTTTATATTGGGCCTGTAGGACAATACTATTAGATTAGATTACTATGTGTTCTGTTGTACGCATCATATAAGATTTAGTTTTTTTATTATGAATAGAACAAATATATCATGGAGCAAAACATAAACTAAAGAGCAAAACCCTTGGGTTATCTTACTTCTATAAAGACATATACATAACCTGGTTTGAGTTTCGATGATCCTTCAAAAGCTTCTTCGTCTTTTGCAATTCTTGTTTGACACCTTCAAAACGGGCAATCTCACTATTTTGGTTGTGAATTAAATCAGCTATTTTCTCTTCATACATCTGATTTGTATTTGCAAGAGCCTTTTGATATGTAGAATTTGCCATTTGGTATAGCTGATAAGAGATAAAGAAAAATGAAAACATCAGAATATTCCTTTTTGTTAGATGAAAACTAGGAGCAACAAAACCTTGAAACGCTTCAAGAATTCAGCTGCATACGTGGATGATAAGGCATTGTGAAGACATTGGATCTGTCAAAACGCATATAAAATATTTCTTGGGAAATCTTGATTTAGGTTTTCGCGTATCTAAAAGGAAACTGCTTTAAACTCTTGCCAATATTCAAATGCCAACCCATGACTTATTGCAAAATGCATTATTTGAATTGGAGGTATGAAGATACACGTTGTTGTTGCTATATTCACTTTAATAGTTAACCTGCATTGACTTTTCATTATCTCTTAGTAGCTTCTTCATCGCATTTAACTGTTCGTCAACACTTCTAGAGTGAGCCTTCTCATCCTCTAAGTGCTTCATCAACTCTGCTATTTTCTCCTTGTACATCTGCAGGTAAGAAAGAAAGATGTGAGATAGTTGGGGTGGCCGGATCCAATTTCCAAGAGCTAGACAACTTTCTATTGAGATGCATTTGGTGCCACAAAATTCTTATATTTCGGGCTGTATGAGGGTCATCACATGGCAGACAACTAGTTGTTGTAGCGTCTATGCTTCTTGGTATAATACAAATATACACACACACACACACACACACCAGAGAGAGTGAAGATATGGCACAAAACCATGATGATAAGAGCCTGAAACTTCAACAATTCAGCAACCATCCGTCCCTATTGTTGTGGATAATATATCCACGTACTGTTGCATTTCCATGTATGATCCAACTAACTAAAGGAACTTAATTGTTTCCTTACAAAGATATTGCTAGGAAGCACATGCGCTACTAAGGAAGTTTCTTGTCATAGTCGGACATGTGTCGGATTCCGACACTCACTAATACTCCTCAACACACATCGTACTCTATTTCAAATGTGTCCTATCATTTTAGGAATTTTGTTGGATCAAACGTACTCCAGACAATTAGAGAATACATGGGTTCATCGCTTTGGACGCATATAAGACATCGCAAAGCATGAATCTGACACACTCGGGAGACATGATGATTTTCCGTCTCTCATCAGCTTTACTCTCTTTTCTTTTCTTTTTTTCCTTCTGTCCTTTTCCTTCTTGTTTTCTACTTGGTATCAGAGTCTCGCTCATTGAAAACACTTCCTCATATTAATTAAACTTTTTAGAAACTTCCAGTAAATACTAATAACCTAAGGTAGTCTTTTCTCAAGGTGGATGACTCCTTATATGTACGACACCTCTAGAAGCATCATTTACAGGTATGTTTATGAAAAATTCCTCAAACTCTGACTTATCTTAAGCAACTAGACTCTTCTTGTAGGGTAATCTCGCTCGCATGAGGTTTATGCATATTGTTAAACGTGCGTTCTCTTGAACCAATTTTTATTAGCGTGATTGCACTATTGTGTTAGTGGATATGGTAGGAGGTAGTAAGCGAGGAAAGTGGATTAGTCGTGTTAGGATTCTTGGTGATAGCCCATCCCTTCAGATTAGGCCCATATGGCGAAACTATTAGATTTGATCAGTATGTGTCATGTTACGCAACATATAAGATTTTGGTTTTTCGGCTTATTGTACAATTGTTTTTTTATGAATAGAACAAATGTGACAGTCATGGCGCATAACATAAGCTAGAGAACAAATCCCATGGGTTATCTTATTTCAATAAAGACATAAACATAACCTGGTCTAGGTTTTGATGATCTTTCAAAAGCTTCGTTGTCTTATCCAATTCTTCTTCTACACCTTCAAAATGAGCAATCTCACCATTTTGATTCTGAATTAAATCTGCTAGTTTCTCTTCATACATCTTATTTGTGTCTACAAGAGCTTTCTGATATGTGGAATTTGCCAGTTGGTATAGCTGATAAGAGAGAGAAAAATGAAAACATCAACTATGCCTTTTTGTTAAATGAAAACTAGGAGCAACAAAAACTTGAACCGCTTCTAGAATTTCACTGCTGACATGGATGATAAGCCGTTGTTAAAACATTGGATTTGTCAGAATGCACACAAAGCATTTCTCGGGAGGTTTTGATTTATCTAAAGGAAATTGCTTTAAACTCTTGCCAAAACTGAAAGGCCAACTGACGACTTATTACAAAATGGATTAATTGAATTGGAGGTACAAAGATACATGTTGGCCTTGCAATATTCAATTCGATAGTTAACCTGCATTGACTTTTCTTGATCACTTAGCAGCTTCTTCATTGCATTTAACTGTTCTTCAACACTTCCGGAGTGAGCCTTCTCATCCTCTAATTGCTTCATCAACTCTGCAATTTTCTTCTCATACATCTGTGTAGTAAGAAAGAAAGATATTAGATAGGGTGTTCCCATCCATTCCAGGAGCAAGACACCTTTCCTTTGAGAAGTGTTTGGTGCTACAAATTATTATATTTTGGACTGCATGAGGTTTAACACATATCAACATGACACAGAAACTCAAACAACTAGTCGTTGAAGTGTTGATGTTTCTTGGTATATGTATAGAAGAGCATGTAGATATGGAGCAAAACCATGATGATAAGAGTCTGAAACTGCAACAATTCAACAACCATCGATCGTTGCCTACCGTAGTGTATGACATAGCTAGGAACTGTTGCATTTACACGTAATGATCCATCTTACTAAAGAAACTAAATTGTTTCCTTACCCCCCAGCTATTGCTAGGAAACATAGACACTGCTAAGGAGGTTGCTTGTTAAAGTCTGACATGTGTCAGATACCAACACTCACTAATACTCCTCAACACACATTGGACTCTGTGCCAAGTGTGTCCTAGCATTTTAGGAATTTTGTTGGACCAAACGTACTCTAGACAATTGGAGATTACACGGATTCATTGCTTTGGGTGCATATAAAACAATGCAAAGCATGATCTTGACACACTCAGGAGACGTGATAACTTTTCATTTCTCATTAGCTTTTTTTCCTTTTCACCATTTGTCTTTTTCATTCTTGTTTCATAGCTCTTACTTTACACTTACCTTAGTATCAAAGATTGATTCTCTCTCCATGGATTTGTGGAAAAAAGACTACCAAATGTTATTAGTATTCCTAGGAACATTCCTAACAAATTTAAATTATTTGAGGAAATCTATTCCTATTTTCCGTTAACTTTTGAAAAAGGCTCTATCATTTGAGAAGCATCCATCGGCCTTGTCAACTTAGATGGCTGCTTGGAATGCCTTAGTCGTACTAGACCTCTACAAGCATTACTTTGCAACTATGTTTGCAATATTCCTCAATCTCTGGCGTATCATAGGGTAATTTTGCTCTCATGAGGGTTATGCATATTGTTAAACATGAGAGAAATTGAACCAGTTTTTATTAGTTGTATTGCACTATTCTGTTAGTGGACATGGTAGAAGGTAGTAAGCGAGGAAAGTGGATTAGTGGTGTTGGGACTCTTTTTGATAGCCTATCTTTTCATATTAGGTCTGGATCTCAAAAGTCAAAACTATTAGATTTGATCACTGTTTTCTGTTTTTATAATGAATAGAAGAAATATAACAATCATGGAGCATAACATAAACTGAAGAACAAAGCCCCTTAAGACAAACATAACCTGATTTGAGTTTTGATGATCTTTCAAAAGCTTCTTCATCTTATCCAATTCTTCTTCTACACTCTTAAAACGAGCAATCTCACCATTTTGATTCTGAATTAAATCTGCTATTTTCTCTTCATACATCTGATTTGTGTCTGCAAGAGCCTTCTCATATGTAGAATTTGCCATTTGGTATAGCTGATAAGAGATAAAGAAAGATGAGAACATCAAACTATGCCTTTTCGTTAGATGAAACTAGAGCAACAAAACACCGCATTTAGAATTTTGTTGCAGACCTAAGAAGCACGACACATCTACCAGCCTCGCATTTCTGTATCCGACATGTGTCCATCGCGGACACAACACAACAATAACTGGACACGTGTCTAACGCTAAATGCGTGTCTAATTTTTCTATTATGTTTTTCTATTCGGATATGTTGGGGACACTCTTGGAACACGGTAAGAACACATTTTGAAAATTGGCCAGCATCAAAATTATGTACATGTTCAGTGCATAAACACTTTACACCAACTTTTGATTCTTATCTTCCTTTTTTTAACGGCATTGATTTCTATCTACCTAATGTTAAGATTGTATTTAGGCTTTATCTTAATTTGACAGAATTATTCATGATATGTAATATGAACTCATAAGATACATTAATAATAAAAGAACATATTGTTCATTCAACTTCTCTGCAACGTGTCCATGTCCTAATTTTTGAAAAAATGACGTATCCGTTTGTCCGTGTCGTGTCGGATGTGTGTCATATGTCCGTCTTCATGCTTCTTAGGTGTAGAGATGGATGATAAGCCACTGCAAAGACATTGGATGTGTCAGAATGCATATAAAGTTTCACAAATTTAAGTTTTAGATTATCTAAAAGGAAACTACTTAAACTCTTGCCAAATTGAAACCCCAACGATTTATTAAAAAATTGAATATGTGAATTTGAGGTACAAAGATACACGTTGTCCTTGCCATAGTCACTTCTATAGGTAACCTGCATTGACTTTTCATGATCACTTAACAGCTTCTTCATCGCATTTAATTCTTCAGCACTTCCAGACTGAGCCTTCTCATGCTCTAATTGCTTCATCAACTCTGCTATTTTCTTCTCGTACATTTCTGTGGTATTAGCAAGTGCTTTTTGATATGATGAACTTTCAAGCTGGTATTGCTACAAATAGAGAAACCAGAACCCTTAGTGAAACCATCTAAAAGGAGTCGAAACTGTTACGTTATCAATTGTCCCAAAACTATAACTATCGGAAAATAAGCCCAACAATAAATGTTAAGCTACCCAGCTCCCTACCTTGTAGGCAATCCCATCTTGCTCATGGAGATGCCAACATCATAGCATAATGCAAACATGAAACAACTGCAAATGAAAGGACTTGAACCTAAACATCCCAGAACCAAGGCTTTTACTAATTGTCCCAAAAGCTTCAGCTGTTAGAAATTGGACCCTATAATGTATATCAAGCTATTCCTGCCTGCCAAAATGACCCAAGTTGTGCCTATTTCGTAGTTTACCAAAAGACCTCGCCAATTAAATAGAGAGTATAAAGATATATTTCTAAAATCGTTGATCTGCAAATACTTTTTGCTCCTAATTTCACCTAGAATATGTGAACTTTTTTTCCGTTAACACGATATTCTCACTTAGAATAGCGTTCCACCATTACGTACTCCATGAATGTGCTAAGAGTTGCTTTTTCAAGACCACTGTCCTTGTTAAAATCTTAATGATTCAAAGTGCTGGTCTCACCTTTTGAAAACATGAGCTCGAGTTATTATAGAACAATCACGACATAATTCAATATATTGAAGGCAAGAGAAATGAGTTTCCCCCCTTTGTAGTGGCACAACCTTTTGACAGTGCATTTGAGAACTTCATTCAATAAATGAAAGGCACACCTTTTACTTTTGGTTTCATTTTTTCACTTTCCTTCTCTTCTTTCTAAATATGGTTTCACTATCACAGCCACAAACCGGTTATTCTTTAAGGATCTTAATATGACAAGTGCAACCTAAACAGTACATTAGTTTAACATACAACAAAACAGCTAGACAGATATACTCATACTTACAAAATAGTAATTAACAACCAGGAGGATACAGTAGAAGAGTAATAGAGTAGGAAACTACATGTATAATATACCGTGACGTGCTTTAGACTGATTTCTAATCGTGCAACTTCAGAATGCATAAAATTGTTTTCATCTTTTAGACGATTCAATTCATTTAGTGTTCCCTCTAGCTCAATTTCCAGATGAGCATTCTCCTTCTGCAGAAACTGCAGTTACGTGCAACAGTTTTAGAGAAAGTCGTATACACCAACAAAAATAAAAAGAAAAGAAGAAAGTAGGAGTGCCAATAGCAAAAAACAGATGAATAAGCAAGAAGGTTAAACAGTGTTAACTGAAGCCCAGAAAATAATATCATCAAATGAAGTTGCAAAAAATATACTCCCTCCCTCCTAAATTGCTCGCCCTTTTGGAGAACCGTGCATTTTGTAAGAAAAAAATAAGGTACTTATGAGATTTTGTTTTAAAAAAATTTACACCAACTTTTTCTTCTCAATGAAATCTTTAAATTGGTGTAAAAAATTTTGGAAAAAAAATTCATGCTAGTACATTATCTTTTGCATTCAAAACGCAAGACTTCCCAAAAAGGGCGAGACAACTACCTCAGACCTTGCAACCAAGCTCTTTTCAGTAGGAGAGACAACTACCTCAGACCTTGCAACCAAACTCTTTTCAGCTTTATCAAAGGACTCATGACACTCTCTGAGACTTCTTTCCATTTCTATTCTCTCCCTGTCCCTCAATTTTAGTTGCCTATCAATCTCAGCAGATAGATGATCCACATGATTCTCAAGCTTCCGGCATAAACTTTCGTAATCAAATTCTTCCTTAAGCTTTAACATGTTTACAACTTTCATAGCCTGCAAAATCAACAAATATAAACTCCCCAAGTTACGAAACTTTTTTCTTCAATGCTGTTGAAAAAGAAAAGTATCCATTACAAGCGTAAGTTTAATCTTTTATATATGAGTTGATTGCAGATGTCAAAGTCAAAAGCCAATGGCCATCCTAGTGTTATTAGACACACTAGCCACCTATGTAGCACGGACACGGACACGGGACACGGACACGACACGACACCGACACCCCGACACGTAAATTTTCAGAAAATGGGGGACACGACACGTTTGGGGACACGTCTATATATATATATATATATATATATATATATATATATATCGAGAATAAAAAAAATTAAATAAGATAAAAGTTATTAATAGTATATCCAAATAGCTTTGTTTTCACCTTTGTAGTACATTGTTTTCCAAGTCATTGCATCTATTATCTATACCTTGCAACAAAAAGTGTTCCAAAAGTGTCCAAAAGTGTCTGAAAAGTGTCCCCGAAGTGTCCCCCAAGTCATTACATCTATTATCTATACCTTGCAACAAAGAGTGTCCCAAAAGTGTCTGAAAAGTGTCCCCGAAGTGTCCCAAAAGTGTCTGTCAAGTGTCTGAAAAGTGTCCCCGAAGTGTCCGAAAGTGTCTGTCAAGTGTCGGACTTCAAATATTGCTCAAAATAATAGGACACTTCTGGAGAAGTGTCCGACACGTGTCGGCCGCGTGTCCGGCGCGTGTCGGTGTCCGACACGTGTCCGACACCGGTACGCCACCCCTGGTGGAGTGTCGGTGCTACATAGCTAGCCACAAATGAGTGTTGACTTTAGAATCCAATGGGACAACAAAGGATATATGAGTCAATGTTGGTCCTGCCACTACCAAAGTGGAGAGTGATCAAGGACATAGAATGTCTCATCATCATCAACAACAACAACAGAACCCATGCAGTCCCTAATCATTAGGGGTATGGGCGGGAGAAGATTGGAGACAGACCTAACCTTGACAATATGCACAAAGTGACTGCTCTCAGAAAACCACTGAAACAGTCTCATAAATGACATATTTTGAACGATGAAGTGCGTTATCTAACTCACACGTTGTCCAAACATCACGGTGCTTGTGGTTTCGGCATGATGTCGAGAAGAAGGCCCAATTGTTACTATAAGTGAGGTCCTTGCAGAGCCTGTTTCATTGGATAAGAGATAGTCGATGTTAGACAATACAGATACACTCATGTAATTATTCTTGGATAAGCTAACTTCAACAAAATTCCTACCAGTTAAATCTAGAATGGATTAGTTTAACAATCCCACAATAGATTTGCCAATAGGCACTAAGCATTGCAGCTACAAATTTTAGCTTATCTCCTCGCATCCATGTTTTATTTGTACAAGCCTTCCCACAGGTACAAAATATATGCAGGTAATATTCACTATTGGTTCCTAAAGTATGTAGCAGTATCAATTTGGTCCTCATCCTTCTGCTTTTTGCCAATGTGGTAAGGAAGTTTTCAGTCCAAAAGGACCAAAACCATTTAACTTTACCTCAGCAAAAGTACATACAATGAGCAGATTTTCATCCACTTTTCAAAGTATGTTTGAAACAATTATCGACGCTCACTGTGTACTTAATACCTCTTTGCGACGTCCCTTAAAGTTTAATGGCCATCCCTTTTTCCCCAAAGATGCATCATAATATCCTATTAGCATCCATTACTTTTCATGCTGGCTTAAAGGAAAAGAAAACGTGTAGGAAATGTAAAAAGTTATCTAATCTCCCAGATAGTGTTCCAGAAAGTTTCCCAAATTCAGACAGCACAAGAGGATTGGGAAACATGTGGAGACTAGCAAAACAATGTAATTGAATGTATGAGTTATGTGGATAACCTCCAAAGGAATCACGAAGTAGTCTTGTCAGTTTAGAATCTCTAACAGGTATGTGAGGACTGTTTTCTGCCAATGCATTTATGCATTTTCCCAGCGAAGTAAGAGAAAGATTAATGAACTTAGCCTCTTCAACCGAGTGGCCTTCACTGCCTGCAACACATAGAAGTATTAAGCAAAACAAAATCAGCTTTGATAAACATCATGCTATCAAGTATCAACCCATAAGTAGAGAACTTGACCACTTAAACTAAAAGAATCAAAGGGGAGAGAGAGAGAGAGAGAGAGAGAGAGAGAGAGAGAGAGAGAGAGAGAGAGAGAGAGAGAGCAACCAGATTTGTCCAATCTCTCAGAACCAGCAAGATCCACTATCAGCAGCTTGCTATTGCGAACAATTGGTATGCCGCCATCATAAGATAAATTCCCTTTACTGTCTTTTTCTTGAAAAGGAATTTCCTTTTCCTCCTCATGAACAGCTCTCCGAATGCTAACCTATGAAACAATGGTTACATGAATGTAGAAACTAATAAGTTTTCAAAAAGGATCATAAATTGTTGAATATACTCTATAAACAGACAGAGGAAAAACAAAGAAATTGGATTCTGACATGAGCCCACCATAAGAATTGCATGACTACGAGAAGACTCTGTATTCAGCTTTGTATTTGCCACATGACGGTTTGCCTCGCCAGTTTGAAGTATCTGTAGAAAGTGATCAAGATCTTGAACTTTAACTACCACTGCGCCAGGCAATGTTACTTTCCCGGTCTTAGGCTCCTCGGAAATTGGGATATTAATCTTCTCCGGCGAAAGCAAATCTTGTATAGATTCGAGATACAACTGGCACAGTAACAAATCTTTGCTTCATTTCGGAACTTTAAATAGCGCATGGCAGAAAGAACTTAAATAGGTTTTTAACCACATAAGCAATCTGATGACAAGTTAAGGTCTTCCTAAGATTGCGACCCAAACAAGGTTCACTTCCAAGACAATGATAACAATAATAGCCAAACAATGAGGATAGAGCACGGAAACTTAAAAGTGATAGTTGATACCCAAAAAACATATATTTAAGTGATTTTCCTCTGAAAAGGAAGGAGTATCTACCAAGTAAATTGCTTCTCTATTTACAGAAATTCCAACAAGAGAACCTGCGTGGCAAGAGAATACTTGTCAATGCGACTTCTTTCTCTTGAGAAATCAGTCTGCATTGCAGTAATAGTAGACCACAAGGTTCATGCTAATCTGCTCCCTCTCTACTAAACAAGCCAATGTCCCAATTGACGAGGGGCCGGCTATGTCAACCAAGTTTCTCCATTCTATCGTAGTCATAGCTTCAATTAGAAGGCTTGCAGCAAAACTCCACTACCTATAGTCTGCATCATCTTCTCTGTCACTACCAATTGGTTGTCTTACTACACTGGTGGACATATCGGCCAGTTCTCGTATATTCACTTTTGTGCACACGTTCCCCAAGTTTTCCATATATTTCTAGAGCAGTAATCCCTCTGTTTTGGTGATAGACGATCCTAGCTGTCCAGTTTGCGGTTTTGCCCAAGAATCTATTGTTCAACTGTTTTGTATTTGCCATCTAGCTGTTCAAGCATGGCCTTTGTCACCTTTACAAGTAAGTATGGGGACAGTACAAGTGAACTCTTTTTTTCATTTTTGGGATACTATGGAACTGTGGTGGCAGGACAAAGTAACAAGGATTGGTGTATGTTGGTTGCTGCAGTTCTAATGTGGTATATTTGGAAGTGTCGGAATGGGGCTATTTTTTAACATAAGCTCTCTCTTCCTGGGGTGGTGTGCAAGAGGGCAGTGGAGTATCTCCATGACTTTTTGGCTGCAAACTCTTTGAATACTACGGCTGTTGTTTCGAACAGAGAGGGAGCTGCATTTTCGTGGATAAGGCCTCCAGATGGGATGTTCAAGATTAATGTGGATGGTTCTTGGAAGAAAGAATTGGGGAAAGGAGGCTATGGTATTGTGGTTAGGGATTCCAGAGGCTTTTTTGCCGTTGCGTCTATGGGAGTTTTGCAGTGGTGTGCCAGTTCATCAGTTGTTGAAGCTCTAGCAATTCGACAAGGTGTCCTGCTGGGCTTACAACTCGATTTGGGGTCTGTTCTAGTGGAAAGTGATGCTTAACTGTTAGTGAAGATGCTTAATGGACAGGTTGCGACCAATCAAGAGGTAGAAGTGATCATTCATGCCATTCAAGTTTTGAGTAGAAATTTCAAGTGTTGCAGCTTTTCTTTTGTTCGTAGGAATGGTAATAATGTTGCTCATGCGTTGGCGGGCAAGGGTTTTGGGTGGTTCGGGGTATAGTCTATGGACAGAAGCCCCACCGTTGTGGTTACTTGGTCCCCTTTCTAGGGACGGGTCTCCCAATTGATGTATCATTTTGAGTTATTAATAACATTTGTTATATATATATATATATATATATATATATATCCTTCTGTTCCTATTTGTTTGTCCAATTCTGCAAATCTAAACATCTTAAAAATCATCTGTATTTTCAAATTTATTTTGCTTTTGATAACTTAGAAAATCTTGTCAACAGGAATTAGATGAGATCTTCTGATTGGTAGAAAAACTTGGGAAAACAAAGAAAGATACATGATTTGTTGACCTAATTAAAGGCATGACTGCAAAAAGAGGACCAAGAAGTGGGGACAGAAGGAGTATCACTTTTTTGGTGCATTGAACAGCATTCTCATTTCAAAGCTGACCAACTCAATCCCAACTGTAAGTTAATCTACGCCAAATAGTGAAGATAAAGCTCTTCAATGGTGAGTAGAAGTCAACTCTATCTAAGTATAGAACTAAAATCTTCATCATTGACTAATTACATTACCTAAAAACAAACAGAAAAAGCAGGAACTAAGTTCGATACCTGCAAATAGGAGATTTCAATGCTATCAGATCCAGATGTACTGGAAATTATATCTTCCATAGCTCTAACCATAATACCACGTTCGGAAGCATCATCTTTACCCAGCCTCCCAAGAGTGTAAGTCTTGCCGGTGCCTGTTTGGCCATAAGCCATTACTGTCCCATTATACCCACTCAATACACTCTGCAAAAGTGATTAAAATCATGAACAGACCAATCAAAAGTATTTGCAACTCTTTCAACCACAAGAACAGAAGAAAATAGTTGTTTGAAAACAATTAACTACAGAACTACTGATAATCAATGCTTAATCACACACGCGCGTGCATATGCATTTACAAATCGACCATATAAGACTTGGTCATCTGTATACAGAGAGATGAATGTTTTTCAGCCCTGGTCACAACTCAAAACCTCATGAAGCTTCAATATGAAAGAGGTACTATCTCGTATCCATGCTCTCTAAATTTTTGATTGCTTACCTCAACTACAGGCTTTGCTACCACTTCATAAACACGCCTTTGAGAAGCACTCTCGGAAAACACTTCATCAAATCTATAAGCTTCAGAGCTCCAATTGTTTTTCTTCAAGTTTAACCTCTTCAGCTACATGAAGGGGGGAAATAGAAATATATAAATTCAAAGGTGCCGTTTGTTGATCTAACGTTAGGGTGCAACATCCATGTAAGAGAGGTGGGAGAACTAATAATCAGAAGTATATATTGCAATCAACTGGAACAAGAGTATGCAGTATTCCTTAATTAATCAACAGCGTTCAGGAATGGGATCGATAACGACTAAAGCTGCAGAAACCTATTACCTCTGGTTGAATTTCTACACAATCAGCAAAATCAGCATCTGAAAGCAGATCTTCTGCATTTCTGGGTCTAAGTCTGACGGCAACTCTTACTCTTGCAGGTTCTGCGGTAGACGTCAAATATAGAACCTTCATTTAATTGATCATCTTTGCTATAAGAATTAACTGAATGCAGCATCCACGAATTTCCAATGGTATTCAAAAAACTTAAAGAACAGACGAAGATGTCATCCCAATAGCATAATCTGCTAAATTTTATCAAACTGCTAAAATTTCCCAATGTCATTTACACACCAACATGCATATCCAGGAGCTGCATTTGGCATGGACACACCCTAACAGACCCAAGCACCATTTATGATTGTTTGTGAAGTGTTCCTGATGGCAGGATATCCTTGACCCATTTCTGGGTCAAACCTATATCAAGAATACAAGCATCACCAGAAAAACAATTGACCAGAGAATTTAACCCGAGACACCTAAATCTTAAGCCATTGGCTTTGCTGAATCAAGTACCTGAAAACTCTCGTTTTTGGCACAAGGCGTGGATGCGTGGAGCGCGGGCGTGCCAAGACTTGTAGCGCCTAACTTTGGATGACGATTGCCGTGAATCGTGACTTCTATCTTGTAAGCGATTGCGTGTGACCCAAAGGTTAAAGATCACAATGTGGTTCGGGGTTTGCCACACGGTCGTAGACTTAAAATTTCCTACTCGTATAGGAAGTGGACGTAGAAAAGAAAAACGTAACTTTATTACTCCGGGATAATAAAGTTTGTACAAGAAAAGTAAAAATTCAAACTACTTGATGAAGTGAGTTTGAATAGGGTTTGAGCACGAAGTACTCGATAGGCTACTTTGCTGAAAGTAGTTGTAAGCGTTATGCTTTGGTTGGTGTTGGACCTTTTTTTCGGCCTTGTGAACTTGTATTTATAAGCTTAGCAACATGCTGATTCAGGCCTGAATCCGATTTCTGCACTACATCATCAGCTGACACGTGACCCATGTTTTGTTCCACTTTCCATGCACGTATGGTAGTGGGCATCCAGAGGTTAAAAGCAGTTACATTTGATCATGGGTAATGGGTCTCTCATGGATTGACATGTGTCCCATGGCTTGGTAAAATATCTCCCAACTTCCCCTTTTTAAGCTCCTGCAACACATGGCCAATTGACTAAGTCAATTAGCCTTTTAAACTCAAAATATCAACTGCAAGAGAATAACCAATATCCTACAAATGTGGACCTTGCTCCTGAACCAAATCGGCATCTTCTTTATGGGTCAGAAAACCGTGGGCTACACCTCGCTACACCTCCTGGGCCAAATGAACTTATTTACTTCTGGGCCCAATTGTGGGCCAGCCTCTCAATCCTCTTGGGTTCAAATTCCTCACGTGGGCCGCATATCCCTTGGGCCCAAATGAGAAAAACCCATGGCCCAAGAATTACCCAATTAATTTACACATCTCTCGGCCCAAAATAATTAAGAAATCAATAAAAGCCCAATCACGGCTAGCCCGATCCGGGGTGCCAAAAACGGGTATAAACAGTACCAAGTGTAGGTTCTGCATCCTACAAAGAGAAGGTAAAAAAATTTGCCGATGTCCCTAAATACTCAGATACCAATGAATTTTTACTAGTAAATTAGTAATTGTCCCTCTCTGAAGAGTAGGATACACACGGGAACTTTAAAGTTTTTCAACATCCCAATATGAAACGGAATGACCGACTTTGAGGGCTTTGTAGAATCTGTAACACACTAACAATAAGACACTACTATAAATTTTTGTTGTATACCGTGAACAGCGTTCAAAATAAAGTAGGTTGTCCACCTGATAGGGAACAATGAGTTGGATCAAAATTAAGCGGTTCAATGTCTAATTTCAGCATTACCATATAACTTGGTATCTAATTATTTTTGCTTACTTTTTTGACTGACGGTTCACTTCAGTGCCCATAAGTATGCCATTATGTGTGATAGTTTTAAATGAGACGATGCCAGAATAGAGTTGAGTTTTGGATATTGACCGGGTTCTTCTTTTGATTCCCTAGTCCCTACAACACCATGTCCGATATTGAATCATCTTACTAAAGAATTATATAATGCTTCTATTACAGGTTTCTTGACTTCTCTTCCTTACAACCATACTGAAGTATGCCGTGGGTCTAGAGCTAGCGTCGAAGTTTTGGCGTAAGGTAAGAGGTCACCACTCCTCTTCCTCATTGGCTCTAAGTGCAGTGAAGTTACACCCGAAAGGCACAATGGCCGTGTTCCAACAATGAATGCCGTCCTGTGCTCTTCTGTTACTTTTGTTTCTTGGGTCCTACTCAGAATCATTGTCAGCCCGGCTTATTATCGTACCCCCCTACCATCACCAACCCAACCTAAATCACGTGTTCCACTAGTGTCTAGGGACAGACAGTGATTACGGCTACTACGGCAATGGTCAGGCAAGGAGTTTTTACCGGCTGTTTTTACTGGTAAAGGACAACGCTTACGGTCACAACATGCAGTCAGGCAGTGGCGGACCCAGGAATTTGACAAAGCGGAGACACCAATTTTTTTTGTAACCGTAATATACGAGTTACAGTTAATCTCATTTACTCCAAAATAATTTTAGCATTCATGATAAATTAATAATTTTAAAGTATATATGTATTTTAATAATTAGTCACTTGAGTAAACTTGTGCACCTTGACTAAATGCATTAAAACGATATTATCACATGTTCATTATTTATTTTTCTATTACTAACTCTACTATTATAGTTTTGGGGACAAAAAATATACAAATGCAATGTGGGATAGACTTCGAACCCACGAATATTATAAAAAATAAGGTACGCACTACTATTTTCTACTACCTTTTGAAAAAAAAAAAACATGCATTTTCTATTATCTTTTGAAAAAAAGCAAAAAAAACCTCCTTGACTTTTGGAAAAAGGAAAAAAAAAAAAACCACACGTTTAGAACGTTTTTCTAGCCTTTTAGGAGAAAGGCAAAAAACCCCTTCAGGTGAGCATGGGGGTGGTCTCGAACCCCGCACCTCTTGGTTAGAAGGGAAACAATTTACCACTACACCAACACACAGCTCCTTACATACATTCAACATAAATAATATATATACAAAACCAAATTTTTTTTTTTAAAGGGCGTGGGGCCGGTGGGGCACGTGCCCCCGCGTGCCCTATGGTGGGTCCGCCCCTGCAGTCAGGTCACTACTCTGCCCGAGAGGTTGTGCGAAACAAAAGACTCGTGTTCCTTCGATCTCACCCACTTTCCCTTTCGTTTAAGGGCTTAATGCGAGGCTAGCATGGGTTCACTGGGATAGCGGTTACGAAACATGCAATCCTACCAGAACTCAATCGGGATGTTTAAAAAAAAATGTTCTGAAAAGGTCTCCAAATATATATAGCATTAGTCTAGCCTCACCCTTCTCCAGAAGCAGAGAATGACCATCTTAATCTAGACCTTGCAACACATTCTCAAGGCCGAGCCACTACAGGTTGAGCAGGGGGCATTTTTTTTTTTCTTTTCTCGGCAAACGAAACTTTTTATAAAAACTCGAAAGGGTACATTGAGGGGGAAATAAAAGAAATCAGACATAACTAGCCCATCCAACACAAAGTTGGACAGACACCACACCACAACACGAACTACAACTTAAGCTTACGAATGCCATCAAGGTACACCTTAAACTCCTCCACCGAATAAATCTTGATTGCGAACTTGGTCTTCATCATAACTAGCAGGGGACATTGCTAAACCGATTTTTTCAAAATTACACTTCCTACAATGCTGCAAGACATTTTCAAAATAACCATGCTAAATATTCAACTAACATGAGTTCCACCCACAGTTTTTTAGAATTATAAATCAATTTCCACTTCACTAATTTTTATTCCACCCTCAAAATCAATCCTTGTTTGTATGTAGCGTGTTTAGTGGCTGGCAGTTAGTTGTAGCTAATTTACTAACATTAGCAACATTAGGATGATTTCTGACCAGCCTCTTTTATTTTGGTTTTTATTTGTTCACTAAAACTTTTATATTTCTATCAGAGCGCCAAATACTCGCTTTAGAATCTCATCAAATCTACAAAAATTGTTGATGAAAAACAGGCACAAAATTTTAAAATCCTAGCGAAAAGGCCTTAACAATTCTGTTCAAACAGGTAAATAAGACATAAACATGAAGGCGAGTCAAAAGTTGAACCGATATCAGGGCATAACCATCAAAGGAGAGTTAATGGTCTTATTAGTCCTGTGTTTTGCCTCCATTGGACTCCTCCCCTGGATCTACTTTAGCATATTCAGTATGAGAAACACTTTTCTTTGTGTAAAGGAGAAGACTAATTTAGGTCCTGTTTGGCAACCACATTTTTAAATTTTGTATTGTGAGGTATTGCATTTTGGGTGTTTGGGAGCCAATTCCAAAATATATTTTGTCAAAGGCATTTAACATAGGGGTTAACTGGTTATAGGACAGCTACAACCTACCATGTGCATCTAATACAATTGAAAAAAAAGACTAATTTGCACGCGTGAACAACAAAAAACAGAGTCAACATTTTTCTTTAATTTTTGTCATTGCATTCTTTTCTCGAGAAGGGGCTCTGTCATTTTACTATGGTAATAATAATATAATAATATATAAGACACAGAACATATGGAAATTCAATAGTGCATGAACATTAACTCTACTTTGAATAATGATCATTTCTCAGGGTATGTCCAGCAGACTCGAGATTAATTAGTACTCCTATTTCACTTGGATCGATATCGCAATCGGGTTGCATAACTGCGTCGACAGACTTCTGTTAAAAACCTACGATCAGGATATGTCTCTAACGGTCTGTGTCGTCTCCTTCGAAAAACTATGCCTCTCCCACACCTCGCATCCTTTATTTTATTTTTTATTGAAATCTCACGATAGACATTCGATATGTATCTTATGATTAATTACTGAACAAAATAGAAGCTTATTTTGAGAAGCAGAACCCAAAACGCAATCTAAATCGTATGATGTAAAATTATGGCGACCCTCAAACCATCAAAAGAAACCTAACCACAATCCATTAGAAAGCCTCAATTCGCTAGAGCCCTCTTGGGAAACTTGGGATTTTCCATCCTAAAAACTTCTTTTCTCATATAAGCATTAGATTCCTCGTTTGTTATGGGGCATAACTATTCTTTAATTGTATGTTAACTTTTGTTCAAAAAATTTACAATACGCGATACGCGATACGTACCCCAATGGCTTTGTTCAATTGTCGAGAATGTTGTGTGGTAAATAGATTTTCTATAAAAGTGGAGTAAGATACAAGTGAAGGAAAGTGAAATTTATTTTTCTGTATTCACTTGACGAGTAAAGGAAAACTAACATTCTTTCTTTTTGGCGAAACCTATTTAGCAGAATTTAATTTTCTGTGTTCACTTAATGAGAAAAAGGAAAACTAACATTCTTTCCTTTTGGCGAGAGACTTATTTTGCAGAAAGTGTTCCTAAATGGAAAAAAAAAAAAAAAGATTTTGCAGAAAGTGTTCCTAAATGGGAAAAAAAAAATGATTTTGCAGAAAGTGTTCCCAAATGGAAAAAAAAAATGATGGGTATCCCGATTGAAAAACACTTATTGACTGCTTTTTGATTAAGGCCAATCATCAATATCTTCTAAGCCAAAAATACTCCAAGAGTTTTTTCCTTTTCTTTTTTTGGTAAATAAAAATACTCCAAGAGTTGATAAGACGAAGAGAGAGAGAGAGAGAGAGACCTGGATCGTGGTTGCTGCAGTTGGTTCGAGAAGAAGGCGGGAGAGAGGGTCGGGAAGCGTGGAGTTTGGAGCGAACAGAGAGATTATTAGGGAGTAGTTGTTGTCCGTTGTCGACGCTTCGAGATAGGGAAGACGCAGCAGAGCGTCCATGAGGAATGTGATTTTGTCTCTCCGACCTCTGTGAAGACCTCTGAGCAGAGCTCGACGCCATTACTCTCCACACACACACTGACACACACAGAGATCAGAGAAGGTAGAGGGACAGAAAGATCGTGTTTGGGTCGTCGTTGAGGGTGGCACGATTAAAATAACAAGAAGTCTACTGGTACAACAAAGGGACAGATTTTGTATCCAGATTTATTGTGCAGCCCACTACATATCCCAAAAAATGGTTCCAATCGTTCATTAAATTTTAAAATATTTTTTCAAGGGTTCTCACAAAAAATCAGCTCAATTCAGTACTTATAATTGCTCAATCCAATCATATAATATATCGTTATTTTAGAATCTAAATCAAAAGTTAGATGATTGAATCGAGGGTTTATAAATATTGAATTGAGCTAATTTTTTATAGGATATCTTCGAAAAATATTTTATATTTAATGAACGGATTGGATTATTTGTATGAGAGACTTAGTGGACCTCACAATAAATTTTTACACAAAATTTGTTCCCTTTTGCTGTGCTTGTAGCCTTACTAATAAAGCGTTTTTAAAGTACGGAATAATAAATATACGTGTTCCCGCCTTCGTTTCCTCTATTATTAACGTACTATAGTACGGAGTACTAATTTTACTGTATTTTATACTGTATCAGACATTCAAATGTATTATGTAAGGTCTAATTTGCTATTCTTTTAACTCAGGTGTCCGGATCAGGTTATTCGCTCATCAACTAATCTTAGGTGACTAAGAAAGCGGTAGCTAGTGATGGGATCTGCTATGCAGCTATCACAGTCTAATAAAGGAGGGCCCAATTAAAGAAGTTTTGTATGATTAGTTTAAAAAAATTGATAACATCTGAAAAGTTTCAAATCTCATGTGATGTTTTTTTGGGGACAAAGACTTTTTTTCCTCAATCCTAAATCCTTAGGGTAGCAAACCTCCAAGTCATAAGCCTTGGTCATCTGGCCAATCCCTTTTGGAGTTGCCTAATTTATAGTTTTCATGTATCGGAGTATTGTTTGAGTTGTTTTAAATTTTAGAAAGAAAAACATTTCAACTGTTATTTTAAATATTTTTTAAATTAATTTTAAAAAGTACCGACTCCTATATATAAATGACTATTTTAAAAAGCTACGAAACATCGGAAAAAATTCTATTAACAGAAAGGACTGTAATAAAATACTGTAATAAAATTTGACTTTGAAAATCCAATTCTTCCAAACACTCCCAATTAATTATTACATGGTACAAATATGAATCGCACCTACAGTTTTATCAAATATGGGCAAGGGAAGTCTACCGAAAAAAAAATATGGGCAAGGGAAATTACATGTAATATATATGGGAAATGGTCAAGCTATATATGGTACAACTCGAAGTTAACTTTTTTGGGCCACGTATACATGATTAGGTTAATAGTTAACAGATTAGTTGCCACGAATCGTTACATTATGTAAGAGATATTCTGTCATTGGTTCATTATTACTGGCTCTTCCTCTAGGGGAAAGAAATTTCAAGGAAGAGAGTTTTAAAAAATTTATTTTCATTGTGTAGTTCCAAGAGAAAGAGAATGGTTGAAAAAGAATAAGTTCAATTTTCTTCCAATTTCTTCTCAACTTTCTCTTTCATTTTCCTCTTTATTATCTTCCCTTCTTTTCTCTTTCTTTTCCCAAGTTCCAAACAAAGTCTAAGAGCATCTCCCGCCAACTCCATTGTGTTTGGAACTTGGAAAAAGAAACCCAAAAGAAGAGAAAATTTTAAACATTTACCTTCCATTGTTTGATGTGTAAAGAAAGAGGGGAAAGTTTATAAACCAAATTCAACTTTCTCTCCAATTTCTTCTTGTCTTTCCCTCTAATTTTCCTTTTTTCATAACTTTCCTTTCATTTTCCCTTCTATCTCTAAGTTCCAAACAGATAGTAATATATTTTTCTAATGCGTATTTTCACAATAAGGTTGTGTTCCATTTAACTTTTAGCAAAATAAGTTGGTTTGGCCTTATTTGAATTTTTTTTTTTTTTGCAGTTGTTAGTTTTACGCCAAATTTTTATGGATGATTGATTCATTTTGACAAGAAGAATCGGAAAATTAAACAAAATTTACTTTTATCCAAATATTTTGAGAAATAACCACTTTTTAGCAGAAAAAAAATAATTTTTTTCTGCTAAAAAGTGGTTATTTCTTAAAATATTTGGGTAAAAATTAAAAAAGAAATTTACTTTTCCAAATTAATAATGCACAAAAATTTGACGCAAAACTAATAAAATGCAAAAAATTTTTGAATAAAAAACAAAAAATGCTAAAAATTAAGAGGAACGGGGTCTAAGGTAGTAAGGTGGTTTAAAAAAAAAGAAAATTGGATTTTGGGTATATGGCGGAGAATCTTTTGGGACTTTTCCGTGATTCGGCTGAGCTCATTGCCAGTACTACGTGTTTGTCGGAACGTGGAGTCATTCGTATGCATGCTTTAATCAGCCCATTCTTCTACTACAGTATCATCATAAATCTCCATTGCCTTGTTCATATCTGAATCTGAAGATGTCTGGGTGCATCGGGGGAGCTGCTCCCCTCCCCTCCCCTCCATACTCCATCACCACCATACCTCTCAAGTCTCAACTCAAGACTCTATTTTTGGCCCTTCTCCTACGAACGGCTCATGTGGTAGTTCTTGTTGAGTAGAAATACGTATGTAAAAAATCAGATTTATAAGACGTTGAAATTAAGACACACACACCCCCCAACTAATCGTGTCTTGCTTTATTAATTGGACGTTAACTTACTATTTGATGTGGTGGTTGATGTCTTTTGAATTTGCCCCACACGTATGCCTCTTCGCAGTTTCTCTTTCCCTTAAGAGTAGGTTAGACATTGAATTTTCCGGAGACCACGGCTGAACATGAGAAAAAATAATAAAAAGCGGTATCGGGAGACTGCCATGTAAGTTTATAAACCTAACATGAAATCAAGTTAAACCCGTCTGATCAAATGCTAACTGCCTAACAGCCTCTTTGGAGTACGGAGTGATTAATTGGGGAGCAATAAACTAAACGTCATTGATCAATTTTTTTTTAATTAATTGGATACAACTTGATTATTGATCGAAACACTTTTGTTCAGTAAAGGAAAAATTACCAACAAGTGGTCGAGTCTCTGTCCGAATCTATATATTTCTCATATTAATATAAACTCAAGGGATGCACATAAATTGATCCTCAAATTAGGATCAGATGGATGCATCCAAAACTCTCTCTCTCTCTCTCTCTCTCTCTCTCTCACTTTCTCTTGAACGCTAATGTTTTACGTACTTTATGGAGTGTATACTTTGCTCCTTTTTAGTGTATATTTTACAGATACTTCATACACTGTATTTTAAACTTATTAGTATATATATGCTTACCAAATCACTGGTGTGTGTGTATATATATAGTACATAGGTTTTTTTTGTTTTGTTTTTTATGCCTAGTAGAGATGAGTAATAATATTATACGAACGTATATTTCCATTTGACCAAAAAAATATAATATTATATGAATGAGTAAATGTTATAGGCATATCCTCGACACATCCGTATCCTATATTTTGAGATTTTGCTGTATCACCATATTGATTTCTCGTATCCGTACGGTACCTCATAGCTAGGTTAGCTTGCCATAGAAATAGATGGCCGGTCAATGTGAAGTAACAGCTAATTTCAAATGGAAACAGTCAATAGAGAATAGCTGCATGGCTCATTTAATATAGAGAAAAATGGATACTTTTCCCTTTTCCTTTGATTTGGTGAGAGAACACTTGGATTACGATCGATCAGTAGCAAATCTAAACGAGAATCGATCAAACCTTTTGCGGCCAATTGTTTTCTTCTTTGTCGTCCTACATCCGTGCATTCACTATTGACAATACTAGCTAGCTGGACACGTGAGCTTCAACGTGTTGTTGCCGTCCCGCACAGCTTGTCTGATGTACATCTCTCTCTCTCTCTCTCTCACAAACCCACCCCCACACCCACCATTTCAACTTATATTTAAAGAAACAGCCATTTAGCCTTTTAAAAATGGGCGGTGCTAGGGACAAATAAAATGAGCAAAGAAAATATCATTAAAGTGTACAGTAAATCTGAGCCGTTCATGTATACTTTAAGAATTTTTTATTTGCACTTAACATTTCTCTTCAAAAATTCTAATACCACACACACCAATACAAACACACACGACCCACGTTGTGCTTGTGCATAGTGTGAGTCTGTGTGTTTGTGGTAGCAAAATTGTCAGCCTTTCGGGGGAGAGATACAAAATTATCTAAATGAGAACGAATGTGTTCACGTGGACATGGGACCCTGTATTGCAGTAATACACTATTAAAACAGGAACGAGGAATTTACAAAGATGGAAGACCGAAACTTAGGACTTAGAATTTCACATGTCTACATGGTTATGGATTTTTTGAATTTTCCTTACATATAGTATGAAATTCCAGCGTAAAATCAAGGATTGATGGTGTGAACTCCTTGTATAGTACGAGAAAAATAATTTTCTACCATTTTCTTGAATACTATCAGAGAGGACATCAGATTTTTGAATAAGAGGATAAATTCACACATAGCGTGAACAATCATTCACAATAAAAGATAAAACCGATAACCTGAGTGTGACATAATTGGGGCCGGCCCCCACAAATCCAGCTGAAAAAGATCGAGTGGATTTTTAGCATTAAAATAAAAAATGGAAGTCTACAGGATTTTCCCAATGGACAAATGTGACAAACTTTATTGGAAACAATATTGTCGGCAATAGGTAAATCAAATTTCTGACATAGTATTCGAAATACTCCATGAGAGGGGTGTCCAAGGTGAGCATGCCAAACATCTTGGTTTGTTCTTTCCCCTTAAAAAACAAGTTGACTAGAAATACTTGGAAGGTTATGAATGTGGTATATTCCCGCGGAGCTACTGCCATTGAGAATAATTTGCCTGGTCTTGTTGTCCTTTACATGAAATCCATTAGAATCCATTTCAAAATAGCAGTCCTTATCGTGACAAAAACGACGAATGGAAAGAAGATTTTTCTTAATAGCAGGTACAAACAAACTCCATTTAGTGACAATGATTTTGTAGGAGTGGATACAACATAGTTCGACCAACAAGAGAGATAGGCAACTGTGATCCATTAATTTCCGACAACGATAGAATTAGCATGACCTGTGTATGGTTGATCATCTAAAAGAGTGGAGGTTGATGGTATCACATGATGTGTTGCTCCAGAATCAAAGCACCAATTTGGATCAGCAAGATGAGAAGTACCAAAAGTTGTATTGGCCACGGACTCAGCAGCACAAGCAAAATTACCCCTAGCTTTCTGGGCAAACTTTTGCATTGTGGCCTTGCTGGTTGTAGATTTGGCAAAGGGAAGTGAAGTGAAAAGGTGAGCGATAGGTTGGTGTTGGAAGAAGAGGAGACCGATTATCTGGTACATGGGGCGTATGAGAAGTTAAACCTCGATTATTTGAAGAATAATGGCCTCCCCGACCTCTTCCATGACTCACCCAATGACCTCTGTTGTTACTGTGGTGGTGGTGATGGTTGTGATTGACATTTTGATGTGGTTTATTGGTAGATGGTTGCTGATTTTATGGGACCCGATCAGTAGCTTATGCAGCTCCAACAGAGAAAGAGAGTTGTCATCCTTTTAAGAAGGTGCTCCTCTTGAATAAGAAGATTATAGAACTCATCAAAGGAAGTTGTGGGATGATGATTAAGAGAAGTGATGAAGTCCTTATTTTCAAAACCAAGAGCATCAATTATGTAGTCAATGAGTTCACTATCTGAGATAGGTGATCCCGCAGCGACAAGAGAGTCAGCAAGTGACTTAAACGTGTAGTAGAAAATCATTGACGGATTTGTCCGCACCTGTAATAACCCTAAAAATACACTATTTCTATTGGAGTGAGATAATTATATTGATATTAATTTTAGGTGAGAGAAGATAAAGTTAAAATTGAAAGCTAGTAGTGCATGTGTGCTGCAACGTGTAGGCTAGAAACTCCTCAACACTTGTTTCTACACTGTCGATTCCCTTGGGCTGTTTGGTCTTGCATAGTGCATTGGTGGCATGTTAAATGGGTGTGTCCTTCATCGGTAGGGGCTCTGATAGCATGGTGGTTTGGGAATAGATTTAGGAATTTAGAGAAAGAAATTTGGGAATCTTGTCTATATGCAACTCTGTGGTCGTTATGGCTGTTGCAGAACGATTGTGTGTTCTTCTATGTTAGTTTGGGATGTGGCGGACTTAATCAAAATAAGGGTGGTCATGTGGATGAGGACGAAGCACGACATCAAGTTATATTTGGTGGACGACTTTAAGGGGTATTTGGATGGGATTCGTAGTCTGAAATTATAATTTTCCTTTGAGGTGTTGTCATCCAACTCTCTGTTGGATGATGTTCTGGTATGTTTGGTGGGATGCACCTTGTGTTTCTCTTTCTTTTGTTGTCCCTCGATGTACCCCTTCGAAAGTAATAAAAACTTTCGTTTGCTGAGAAAAAAAAACGTGTAGGTTAAAAAGGGTTTGATAAGCAAAATGGGAACCTAGTCATCTTATTGTTGTACACGTGGTATTCTAAAAAGACTAGTTCACTAGACTTTGGTTGAAATAGGGTTATTTGTAAGGATAATCCTTAATGCTTTGGAGAAATAGGAAAACGTGAGGGGCAGTAGGTTTTGTAGCATGGCAAGTTCTTCACAGTAACTTTTGTGAGAAATTCCACGGCGAGGTGATATTCAGGCATAATTGGGTACCGGGTAGTATGCAATACATTTCTAGCTAAATCTCTTTGCAAAGAGTGTTATTTGATTCTCTCTTATTTATCCTCATGTGATGTCCAAGTTTCTTGATTCGATTATTGTCACTTCTTGTATCGTGACATAAAGGAAGTATTTTGCTGAAAGCCAAGGAACAGATTGATATATGTACAGCCCACCGGGTCAAAGAGTTATGAAAGATGTACGATGGACTATCCTTCGGGGAGTCTAGAATGTATATGGGGCCCAAGTGCCCAATGCAGATGCTAACCTGGGTGGTGCATGACATGTTACCGAGATGAGCCGGGTAGGAGGCTACAAATGAAAATGTTTAGAATGATCCTATTTGATTTGTTATCCTCGTTTATTGAGCATTTTCTTATTGCTAGCCATGTTAATTGTCCTTGTATTGCATATACTACCCGGGCATTTTATATTTTTTAGGTACAAAACAAGTTTTTTTTTTGGATAAGCAAGTGGGGACCCGAGTTGGAGTATTTGAAAGATTTAGCTTTAGAAATTTGTATCGTTTTGGAGGTTTTTAGGCCCACCATGTATATTTGTTCTTGAGGACTTGTACTTATTGGAAATGTATTTATTTGGAGGCAATATAAAAATTCGGGTCGTCACAGCACCCTTTTTGAGTGTGCGAACTGTTGGGAAAAATTCAATCGGCAATTTCTGGAATACAGTTCCATTACAAAATAACAGAAACTAAACGTTATAGATTACAATTGAATTGGACATTGAACAAATATTCTTACAGTTGTGAACCAAATATAGTATGGAATTGTGAACCGAAATCCATGTTTCCCACGGTGTCCTTAAAACATATTCACCACTTGCCGAAGGGTATTGAGGTTGAATTGGCGTCTGTCTCCCATGAGTTATCCGGTTCGGACCGCTACCCACAAAACACCACTGTGACCAGCCTTGGTGAACTGACTTAGCGTCTGCCTCTCTCTCACAAAGAATAAACTAGGAATAGTAGTATGAAAGTTGGAATTGATTTTCTCAATCCAAAAAACGGGAGTACATACTTATACACATCAAGGTGACTCTTGAGTTGTATGGAGGAATCAATACATGAAACTCTCAAAATGATTCTGCCATAAATCTCACATCATGGGGGTATTAACCATCCATAACCGTTGGACTTTAGAGCTGCCTCGTCTTGATTCGATAAACCAAAGTAGGTCTGTTCGGTTGCCTCTAGATTCCCAAGTTCATTCACAAATTTTCCAACACAAACTTGATCACGAAGTGTACGAATAGGACCTTAGACAAAGGAGAGAGTCTTTTATCGAGGAGGGTCCATGCTGAGTCTTTTATCAACAAAGTTTGAATTGCAAGGGAGGAAGTAGCTTTGATACAACTAAGAACAAGTTTGTCCTTGGAGTAGGCTAGATTGATAGAGCCAATTTGCGAGTTTCTTTGGAGGAGTTTATTTGCTAGAAACAACTTCTTGAAGATCATGAAGTTCCAGCACATCCTCAAATTGGGATCTCCAACGCAGATAGTTGTTTCGATCTGTCCATAGGAATGTTGAAGAGATGAGAAATGTTGAAGGAGATTGGAAGAGGTAGAAGAGAAGACGAGGAGGAAGGAGCCTTGTCCATGGATCATCGTTCAAGCTCTGATACCATGAACGATAATTAGGAGAATAAGAATGAAAACCTCCTTAAATTGGTAGGCTGTATATTGTTCAGTTTATACAAGGATTACAAGGAAATCAAAAATAGAATTGTGGAGATCTCTCTAATTAACGATTAAGCTTAATTGTCTTAGTTAATGAATTGATTTAGTTTCACTTTTAATATATAGAATACGTGGTTTGAAATTCGACATACATACTGTGTGGATATGATGGTGGTTTCTTTTGGCTGTAGCCGTTCAAAAGAATTTTGGAGATCGGAAAGATTACAGGAAGTCTGTTGTTAGTGATGACGCCATCGATTTAAACCAGGTATGCGCTTATCTTCAAGTTGAAACTTCAATTTCCTTTCAATTATACGATGCTTAATTGCTTGCCGTGAAATTTGACAAATTGAATGGCAGAGTTTTCATGGTAATAACATGAGGTCTTCGATTTTTTGTTAATAATGTTTGTGTGTTGTATGAAGTGTAGTGGTTAGAACTTTTGGCTCTGTTATTTGTTCTGGTTTTTTGGTTTATGCTTTTATATTTTGTAGTGGTAGGTTTTTTCGGTCATCTTCTCTGTGTTTATTTACTCATCTATAGTTTCAGAGGTAAGATGGGGAGATGATCAAACTATGACCGCGACACTTTCTCAACTTCCAAGGATTAACTTGGTACTCTCCCTACACTCTGTGGTTCGTTCTTTGTCTACAAAGTAATCGAGAAAGTGCTAATTTGATTTCATCTGTATGCACCTATATTCATGGCATCATGCTAGAACTGTTGGACAGTCGTATAAGACCTGGATTTGTAGCCCCTGAAGTTAAGTTTGCTAGAATATTGAAGGACTTTTGCAATAAGAAGGTACTTTTTTGCTTTTTCTTTCTCTGTATTGTGTTATTTGTTGCAGCTTTTATGGCTTAGCAATATGTAGCAAATTGGTTTGATTGAGTTTGTGCGGTTTAACCTCTTGGTTGTCGCGTGTTTTGCGTCCCTCATATATTCTTCCGAGCTCGTTGTTTCCATGGAAATGACGTAAGAGTAAATGGTGGTTGTTACCTCACTCTTGCCTCCATAATATATAGATTTTCTATTCTGATTGAATTTACTATTCTGGCATTATTTGGCTTTAAATTATGTAATTAGATTTGCTATTCGGTTTTGGTGCATAAGATTGTTCTCTTTTGTGAATCAGAAAGAAAGCATGGTCTGCAACAAAGGAGAAGTTAGGTTCAGCAGCAGTAGGGGACTTTGGTTCAACATATCTTTATTTTTTCTCCTGATCCGGTCAGCAAATCTCGGTTGCAAATAAGTGAAACCTTGCATTTGAGTATTGGATAACTTTGAAACTGATTTGGAGACTTTGTAGCTCTATCTACTTTAGCGGATCTCATTTAAAAAGGCTGCCGCTATTCGCAACGTAGTTCTTGCTACTCGCAGCCGATTAAAACTTTTATCAATTACGGACAAAAATGCCCTCATGCAGTTTGACCAATATACCCCTAAGACCTAATGTTATTTGACCATTTTACCCTTTAAGAATATCACACAACCTATTACATACAACCACACAAAAAAATTCATCTCCCTGATTTCCCTCCCTCCCTCCCAGAACATACAACCACGAAAAAATCATCTGATTTCCCTCCCTTCTCGTCTCCTCCCTCCCCCATTCAAACTCCTTCATTTTCATTCCTACCCAGCTGCCATCACCCACCACCAGGCCCTCCCACCAGCAACCAAGTCTCCCTATCTTCCTCCCCTCCTCTTCCTCCTACATTGTCAATGGAAACCTCGATTGCTTCATCTCCCTCCATTGATAAACAAGAAATATTTGACCCATCAATACACCATGATTTGGAGTCGGAAGATCACAGATGTTGAGAAACTAGTCACAGATGTTGTAGTGACGGAGCAAAAACCGCAGCAAGAGGTAAGCCCGCCCTCCATTTTCAATTTCAGTTCTGGCCCGACACCGTTGGACACACAGTGCCAAAACTTTACTAACTTTTCGGATTCTAATATCTGAATTATGTACAACTATTCGAATATTAATATCTGAATATTGTCAACATTGTTGGACTCTTATATCCGAATTTAGTGCCAATTTTCAGATATTAATATCTAAATGAAACTACAGAGAATCCTGCACTTACAGTTGGACACACAGTGCCAAAATTTTACTAACTTTTCGGACTCTAATGTCTGAATTATGTACAAAAATTCGGATATTAATATCCGAATTTAGTGTCAGTTTTCAGATATTAATATCTGAATGAAACTGCAGAGAATCCTCCACTTACCTAGTTCATCTTTGGGTGTTACAGGGTGACATTTCAACACTTGGTAGTTATGTAGGACCATCGACTATACCTACTTCGACTTGTCCTGCATACGATATACAGAGCATTTTACAACGGAGACGGTGAGTGTTTTTTTGATAGAGTATTTATCTTGTGCAATCTTATATTACGGGCTATAATTTTTTGTTATGTGTGTGTAGGTTTTTCCATCCGATGAAGCGTTGGTAGATTGGATAAGTTGCACTGGTAAACAACACGGGTTTATCATTGTGATTAAGGATTCTAAGAAATTTATTAAGAATCGCACACCTAGGAGGAGGTTTTCATGTGAAAGGAGTGGTAAGTATAGGCCGTTTGTGAAGAAAGTTGATGGGAAGGAGATAGCTGTGAAGAAGAGAGTGCGGTCCACAGACACCAAAAAATGTGAATGCCCATTTGAATTGAAAGCTGTAAAGGGCAATGATGGATGGATTGTCTCCGTCCACAATGGCACCCACAACCATCCTCTAGTAGTGTACTTGGAGTGCCATTCGTATGCCGGGAGGTTGTCGGCAGAGTAGACTAGCACGGTAGTTGATTTGTCAGTCGTTTTGGTGAAACCTAGACAAATCCTAACCTATTTTCAAGATCCTGAGAACGTAACGTCTATCAAAACCGTATATAATGTATGACAAAAAGTATCGAGTGATAGAGAAAGCTGAGAAATCTCAAATGCAAATTTGTTGGATCGGCTAAAAAAGTACCACTACGTTAATTGGACCCGTGGGACGGACATAATCGAAGTAGACTAGGTTGGCTCGAAGGACTTTTATGTAAAATTTCACTTCATAGAATCAATTTGCATAAAATATGAAATTTATGCAAACCTTTTTTTTTTTTTTTTTGTGTTCTATGTTTGTCTAGAGCATTGTCCATTCGTACGGCTGCTACGGCACTCCTCATTTAAATACAAGGCCACATACGAGTATTGTCTAGCGAATTATTTGTGCCTACGAAAGTATCAAGAATGATTCAAACCATAAATATAAGGTTTTGGTGCCCAATAATCACAAATATGCTAATAGTTATCCACAATAAAACAAGTCATTCCACCACGGAAAGTAGTTCATAAACCACGGCCATAAAGTGTCAAAATAAATACAAGGCCATAAAGTCCATCACAAATAAGTCATAGAACACCAAATTAGCAGTGGCTCATCCTCCCCTACATTATGATGTGGCTCATCCTCCCGTAGATCAGCATGTGGCTCATCCTCCTCTACCTCCAAATGTACCTCAACCTCCACATCCTTCTCTACCTGAGCATGTTGTTCAATCTCCATATCCTCCTCTACCTCCGAATGTACCTCAACCTCTTGCCTCTGCCTTCGTCCTCGTGTTTTGTCTAGTTTCCTTTCTGAAGATAAAACTTGCTCAGCCTTCCTCTTCCTTGCAGAAACGGTAGGAGGAACTCGTTTCATTTCCTGTACATTGCAAAGAATTGGTTAGAACACATGAATTAAAGATAGGAGGATCGGATACTAATTTTTGAATAAAGATAAGTAAATCAGATTATAATAACCAAAATAGAGGGGACTAATCGGACAGTAATGTCCGAATGGGGTATAAAGATTTGGATATTAACATTCGAATGATACAATAAATTTTGGATATTAAATTCTAAATGAGCTAACAATTCATGCAGGGTGATTAATTTTGGATATTGATGTGACAAAGTAGTTGTTTGCCTTTCATGTCTGTTTACGGATCCTGTGCTGCTTTGTTTGGTGGTTGACATGTCAAATATTTCAAGAAACTCTGGCATTGGTTGGGAAAATGTCCAATTACGAGCTTACTACAACACTGTACAACACTTAGTTTGAAGATGAATTTCAATCATGTTGTACATGCTAAAATATGCAACAATCAAAGTTGGTGGCTCCTTTTCCCGAAATGAAGTTACTGGAGGTTTCTAAAAGTCTGTTGTATTGCACTAATGACGGTGTGCTTGTCTTGGTTTTAGTATACCAAGTTACCAATTGACTACATTAACAACATTTGGTGACTCGTTTCAAAAGAACACAGCCAATTGGACTTTGGTATCAAAACCGAAGGTAATTAATTATTTCAGAAAGGGGTTTTCTTCGCATTTGTGTTAATGATACTATTTCTAGGAGTGTAATCAAAACAGACATTTCACTAGGTTATTGTGTTACAAATTGGAAGTGTTTCTACGTGTCATGACTTTGTGAGATATAGTTGTGAAGCCATATCGCGTCTCTATAAGCATAATAAAAGAGCTACAACTGGTGTGTTGAGCATTGTTCATGCATATTGCATCTTACAGATTTATTAACATGTGTACAGATTACAGAGCTCATCGATTTGGCTTGCTTTTACATTTAGACATTCAAAAATTGGTTGAAACAAAAGCTACAGCTCTGGTTACAACCAAGGGGTGCTAATTGAAACAGAGGGGACTAATCGGACTGTAATATCTGAATGGGGTATAAAGATTTGGATATTAAAATCCGAATGAGACAATAAATTTTGGGTATTAAATTCTGAATGACCTAACCATTCAACTTTTATAATATTCAACAATTCAACATTTATAATATTCGACTAGGGGGCCATTCGGAAATTAAAATCCGAATGAGGCAATCAATTTCAGATATTAAAATCCGAATAGGGGGCAAACAATCATATATCCGAAATTGTGAAAAACAATCGGACTCTAATGTCCGATTAAGTTTTAAATACACAAAATAGCGTACTGTGGGTTTCTCTGGAAAAAAAAAAATCAAACGAAAAAAAAAAACCCACGTAATAACAAGATTCAAGATTTTACCAATGTTCCACTTCGAAATCGTTGATGATGCCGCGCGTGGTGTGCTTTCTTCTCACACCTCCTCCGCCTCAAGGTTGCACTACTGTCGTGGTGTGGTGGGAGTGGTGTTGTGGTGGGACTGTACAGAAGAAGAAACGGGGAAGAGAGACAGAGACGAGAGAGACAAACGGGGTGGGGAGGCGGGGAGAGAGAGAGAGAGACGGGGTGGCGGCGGGGGTGGGTGGGTAGCGGTAATAGTGGGTGGGTGGTGGCGCCGTGGGGTGGGGAGGCGGAGCAGAACAAGGGAAAAGAGAGAGAAAAGGAAAAGGAACGGACGGGGAAGAAATGACAGAGGTGTTGGGGTTGGGTTGTATGTATATTGTATACAAGGGCAAAAAGAGAAGTTCATGGATATTCTTTTGGCTGCAAGTAGCAAATTCTTATAAGATGGTGGTTTGTAGGTAGCAATTGGCTGCGTGTAGCAGAAACTACGTTGCGAATAGAGGCCACCTTTAAAAATATTCAGTTTTGATATTGCGGGTGCACAGTGGTGTACTCAAAATTGGTGTGTAATTGTTCGAATGGTTTGCTTCTTGGTTATATTTTTGCTACCAAATATTTTCTAATAAATTGGTTGATAAAGAGTAACTCATTTAGGGACCATATTTATTAGTAGCTAAAAGAGATTTTTAGCAACAAAATGGACATTTGGGGACCAAATTGGCAAGGCCTTTTGAGCATCTCCAGTCTTGATCCATACTTTTACTCAAATTTGGGTCAGATTTTGGATAAACACTCATTTTGGGTCAGCCCCACTCCAATGGCAAAATGATCGTTTATCCAAATATATTATTTTTTAACTATTCAATGGCGATAATGTAAATAAGAGAGAGGAATAAATTTGATAGGGGTGGAGAGAGAGAGACTGGTGTGAAGGGAAAAAAGAAGGTGGCCGCTATTCGCAGCCCAATTCTTGCTACTCGCAGTCGATTGCTACCTACAAACCACCACCTTATAAGAAATTGCTACTTACAACCAACAAATTATCCCTGAACTCCCCTTTTTGCCCTTCTATACAAAAAATATACAACCCAACAATTCTATACAAAAAACATACAACCCAACAATTCTTCAGTACGTTCGTTCCCAACCTAGGTTTTCTTCTCCAGTCCGTTCCTTCCCTTCTCTTCTCCAGTCCACAGCTCCAGTCAAAAACATTACCGCCACCACCAACCCCCACCCCACGCCCCACCTCCCGTCTCTCTCTCTCTCTCTCTCTCTCTCTCTCTCTCGACCCCCCTTCCCCCGTTTCTTCTCCTCCTCCATCAGTCACCACCACAACCACCACTCTCACCACACCACAATAGCAGTACAACTTTGAGACGAATGAGGTGTGAGAAGAAAACACAACATGCCGACATCACCAACTATTTCGACGTTGAACATCGGTAAAATTTTGAATCTTGTTATTACACGGTTTTTTTTTTTCAATTTTTTTTGAGAAACCCACAGTAAGTACGTTGCTATTTCGTATATTTCAGATTTGATCGAACATTAGAGTCCGATTGTTTTCCGCAGTTGTGGATATTAAAGTCTGATTATTTGCCCCCTATTCGGATTTTCATAGCTGAAATTGATTGCCTCATTCGGATTTTAATTTCCGATGGAATATTATAAAAGTTGAATTGTTAGCTCATTTAGAATTTAATATCCAAAATGTATTGGCTCATTCGGACTTTAAGCTGCTTTAACACCTGGGATTAGTCGGAAGCTCCCGATTCACCGGCATGTTCATATTTATGGAGTTACGATATACTTTGTATATGAGTTATTTTATGGAAAGATTATACACCACCACAATTACTACTCCTCCTCCTCCTCCTACAACTAGTTAACAACAATACAAGATCTTGGGTTCTTATGGAGTTACGATATACTTTGTATATGTTTATGCTTCTTGTCAACTAGGTGTTTTCTATTCTTTTTATGGTTTGGAGCAAATGATCATTGACTGGTTGGGTGCCAACCTCTCGTTGGAATGCTTCCATTTGTTGTGATGCTTTTTGCTCGTTTCCTTTTGAACTTTTTAATTTCTTCAAAGAATAGTATTATCTTTTTTGCCGTTAAAAAAAAATATAAGAAAAAGAACATGTAATATGACCCGTAGACCTTCCACTTCAAACCATAAAAAGACATCGTTCCAGAACTCTGAATGAATTTTCTGTATAACAATTCGTGATTCAGTCATTTACCTCTGTCATGGGCAGTCCATTGTTGCATATCATGACAAGCTATCCAATCTTATTTGAGAAGCAGCCTATGCATCACCTTTTTGTTGTAGCGCAGCTCACTGGTTTCTCTTAATCTATCAATCTCAGAGAACAAGTCTATTTGACCCAATCTAACCTGCTCATAAAAATATCATAAGGATAACCATTCAGTTCTCTGCCAGCACTAAAATCAAAAGTAAACAATGAAGCATAAGAAAAACTCTTATGTGTTTAACTGCATAATGCGGGTATTAAAGTCTGATATTTTTCCCCCAATTCAAATTTTCATATATGAAATTGATTGCCTCATTTGGATTTTAATTTTTGATTGGCTCCTATTCGAATATTATAAAAGTTGAATTGTTAGGTCATTCAGAAATTAATATCCAATGAGTTTTTCTAATACTTATGGTGGTTTGTTGCTTGTTAAGTTATAAGTCTGTTAGAACTCGAGAATATACATATTGTCAATATTTGGCTATTCAAAATGGCTAAATATTAAGTTTTGATTGATTTGTAGACATGTTATTCGAATATTATGAAAGTTGAAGCTCATTCAAAATTTAATATCCAAAATTTATTGCCTCATTCGGATTTTAATATCCAAATCTTTATACCACATTCGGACATTACAGTCCGATTAGTCCCCTCTATTTCGGTTATTAGAATCCAATTTGCTTATCGTTATTCATCATTGGAGAGCTGACATTTCGTGTGCAACGGCTAATGGTTAAGCCGATGGTACACATAAACAGAAAAACCAAAAAATATAGTCTCTTCACTATGCAAGAGGCAAATGTTGTTGTTCCGTACAGATTACGTGCATTGGTCACTGCCGATTTACTTGGATAAAACTAAGGTAGTTTCTGCTAGCCCACAATACATTAAATCATTAAACAAGCAGGTGGTTGCTGAATATTAAGTGGTTATAAGTAATCTATTCCCATTAATGATAGGAAGTTCATATGCAAATGAGTTGATAATTTGACACCAGGCAATACCAAGCATCAGGAATAGAAGTTACATGCTTTTACAATTTTTCTAACTTTCCCAGACCCACAAAAGATGCTTTATACATCAGTATCACACCTTATGTTTAACTTAGGTTGCAGGAGATTTATTTGTTACCGCTTACCATATTTTAATAAGCTTGACTGTGAAATTTTTTGAGCTTGCTGAAATTTCTTAAAACTTTTGGCAGGTATTAA
The DNA here is from genome assembly GCA_025413875.1 of Rhododendron molle. Classification (NCBI taxonomy): domain Eukaryota; kingdom Viridiplantae; phylum Streptophyta; class Magnoliopsida; order Ericales; family Ericaceae; genus Rhododendron; species Rhododendron molle. Next base: position 17,515,340 of record CM046390.1, read on the forward strand.
GGATCTCTAGTGGCAAAGAATGAGATCCCACCTGCCGTACCTACCTGATAGAGTATTGAGGCAATTCGGCGTGGTGCATTTGGTCCCTGGGCCTCCGTTAGTCCAGTATCGAGGTAGTAGAGGCACTAATGGTCATTCATATAGTGTGGTCTACGCGTACACAGATGGAGGACTTTGAGGGGACCGGAGGCTGCTGAAGCGAGCATAACAGGCCCTGGTTCGGATCGTTACTCGAGTCGTTACACTAGGTGCCGGCACAGTGACCGTACTTGAGACTTGGTGTTCTATGACTTGTTTTTGTTGGACTTTATGGCCTTATATTTATTTTGGACACTTTATGACCATGGTTCATGGACTATATTCCGTGGTAGAATGACTTTTGGTTTATTGCGGATAACTACTAGGATATTTGTGATAATTGGATGTCATGAAAATATCAATGTCAAGTAGGGCACGAAAACGTAAATTTAATGGTTTAAATCATTGTTGATACTTTCGTAGGCACAAATAATTCGGTACACAATACTCATGTGAATTTTTTTTGATTTAAATGAGTGCTGTACAAACGGACAATGCTTTAGACAAACATAGAACACTACCAAGACCCAAGTGTAGTTTTCCGTTTTTTCATGTACAGGGAAGTAGGACGTTTTTCCGCAACTAATCCTTTTCCTTTGTCAGTTTTTACGGCCTCTTTAGCTTCTCCAAGACCCAAGTGTAGTTTTTCGTTTTTTCACACTCCATGAAAGCAAACGCTGCACAAAAAGTCATCTCCGTTAATATTAAACCAACAATTTGAAGCAAAGGAAACTTGTACTTATTCGTCTTGTATGTGCAATCCATCATTAACACGCGGAGAAAAGCACGTAATATCTCCCCGGCAGATGGGGAAAGACCAAAACAACTCTATGACATTCTCAGTCTCATTCCCACGGGTCCAATGAACGTAGTGGTACTTTTCTAGCCGATCCAACAAATATTGCATTTGAGATTTCTCAGCTTGCTCTATCACTTGGTACTTTTGTCATACATTGTACACGGTTTTGATAGACGTTATGTTCTCAGGATCTTGAACCTTCAAAGGGTTAGGATTTCTCTGGGTTTCACCAAAGCGACTGACAAATCAACCACTGTGCTAGTCTGTTCTGCCGACAAACTCCTCGCATACGAATGGCCCTCTAAGTACACCGCCGGAGGATGGTTGTGGGTGCCATTGTGGACAGAGACAGTTCAACCATCATTGCTCTTTACAGCTTTCAATTCAAATGGGTATTCACATTTTTTGGTGCCCGTGGACCGCACTCTCTTCTCTACAGCTACCTCCTTCCCATCAACCTTCTTCACAAACGGCCTATACTTTCCACTCCTTTCACTTGAAAACCTCATCCTAGGTGTGCGATTCTTAATACATTTCTCAGAACCCTTAATCACAATGATAAATCCGTGTTGTTTACCGGTGCATCTTATCCAATCTACCAACGCTTCATCGGATGGCAAAAACTACACACACATAACAAAAAATTATAGCCCGTAATATAAGATTGCACAAGATAAATACTCTATCAAAAAAACACTCACCGTCTCCATTGTAAAATGCTTCGTACAATCGTATGGAGGATGAGTCGAAGTAGGTATAGTCGATGGCCCTACATAACTACCAAGTGTGAAGTGTCACCCTGTAACACCCAAAGACAAACCAGGTAAGTGTAGGATTCTCTGCAGTTTTATTCAAATATTAATATCTGAAAATTGGCACTAAATTTGGATATAAGACTCCAACAATGTTGACAATCTTCGGATATTAATATCCAAATAGTTGTACATAATTCAGACATTAGAGTCCGAAAAGTCAGTAAAGTTTTAGCACTGTGTATCCAACTGTAAGTGCAGGATTCTCTGCAGTTTCATTCAGATATTAATATCTGAAAACTGGCACTAAATTCGGATATAAGAGTCCAACAATGTTGACAATATTCTGATATTAATATCCGAATAGTTGTACATAATTCAGATATTAGAGTTCTAAAAGTTAGTAAACTTTTGGCACTGCATGTCCAATTGTGTCGGGTTAGAACTGAAATTGAAAATGGTGGGCTTCTGAAATTGAAAATGGAGGGCGGGGTTAACTCTTGCTGCGATTTTTGCTCCGTCACTACAACATCTGTGACTTGTTTCTCAACTTCCATTGTGTGATCTTTCGACTCCAAATTGTGGTGTATTGATGGGTCAACTATTTCTTGTTTATCAATGGAGAGAGAAGAAGCAATCGAGGGTTCTATTGACAATGTGGGAGGAAGAAGAGGGGAGGAAGATAGGCAGACTTGGCTGTTGGTGGGAGGGGCCTGGTGGTGGGTGATGGCAGTTGGGTAGGGATGAAAATGGAGGAGTTTGAATGGGGGAGGGAGGAGAACGCGGAGGGAGGGAGGGAAAATTAGGGAGATGATTTTTTGTGGTTGTATGTAATGGGTTGTGTGTAATATTTTTAAAAGGGTAAAATGGTCAAATAACATGAGGTCTTAAGGGTATAATGGTCAAACTGCATGAGAGCATTTTTGTCCGTAAATGATAAAAGTTTTAATCGGCTGCGAGTAGCAAAAAGTACGCTGCAAATAGCGGCCACCAAAAAGAACTCTTGGCGAACAAAGCCAACTCCAGAAATTCTCCGACCTCCTCACCTCAGGCACCCTAGCCAAGCTCAAGACACTCGAGAAGAAATTCAAGCCCTTCGCCAACGCCGTCAAACACCACCTCGACCCGCTTAGCTTCCCCTTCAAGTGGTTTTGGTGCGACGTCTCCATCAAGGTCCAGAACATGCACCACCAGTACCACCTTGGAGTCCACCCGTTCTCTCTCTCTCTCAGTTGGAAAAATGTGTAAGGTAAAAGTTGTCCTAGATTTGAGCAAAGAAATAGGTAAAATCCAAAAATAGGAAGGATTTAAGTCATGATTGGAGATGAGTTTTTGAGACTTTTATCCAAATTTTAAATTTAAGTCTTAAAATAGGTCAAGATTTGAGATGGTCCTAGGGACCAAATTTTTTGCCCCGAAAACAAGGTTGTTAGGGACACGTTGTGCATGCACACCTCATTAGCAAAAAAACCCATAATTTGGTCTCTAAAAATGATTTTTGACTTTTTTGGACCATATTTTAAGCACAAACCTTCCGAGCATTAAATATTGTTCCAAATTCTCCTTGGCAACCAAAATTTTAGCTTTTGCAACCAATATGTTTGGTCCCTAAAACCATTATTTGTTGTAGTGATTAGGTCTCTTATAGAAACAAGTTATACTAATTAGGCAACCAATCGTGGGATTGATTGAATATCTCAGTCATGGGGATGACTAAAATCTGTTTGTTTCCAAATTAAAAAAACAGGCCTGGGAACAGCGAGTAGTGCAGTTCTAGGCCTTGTGCAGGCGTGCCAGGGCAGGATTGCTGCCCAAATTTGTATCAAGGCCTGGAAGCCTCAATCCAGGATTGGATTGCAGTCCAATTTCGTGCTAAGGCCTGGATGCCTCAGATCTGACTTCGTATCAAGCGATTGCGTACGACCTAAGGGGTGAGGCCGTATGGTGGTTCGTGATTTGCCTTTGCGGGATAAGGACTTAGTATTTCCTAACCGTGTGAACAATGGAAAGAAAAAGAAAACAGGACTAAACGATAAGGTAAATAAACTTCATTAACGGTTTAACGAAGTTTAGGTACAAGGAAATGAAAGGAAATAAAATCTAGGCTGGCTAGATTGGACTGAAAGATAAAATACTTTGCGGGAAAGTAAAGAAATGGAAATGAAAATGCATAAGCTGTGAGCTTTGAGGTCGTGGACCGAAAGATAAAAATGGTTGAAAGATAAATGAAAGATAATTTGCATAAGCTCTGGGCTTGTATGGTCGTGGACCCTTGGGAAGGCCCTCAAAACTGGTATTTATAGGAGCCACATGCCTTGAGCTGCTTCAAAATGCCCCAATGCATGGCTGCCATGGGGCTTTTCAGCAGAGATTTGGGTTTGAGCAGCTTCAAAATGCTCCAATGAAGAGCCATTCTCTGAGAAAAACGTGTCCTTTACTCCAAGAAAACGGCTAAAGCCCGAGAAAGCCTCCTTCTTGCACAAAACTTTTCAGAAAGGGCAAAAAGAATATCAGTTTCTGCAGCTTTCACCCCTTTTGAGCTGTTTTGACACTCAATCTGCTGTTTGAATGGGTTTCTTCCGGGCCCACCACTGATTTTCCCTAGCCTTTCCATCATTTTACTGGACCTTGCATCTCTTGTGGGCCCCCAAAATCTTTGGGCATGAAGAAAGATCCAGAAACAAAAAATCAAGTAGGCTTGGGTGAGCTGCTTGTGAGCAGCTTGCTTAGATCTGTAGGAGTCATCAACTGGTCTTCCTCAGGGTTGCATACACGCCACCTGTCTCAAGCTAAAGCAGGGGGTCCCATCGGTTTAGACCTCGAGCTGCTTGTGAGTAGCTTACCCAGACCTAGATAACAGGAATATTCCAGGCCTTAAGCTGCTTGTAAGCAGCTTTTAAGGCCTTTGAACTGATTGTGAGCAATTGTAAGGCCTTTGAACTGATTGTGAGCAACTTTAAGGCCTTTGAAGTGATTGTGAGCAACTTTAAGGCTTTTGAACTGATTGTGAGCAATTGTAAGGCCTTTGAACTTATTGTGAGCAATTGTAAGGCTTTTATTGCTAATCAAAGGCCCTAAGGCACGTTTTAAAAGTAGTGGTCATATCGGACGGGCCTGAACATGTAGTGACTCACGGGATTTTACCCATTGTAAGCCTTCTGAGCCCAGGTCTGGAGAGAAGGCCTGGCTTTAATTGATTTGGACCTATTTGTAGGCCTTGTTACCTCTAAGAACTGGGCTAGGCCTGGACAAAAATGCTCAGGCCTAATGAGTCGACTCAAGACCTTGGCCAGCCCTAGGCCTGAATTTGCAATAACGAAATTTTAGGCATTAATGTGGCCCAGGCCTTTGCAAACTCAACTCGATCAGTGGCGTTCAAATTGGCCTGATTTCATGGATAACCAATCATGAGGCTTTTCAAGGCCTGAGACCATCATTCAAGGCCTTCTTCTGACCAACAGATTGATTTTCTGAATTTTAGTCAAAAATGGGTGTAAACAAAATCATGGGCTCATGATTTGCTTCCTTCAATCAGATACCTCAAACATCCAACTGCGCTAGCTTAGTCATCCATACCAATATCAATATTATAGATGGAGAAAAATTATGCAAGCCCTCAAGGACAACGACAAACCTTATCAAATATGAGAAGGTCAAAGTATGAAGTAAATGTTGACAAACCCAGGTGATTCCCATTTCAACGGGATCCGCCTAAACAAAAAATGACCAAGAGATCATTTACCTTGGGGATCTTCTGATAAGAGTCGGGTTGTGTTCTCTGTTGCGGCACAAATAGATATCTGTTCATATGTAGCACATTTATTTTGCCACTGTGTAAATGAATGGGAAAATGACAGGGTACAAGCAGTGTCTTCCAGTTGCAGTTGTACCAGTTACTTCTAAGATGTTACTATTAACATCGCATTCGTAAAGAAGGGGGGAATTTTCCACCATCTCCCCATGGGCAATGGCCAATATAGCTTCATTTGCAGTCTATAGAGAAACAGGAAAACCCCACTGTCAACGTATGGAAAACATTCATTTTGCACAAAATCAAAAAAGTCAAATCAAGCTTAAACATATATGTCAAATATACGTATTGTGCTTTTTCAGATGAACCATAGCCAGCAACGGACCAAGGAATTCCATATACTGGGGGCACCTACTATTTACAATCTTTAAAAATATTTCTATGTATGTATACTACTAAATTATCGTTTAACCATTAATATTGATCACTCATTCTATTCCGCAACCGATTTTTCATAATATTCATGGCTGAAAATACCCTTTCAACTGTCGTGGTGGCAACCGTAAGATTAATGCCAAAGTCAAAAGCAAGTAAACTAAAAGATATTAGTAATTAGTAATTTAATTTTCATAATATTGTGGATTGGGAGGAAAACAAAAGGAGATAGAAAAAAAATGGAGAAATAAATGAAAGAGGTAGAACGGAAAAAAAAAAAAAAAGGAAAAGAGATAGAACGAAAATAAAGAAATAAATGAACGAGCTAGAACAAAAATGAAAAAATAAAGAAAAAACAAGAGAAGAGGATCCTGGGAATTGAACACAATCCCTTGGAACTTTTCACAATTTATGATGACTACTGCACCATGCTAATGGTATGTGATGGTATAGGAGACTTTTTTGTATTTATATATAACTTTTGTTTACTATTCTTGATCCGAACCCTTCTATTCTTTAAATTGTAATTTTTACAGTATTTGTACAAAGTATTAATTTTTTTTTTTGCATACCCGTAAGTTCATAGTCATACCATATTAGTCTTTTTTAAAAAAATATGTGTTCAAATAAGTCAAGTAAAAATTTAATGTCCACACGCATCACATACAGTTTCAATTAGTGAAAAACATTACAAATCTTGTGAGAATTTAAGGAGAGAGAGAGAGAGCAATTAAATAGTAGTAGGATAAACATGGAAAAAAAATGTGGGTATGGTCGAATCGAACCGCAGCTGCATCGTCTCTATCTTGCACGGTTACCACTTTGCCAAAGCAGAGTTCTATGATGACTTTTAGAGATATATTATATTTAATCTATCTATGTATAAATTTTTATTTTTTTTGGATTTTTCGAAAGCCCCCTGGGCACGTGTCACGCCCTAGATTTTCGACATAATAATAATAGCATTTCTAATAAAGTCCATCGTGATAATACATCATAATACCCCAAATGTTTCCCATAATCTATCTAAGAGAAAATTCAAGTTTCAAAATTTACAATAATGGCACTCCGACCTCAAATTCTTAGACAATAATCCAAAGAGAGTAAATCAAAAGAATATAATTGAAATTACGATTACATCTTCAAAAGAATTTTACAAAGATGCTATCGTAATTCCTTGGTGTTAGCTTTCAAAAGAATGAAGTCATATGCACGTAAAGCACTCCATATTAATGCCCTTGAAGTATACTTGAAAATAATATTAGATTGAGCTACACTAGCCCAGTAGAGAAATCTTTGCTCAAACCATATGCATATAAGATGGATAATGCACCAAGAAGAACATTGATAACAAGAAAGTTTCCCACAAGAACAAGAGCAAGAGGATAAGACTTGATAACCAACTCCATACATATTTAGGACGCTTATTAATCTCTAAGTTCTCCGTTTTCATTCTATCAAATGTTCTCAATTTTTATTTCCAGGCATTTGGGACCCTGTGCATCCCGTATTCATTCTGGGCAACACACCGTGTGGTAGATCCAATGTTCTGAATACCGTACTGGCTAGGGTACCGATTTTTCTACTGGTACGGTACATACCGGTACTAGTCAAATATCGAGTACCGTTTCGAATTTACCGCAACTTTAATATATATAATAATAATTCGAAAAAATCCCTCGTATCATGCAATTCTTCATAAAATATCTATGTGTTTGCCTCTTATCCCATATTGCCTAGTTACAGAACTCTTTTCCATCTTAAATGACTTTGCACACTAGTGAGCTTGTAAATGAGGACATAAGGAGAGGTCTCGCGCACTCGGAAAAAAGGGTCGTGGCCGAAGGTAATTTGGAAAAACTGATTCGGAAATCAGTTAATCGAGTGCGCATCACGAGTTATTTGTGTGCAGGGAGGTGCAAATCCTGGATTTGAGCCTAGCGCACGTACCGCAGTTAAACCCACGTTTTGCTAAAATTTTGAACCGGACACCGTTTTTTATTTTTTTATTTTATGCCGATTAAGAAGCCCAAAACGGACAATGTTTTTTTTATTTATTAAGAAGCCCAGAAAAAAATGTTTTTAGTTTTGAAAATACGGTACAGGACCTCATACCGGACGGGATAAAAAAATTCCGGACAGGACCTTAGATCTGCAAAATTCCGGACGGGATTTTCGGTAAACTTGTCTCGGCTGGTATTTTTTGAAACGGTCGGTACCAAGCAGTAAGGACCGGTATTGGGTCCGGAACGGTATTGGGGGGTTAGGGTACTGGAAACTTGTCAAATGGTATGTACCTGTCGGTACGGAATGGTATTGATATCATTGGCTAGATCCATGGCTTTCTTGTGCACTTCCGGGCATTTAGGACCTCGTGCGTCCCGTTTCGGCATCACACATCTGTGGCTTTCTTCGTTTCGTTCTATCGTTCTAAGTCGTGATTTTCTTTCTACAACCCTCAATATCTTAAAGCATAATTCATGTCAAGTCCATATCATTCATAAAACATGCCACAATGCTCATATAACAACCCGAATGCATAAACAAATGAACAAGTATCATATTCATCTAGTTTAACACATTTCTTAATTATAACGAGAACCAAGAGAATGGAGATGAACAACGAGTCATTGGAATGCGAGCAATCGAGTTTAGAGATGATTAGAATGTGATTGGAGAATATTAGAAGTGATCAGGGATCAACACAATTGACAAATAATCAACAAAGTTCAAAACAGTTTTCTGAGTAATTGGTACCAATACCTTAAAAAGTAGGTATCGGTTCCAAACCAATCTAGTGAGCAATTAGAGATCAAGGTATCAGTACCTCAAAAAGTAGGTATTGATACCACTGCATTACAGTGCGCGATTTGTTGAAAAATCAAGAGAGAGCATAACTTCAAATATAACCAACTAGAGCATGATTTTGGCACACAATCAATTCATAAACATGAAGAGAGAGTAAGAATTCCCTACCTCGGTTACCTAAGCTGAACCCAAAGAGATCGATCAAGTCCTAGAACTCCAAAATTGAAACCAAGCAAGAAAACTCCTTTCCGAGCTAAACCCAACGAGATACGAGTTCAATAACGCGAATAGATTGGGGGTTACATGCCATGTGTTTTGAGTGATTGAGTGGGATTTTGGGTGTTAGAGGAAGAGAGAGAGAGAGAGAGTCGAGAGGGAGAGAGAGATCGAGAGGAGTGAAAATACTCCTCTACACACACACACACCTATATATCCTCATATAAACCCATATTGCACATGTACTCTCAGACCAACAATTCCATCACATTCACCCCAATTCATTTAAAATCAATAAAACCCATATTTTCGTTATTTATAATATCAAATAAACCTTTTAATAATTTCTAAAAATATGGGTCCTTACAGCACGTGCCCCAACATGGGTCCGCGACAACCAAATATCGTATATTGCATGCAGAGGCACACACACCTTGTACAAGCATAATAAAGCCTTTGTAAACTTTAGACACTCAGCATTCAACTCTTTCTGATGCACAATTCGGATAAAATCTTCCTGCAGAAGGAGCAGAAATTACCGACAATATTAGCGAGGCACTTTCAAAAGCAAGCTAAAATACAAAAAGAAGGTAATACGATAGGCTAACAATATGGAAGGGCGCATGAGGAAGTGACAGAGAAATGAAGAGAATATATGCGCGATGCCAAGTACAGACTAACACACGAGACAGAACATATAAACAAGAGAAAGATTACAAAAATGAAACCTAGTAATCTGATCTATTTATGCACTCGGAAAAAAAACATTGATCACATTTTCATATTTATCAACGCATAGCAATACAAGTATAAATAAGAAGCCACGTGCGGTACAACATGAAGATGTTAATGGAGGTAATCTAGTAGGTTTCTTAGAGCATCTTCAAGGGAATATGCAAAATTTTACATCAAATATGTACTTTGGTGACCTATATGGCAAGTTGGAGAATTATGTACTTCAAGGAACTATTCAAAATTTAAACTTCTTTTTAAACTTTAAAGGACCCACCTTGCCCAAATAATTAACAATTCTTCCAAGGGCAGAACCAGGAATTTATTCTGCCCTGGGCTAAGCAAAATTTTTTTTTTTTATATGTGTGAATCAAAAAAGAAGTAAACTCCTACATAAATATATAAACGTCCAAAAAGAGGTACATTATTTAAGTTGTACTCTACGATGTTTTAAACAGTACAAATTATCTATTATCGAATCTGAGTCAATATTTTTAACAAGTTCTCTTTCAATGTAGATAATATATCATAGCATCTGCACACACACAAAAAAAAAAAAAAATTCATTCTCCATTTTGTTACGAAGATTAGTTTTCACATGCTTCAAAGTTGAAAATGTTCTATTCGTAGTAGTCATGGTAACAAGAAGAGTTACTTACAACAAGATGAATCAACCTTGCGATCAAATGATAGTTTTCTGACTTTTTTTTGTCTCAACTAATCCTTGGCATAATTAAAAAATGGTGGACATTTCTGGAATTTTTGCTGACGAGGTACATCAAGCTTATAATGTCCTAAGGATAAAATTTCTTGACAAGAGTGCAAATATTATCAAGGTTAAATGATATAAAGCCATCTCTTTTTTTTCGCTCAATCAGAAATTCATAAAGAACGTTAAGGAAAAGAGTTCCGCATCACGCGAGAGTGTATAGTGGCATACATATTATCCTCCAGACCAAACGAAATAGAAGCAAATTAAGCTAGATTCGCCACGGGTACCAAACTAGTCTAGTACGTACCTGCCTAATTGGAGGCTATCTTTAATTAATAACAAACTCTCTAATAGAGCCATCTTTAATTACGTTCTAAAGTCGAGCTAAGGACAAAGAGTTTACTACCCCCTCGTTGAATCTATTATTCAACTTCACCAACTGAAAATCTAGGGGAAATGACAGGTCGGTCCTATTTTTTGTGAGGGGTTCCATGTGGACCCCTTTGTAACGCCCCGAATTTTCGAAAGCAATACAAAATAATTTCTCAAGAAAATTTAGCTAAATAAATATAATTTTCCAAAATAGAGATTTTGCTATCACAATCTCAAGATAAATTTTCTGATTCAAACTACATTATCTTCAGAGCCAACTCTAGGCTTGATACGGATCCAAGCATACTCGATCTCCATTCCTGATATTCCTCCCGTGTTGAATTGCACCATCATTGAATCCCTTCCATTGAATCCTGCGCCTTCTGACAAATTGATCGCCGAAGCAATCGATTTACCAGGATACAAACGTATCCGTGAGTGATAAATCACCCAGTAGAATAATCCAACCCAACTACCCTTCTTACTTTACAGCTAGCAAGCAAACAGGAAAATAATGATACGAATAAGTAAAACAGAGATTTTTCACGTAAACCAGTTTATTACTATCAATGAACCTGACGTGTGGTCTAAGATCTCACCGTGAGATCTTTCCTCCCCAACCGCTAGCCATATCCCGTCCCATGAGATCACTTCCTTTTGCTGTCGCAGATACACCTAAGTTATGTACCGAGTGTGCATCCCAATAACTACAACAAAGGGTAAGCTTATCATGCCGTTACATCGCTAGGGTTCGCCTATCTTAGTCACCGCTTCACAATCAACACAATCACCACTGGACTCCCGCTAGTTTCAATTCACCACTGGACTCCCGCCAGTTTCAATTATCATTCATCAATGGGCTTACTTTGCCAGTTTCAAATCATCACAATCATCTCATCAACATCTCAAATTCCCGCCTGCAGGCAATCTAAAATAAAACTTTCCAATTCATCCATTACTTAGCATCGTCTAAGTGATTTCTATTCGTATACCACCCCATGTCTTTAGGGTCCAATCTAGCATTCAATCAAGTATTGACACAAATTTGAACCAAAATAATAAATAAAAATGAATATCAAGCGGATCAAAACAAACAATAGGCAGATGCAATCACACAACTTTTATGATTGGGCTGTTGCCCTTAATCTTGTATGGCCACAAAATCATTAATAAGGTAAGAATTTTTTTATAAAAGATTTTAAAATAATTTTCTAGACTTTATTTAATTATTTTATGAAATTAGATTTGATTAAGAAATTAATTAAATACAATAATTAGGTAAAAATACTAAAATAATTATCCCAACTTTAATAAGAGTCCTAAAGGTCCTATGTAACAAGTTCAAATGTTAAAAGTTGGGTTTGCAGGGTTGCGGGATTATTTTGGAATAAAGATATTAAGTTTTGGCCGAAAGAAGAATAAATAGATAATAAATAATAAAATAAATAAAAATATGTTGAGGTTAACATCGTTTCATCTCAGGGATGTAAGGAGCCTAGATAAAATTATTCGGGCATTAATAACATATTTTATAATATCTTAAAGTATTTTTTTAGAAACAATGCGTAAATAATAATAAATAGTTAATTAAATAAAAAAATATTATTTTAATAACATATCATCTTTGAGATGCAAGAAGTCTAGGAAAACTAGTTTGGGTGTTAGAAAAATTATTCGGAAGGTCGCAAGGATTTTTCGGTTGTAAACTTTGATTGAAAGCAAATAAAAAATTTAATAAATAGATAAAAAAATAAAAAATATATGAAATTAACAAGTTATGATCTTTGATGTGAGAAAAGTCTAGGAAAAATAGTTCGGGGGTCAAAAATGATGTTTGAAAGGTCGCAAAATGGTTTCGAAACTTTTATTATCCACCCAATCTGCTAGATAAATTGAACTGATAAAACTATTAAGTTTTATACTAAGATGATATTACGCAGTCATAAAATAATATCAGGTCAGTAGTTTTTTATAATATTAATATCAGAAAGATTGTAACGGTGAATCATAATGGTCATCTTCTACGTAAATAATTACAAATAAAATGTCGGGCTTAGAAATAATATCAAATTGGTGAATCTGGCAGAAAATACGCAGTGAGCTATTTTTTTCGTTTTGGCTCGGTTTTTGATGCATGGGACCAATTGGGGCATATGGTTAAGCATATAAACACAATATATACTTAGAGGAGAGGTTGGAATGGATTATAATACCTCGATTCGGATCGAATTGATTTAAGAGAGCCTTGTTGATAAGCACACACTAAACTTTTCGTAGTGGTTCCAGTCCACCTAAACTTTTCGTAGTGGTTCCAGTCCTTACATGGACACGCGTTCCAAAAATACCCCTAGGGCACCCAATGAAAGTGCCTAAACCTCAAGGTACGTTATAAAAGTGCCTAAAACCCTAGGGTACCCAATAAAAGTGCCTAAATCGCTAAAACCCTATAATAAGAAAGTGCACCCTAAAACTCCTATGAAAATGCCTAAACCTAGGGTACCCTAACATATTATATAGATAGTAAGGGGCAGTCGGAGTATTTTTGTCCAGTAATGGACCTCCACCACTATAAATGTTACAGTAATGGACCTCCACCACTATTACAATTTGGGTTGGACTAAATGTCCAAAAGCACCTTCAAAATAGACCTTAGCCCAATTTATCGTTGATTTAAAACGAATCTTGAACTTTTGGAGAAGACGGTTTCGGTTTTGGAGATCGGGGGACCTTGGGCTCGAATTGGATGATGTTTGGGGATGCTTGGGGTTGAGGGAAGAGATCAGAACGATCAATTTGAGTTTCGGTCGATCGTAGATACGAAACCCACTTTTCTCTCTCTTTCTCTCTCTCTCTAAAACTCCATGGATTGGAGTTCTATTTTCTTCGAATTCTCTCTCTCTTCTGGACTGGTAGGGTGTGGGGAATTTCGTGGTGAACCCTAGGGTTAGAGTTATGGGATATTAATAGGGAAATTTGGAAGAGGGTAATGAGTTTGTATTCAAAAAGGATTTCTATTTCTTGGGCTTTGATACGAGCGTGATATGGAAGAAAATAGGATATGGAGGAAGTAGAGACTGAGTAGCAGTAGGAGAGGTAGAGATGGGAGGAGTTGTAATCATGCATGCAATTTTAAAATAAAAACAAAAAGAGATAAATAAGACAAGATAATTATTTTTGTATTTATCTTTTAACAAAAAGAATTTTATTAATACTAATAACACTTTTTAATGATATTGTTAAAGATAAAAATTTACAAAAATAAAATTTGTAAATCTTTAAAAAAAAAATTTGTTCAAAATTTTGGGTCGTTACACCCTTTTTGTAGGGTCTATCCCCTCCAGGCCCTTTTTAAAGATGCATTTACAATTTTGCCCATTTTCAAAATTTTATTTTGTCCTTTTCCAAAATTCTTAGAGGCGTGAATTTTTTTTGTGAATTCTTGTGTGTGTTGCAAAATTCACACCTCATTTTCACTATTCACACCATTTTGCACTTTTTTCTGTAAAATTCACACCACTTACATAATTTACACCCTTTTACAAGAATTCACACTCTTTTGCAGAATTGACACTCATATGCAAGAATTCACACCCTCAGAATTCTGGGTGAATTCTTGTCTTTTGAGTGTGTGAATTTGGCCTCAGTACATCTCTTTAAAAAATTCACACCCCTAAAATTCACACGTTTATATATAGAATTCACCTCCCTAAAATTCACACATCATCTGCATAATTTATACCCCAAAATTACACAATTCACACCTATAAATCAACTTGATAGTTAAAAAAGTAAGCTAAAAATGACAAAAATGCTTTTACTAGTATATATTTCAGCCTTCAAAAAAGAAAAAAAGCTCGATCTGCCCTAAGTTCTTCCTTCTGGCGGCATCTTGCCTAACAGAGCTCGATCTCAGTATTAATATAAAAATAATAGATCAATATCTTCCAAAACCTTGAAGCTAACTAGCTTAGAAACTGTATAACCTAAATGGTGGATCGAAGGCATGGAAAGAGGCCACTTCCTGTGGAAGCACCATCGGCGGAGAAAAAAGAACAACAAGAGCTTCACCGTGTCTTCGGAGCAAGTGATCATGCATCAGTTTTTGGTTGAAGGGACACCTCCGACCAGTTCGGTGTGGCGGAGACGATGGACGGGCCGCTGACCATTGAGCACCAGCCCCCAGTCTCTTGACATTTTTGGGGGGAGAGAGAGAGGGAGGTTTTAAGTGGGGAAGGACGCAGAGAGGTAGAGAAAGATGAGGCGGATTTGGTGATTTGCAATGGCGTCTCACGGCGTTGGACTTCGCTGTGTTCTGGTGCTCGCCTTTTGGATGGTAGGTATTTGGTTAGAGATTAGGTATTTGGTCAGAGATTAAGTTATACACGAAGGGGCCGCGTAAAACCCAATTGGCGCCAACCCAATAGCTGCATGCCACCTCAAGTCTTCTCATTAATTGATGCCTTGACTCTTAACTCTAGCTCCACTAACTACAGTTAACCCACCTAAATATTATTCCCTCCGTCCCGATTTTTTTTATCCACTTTTTGACTTTGCCTTATCCCAATTTGTTTGCCCATTTGAATTTTCAAAAAAGGTGAAGGATAAATATTGAAAAGTAAACTACTTTTAGATGTAATTATTATGCTCCCTAAATAAATTGAATTCCCAATATTAGACAAACAAATTGGGACGGAAGGAAAACTATATTTTCTATTGCAATTCCTTTTATACTTTAGTTTATATATATGCTCAGCCTTCCATATTCACGTGCAATAAACGAAAAAAAATTCCAATTTTTGGAAAACCCTTGTTTTCTACGGCAAGAAGGAATTTAATTTTGTTTACCATCGTTAAAAGATGTGAATATTACCTTTTGTCCCTCATTTCTATTGGTTGAAATGATGTGGATTTCGCCACAAAATAATGTCATGTTTATCAAAAAATGTATTACAAGAGTAGAACCTGTACCATTTCAATTAAGAAGAGGAAAGGTAACGTTCACTCTCTTTTAGGGAGGGGAACAAAATGTTGCACTCGGCAAGAAGGTTCCCAATTTTGACACCACACTCCTTGATATTTTCCGATTAAAAAGAAAAACACAATTTTCCACGGCATCTTTTTCGCTAAGGCAACAAGTAAGCGTATGTCTTTTTTTTTCTTTTTGCTTGGCGGAAAATTGACTGTGTCTGATTATTACACTATAAATCTTTTTTATTGTAGAGTTGATACTGCGACCATGTCGAGCAAATTTATTTTGTCTGATAATTGTTCAAAGGAAACAATTACTGAATCGAAATTAAGAGGCGGCGTGGGCGAACCTACCTAATCGTCTTTGTGTTGTATCAATGAGCTAAACAACAAAGTGAAAAAAAGAGAAACATGGAGTCAATTTAGAACACAAGTTAACTAAAGAAAACAAAAAGTGACCAAAAACTGTAGTTTATTTTAGAATATTTTTTTTTTCAGTAACTCTGCGACGAACTTTTGTTCTCGCTGCGCGAAATATTTTTACGCGAGTTTTGAGAGAGGTTTTTAAAAGTAATGAGTGGAGAAAGATAGATAAAACAAATTATTGAAGATTGTACCCAAAATTTTTTAAGACCGCATCATTTGTTAACTGCTGGAGTCATAGGATCAATGAGTTATTTCCTTAAATGGGGTTAACTCTAGTTAGTGGAGCTAGAGTAAGGAGTCAAGGCATCAATTAATAAGAATAGTTGAGGTGGCATGTAGCTATTGGGTTGGCGCCAATTGGGTTTTACACGGTCCCTCCGTGTATAACTTAATCTCATTTGGTCAGCCTATGATTATAGGAGTAGGTGGGGTATTTTGGGTACTTAACTTAAAACAAGGCTTATGGGGATAGAGTTTGACACGAGGTGGGCCTAGAGAGGTATAGGAAGACAAAATTAGGCCAGCTTGGAAGAACCCCGAAAATCTATTGCGGCTGTGAACATATCAATGTGACAATGATGCTCGGACTTAATGGGAGGATGGTGGGTTGGGCTGAATGAGATAGTGAGTTGGGCTAAACTTATCTGAACCGAAATTTTACATATAATTTTTTTTTAGTCTTTTGGAATCCACCTGGGCTATAGTGTAGCAAGTTTGCTTTTTCTCTTAAGAGTGTTTTGCTTATGTGGCTCGTCAAATTAATGTATGATTTTGGTTTTGCTACCTCCCTTGGAGATGCTCTTACCATATCATAAATGCTCAATGCAAGCCTCGTGAGGACCTTCAATGTCACGACCTGGATTTTTAACATAATGTAAGTAATATTCTTTAATAAAAGGATCTCATTTGCCATCGTATTTCCAAAAGAGTACCCCACCTGTTTAAGTTACAGACAAGTTCCCAATTCAAAATAATATCCAACTTTGGCATCACGGCCAAAATTTGCTTAAGTACAGTTACAACATATGCGAAGTATTACAGATTTCCTTGTCAAAAGAAATTCATGAATACTTAGTTACAAAACCATCTTGATCAAAAACTAAACTAATACAAGAAGAATATGTAACTAGAAGTGAAAAGCTTTCAAAAGTCGTCCACAGTCCAAGCATGCAATGCATGATGCTACTGTCCAGCGTTAGTATCTGAAAAGAAGGATTTTGTTGAGCTACACTAGCCCACTAGGAAAATCTTTACCAATCTTACATGCAGACATGGTGATAAGTGCAAAACGGAAGACAAGAGGGCATGGTTCAATCGATGGATAATAATCAACTAAGAGTGTGTTAATCATTCAATGAGATCAATCTAAGTCTTTGTATCATCATACTATGCCATCTAATCCACAAGACACAAACATCTCTAACAATTCCGACGTGACACGCTATCCCAAATCCCACTAACTGTATTTCCACCCCATGCGTTACAGTGCTACGTCACAAGAGTTATCGTATTTCCACCCCTTGCGTTACAGTAAACCCTACAACTTGGATCACCGTATTACCACCCCTTGCGTTATGAGACCCATTTGAGTCTCCGTATTACCACCCCTTGCGTTACGGGACTTCCTACTCCAAATTCCGACCCATGTACTCTCGAAACTAACTAATACACTTACTAAGACTCTCCCTCATTCATGTTCTTATACATGTCATCACTTGACGTATCAAAAGCATTACCAACAAGCCACGATGCTCACATAACAACCCGAAGGCATAAACAAGCAACAAGTCTAATAATCATTTAGTTTTACCCTTTTTCTTTGTTATAATGAGGGCCAAAGGAGTGGGGACGAACAATGAATCAATGGAACGCGAGCAATCAACCTTAGAGGTGGTTTGGAGATGCTTAAAAGGTATTAAAAGTGATCGGAGGTCCAAACCATGGAAGAAGAAACTTTTCAAGGTTTTCCAATTTGGTACATGTAGCAAGGTAAAGGTGCTACATATAGCCAATGAAAATCTGGGTTTGCTACACGTAGTGGGGTAAATGTGCTAAATGTATCCAGCGAACAGAATGGTAAATTTTGGGATTTGGTACATGTAGCGGGTTAAGGGTGCTACATGTAGCTAATGAACGAAATCTGAGAAAAGCATGAGTTTGCTAGTACATGTAGCACCTGGGATTTTCAGCTCGATTTGAGAGCTTTTAAGGGCGAACTCAATACTTTCAAACAACGATCCCAAGCAAGTTTTAGGCACCAAATCAACACATGAACATATAAGAGAGGTAAAGAAATCCCTACCTCGATTCAAAGAACGAAATCCGAGAAGCTAGAACGAGCCCCAGCTCCCAATTCTTGAAATCGACCGAGATCTTCCTCCCCGAGCCTCACCCAACGCGATACGAGCCCGGGGTTGCGTAGATGAGGTGAAATGAGGGTGGGTTCTTGAGAACTTTGAGGTGTTTTGGTGGGTTTTGGGAGAGAGCAAGAGAGTGAGAGAGAGATACGGTGGAGAGGAGAGGGAGCCGAGAGTTTGGATTGGGGAAAAATGATCCCATACACACAATCTCTCCTATATATACCCTTATATCTTTAAATTACACATTTACTCCCTTAAACTCCTATTCTTTCACTTTGGTCTCCAAATCAATTATTCACTAGTTAGTCCATAATTTCTCAATTAGACATTAAATAAGTATTTCAAAAATTAAAAAAAAATTTATTTGGGTCTCCACATTCAAAACCTCCCACTGCACCTGAAGTCATGCATCGGGGTCTTTTGAGAAAACCTTCTCCTTATGTGAAGTCCAGCATATACGTGAGAAACTTTTACTCCCTTCATTCGGATTTAATAGTCCTTTTTTGGAATTCGTGTTATTTTTCAATCGATTATATCTTCCAATTTATAATGTTTTACGTGATTTTGAAAATATTGTATTATAGAGCTACTATCAACCAAGATCCATATTCGATATGAAATTCATTACGAATTCAAAGATATAATCCGTTTTTTAGCCGATTAGAGTAGAATTAGGGACAATTAAATCCGGACGGAGGGAGTATGTGCCAAGCAAGCAGCCCTCTATTTCTTTATCTTATTAAGATATACGGAACAAGAACTCTCTTTTCAGGGAAGCTTGCAGGATGTTGACCTAGGTACCAATTTGGGCATCAGTGAGGAAAAAGAAATAGAGGATAGAATTGCTGCTCTCGACGATTTAGATGTTGATGATCTGTTGGAGGAGGCTAATGCTTTTGAGGAAGGGGATTTTCTTTCCTTGGAATTTTAACTCCGAGGATTGTCGATTTTTTGTTTGTTTCCCTAGGGCCGCTCTTGATCTTTGACTTTGGTTTTGTTTTTTGGCAATTGGTTTCAGGCTTTGCTTAGGGTGTTTTTAGCAATGTTTGGTTTTTGGCTATAGGTTTCAGGTTTTTTTTGGTGCTCGGCTTCTTGCCTTCTTTTGGATTTGTTTCTCAGGTGGCGTTTTGCCGATGTGCCTGAGATCCGTTTAATCTTTGTTTCTTCTCCAAAGATTAATAAAATCTTTTTGCTTAGAAAAAAATAATACAGTAGCCCCCTTACCAGCTGTGACAGCCCGCGCTAGCTCTCCTCGCCTTCTCTTATCTTTAAGCTAGGCTCGAGAACATAGAATCCTTAGGCAAACGTAAACTTAGTCAAAGCCACAAGAAAGGCCTAAGGATGGAATCATGATCGCGTAACAAGCTAAAAAATTCGGTAAACCACATGGTTGGTCCCTTAAATATCATAGACCACAAAATTAATAGCGCGCAAATTGTACCGCCTATAGAAAGATGGTCTTCAATAAACATTAAAAGCATTTCGAATTAAGAGGGGAATTAGGGGGAAAAAACGAGAGAGAAGTAAACTGGAAAGAAAATAAGTAAGTTGTTTGACTCTCTTGCAGTACGTTGTGGGTCGTTGAGCTATAGCATTGCAGGCATTCTAAGACAGTTATCCCAATTTCTGTGTCTCTGGTAATTCAAAAGAAAAAAAAAGAACTGCAAGAGAGTGAAATGTAACAGGCATCAACAGGAAATCATAACGAGCCTAAGAACATAATTACTTCCCCTAGCTAAGAAATTGCTACTTCATTAACTACGAATTGCTAGCTGCTATCTAGCTTAGTACCCAACTCCAATATTTTCCAATCATCATATATATGTCGGCATAGCTCATCCAATGCAAGCAAAGCACACAACTATAACACAGTTCTATTTTAATTTTTTCCACACAAGTGACACAAGAATATCAAACTTGCATGGGGTCACAAAAAAAAAACTCAGAGTTTCATGTCGGCGGCAACAACTTAATATGGTTTTCGAAGTACTATACCGCCCACCCAAACACAACTACACACACCCCCCACAAGTCACATAGACGAAATCGTTAAACTAGAGAAACCTCAGAAAACAAACTGTGCTTCACGTGTAAGAGCCCAAACAGTTAAATTTAGAGGAAAGTCCACTTTCACCCCCTGTGGTTATCGCCATGTGCGGATACACCCCCTGTGGTTTAAAAGTGTGCACATAACCCCCTGTGGTTTTCAAATTGTGCGGATAGACCCCCTGCAGTTATATTTTCCATCCATTTTAACGGAGGTGTATCTCACACACCTCTAGAATGTAATCTGAGTCGTTCATAATGTCTTAAATAAAGAATAGAGTATCTCTGTAAAAAATCATCTCAATCAGGCATCAATAACCCAGTGATCTAACTTGTAGTAAATTCAAATTTGAAATTTTAATTTCATAACAAAATCGATTTGACCATAAGCTTTTCATTTTTTGATTGACTTGAATTTTGGCATAGACGCAGTACTCCTCAAAATTTATAATATCAACGGTTTGGATTCAATTTTTGGTATACGGGATGATGTGGTTAGATTTAAACAAGAAGAAGAATCAAGGGACGTGATGGGGGGTATAACGGTCTTTTAATGTTGTTTCCGTTAAAATGGATGAAAAATACGACGGCAGGGGGTCTATCCGCACAATTTGAAAACCACAGGGGGTTATGTGCACACTTTTAAACCACAGGGGGTGTATCCGCACATGTCGATAACCACAGGGGGTGAAAGTGGACTTTCCTCTTAAATTTACAAGCACAAAGTTGCAAGTTCAACATAACACAGATAACCAAATATAGAGATGCAGGGACACATGTGGGCAAGAGAGAGAGAGAGAGAGAGAGAGTAATTGGGTGAAGAAGACATTGTAGAATGATTTAAAACTTTTACGTACCTACTTCTAATGCAACCTTGCCGCTACATTCATGATCTTATAATTTGTGAAGCAATTTGTTTAGATTTTCCAGGCAAGCGGTGGACCGGTGGTAGGAGTATCCCTGTTGTTACCTGGTTGGGTAAAAAAAAAGTAAATAAACTCCATAGAGAGAAGCAGAAAGATCGAAATCATACAATTAAAGAAAAAAGAACCTTAATTTTACGATAGATGGGATAAAGAAGAGGAGGTGGCCATGCCACCAAAGATTTCCCATTAATCAACCAAAGTGATCATCATGGACGAAAACAAATGAACAAATGATCGATAGGACAAAGTTTACCAAGAGAACCTTAATTCCTTTCGGTCACGTTAGGAGGATAAACAATTAATACTGTTGTAGGATCGAGTAATAAATATGTTTCGAAGACATTTAATTTGGGCAGATGATCCAGGGCCAGGGGTTACTGGCGGGCTAGCTTCAGGAGTACTTCCAGTCAGAAGGACAACAAAAACTTCATCTTACGACTCAATTTCAAAAGTTCCCAACAATCCCATCCCAACAATCCAAAACGACTGTAAACTAAACTAGAATTGTAAACTAAAGATGGATTACACCCTTATTGGTCGATACTAACTCATGGTTATGATTTTATTTTTTAAAAATAGAATTAAAATTAAAAGATTACCTAGTATTAACTTTGGAATTGGATAATTAATCAAAATTCCAAGACTCCAACTTCCATAGCACAGTGAAATGAACGCCATTCTTTCTTTCTTTAATTTGCCGAAAAAAGTAATAAAATTAAATAAATCATTATGAGTAATGCTATATGTACCGACTGGGTGGGGAGGGAAAATGTACCGACGGCCGCCGCCGGGTCATCTCCAGCCACCAGATGGCCAATCCGAGCCGTCCAAAAATTCTATAAAAAAAAAAACGAGGGGGCCTACGCGGGAATCAACGGCTTCCGATGTGTGTAGGGTGTTTGATCTAAACACCCTATTTTTCGTGTATATATATACACAAAAATACAGGAAAAATAGGGTGTTTAGATCAAGTACCTTACACACATCGAATGCCGTTGATTCTCGCGCGAGACCCCTCGATTTTTTTTTATAGAATTTTCGGATGGATCAGATCTGCCGTCTGATGAGCACCCAATATTGTAGATATTTGGTGCAACTAGTCCCGTTTTATGTTATTTTATCTTGTATTTATTTAGTTTTTGTAGTGATATTGCACGTAAGGTGAGTTTTTAGTGTTTTCAGGTAAAACATGCAAATAAGGCGCTATTCAACGCAATGAATGGCCCAAGTGCTTCCAAGTGCCCGAAGACCCTGTCGGCCCCTTTAAAATCTGTCTAAGTATGGAAAAATGACTTTTTGAAAAAATATCGATTTTCGAGATAAAAAATGGCGGTAATTGATCGTTAAATTTTTCTAAAAATGACTACAAAGTTGCAAGGTTTTATTTGAAGAGTAAGTCATGTTTTGAGCCATTTTCTCTTGAGAAAATTGTGCAGTTTTCTATTTTGTACTAAAAGTGGGGGGTTGACATTTTGATATAATTAGAATCTTGAAATTCTGGTAATGCCATTATTTTCAAATGGGGGGTACTTTCTTATTTTCGTTAAATAAATTAAAGTAAAGAAAAGGTAAAAGAAAAGTTTAAAATGTAGTCTTTACTTAAGTTTAGAGAATGAAAATAAGGTGCTGAGAAGCTGGAAGTTGCTGGGAGCTGCCTGCTGAAGCTGAACTGAAAATCTGGAGATAAGCTCCTGGTATCGATACAGCCTAAAACTGTATCGATACGCGTAGGCTTCGTGGGGCTCCAGTGAATGTTGTATCGATACGGCCTTAACCCGTATCGATACGGGATCACTAACGGGAAAATGGCCATTTCAACTTAGCTGCATGGTATCAATACACTCCATAATTAGTATCGATACAACGAGCTTTCGGCCAGATATTTGTTGCTTTTTAGGCCTTCTATTTATGGAATAGTTGCTAGTTATAGTATGTTTGTAAGATATTTGTTGGGAGGATATTTGTTGGGAGAGAAGTTGAGTTGTATAAATACTCTTCTCTCTCTCTCACTTGGGGGAGTAAGTAGTTAGTTTAGGCTTTAAGTTCCATTAATGTCTTTCAAGCTTTCTTAGGTAATTCCTTCAAAAACTCTAGTAAGTCTTTCTCGTTTATTGTTTTTCCATTTATTAAAGTTGTAGTTACGGGCTAGATCCTCGTTAATCTCAAGTTTGTTTCCGTTTCCATCGGTTAAAAGTTATGTCTCGTTTTTATGCTTTGTTCTATGCTTTAAGTATGTGTAAGTAGTCTTTTGGATAAGTCTTGGGTTAAACTTTTCCAATGACTTAGGTAGTTATTTGGTTCTCAAACCTTCGGGCTTAAAATCATGGTTTTTGGAATTGGATTAACCTAGCCATTTTGGTCTAAGCGAGGGGTGTTAACTCCTTGGTATGGTATTTAGTCAAGCGGTCTTGGCAAGTAGTTTACCGAGGGCTCGTGGCCTCCTACGTGTTAGATACATTAGCAAAAATAGGTTGGTTTAGTTCCGATAAATCACATCTTTCGATAAACGTAGTCTTTAAAGCTAAATCCTCTGAGCGTGAGCACGCGGTCGTGGCTCTCGCCTGAGTTATATTTGAGGACCGGTAATCGCCTTTGTCAAGGGAAAGACGATCCCTAGACTTGCCTCTTTTAGGTCATAAAGTACATTTCTAGTATTTTTCCTTAGTATTTTCACTTTCAAGGCAAAACCAAATTGGTCGTCTTAAATGCTGCAAACCACCATATAAAACCTACAATCCGATTAAGATATATTATATTCTCTGTGGGTACGATCCTAGACTTTCCGGTTATTATGCTATCGACGACCTAACCCTACGCTTTGGGTTTTCTAACCTTATATTTGAAGGCGAGGTTCTGGCGTAAGCACCGTCCGGTGGCCGGAGATGGCCCGCCGACGGTACGTTTTCCCTCCCCACTGTCGGTACTGCAATCATTTTTGAATCATTATTAGTGAATCATTATTTGGGTAAGATGCTCCCAAATTACCTGGGAGCAGTGGCGGAGTCAGGATTTACAAATGGTGGAGGCAAAATTAGCATAATTTAATCACTAATAAATTAACTCAAAAGCCATTCAAAAAAAAAAAAATTCAATATACTAGTATCTAACATAACTTTGAATGTTTACTATTTTTTTTTTTTTTTCACGAAATCAACTCAAGGCCTATATTCATAATACCAGAAAAGTTCATATTTCACTCAGGCCCCGTTCCGGAACTGAAAATAAGTACTTATTTTTTAAGAAGACAATTTCAAGCTTAAAATTCACGTGCTTACGCAAATAATTTTTCTATCACTATGGATCTTATTTAATAGATCTCATTGAGATCTTTAATACGGTGCAAAAAAAATTGAAAAATTATTTTTCATTTATATTATTTTTGAATTTGAAAATGTGAAATAATCTGCTTATTTTTTAAGAAAGTTTCTGGAACGGGCTCTCAAAAAAAAATCATAAATACAACGCATACCGACAAAGGTATTGATAGTTTGAAGATAGGTTGTGGGACTCACCTCGAGGTTCTTCGTAAATGATCTATGTTCTTTTTGTCTAAAATATATTTTTGAAGGGCCCTTGTAGAAATTCAACCCAATAGCATATCGGTAAGTGGTTGATCTATTATTTCAAATTTGTGTTCAAGAATTCATAGGGATCAATAATGGAATGTATAAATCAAGCCTTTATCTATATTCGATTGAGTTGATTTTTTACTTGAACCTTTAAAAATATATTTTAAACATTATGAACTGCTTGGATTATTTATGTGGGACTCCGAGGTATGTTCAATAAATTAAAAAAATCTTTTCCTTTTGAAAGTGGGGGTGTCACGTGACACCCTCCGCCTCTTTAGCTTCGCTGGAGCATCATACCGGAACTACTCCTACTGAAGTAGACACAGCTAGCTTGAACGAGAACAATAATTTATAAGTGAATTGATTTCTACACTTTCTTTTTTAATAACCACACTCTTTTTTAGATTTTAATATTGAAAGTGTATGTATTTTTTGCTAAAAGACAAAAAAAGAAGTGTGAATATCAAAAGAGAAAGTGTAGAAATCAAATCCCTAATTGAATTTTATTCCCCTTGTTTACCTATCGTACGGTACCAACACAATAGCTGTTGCCACCTTACATAATCATGATTCAATTTTTTTGAACAGCGAAAGAAAATTTTTATTAACCTTTGAAATTGTTACAAAGATTAAAATTTTTATTCATTTTTATTCATGACACTTCTTGAACGCGCGAGAACAATCATTTTATTCCCCTTCTTGATTTCTACTATCCCTTTTCAACAGAATGGCACTTCCATAAAACAACTAATTAAAGACGGTTGTCGGGGAAAAAAAAAAACCCAACAACAACAACTAAAGAGAATCATGGATTTGGGGTAGGTGGAATTGAAGGACCATGTACAAATTCTCATTGTTGGGGCGCAGCACACAAATTAGTTAGGTTAACTTGTACTTTTGTAATTTTTCAAAATATAAATTTTTGCCTATAAAATAACATATTAGTGACTATATATGTAACTTCATGATATAATTAACCTAAAAGTTTAGCGCTCTAAGATATTGATCATACAAATATCTGCACAAAGTGAATATAGAATAATTTTATTGAAACATTATCATACATTTATTGTTGGGAAAAATGTAGTATGATCAGATAATTCTGTATACAACTCCCGTTACATATGATAAACTGATTACAGATTATAAAAAAAAAAAAAAAAGAACTGAAATAAATAATGGTGAAAACCAAACTAAGTCCTGTAAACAGTATCCTTAGATTAACCGCCTTACCACAAAGGATGTTGGAGGTTGACCGGTATATCTGTCTCCCAGAATAAAATGACTAAACCACAACAGTCACAGAACAATCGAAGGCTGCCTTGGTGAATTGAACTTTGGTTGCCCTCTCTCTCGCGAGAACAATATCAAAAAATAGCTTGGAGAACTCGTGAACCGGTGAAAAAAATAGAAAACGAGATGCCCAATTTATACACATCAGGTAACCTTTGAGCTACACACCAGGATTGAATACCAAAAAAACTGCTGATAATGAATTTCAGCCATAAAACCTCATTTCATGGGGTGAACATGGGTAATGAATAGACACACCCCATTCTTATTCTTTTTACTTTACAAGACAGGTCATTCTCTCACAATGTATCACGTTTAAATCAAAAAATAAGTACTATTTTAATTAATGAAACACACCCTAATTACATGTCCAAATTCATTGTACCAACATTGAGACCTATCGGTTGCAGAGGGTCAGACCTATCGGTTGCTGAGGAGACCCTCCGCATGCCTTGATTTCTTTCACGAAAATTTATTCTTAATATCATACTAGTAATTCGTTAATTTTTTTTTAGAGTAATAATATTTGTCAGTGCCTACCCATATGCCACTAGAACATGGGATCGAGCTTTCATCAGTTTCTAATAGACTTGGGGCCGTCTAATTTTGTCCAATTTCTAGTAGTTCTTTTTGGGCTAAGTTTTTACAATCAAAACTATTGGGTTTGAGAGTTTATCGAGACCGCCAACCATGCCAAATTTTACAATGATCGACTGTCAATCAACGCATAATTGCTACAAATTTATTTTGATATATATGAGTTTGATCCGGTGTAACCAAAACTACATATAAGAATATCAACACTCATAAATGTCATTTTGCTATTGTCATTGCCATTGTCATTTTTTGACAATATATAGTAGTATTATTTTTTACAAAAAATTACTAATGTCTTGACGTCTTGGCACCTATGTTTTACCCTTTTTCTTTGGGCAAAATTCAAATTTTCACTTTTTTCAATGAACTTTCATGCCTGACTTTTTTTTTTTTTTCAAATTGATTCGATGTAAATGATCAGAGCCCAAAAAAATTAGCCCAAATGAAATAGCATTTGCTAAATTTTAGAGGATGTTGAGTTTGTAGGTGTGGCATACATTTGGCCATATCGTGTGCCGGATTTTGGCAATGACCAGAAATCTTGTCATTTACTCAAGCGGTATGGATGCTCTAGACTAAATATGTGTATTCTATAATTTCCATCACACTTACCTATACCCAATTAATAATAATTCTCTGTTAAAAAATAATAGTATACTTCCAGCTCGGTCCTAATTTAAGTGTCCTCTACGGAAATCATGTTATTTAAGAATTCAAAATTTTTGCTCCAAACTTTCAAAATTAACCTTAAAAACTGTTAAGTTGATTATATGTATTGAAATCGCTTATATCTTTTAATACGAATCTCAAAAAATATGTAATATGGATCTCGTTTGATAGATCTCAATTAATTTTATTATTCAAAGTTTTCAAAATCATGAAAATTATTATAAATTGAAAGATATTTTCAATCTAAAAATGAAACAAATATAAAAAGCTGTCAAATCAAGTAGGATGAAAATGTTGCTTTTTAAGAATAAAATTAAAAGTTTGGCATACTTCGATGATTATTATTAGAAAGTGTACACTTATTTTAGAATATTCTAAAATAAAAATGTGAACACTTAAATTGAGACGGATAGAGTAGTTTTTTACACACGAAATCTAAACTATGAACAAATTCCATAGTAAAAAATAAAACCTAAAGAAAAGTTCATTCACAAATAAACAAACTCAACGGTTCCTCCCCTGGGATTCGTCTTTCCAACAGAAACAGACAAGGCCTCTCCTCTGCATCCCCACGCTCCTCTTGCTTGTACCGTACAAAGATCCTTTCTCACTTCGAGACAGTGCCACGTGGCCACCACCTCTCCTGCATGTCTCATTACTCTCATCCGACGCGGCATACGCTCCCTCGGACTTTGGAACGTTATAGTGCATACTATGTTACGGCGTGTTCGATCCGGCTGTCTATTTCGAACTCAAATTTTAATCTGAATAATGAACGATTCAAATGTGTGCCATCCTTGCTAAAATGTACGATTTGATCGGCCACACTACACACATATTGTAGTGCGGAGATGCACTGCAGTATCCCAAAATTCCACTCGCTCACGGACCAGACTTTCATAAACGATTCATATTATTGTTGTGAGTTTGAAAAAGCCCCATAAATGCTCCAAATTTAACCCCACTCAAAGGAGAGCAAAAATAAACCTTTGTCCTTATTCAAAAAAAAAAAAGTCACATTTATTAATTTTTTATCGATTTTTTAAAAATTATTGTTTCTTCATGACGAGACAAATTTAGAAAATAAAAAATTACAATGAAATTCAATTTTTTTAAATAAAGATAAAAAATAAATTAATAAAAACAAAAAAAAATAAATCATTTAACTTATTTTGCCAAACAATTCCTAATTAATAAAAACAAAAAAATAAATCATTTAACTTATTTTGCCAAACAACTCCTAAGACTGAGAAATTATTCGGTGCCCTTGGGGTAACACGTGGCGCTGCCCCAGCACATCCGAGCCGTCCATTCAGCCCTTGGACGGCTCGGATTTAGTGAGAGAAGCAGAGAGAAAAAGGGGAGAGAGAAAGGAGAAGAGAGGGTGTTTTAATCTCGTCCGGACGGCTCGGATCGTGCCGAGGGGCACCACGTGTCCCTGCCCTTGGGGCAAGGAATAATTTCTCCCTAAGACTGCACATTAGCTTTGGTCCCTCGCGTGATCCCTCTCACTCACTTTTTATGAGCGGTTTTGCTCTCCACCACTGTTCTCTCTCTCTCTCCATTCCTTCATCCATCAAACCGAACTACCCAGCCCAATTATCAATCACTCTCTCTCTCTCTCTCTCTCTCTCTCTCTCTCCTAATGGCAGATATCAGCAACAGAAAGCTAATTGTCGAAGTCTGCAACGCCAAAAACCTAATGCCGAAAGACGGCCAAGGAACGGCCAGCACATACGCGATAGTCGATTTCGACGGCCAGAGGCGACGGACCAAGACCATATTCCGAGACCTCAACCCTCGGTGGGACGAGAAGTTCGAGTTCTCGGTCCTCGACGCCGAGTCCTTGGCCGCCGAAACCCTCGAGCTCAATCTCTACAACGACAAGAAGTCCACCGGTAAGCGGAGCACTTTTCTCGGCAAAGTCAAGATCAACGGAACCTCCTTTTCCATATCTGAAACAACTGATCTCGTTTACTATCCGCTTGAGAAGCGGAGCGTTTTCTCTCAGATCAAAGGCGAGATCGGTCTCAAGGTTTGGTTGGAGGAGGATAAGATTCCTCCGCCGCAGCCGCCGCCGGAGGAGCAGAAATCGTCTGAAGCTGCTCCACCGCCGCCGCCTGCCGCGGCGGAGGAAAAACAACCAGAGAAGGAAGAAAACAGAGCGAATGAGGAGAAGAAGGAAGTGGAGAAATCGGGAGAAGAAAACAAGCCGCCGGAGGATTCGAAAACGGAGGAGCCTCCTGCGCCGGCGGTGGTTCAAGCCGAGGAGGAAAAGGCGGTGGTGGCGAGAAAAAGTCCTAATTTAGGCTCGAGTGAGTCGGAACCCCGGTACCACGACAGGAGGCGGAGGAGCGCGTACGATCTCGTCGACCGGATGTTGTTCCTCTTCGTGCGGGTGGTGAAGTTCAAGCAGTCGAAGCCGGAGCCCGATTCGCTGGCGCATGCGAAGCTGGTGATCGGTACACACAGCATCAAAACTAAGAGCAAGGCGGAGAACAAGGAGTGGGACCAAGTCTTCGCGTTTGAAAAGGAAGGGTTGAACTCTGCTTCGCTGGAAGTGTCCGTTTGGATCGACAAGAAAAAAGGCGCAACGGATAATAATTCTACGGAGAGTAGTAATTTGGGGAATGTAACGTTTGATTTAACCGAGGTCCCGAAGCGGGTCCCACCGGACAGCCCTCTAGCACCGCAGTGGTACACTCTCGACGGCAAGGATTCGCCGGGAAATGACGTCATGCTCGCCGTTTGGATCGGGACGCAGGCGGACGAGGCGTTTCAGGAGGCGTGGCAGTCGGATTCCGGCGGGTTTATACCGGAGACCCGAGCCAAGGTTTATCTCTCTCCGAAGCTGTGGTATTTGAGGCTAACGGTTATCCAGACCCAGGATCTCCAGTTAGGCTCGGGCGCCACCGAGCCTAAGTTTAAAAACCCCGAGCTTTACGTAAGGGCACAGCTGGGGGCGCAGCTTTTTAAGACCAGCCGAGCCATGGTCGACTCGTCGAGCTTTTCGTCCAATCCGACGTGGAATGAGGATCTTATATTTGTGGCAGCCGAGCCGTTTGAGCCGTTTTTGGTTGTGACGGTGGAGGATGTAACTAATGGACGCTCCTTGGGCCATGCCAAGATCCACGTGACAAGTGTTGATAGGAGGACGGATGACACATCAGAGGTGAGGTCCAGGTGGTTCAATTTGGTTGGTGATGAGGATAAGCCGTACGGTGGGAGGATACACGTGAGAGTGTGCTTGGAGGGTGGGTATCACGTGCTTGACGAGGCTGCTCACGTGACAAGCGATGTTAGGGCAACGGCAAAACAGTTAGCAAAAGCTCCAATTGGATTGCTAGAAGTGGGTATTCGTGGAGCCACCAATTTGCTTCCTGTGAAAACGAAAGACGGTACTCGTGGGACCACGGATGCTTACGTGGTGGCGAAGTATGGGCCCAAGTGGGTTCGCACCCGTACGATCCTCGATCGGTTTAATCCCCAATGGAATGAGCAGTACACATGGGATGTCTACGATCCCTGCACCGTGCTCACCATTGGGGTGTTTGATAATGTAAGGTACAAGCACGATGAGGCTGGGAAGCAAGGAAAGGATGCAAGGATTGGAAAATTACGTGTAAGGTTGTCAACGCTCGATGCGAATCGAGTGTACATGGATTCATATTCGCTTACGGTGTTGCTTCCCAGTGGGGCCAAGAAGATGGGAGAGATTGAGATTGCTTTGAGGTTCACATGCTCGTCGTGGCTTAGTCTTATCCAGGCATACGCTAGCCCGATGCTACCTAGAATGCACTACGTGTACCCGTTGGGCCTCGCGCAACAAGATATCTTGCGTCATGCGGCAATGCGCATAGTGACAGCTCGATTGGCCCGGTCCGAACCGGCACTAGGTCATGAGGTGGTTCAGTTTATGCTCGACTCGGACACGCATGTGTGGAGCATGAGGCGGAGCAAGTCCAATTGGTTCAGAATCGTGAGTTGCTTGTCCAAGGCCGCCGCTTTCGCTAAGTGGCTCGATGAGATACGAGGCTGGGTGCACCCACCCATTACAGTTATGGTCCAT
This sequence comes from Rhododendron molle, assembly GCA_025413875.1. Classification (NCBI taxonomy): domain Eukaryota; kingdom Viridiplantae; phylum Streptophyta; class Magnoliopsida; order Ericales; family Ericaceae; genus Rhododendron; species Rhododendron molle. Next base: position 17,546,921 of record CM046390.1, read on the forward strand.
GTGTTACTCACCGCTATTGTGTTCTTCCCACACTTAGTATTGTCCACAATGTTCATGTACGCATTCTTGATTATAGGATTGAGATTTCGTCATCGTCAATGGGTTTCACTCCATATGGATTCAAGATTATCCTACATCGATGCTGTAGGACCCGACGAGCTCGATGAGGAGTTTGATGGATTTCCGAGCACACGATCGCCCGACCAAGTTCGTATCAGGTACGATCGCTTGCGGGCACTAGCTGGTAGGGCCCAAATGCTTTTGGGGGATGTGGCAGCACAAGGGGAAAGATTGGAGGCATTGTTCAATTGGAAGGACCCAAGGGCAACTGGGATATTCGTGGTGGTGTGTCTATTGGCCTCACTGGTGTTCTACGTAGTCCCATTCAAGGCCTTTGTGTTGGGGTCCGGATTCTACTACCTCCGCCACCCAAGGTTTAGAGATGACATGCCGCCGGTGACCATAAACTTTTTTCGGAGACTTCCTTCGTCGTCACATCAAATTCTCTAAGACAATAAACTGGGCATTTGGTTACTCTCCAACTAAAGTTGTAATTAGTTGGGGCTTGTTTTCTTAAATTATTTCGTTAGCATTTGATGTAAAATAATGAGGTACTGATTAATGGTGGGATTGGAAAGTTATTTTCATGTATTAAATTTGATTTGAACACAAAGTTCAATGCAACAAAGGGTAATGTGCTATGAAGTAACCGTTGGGTTAGGGCATTCACGTATTGAATTTGAACACAAAGCACAATGACACAAACTCGAGAAAAAAGTGTGATGGGCTATGAAGTGACCGTTGGATGTTGCTCACCAAAAAGCAACAGCCTCTCTCCACTGAGCAGATCCAGTTTTTAAATTCATGTTCAGCTGTGGTTTGTACATGAAAAATTTGCACTTAATGTCGAATCAAAGGATTAACAAAAAAGAAGTAAAGAATCGTTCTACACTCTCATATCACCACTGCCCATGTTATGGTGGTTCTCCCGATTGTAGAGGCTGCGCCAACCGAAGCAAGGGGCCGAGTAGTGCAGGTGTTCATTCAGGAGCACATTGATTGTCCACACACAGCGAAGGAGTATCTCCATTGGAAATAAAAACCCAGATATGTTGGGTCACTGTGGGATCACAATTTCAACTTAGGGAAGAAGAAAAGAAAAAGACAGTAGCATATGTGGATAGTAGTTGGATACTTGGATGTTGACCAGGATTTCCTTCGAAGGTATCATGGAGCAAACAGCTTACTTTATTTGCATGACCAAAACAAAAGGAGTAAAATTCAATTTGCAGAGTCATACTTTCTCTATTTCCCAATATTACACTGGTGAGTAAAGGGGACAACACAACAATGAGAAGAAACACTAATCCATAACCCCAAAATGGCAACTGCCCCATTCATCTCATGTCTTTCAAAAGATTGATTAACTTTCCTGGAAGCTGAAATATAACCAGAGCGCTGAGGCACTCAGCAGCTTTCTATTGTAAAGTATCAACATTATTATAAATGATTGCTATTAATAAAGTTTATAGAACCATTGTCTTTCCAAATATCTATATTGGACTACCATAATGTGTAATTAGTCACTTCCTGTTCCAAGAACACGCTGGGAAATCCCCAGAAAGTGCAATGCAAAACAATCCGGCTCCTCAAAAGTCAATCGCAGCGCATATATGACCTAGAATAGAGAGATTGAAGAACAACTCGTCATGAGGTGATCAAATAAATGGTTACATTTCGGTTGTAGGTTTCTGAATCGGTTTCAAAATTTGTTTTGCAGAATCCTTCAAAAAAGCTACTGAAATAAAAAAAAAAAAAAAAAACCTCATGATTTGCAGTACAACCATTATTTAGCAGAAATATTTTCAAGAATCTGAAAACTGTTGTTTGGATGTTTTCACAAAAAAATAGGTGTTCTTTCCCAAAACAAATCCAACAAACAAGTTTCTAAAACCCTCATCCACACAAGTTGTCGTCTCTAAGGCTGTATTTGATCAAGGATTGGTGACTAAGGATTGGCGACAAACAAGTTTGATCGTCCAGCTTTCCGATTATACTCGCGTTGTTTCCCTTACCCAAATCCTTGATCCCAATTTAGCCTATAGAAAAGATTGAACAATCAGAAAATTATAAAATGAAGGATATTCTACTTACTATTTGTGCTTTCCGTCGTGAAACTGAGCATTTTTTGATGACTTGAATGTTTCCAAAAATTGTATAGCCATTTGTACTTCTTGCTTCTGCCTTGACTTGTCCCATTTGTGTTCAGCAGCCAGTATCTGGATTATGCGGGGCAATGACCGGCCTGCTGCATCAGTGTCAAGGAAAGCAAGGCGAGATCTCCTCGCAATGAAATCTATGGCCGATTCACAGTACTCATGGCGAGCACAGTATGCAACCTCGGCTTCTAAAAAGGGGTATCCATGGGCAAGTCGCTTCCCCAAATTTTCATTCTACAAATACTCAGAAAAATTATATAGTCAATTGGGAGGAGATTCATAGTCCAAAGATATTGGATTCGTCAACTGAAATGAGCCAACTCAATAGATGCATATGGCATTTTCATTAGTCCAGTGGCATTTTGCAAATGTTAATCTAAATTCAGTTACAAGAGCTCACTTCTGTTATATGTTGGTGCTTAAGGAGTCATCTCTTCGTTGTACAATAAAGTTACATAATAGAAAATGATCCATTTTACTAGAACCCCAAACTGCTAGTATAATTGTCATTGCATAATCATAAGAAACATTGAAGCTAAATAGATTATAGTATATGATTTTCTCAAAACAGTTCTAAGAAATTCACCTGAACTTAATCAGAGAAGTATTGCAGCTCAATGGATTAGATATCTTAATCCTCGGAACAGTTCTCAAAAATTCACATTAGCTTGAATTGGTATTCTTCAAATGCAAAACCAGAAAAAGATAACCAGATAGAGCCAAGATGATGTTCGCTCATCCGCAAAGACTTCGTTCGGTTGCACTTTTTGAACCCGACTTGGGCTGCAAATTTTTTGTTCCCAACCACTCATTCACTCTCCTATCAACAGAGCCAAGATGATGTTCGCTCTGTTGTCGACGTATCCAGGGCTTCGAACGAGAGTAATCGACCTATGAATGATGTCGATCAAGTAGTAGTTTAGGTTATAAAGGTTTAATTACATTATAACCCAAATATTTTGAGAAGCATATTAACCCCCGAAAATTAAAAACATTCAGATTGACCCCCGCCGTGTCCCCCGCGTGTCCCTATCAAAAACTAATAAAAATTAAGGGACACCCCATGTGGCGTGTCCAATACGTGTTTGGGCATGTCCCCATGTCCAACACGTGGATACGGCGACCATTTGGAGTGTCGGTGCTTCATAGGTTATATCTGTCTTTGTTGATTTTGAATATGTGTAACTATACGGTAAATTAATTAGATTTGAATGTGTAACTGAGTATAATCTTCTTTGATCTTTCTAATAATGTTCTAAAAGTCACTAGTCTGGAGGTTGGCCACCTTTGAACTTTGAGGCCTAGTAATCAGCGCATAGCAATTAGTCAAATGTAGTTGGATAGGCCCCGCAAACAATTAATCGCCGATTAATTCCGATTTTTAGAACACTACTTTCTATTTATTGAAATGTGTTTGAGAAAAAAATAGACATGTAGAACCAACTCAAATGCCAAATGTGCAAACAAAAGTTTAACTTCAACTATTCATATCATGAATAAATTGCAGAGGAAAATACAGTCAACAACTACAAGACTTAAACAGGAAAGAAGAGAATGGGATAAATATGGAATGAAGTTCATAGCAATTGTGTCAAACCTGAGCAATGGCAGCTACTCGTTCAGCCAAAGTACCATACGCATGGGACAAATGCTTTGCTGCAGCAGTGTCCATTACTCCCGGAACAACTTTACCACCATATGTCTTCTTCATGCGGACATATTGTTGGGCAAGCACTGTAAAAGATGCAGGGTCCCATCCTTCCCCACCAACAAGACGGAGATTGTATGTCAAACATTTGTTGCCAGGGCTCAGCTTTCCGGACTTTATAGCTGCATCAACTGCATCTTCTGCCATGCTTACTCATACAGAAAATAAAAAGCTTCGTGAGGATAGACTGACACGCCAAAGATGCCTCCATGCTAAGGTTGATTGCAATTCTCTTCTTTTTGTATAACCAAACTGGATGAAAATCAGAAAATTCACGACTTCCTCCTTAATTTTGACTAACAACACAGAGACAAATTGGGCATAGGGATTGGTTAAACTCTCTAAGTCCCCATTTGTCTATCCGGATTAAAGCACTGGATTGGATTATTAGTCTAAGGGACCACATATCTTACGTGTGGACACAAATTGGGGAAAATGACGGCTAAGAACGTGTTTTGATAATTAATACCTGTCAAGGACATTTTCAGCATTAACAAATGTTCTTAGCTTGTCCTTGGCGGGTATTAATTATCAAAACACGTCCTAGGCCGTCATTTTCCCAAAAACTGTCTGCGGATACAGACTGTCTGTGGAGATGTGGTGGTTTACATTAATTCCCTCACTATTACTTACCTTATGGGGATTATACATCCCTTTGGTATTAATCAAGTCCAATAAACAGGGACTAACATGATAGTACAAAAGCATCACATATCCCACCCTTTTCCTCATTTGCCATAAAGTAATGCAAATGCAAAATGTTATAGAAAACCCCGGACCAGCAGAGGTAAAATTTACCTTCTATATGTAGTCCACTTTCCACCAGTGATTGTGACTAAACCTGGGTAGTCTTCACACACCACATGATCCCTGGAAATGCTCTCAGTGTTCTTTGCTCTAGGATCCATTGCCAATGGTCGGATACCACTCCAAGCAGAGAGAACATCTACGCGCCGTACCTAAATTGTCCTGGTAAATTTTTAGTATTCTATAAAAGTGGAATAATTGAAGAAAAAAAGAAGACACCACGGCTGAACAACTTCAAGTGCTATGGTCCATTATCGGAAGACATCTGCCGGAGTTAAAACAGAAGTGCATACACTTTGCAAGCACACTGCATATAAAATTAGCCCAACAAAAGGACATAAACTTCTAACCAACAAAAGGATAAACTTCCTAGTGTCTGGCCCAACTACATTTAGAGCATGATGCCAAAGAGACAACCAGATAATAAGGTACATCAACAGACTTTGTATTTCATGGTTCCACAGAGATATGAATACCATATTAAAGTACAAAGATAACCAGATATAGATGGTTAGAAGTTCCAAAAATAACAAAAAAAAAGCCCTCAAAATTACTTTCCCAACACAAACATTGTATAAAATGCATACCCAGAATAGGAATCTAAAAGTAGCAAAATGCACAAACCTTAACATTAAGGTAGTCACATATGGCATCCAGTATAAATTGAATCTCATCCTCATGTGGTTCTGGAAGCATTGTAATGTTGGTGTTTGAATCTGTGGTGCCAGCAACTGTTCTGCCCAGCCACGGCAGCATAAAGACAACACGGCCATCTTTTGTTTTGGGAACAATTAAGCCCATTCCCTCAGGAGAATAGTAATCAGGTAGCACGATATGTACACCACTGCTTGGACAGATCATTGGTTTTGCATCATTGTTAGCCATTTTCCTCAAAGAATCACAAAATGGCCCAGCCGCATTCACGACAACTTTTGCATATGTATCAAACTCTTTCCCTACATAATTTGGCAAGCAACAAGGATCGTTTTAGACATAATTAATCATATCAACCGCCCCTACTTATACCAGAATTCTCTGTCATGGACTGAAAACCATGGGAAATACAATTGACAACAGCCAGTGAGGGAGAGAAACATCAAGTAAAGAAGCAAGAGGAACAAAATTAAGGCTTTGTTTGGAACTCTTGGAAAAGAAAAGAAAGAAAAACTTAAGAAAATTCCATTAAATTATTTGGTTTGGAGAGAAAGAGGATAGAAAATAACATATTCAAGTTTTGTGCACAGTAAAATTTTCCTGCTATTTTCCTCACTTTCTTTTCTCTCATTTTCCTTAGGTTCCAAACACAGCGTAAGGGAAAGAGAGGGTAACAAATGGACCATTTTAGAGCAGAAAGAGAGACTGTTTATTTTCCTCTCTTTCAAATTTTTTCTCCAAATAAGTCAATGCCCAATCCCTTTGACGCCTCCCAAAAAAGTCCACTACTAAATGCAACACAACTCTCTTGAACACACAGAAGAGGGGTGTCAATATCCTCTAACCCCACCCGATTTCCCCATGTTCTCCCAGTTTTGGAACTTCAGTCCTGAACCCATGTGCTGTGATTTTCCTTTGATGATCCAGAATACAGATATGCAGGAAACCAAAAGTTTTGACATATCAACAATGACAATGAACTTGTGAGCATATAGAGGGACTCTTTTTGGCGTGCAAACAAGATGAACTAATTTACACTATTCCAAGTCCACCCTTCTAGAGAAAGAGGTTGAAGGCGAAGGAATGCAAAGAACAAGAAAGCTACCAAAGGTAAAGCTGACTTCAACATATCATGCTTGAGCGAATCTTGCTTGGAAAGCATAAAGCAATAATGGTGACATATCCCATAAAAACACTTGCCATACCTGTCAGATTGTCTCGAACACGAGCACCCATTATCCGCTCGCTGCCTTCATCTTTTAGAAAGGATATGACTTCAGCATGGTTAAGCACTGCTGCACCTGCTAATGCAGCAGTGCACGCTAAACCAACATTGAGTCTGGAGTCATTCATTTGACCATCATAATAAACCACTGTGCCCTTCAAGGTTTTATCTTGACCCTTCCTTGCAAGAGTTGGGAAGAGTTCAACAGACTCTTGAGCGGAATAATATCTTGACAGGTGCAGGAGCCGTGGTCCTGCCACCAGATCATATAGTTTCAAGCCCATCCAGAAGTACACTACCTCAAACCATTCAAAACATGGTGTCATGCATGGCAAAGCATGACATAGGTGTGGAGCATTCTCAATAACCTGTTTACGCTCCTCAAGGGCATGGAATACAAGCTTCAATTGTCCGTAGTCGAAATTAAACACTGCTTTCTCCAAGTACCGAACTCCTAAAATATCGGTATAAATGAGTACAAAAAATGAGGAGGATGATTATTGATAACATTAAAGAATGCTTTGAACAACACTAAAACAAATACAAGAACATTTTGATAAAAACTTAGATGTGGAATAAATACTAATAAGCAGCCATTCGTAATTCATTCTGTTATAGATAACCTAATCTCTGACAAATTTGAAAGGGAAAGAAGTCAATGTTATATTAATGCCTTAAAGAAAATCATTTGATGAACCAGTTCAAATTATGTTAAAAAATAATGAGTGAAATCTGCACGTACAAAACAAAACATAACATACTAGACATAGGGTTCAAAATATTAGTTGTTAAGGATCAAATTGGATTTGGAATTGCAATACCATTACTTATCTATGTATCGGCCTATACATTCCAACATCCGCCGATAAATAGTAATATAACCGATAGCAATAAATATACCACGGTGAATCATGTAGATAATAGATGCTATAAAAAGATTTCTCCCTTGGCAATTTGACCAGGAAAACCATGAGCTCGTTTACAGAAGGAAGGCTCCAATCCAAAATATCAGACTTTTGGAGACATGGTCCAAAGCCACATGTTCACAATGTTCATAGTTAGTGCAGCTTATTTAGTCACGAAAATTTTATTTGATACACTAATATTGCTCAATTTTCTCACTTTAAAAGTTACTAGGCTTTAGTAAGAAATCTTGAGCCTCAAGTTGACACCATAGTGGCAAGTTATAGTTTTATAAACCTATTAATTGTTAGAAGGGTTTCAAGAAGCCATTGAAACAGCACATATTACTAATAAATCACGGAGAATGAGCAAAATAGAGTAGAGATCACTTTACTTCTACAATACAAATAATTCCGTCTGCTTGCTCTACTTCTCCACATCATCATCATCGGGAGAATGTCTAGAAATGATTTAAAGGTCAATCCATAATCTTACTTTTCTCCCACAATTCAAACTCCCAATAGTCATTTCCTTCCCATCTCGTTTTTATCTCCAAATTTATTTAAAATAACGAGCATTGTAAAGTTTCCCCTTTGGTAACCATAACTTTTTGCCCATTGCAGATTCAGTAAGATACTGATCCATTCCAGACTACATCAGTTGCTCTAATTCACAGTTAACATGGCAAGTATGTAATTTTTCTTTCCAAACAAAGCAGAGAAAAACACCAAATTTGGTGACTACAATTACACTACGTTGGAGTACGAAATCCACATTTCACCAGATTCTTTGATTTTCCAATTAACTATCTAACACTACGAACTTTTTGAGGACTTCCTAATACAGGTATAGCTTCTTGAGATAGAAATATTTTTAGGCTGCACATAACTGGTCTGGTTCAATGTTTTTACTTCTCGTCATGCATGAACTCCGGCACAACAATAAATTCACTAAAAAATGGTACTTGTCATGTTGCAAGAAACCGTAAAAAACAATAACACTTACCACTACAAAACCCATAATTAAATGCATATATGAATGCAACAAATGGTATAATATTTGGTCAAAGTACCATGCCAATCCCACAGTATCTAAAAAATAGACTTGCAAACTACGTACACATACATCACAAAATTCATTTCATGTAATCCTAACAAAATCAACTGAAAACAAATTAACGTCAATCTCTGTGTAGGGCTGCAAATGAATAGAGCTGCTCTTGAGCGGCTTGCAGCTCAGCTCGTTAATTGCTTATTCAAGCTCGGCCCGAAAGTTAAGCGAACGAGCTCGAGCGGGTTTTTTGAGCTGTTTTTTTAAACGAGCCAAGCTCAAGCTGGGATAAGCTCGGCTCGAATCGGCTCACGAGCCAGTGCACCACCGCCCCATGGTCACCGATCTCACCACCCCAAATCAACGCACCCGTCGCCAATCTTCCTCCTCCTTGTCTGCACGGGTAATTTCTCTCTCTCTCTCTCTCTCTCTCTCTCTCTCAAAAATTGATGTGAAATCTGACGGAATGATGGAATTAGGTGTTTGTTTTTATTGAATGCGCAATCTGGATTACAAAAAATGATTGTGGAACCTTTGAACGAGCTCGAGCCCGAGCCAAGCTGGCTTGTTCATATACTATTGAGTTCAGCCGAACCGAGTTCAAGCCTTTTCCGGCTTGATTCAAGCTCGAGCCTCCCTGTAAATGACCGAGACGAGCTTGAACACGTTAAGGCTCGGCTCAGCTCGTTTGCAGCCCTATCTTTGTGTAGAGTCTGTAAACTATTCTAGTATTTTTTTGGGTGCAATGTAGACTATTCTTCATGTCAGCGGAACTTGGAAAAAAGAGCAATCTACTAAGCATAATAATATATCCAAAGGGAAGAGCACATATAATCAGGTATAGATACTTAAGATCTTAAAATGTCCAAAATCCAGGGAGGCATTCATAACTAACATGACCTAGCATCAATGACATCATATTTAGAGCTCCACCAATAGTATGCTATCAATAATTGCAATATATGTATTTAAGCATGAAGTTCTTACTTTTATCTCCAACGAAACAGCTACAAATTACAATACTTGCCTACAGGCTACATTATACCTTTTACCTAATTTGGCACAAATATTACCTAATGCTAAAATTTAGCAGGCCATTTGTTCTTCATCCTCATAATGGACCCACATAAAGCAATTCAAGCTGGCATTTTCCAAGAAAAATAGTAGAACCAACATTGGTACCAATGGAGCCACCTTGCTTAGCTTATGAAACACCGACACACTTTAGGCATCGCCTTACCACTGGGGACACATGACACGCCGGGGACATGGCGGGATACACATAGGAATGAATGCTTTGGTAAATTTTAAAAGCTTTTTCTGGGGTAAATACTTATAACTTCAAAAGTACTGCATCAGAAATATAACATGTATGAGTATTGCATATAGGCATATTAATATCATGAGTTGTAACGCATTCGAAACAAGCCATAGCCTAAATATTTAGTGGTTATATAATGTAGGCATGCATATCTAAAAAAATTGTCCAAATAAAAACTTCTGTATCCCCATTATGTCCATGTCCCAATTATTTTAGAATTACCATGTCTGAGTCCCATTTTACGAGAATTGCGTGTAGAAAAAGAAAAAGGTGACTCAGACATGGAAACTGAAAACGAATTCCCATTTTCTGAGAATTGTGTGTCCCGTTCATCTTCCGTGGTCCATTCCCACTTAGGTCAAACATTTCAAATCTTCTAGCCACTAGAGGGTTTTCCGGTCATTAAATGCAGGTCCCCGGAATCAGTCGAGCGGCACGCAAGCTGCCCCGTATGTCCGGTTATAAAAAAAAAGAATTGCCCTTGTCCTTGTTACACAGTTTACGGCAATTGGACATTATTCATTGCTCAAATAAAGCCATATCTAATAGTACCATTGGACATGTTTTTGCAGGTAAACACGATCTTCACAAACTAAAGCCCTAACCACAATATCCATATCAGCATATATATATATATATATATATACATATATATATATATATGTGTATATATATATATATATATATATATATATATATATACATATAATCTACACAGTCGGAAGAATTACCTCCATGAAGTAGTTTAGTTGATCGTGAAGAGGTCCCAGATGAGAAGTCCTCTCTCTCGACGAGTCCCACGCGTAGGCCTCTCGTCGCGGCGTCGAGTGCGACACCGCATCCGGTGGCCCCACCGCCGACGACGAGAATGTCGAGCGGATTGGCGGGGCTGGCGCCAATCAAGGCCGACTCCTGGACTGCCCTCGGCGGGACGACGGCGTAGGGGTCGCCAATCTTGCTCCGGAAGGACTCCAGGGCGGGCCCACCGCCGCCGCGGTCGTTGGCGGAGACGGAGGGGTCGCGGAGGAAGGCGTAAGTGCCGCCGGACGCGACGGCGACAGCGGCGGCTTTGGTTGCGCGGAGGCGAATGAAGTGGGCCATGCGGGAGAGAGAGACAGATGATGGGTCGAAAGAAGTTCGTTTTAGTGAGAGAACAAGGTCTTTTTACGTTGGGAATCGGAATCTCTGTCTAGTGGTTGAGTGGAATTGACGGTAATGCCACTGGGTAACAAAAAAGGTAAAGACACCGTTTGGTTGGCTAGGTGGTGCATTTATTTGGGTTCACCGCCGAAAAATCAAATGCCAAAATTTGATTTCAAATTCTCGTATGCGGTGGTGGATATACTCAAATAGTACTGGTAGTCACGAGAGACGTGACAATGTTGTAAAAGCAAGAGGTTGAAGATATGTGAAGGCTTTTCTTTCTTTTTTTTTCCCCCTTTTTATAAGCGGATATTCCTCAGTTAATTGTTCGCCTTTTAACTAATTTCAAGACCTTAAAATTAATGATTAGGCATATCCTCTATTACGGTCTATTTGGATGGATGATTTGTTTTAGGTGGATATAGAATGAAAATGGATTTACATATAGATATGTAATGAGATATGATATGTTAAGAAGGATGACTCCACCTCTTAAAAATGATGGGTTTGTAATAAGGTGTTTGGATGATTTGTTGACAAGGAGGATATGGAAGGTGTATATGACCGGATTAGATGTCAAATGACTGAATTGCCCCCACTTTGATTTTTGAAATGCTCAAAATTGATTTATTTCACACTACTTAAAATAAATTGACATTTATCTTTAATTTTATGATAAAATAATTTCAATTTAGAACACAAATGTTGGAATCATGTTTTTTATTAGAAAAAAAAATATTATTTTCCCAAAAAATTTAAAAAACGTAATTGCAAAAGTGAAAAAATGGCACCATGGGCCATGGACCTCATTTACTCCATTCACTTCGTTTTTCTGGAAAAAAAAAAATGTATATGTAAATATAGGTCCACAGGACCTCCTTTCTATCGTTTCCTCATAGAAAAAAAAAAAAAAAACCATCCCAAAGGTACTTCTTCTGTGATGTCGACATAAACAACCCAGCCCAGAGAAATCAGGGGTCTTCTCCGGCTGTAAGATCTCTCTCTTCGCCAACCATCTTCTCCGTTCGGTCTTGTTCTCTCTCTCTCTCTCTGTTGGTTTGGTTTTCAGAAATCGAAAACAAATCGTATGAGAAAATAAAAACAAAATCCCCCTGGTTCAATACGGGGATTTGGAAGGGTAAAATAGTTTGATAACCTCCAAATTTGCCAACGCTGAGGTCTGACCTCTTCTTCACAAATCCACCTCCAGGTGGATTTGAATCTGCTACAGTGCTTGTCTGCGGCCCCCTCAAAACTCAACCAAACACCGAATTTGAATGGGACCAGAACTACAAATTCGGCCGCCTCACAAATCCACCTTTTTCTCCTCCATCGAAACAAGCTGTTAATGTGTTCTTTCTCTGTGGAGGAATAGACACATAGACTTATAGTATCCATAATATCCATAATGGGTTTGATAGCTAGTGTGTTAATTGTGTGTGCTAAGCCTTAGCAAACAAAAATGTATTTTTTGTGCCACAATGCTTATGTGCTAGAGTATGCTAAATTTAGTAGTGTGCTAGCATGTGTGCCAAGTTTGGCAAAAATGCTAGCAAATAATAAGTGGGTCCCACCTCTATAATTCAAACTTTAACCATAAAATATAAATATCCACTACTTCTAATACACACTTGTGGGACCCATTTTTACCCTAACAAACATTTTAACACATAAATTTACCAAACTCATTATGAATGTTCTAACACACTTTTATGTTATCAATGTCTAAAACACTTGTGCGACCCATTTTTATTCTAATATGCCTTTTAACAAATATTTTAACACACAAATATATCAAACTCCATTGCGAATGCTCTTAGTCATGGGGTGATTTCCACTCCCTGACTTACGTATTTTTTTATGGTACATTAATGTTGGTTTGTAGGTGTATAGAACTTTAATCTTTAAACTATAGTGGCTTCTTTGAGTGTGTATAGTCAAATATTCATTGGCACACACAGTGCTTAGAATCATGGGATTGTAAGTGTTTGATAAAATGCCTAATGCTTTGTTTGGTTTCGTTTTTGAAAAAAAAATTATGAGAGTAGTAGACGTAATGAGTGGAGAGAGATAAAGAGAGAAATGATTGGAAGTAGATAAAATCTAGGGGAAATCTTTAGAAAAATACTTTTTAAAAATTAAAACAAACAAAGCATAAATGAGTTTCTTTTTATTTCCAAACTCTCATTCAATGAGTAAACTTGGTGCAATGTTATCTTGAAACGAATAGATGCGAGACACTAGATAAAATCCACAGTTTTGGGGTGAATTTCAAGATAATAATGTTCAGATGAGGCACTTAATGATATCCGATCGAGCTGATTTTTGATACACTTGTTGTACTCAACGAGCTTTACGAAATTAACAATTTCGATAATCAAAACGAGACTAAAGCGATGACAATTTGTCGTGCACCGCCCTCTAGTCCTCCGGTCCCACTTTTATTGATAAACTGAGATGGTAAATACAATTGTTGTGTTTAGATGAGTTTTAAGAAATTTTTTATAAGAGTAATGATTGGGGATAATGAGCAGAGGGAAATAGAAAGAGAAATGAGAACAATGATTAGAAATAGAGAAAACAATTGGAGAGTAATGATTGAAAATATGGATAATAAGTGTTTTTTGAGTTGGGAAAAAATTCCCAAATCTTGATCCAAACAAGATTCATCACGGTTATGTACTCAAACAACAACTGTGCATAGACTTTGTGCACAAATTGCAGTGTGAGGCCCATTTCGGGTCCTACACAAATGATCTAATTCGTTCATTAAATTTAAAATATTTTTTTAAAGGTCTCTACTGATTGGAAGTAGGGTAATGAGTGGAGGGAGATAGAAAGAGAAATAAGAATAATGATTGGAGATAGAGGAACCGATTGGAGAGTAATGATTGGAAGTATGGGTAATGAGTGTTTTTTTGAGTTGGGAGTAAATTTCCATTATGTACTCACACAACTACTGTGCATAGAATTTGTACACAAATTGCAGTGTGGGGCCCATTTCGGGTCCTACACAAATAATCCAATTCGTTCATTAAATTTAAAATATTTTTAAGGGTCTCTACAAAAAAAATCAGTTCAATCCAATACCTGTAATTCCTCGATCTAATTACCTAACTTTTTATTTAGATTTCAGGATAATAAAAAATTAGATGATTGGATCGAGTACCTATAGGTATCGGATTGAGCTGATTTCTCACAAGGACTCTTGAACAAATGTTTTACATTTAATGAACGGGTTGGATCATTTGTGTGGGACCCAAAGTGGACCCTACATCACAATCTATAAGGGCTGTTCAAGAAAAACCGAGAACCGTGAAACCGGTCCGGACCGATCCGATCCGTGCTTTTTGGATTTTGTCCGTGGATTAATGGTTCGGACACGGATTTGAAAATTAAAAAAACCGTGAGATACGGATTAGGATTGTGTTTTCATTTCAAAACCGTGGACTAACCAAACCGGACCGTGAGATATTTAAAAAAATAAAAAATATAGATATGTGTGTGTAATATATATAAATAATTATAATTTTACTAATTTGCTTGTTTATTTTGAGAAACTAATTTGCTATTTTTGTTTGATTTTTACGGAATGTAATAAGTAGATCATACTTGACCAGAATTTGTGTATTTTGGACAATGCTTTGTTTTATTGGGTTGCTGCCTTGCTGCTTTTACCATGTTTATTGCCTTAATGTCTTTACTGCCTTTGCAATTTGGACAATGTTTATGAAAATTAGTGTTTGCATTTTTATTTCGAATATGATCATAGTAGTAGCATCATTTTATTTTTTTGGAAGGAAATCTGTGGATAAAATAGGGACCAAACCGTGAGACTTTTGAATTAGGATAGAATTGCATTTTCTCAAACCGTGAGATACGGATTAGGAATGGATTCATACAAATTCGATCCGATTCGGACTGTGAATAGCGCTACAATCTATGCACCATTTGTGCACAAAAAATCTGAGTGAGTATCATTTCTGTACGAAAACGTGTAATTGTCTTGGTCTTTAATCACGCTTTATATGTTCCTCAGTTCATGTCATGTGACTCTAAAACCCCTACTCACGCTCTGTCTCACTACACGGTAGAAACCCTCGTCATATTCCTCTTTTTCTCTTTCTCTCTCTCTCTCTCTCTCACATTATGCAACAAAACCCTAGCACCATCGGGTAGCCATTGCTCAAAACTTCTCTCTCTTGTCGCCGCATGACGGGTATTGTCGGGTCGCTATCACTATCGACGACTCCCAACCATCTTCTGAGCCATCAGGTATGTTTCGTCCCTCATACTCTCTACTCTCTCTTTGTGTATATGTATCCATGTGCATATGTACGTAACTTTGTATGCCCTAATCTGTTATCCCTAAATTCAAAGTTGTAAACCCTAATTTTTTTTCATCCTGTATGCTGCATTTGCAATCTTCTCTGGGCTCGCGGTAGATTGCGAGGCCCACATTGGGTGGGCCAGTGAAGCCCGAGGTTGTTTCCTTGAGGCTGTGAATTTGTGGATTGGGAATGAGCTATCGGTGACCTCGTTCTATAAGGATCACTACGAAATTTGTATCTGTGTCTCTCCCAATATATATATATATTCTTACATATGAATTAAAGTTTATACATGCATTTCAAGATCTATAGGTAGATAGATGGGAATGAATGTAAGCCCTATTCTCTAACTTGAATCTGTTGTGCTATGTGATAGATGGAGAAATTAGCACTTTAGAGACTGTTGTGAAGGGCATTGCTTGTTAATTTACTCCCTGTGAGAATTGCTTTTTAGAAAAATTTAACAGAAAGTCCATCTCTCATATAACTTTCTACAACAGAAAATTTGACTAGCACCATGTTTCTTCCAGATTATATATAGGTGCAGTGCTTATTGTATATGTTGGCATGTTTTGCTTCTAATTTGACTCGAATTTGAATTGTTTTTTTTTTTTTTTTTTGCGTGTAAACTAAGTTATTTTGAAGCCTTCCAAGTGTTTGATAAAATGTGCAAAAGAACAATTATGTTTCATTGGGTAGGCCCTGTATCAACTATGGCGATTTTTTGGGGAAAAAATAAGTATCAATATGTGTTTCCTCTTGCATTTAAGTGATCAGCTTTGGTTTTGTTTTGTTGGTTTATGCTGGTCATGAATCCAAGGAATAACCTTCGACCAAAGCCACTATTGAATTGCTTTGTTGCTTTGTGCATCTATCTTCGCTTGGTTCTTATACAATTGTTCAATATAGGAGATTGCTCGGCATAATTAATCACAGAAGCTGTAGGGGTTCATTGTGGATCAGTGGAAGGGGTTGCCTTTGGTTTTGATTTATGGGAAATTTATAGAAATGGTCTTCCTAAATTCACTCGAGTTTTATTTTCGTCCTACAAGTATCAATTTCAACTCTTTTGACTTTCAAGTTTGGTTTTCGTACTTAGTTGGTCCAATTGATAACGTTTGTCAACCAAACTAGACAGAAAAATTCATATTGATGGCAGACGTCATTAATTGGACCAACTTGGTATGAACTGCAACATCCAAATTGCCATCAATCTGATTTTTTTTCGTCCAATTTGACTAAAAAAAGTTATCAATTAGACCAATTTGGTACGAAAATCAAACTTGAAGGTCAAAAGAGTTGCAATTGATACTTGGAAGACGAAAATGAGACTCATATGAAACTAGGAGGACCATTTATATAAATTTCCCTTGATTTATTGGTTTCTAGAGTTAGTTATTTTAAGCTACTTTGCTGCTGTATCGCAGGGTGTGAAGACGTCTTCAAATTTTGGAGGTTCTTCAAAGTATGTTTGTGGTGTTGCTGCTGAGTCCAATAAGTCAACTTTTTGAGTCCAATGAGTCTATTCGGCTATAGCTATGGCTGGCTGGCTGGCTTGCTATACTCTGTTTTCTAATGCTACAAGTTTCTTTATGTGGCAACAAGGATGACGAAGTCGTGGCATCCTAACTGCTAAATCATTTTACGTGTAAGTTGTTTTTTGTGTTCTTTTTGGTTGTTGCTTTAGCTTTTTATTTATTGTTTCATTTCTTTTCTATTTTCCCTAGTTTTGGGCCAACTTAGTTGAATAGTCTGTCATTACAGTGGAACCAACTTCATGTGAAGGTTCTATTATTTTTTGTCCTTGACAATTGTTCCAGTTATCATGATAATTGCAGTTGTTTCAATAGGCATTTTAGCTCATTACGGGCAGGTTGAGCTAATAAACTCTTGTCCTAAATTATATGGGATGGGGTCGTGCATGTAAGCTAACTGTCAATAGATGAATGACTGTCTATCTATTTCCGTTTGAAAAGTTTTGATACATGAATGACTGCCACTGCCAATATCTACTTTGGTTCGAAAAGTTAATTTCTACTTGTGACTTGTTATTTCTTGGTAAGTCTCTAAAATGAGCAATATAAGATGTTAATTCGTATGACTTTTGTATACTAATTTTTTGATGTTTTGTGTCTTGAGTCCTAATTAGTGGTCTGCCATTTGTTTGTGAAGCATATCGTGAGATCAAGGCAAATTTGTATAGTTAGAGAAAGTGAGAGGAAGCGACTGAGTGAGTATTAAGATCATCTTGTTATATTCTGCTCTCTTTTGGAAGCAGCGAGGTAGTTATGTGAATATTTTGTCAATTTCATTTTGTTTGATGAATTTTTCGTGTTTTTGTGTGTATTATCTAGATAACTACTGAGAATTTCTTGCGTGGATTTTTTCAACCTTTGGTAGAGGTATGTGTTTTTTAATTTTAGGCTCTAGAGTCTTTGTTTAACTATTTAGTGATGATGTATAATGTAATATTTTTAATTGTTTAGTTATTGAATTCCAGCTTGATTTTTTTTCTTTCTAGATTGATGTTGTCTTTTATCTCTTATTATGTTTAATGTAGGCTGTACACAATGAGCAATGCAAATTTTTGGGTTGAAGGAAGCTATATATATAGGGTCATTTATTTGTATTTTGTATTACCTTTTAGCTATCTTTTTCTTTTGTACTTTATAGTCTCTTTTGAAGGCTTTATTGAATCGTACTGGGTATGCATCACATGATATTGCTGTTGTACTCTTGTATTGTATGTGAAGCCAAATTTTTTGGTTAGATTATTTGTTGTGGTCTTGGTCTTGTGTTAATGTTGGCATTGAAAAAGATTTCAGGTGGACTAAATGTTATATTTCAGATGTTGCTTAAGGCATTTTTTCAAGTGCAAAAAAAATAAAATAAAAAATGCATCTTTCAATCACGTTCCTAGACTGGGACGATAAGGACATTTAACCACGGTTTTCAAGATCTAAAACCAAAAAAGATTATGCCAAATTATTTTTCTCAGTTGTAACCATAAAAGATCACACGTTTTGATCGTGATTGTTGTTTACATTTAACTATGGTTTTACAAGAAACTGAGAAAAAAAAAATCACATAAGATCACACGAAATTAGTTTTCATCTCGGTTTTTACCAGATATGATCCCACGTTTCGGCCGTGATTGTTATGTTTCAATCACGATTTATAATCATGATAAAGAAGAGTGACTTACTATCTCATTCGAAAAGACCGCGGTTTTGGGAGCGTGATTGAAGAACCTACAATCATAACTAATAGCTGTGATCTTTTGGTGATATTGTAGCATGCCCACTTAACAAAATCCCTGGGGTTACCTGGCTTTCTAACCTAACGCACCGATATGGGAGTATACATTTCGGATTATATAGGACCCCATGAGAATGCGCTTGTAGACCCTTGTGTTAGTTTTTTGAGAGACATATTTTCAACATAGAGTTTATATATTCATATATAACACATGAAGGGGTTGTGAAATATAAGAACCATTATGTTCACTCACCTTATTATTCTTACCCGGCAAGGGTCATCTCCACTGGCCAGGGGTTTGGTACCACCTTGGAGTTGTGAGTTTGATTCTTAAAAAGTAGGCCAATCGTTTAGGAGGTAAAAGCCCATGTGAATAGTCAAATGGACGCGTTCAGTGGTCCCCCTCTCCTAGTTGCTTCTCACTGCTTTCCCTATGTGTTTTTTTTTGAAAGACACTTTCCTTATATGCTGGTTCCCTGTGGCCGGTCGTAGGTGGATTAGTCTCATCCTGTTTGGTTGTGAGGATACTTCCTATGTTGTTAAAAGGAAACTTATCTTACTTTATTTAGGATGCGTTCTTGTATACTTATTTGTCCAGAACTTATTTGTGGAGACCCGTATTTTATGAAAATGATTTGAAGGTTTTATAAATGCTAGAATTTTGAATAAATGAGAAAATTGTGAGTTTATTTGATTTGGGCCTTAAAAGATAGGATTATGAATTGAGGGAGTGAGAGTGCAGTTAGTTTGTGTGCTGGTATATAAGGGGTGTGTGTATTGTAGGAGATCAAAAGCTGGGGCTCGCTTGTTGGGGTTGGATCTTCGTGTTTACACTTCGAGTTAGAAATTTCTTACTCACTTTATGTGTTTATGAGTTGATTTCGTACTTCAATCGAGTTTGGATCGTCAATCTTGATGTCCTGAAAAGCTGTCAAAATATGCACAAAATCACCCAAAACCGCGTAGGGATCGATCCTCGTGCATGGGGGGTCAATCCCCCATTTTCATCTCTGGACCAGCAGCGCCAGGGATTGATCCCTAGTGAAGGGGGGTTCCATCCCCCTCCCCTCTAGATAGCAACTTTGTTGTTTTAATTCGTATTTCCTCGACATAATGAGCCCCGAACATTTCTAAACCCTTTTGGACACCTCCTAACCTATTTTCAAGCATGTTCAATTGAATACATTGGTTAATCTAAGTTACCCTCATCTCATTGGTCTTCCATTACTAAAGAAAGAATTGTAACTTAATCGGTTAAACTTGATCGAAAGGCATCTTATGCGATTGATAGTACTTGGGAATCACTGTGGCTTGTTAGGATGGTCGGGGTAGCCGTGTTAGGTGCTATGGCACGATATGGTGATTGGTGGATTGAAAAATGTATAATAGAGAGGTTATTAAGTATCGTAGGCTATAAGGTATAGCGTGGAATGCTTAGTTGGTCGATAGGGGCTTGCCTAGAGGTCCGAATGAGAGTAGGGTAACCTATACCCTCGTGATTCATTTCGTGGGACCTTCTAAATTCCTTTGGCATCCGTTCTATAAAATTCCAGTTTAGAACCTAACGGGTGGTGCGTCGTAGAGTCGTGTGGGTTCGGTACGTGACGAAAGACGTCGTGATGGACTTAAAGGAACGACGTGAACGTGTGTAGTTGTCAATGTACATTGTGATATGTTTACAAAGTTTGTATTGCCTTGTATGATGATGATTGAAAAAATGTGAATTAGGGGATGTTGCTTGCTCGTATATGGATTGATAATGCATGAATGTTTGTGTGAGTTGAGAATTTCAATAGAGGGTCCCGCAACGCAACGTGTGGTAATGCGGAGACTCTAGAGGGCCTGAAACACAAGGTGTGGTAATGCGAAGACCTAAGTGGAGAGAATTTATTGTACATAACGCAAGATGTGGTAATACAGTTGAATGTCTCACATGATGAAGGGAATTATGATTGACTTTAGAAGTTCATGTTGTTGTTTGGACTATTTGTTGCTTGAGATTGTGATTGTTAAAAAAGGGAATAAACGGTTAATTCTATCAAGGTTTTATTAAAAAAAGAAATGTGAGTTTTGAAAAGTGGAATTTTATGAACGGATCTTGAGCGAATTCTAGCCAAATTGCGAGTCTAAAATCAAATGAAATTCTTGAGCGAATTCAAGCAATTTGGCTGAAAATCCTCCGGTATTCTTGAGCGAATCAATGGATTCGGTATTTGCGCACAAATCAATGGACTCCGGCATTCAAGTTCGAATCAATGGAGCTTGACCCATAATGGTCTTAAATTTTTCTCTAAATTGTTTTGGAAATCAAAAAGGAAAGTTTTATGAAGTGAGGCTCTATGGTGAATGGTATGGAATGAGGAAGTTGTTTGTGGCATTCATTCAAAAGTTATTAGATGGTTAAATAGTTGTTGTAGTTTGTTAGATTGATATGAGTTTAAATGCTGCTTCTAGTTGACGTGTGAATGATTAGGGTTATCTCTAAGACATCCGGAATCCCGCTAATCTAAATTCGTTAGTTCATTTTGGTAACACCTCTTGTATCTCATGTTCGCTTGTTGAGTCTCATTCGCGTTTGGTGCATACTTCATCGCATTTTCATATAACTTGAGTATAGATTTCTCTACTGGGCTATTGTAGTTTATCCTATCATTTTAGGTACAAAGCAAGAAAAGTTGGCATGACATGCATTTCATGCTTGTTGATCATATGTTTCGAAGGTATAAAAGAGACGATTATTTGCATTTGTCTTGAAAGAAGTATTTGAAAGAATGATTATTGTAAACTATAATATTATTTTGGTATTTTGATTAGGGATGGCAAAGTGAACCGAACCGATGGGTACCCGAACTGTAACCGAAAATTTTCCCCGAACCATAACCGAAAAATTCCCCGTGGGTATGGGTATGGTTGAGGCCTTGGATAACCGAACGGGTATCGGGGCGGGTATGGTTCAACAGATCCCCGAACCGAACCGAACCGAAACCATATAATTACAAAATTACCCTTCATATATATACATATGTACTGTATATATACAGGAGTTAAAAGAGGCCAGTGGTCGAAGTGCATATGTCCAAAACTTTAGGAACCAGATTGTTGCATGTGTTAAGGTCTAAGGACCTAGAATGTAATAACCTTTTATATAAATTTATAACAACAGTCTGCAGCTCAATCCACGCAGACCTCAAACCCTGAAACCCACCCCCTCCTCTCCTCTGCAACCCTCGCGGTCTCCGCCGTTCCTCGCAGTCTCCGCCGTTCCTCGCGGTCTTTGCCTTTCGTTGTCATCTGTTGTTCGTCGTCGTCATCCTCCTTCCCTCTCTCTCTCAATCGCAGAAATGAGGTAACCCCCACCCAACTTCTCCCATGGTGTCATGCAAAATCTTCAATCGAACTTACAGATCTGCAGCTCCAGCGACGTCCAAACACAAACACTCCTCTCTCTCTCTCTGTTACGAATGAACCCACCCCAAAAGCCATTACCTTTTTTTCTCCTTTTTTTTTTTTGATAAAAAACCAAGTCTGGTTCGGGTACCCAATCGGTTCGGGGATTACCCGAACCATTCGGGGTTCGGTTATGGTTTCTTTTTACTCTCCCCGTTCGGGTATCGGGGTGGATATGGGTAGGGGTTCGGTTTCGGGGATCGGGTACGGAATTCCCCGTATCCGCCCCGAACGCCCCAATTGCCATCCCTAATTTTGATAACTTCGGGCTTCGAGCTAGAATTGTAATATTTGCATTTAAAATTGAAAATAGAGGAAGAAATGTCATTTGGGTGTTATCGGTACTTCAATAATGATTTTGTCCATTCAAATTGATTATTATTTACGTTGAAAATCGAGGGTGTGACATTATTTCGGTATTTTTTAGTTTTCGTAACTTTTTGTTTAGTTTGTCATCGTAGTTTTGAGGTTAAATCGTTCTTTTTGTTTAGTTTGTCATTATAATTTTGGGGTTAAATCATTCATCTCAATCAGAAATGTATAAAAATATGGACTGATCTTGGAAGACAAAAAGACAATTGTTTGATACTTTTTTCTTCTGTAGTGAATTAAAATTTTTTTTTTGTGCATTTTGTAATAACTTAAATTTTTTACATTTTAGACTTCTCTCGTCGAGATGGATAATTAATGTAAAAAATATAAAGCAAATCTAACAAAAATCCAAAATAAAAATGATACACAAAAAGAAGAAAAAAAAATTAAGTTTACAAGAACCAACCCTTAGTTATATATATGGAAGTGCGTTCCACTGCAAAAATAAAGAAAAAAGTTCCACTGCTAATTTAACTAGGAGCAACCTAGACTGTTTCAGTCAATTATTACTATAATTTAGCGAGTCTAATGTCAAACGGAATTCTAGCCAAATTGCTTCAGAAAAGTCCCATTAGCTAGCCATTTAACATATGGGTACCCAATAGCCTAGACTTTTGAAGTTATTCTAACTGCACCTATACCAGATTTCAACCCATTTCTCTCTCCCATTAGCTAGCCATTTAACATATGGGTACCCAATAGCCTAGACTTTTGAAGTTATCCTAACTGCGCCTATACCAGATTTCAACCCATTTCTCTCTCTCTCTCTCTCTCTCTCCCCCCCCCCCCCTCTCACTCACCCGGAAAAATGCTGCAAACCCAGAACCTAGAAACCAAATGCACAAATACAAAATCCATCTCTATCTCTCCGAAATCTGCAAACCCACTTGATCTCCACCACCGTCGCCCTCCTCCTCCACTCCGTTTGCGCCGGATCTTTGCCGGCGTCATCCTCAAGTAGTCGATTCCATAATCAGGGATGGTGCCAAGATTTTACCCTAACAGTGGCGAAATGTATACTAAAAAAAAATAAAAAGATGCATTACAATATTAATAGTCATCGACTCTTGAAAAAATTAAAATAACATAAAAAAAATTATAGTAAATGATATTTATCATTTGCACATGAAGTACGAAAAAAGACTATCTTTAATTTTTTAGGTTAAGTTGTTTTACAATTAAAGTGTGGAGTGTAGACACCCCAATTTGGCCTAAGGATTATTTTAAGTCCCACCTTGAGGACCATCTCGATGATGATATGGATACAGTGATTGCTGATTGACTTCTCGTAATTAAACCTTAAGACTTTTGGTGATAACTTTTAGCCATTTAGAGGACCCAATCTAGAGCCAAATACCTTTCAGAAAGAAATACAGTATCCTAGGACAATCTATCTTTCGGCTGTAACATCGATCTCACGGGCTTAACATAATTCTTTCACCCGTGAAACTTGTTGCTTGAAAATCTCCCTGGGAGATTGATCCTTCAGGTCCATCCTTCGACCGCTTAATCGTTCACTCGGCCGCCAGATCCTTTAACCGGTTGCTAGATCGTCTATTTTCTAGATTCTAGAATATTCTTTTATATGTTTGATTCGTTCACAAAACTCTAGCAGCCAAATCCCGATGTGTTCGGGCTACGTAAGGAGATTGCCATGAAGAGTTAGAATCACCTACAATTCCAATTTTGATCATGCATCGTGATTGGTTGGAGTGAGTCACCTCCATGCCTATGTAAAGGGGCCTTTGGCTCTGAAATTAAGAACAATACACCCTTTGTCACGTCCTCAATTTTTAACATAATAATAATAATTGCTTTGAATGGGAGAATCCACCGCGATATACTCATAAGTACCCAAAAGACTTCCTCACATTCATTTGCTATGTACAAACAAGTTTTCAAAGATTGCAACAACGGCACTCCGACCCTCAAATTGATAAAGATTAGTCAAAAGATAAGTTAGATGATTACAATACTCCCAAATCAAGGATTTTGAACGAAAGTTACAATTACAATTTCCCAAATGAGAGTTTACAAAATAAAATAGTCTAAGTAATTCTCCAATGTTAGTTTTCAAAGAAGTTGCATGCATGTCAAGCACTCCATACTAATGTCCTCGAGTTGTACCTGAAAGAATGATTGGGTTGAGCAAAACATGTGCCCAGTAGAGAAATCTATAGTCAAGCTATATGCAAATTAGGAGATTTGAAACATATAGGAATGAGGCCTGAACCAAGAAAGGGGAATGCAATAGACACCAACTTCATGCCGGATACTCAAGACTCAAGGAGTACTTCATTATCGCTAGTCAAACTATAGATTTTCCTTTGTATTTCCTTTTTATCCATGATTCCATCTCGCACGTTTTCGTATTCAAAGACTTACATTCCGGGTCTTGAGAACCCCGTACGTTTCCCAGAGAACTCCAACGCGAGTCCATGTAGCTCATTCTCCATTAACACATCAAATAGTGACCTTATGAAACTTTTCGGGTCTTAGGGCCCCATATACCCACAGTACATTCCGGGTACTCGTGACCCCGTACATCTATTTTGCATTTTCGGGTCTGAGGGCCCCATATACCCACAATACGTTTCGGGTACTCGTGACCCCGTACATCTATTTCACAACATTTGTATCGCTTTCCATCCTAAGTATTCCCAAGACTCTAATTTCTAGAATGTAGATAAGACTGAGATATCGATGTTAAGCGGGCTCTTCACATATTAACTCATACTTCCATATTGTTCCCAAACTCATTATCTAAATTGATCCCTGTAAACTTATCGTATTTCATTCATGTTTTAACCAACTTTCTATTTAGCAATCAACCTTGTCGTTACACACGGTGTTTAACAAGTCCACAACATCTAATTCGTCATTCCATAGTATTCTTCAATTCACAAACCTCAATATCACTAAGCAATATATATGTCACGCCCTCGATTTCTAACATGAATATATAAACCATTTTCGATAAAAAGATCCTCGCATAAGGTAAATGATAATACCCAAAATGATTTCCCATCAGTTCAAGCTACAAATACGTCCCCAGTTTTAGATAATTACAACTTTGGCACCGCGGCCCAAATTAACCAGATACAAGTACAAAGTGTTCAAAACATTACACACTTTCTAGTCAAAAGAAATTAATGAATAATTAGTTACAAAGCCATCTTTGATCAAAAGTAAGTCTATCACAAGATGAATAAGTAACTAAAAGATGTTAGCTTCCAAAAATATCTTCTCATGACCAAGCACACCATTGCATGCAATCTATCGCCCGGCATTAGAACCTGAAAAGAAGGATTTTGTTGAGCTACACTAGCCCAGTAGGGAAAATTTTTACCAATTCTATATGTAAGCATGATGAAATGTGCAGATGAAATGAGGGTAAGAGGTTATAGCTCAAACCACGGAAACATGTGATTCAAGGGTATCACAACGTTCAATATGATCATTCTAACACATGCTTATAGTTCAACGTACTGCCAAGTCCTCACGATGTCAAACGACTCAAATAACCTCGACACTTCTCACTATCACTAACCCTCCTTTCGGTATTTCCACCCCTTGCGTTACCGTACAACACCACGAGAATTACCATGTTACCACCCCTTGCGTCACGGTGATCCCGAACGACTCAGGTCACCGTATTACCACCCCTTGCGTTACGGGACCGACTAAGTCTTCGTATTACCACCCCTTGCGTTACGAGACTTCCTAAATTAACTCTCGACACGAGTAACCACTTCCTCACTCAATAAACATGCCAACTATATCACAATCATGCCAAATATATCACAATTATGCCATAAACGTTCGTAATTAATCAAACACTCACAAGTTGCATCTTATTAACATTTTAACCAAATAAACCATTATTCACCCTTACTAACGGTAGGTCGACGGATCAAGGACAACATCAATGGATCATAGGAAATCAAGTGAACATGCTAGGGATAGGTTAGGAAGTGTCCAAAAGGAGTTAGAGGTGATAGAAAGTCAAAACAATCGAAATAAGAGCAACTCGGGCAAAACTGCCAGAAAGCCAAGGAGTATTGATACGGAATTTTGCGTATTGATACTCCAGAGTCTAGAGCATCGATACGGAGATCTGCGTATCGATACGGTTACGTTATTGCAGATTTCTGAAGCTACTAGAATGCAGATCTTTTCAGCGTATCGATACGCCAAAAATTGTATCGATACGGGGACGTTACGAGCGGCGATTTTGTGCAGAAAATTCGAGGTCAAATACAACACAACAACTAACGATTTAAGGCACGATTCCTACACCAAATCAACACATTCACACATAGAAGTGGCAAAGAAATCCCTACCTCGAGACGGAAGCTTCAAATGAAAGATCAAGCAAGCAAGCCCCAAACTTTTGAAATCAACCGAGATCTACTTCCCGAGCCTTTCCCAACACGATACAAGCCCGGGGTTGCATAGAGGAGGTGAATGAGGGTGGGTTCTTGGGAACTTTGAGGTATTTTGGTGGGTTTTTTGAGAGAGAGCAAGAGAGTGAGAGAGATACGGTAGAGAGGGAGAGAGAGCCGGCGTGAGAGAGAGAGAGAGGGAGTGGAGATAAATGATCTCCTACAATGCACACACACCTTATATAGTCCCGTATCTTTAAACTACACATTTACTCCTTCAAGCTTCTATTCTTCCCTTTTAGTCCTTAATTCAATTTACCACCAAATAACCCACATTTTTCTCAATTAAGCAATTAATAAACATTTCAATAATTAAAAAAAAATTATCCGGGTCTCTACAATATACATCAGACTTGCATCATCATATAAACATGTCTCAAAGCTCCCCATAATCACGCTAATGCATAAACACCATTTGACATTATTTCAAGTTAACTTCATACTTTGAATCCCCAAGAACAAGGGCCCGAGGACACGAGAGTGACTCAAGCAATCATTGAGATACAAGTAACCAAGTTAGGAAGTGGTTTGGAAGTGTCGATGAGGTATTAGAAGTGATCGGGGGTCCAAACCATGGAAGGAAAAACTTTTCAGAAATTTTTTGTTTGGTACATGTAGCAGTTAGGGGCGCTACATGTACCTAGCAAATAGAACATGAAATTTGGGTTTTGGTATATGTAGCAGTTAGGGATGCTACATGTAGCCAGCGAACAGAAGATACAATCCGAGTTTGGTACATGTAGCAGTTAAGGGCGCTCCGTACATGTAGCCAATGAACGAAATTTGAGAAATCTTAGTTTGGTACATGTACCAGGGTAAACATTGGTACATGTAGCACCTGAGTTTTTCAGCACGATTTTGACAGCTTTCAAGAGCAAACACAAGGCTTCCAAATAACGATCCAAAGCAAGTTTTGAACACCGAATCAACTCATAAACATATAGAGAAAGTTAGAAATTCCTACCTCGAGGTTGGAGAGCAAACAAGAAGAGAGATCGGGCCTCGACCTCCAAAGTCAACACCGAGCCAAATACGAACCACCGAGCTCCTACGAACGCAATACGAGCTCCAGTACACAAAGAGATGAAGGTTAGGAGGTTGATTGATGGAGGGTTGAAGTTGTATTGGTGGATTTTTGAGTGAGAGTAAGAGAGAGAGGGGGATGCCGAGAGAGAGAGAGAGAGTGAGTGAGAGATCGGGAGGTGAGAGAGAGTGAGCCTTGGGATTTTTAATCCCCTACACTCACACACACCTATATATACTAGCACATACATTAATTACACTTGCAATCCCTCCACTAAGAATCCCTTCACATTAATCCTCGAATCAAATAATCTCGTCATCTATCACATTTAACCCACAATTTATCATTTATTAAACGTAGGAATTATTTAAAAAAAATTATGGGTCTCTACACCCTCTCTAGCCATAATACTCTGCAGAAATACTCTCTCATATCCCCTTTACAAAAGCCCTAACGTTCCGAAGGTAGCTGCAATCCGACGATCTAAACCCCGAAGTTCAAACCCTAACCCTAGGGTTTCGAGAAGCAAATTAGTCAATCACCCTCAATCCGAAGCAATGAAGCAATTGAGAGATCAAGGTGGTGAGGCCCAAGGGCATGTGGTTCGTCTTATTTACAATTTATGCATACTAATTATCGTATTCTGATATTTTGTTAATCGTCTGGTCTAGTGTGAGGAAGAACATCGGCTGGGGAATCAATCCTTCAGCCGATACATAAAACCAGAAGGATCCCTCGGCCGTGACATCCATTCACCGGCCGAGAGATCCATTCTCTGGGACAGTTATCTTGTTTTCTGCTTTCTGATGCATACTTTCAATTACAGTGTCGGCTCACCATTAACTGTTTAAAGGCTAATTAACCAATTTATGTGTTTAGAATTTAACAAAGCATGTGTTAATTAATCTTATGTAGAACAAATATGGGCCAATTTCACGGTTGGGTAAAGAGAGGTGCCTAACACCTTCTCCTTATTGTACCTTTGGCTCTCGTACCCAGAATCTTTACCTGTTTTTCCTAGTTTTTATAAACTAGATGGCCACTTTATTTTGATGATAACCGCTATCGTGTGGCGATATTCCTAGCCATGGGAATATCCGCGATTTTGGTTTATGAAGCAAACAACCAACCAAACAGCAATAATCAATCTATATGGCGATGCCCCGCTCGGGGAGGTGTCTACATGGAGTTCTTTTTTCTTTAATTACACCTCATCCTTAATATTATTTCATTTTGGGTCTCCTTTGTTGAAAAAAAAAAGGAGAAGATTGAGGACTAGTATATGACAAAAAATAAGAAAAAAAAATCTAGCGATGTCGAGACTATATAAGTTGGGGATAATTTATTTTTTGTATATATAATAATTGTATTTTCTAAAATTGTTATCATGGCGGCCGCCGCCTTTAGACCCTGGTTCCATCCGCATAGTCGTGAAATATGCTTTATTGGGTTATAACCACAAATGTGAGGTGGGTTGAGAGTTGACATGTTTGGCCATTTGGGTGATGCATGTATGGTGAATTTTGATGATGGGACTAACCAACTTCTTAGGGGACAGTCCCACCTGAAGTACTCTGTTTGGAGATGATCAATGGGTCCTCATTTGGAAGAATTTTTCAGTGCCGGGCAAGTATCATACAGTGTCCGTTCGGCATATTTGGGTCGTTCATTTCATTTTAGGACGGTTCGGATTTGAAGAGAGAAAGTGGTGGGGTGAGAAGAGAGAGAGAAAATGTTTCAATCTGAGCCGTCTAAAAGTGCAGCTGAGCGGCACCATGTAGGATATACCCACCCGACACCAAAAAAAAAACTTCTCATTTATTTGGCAATACCACTCAATCTTAATTTAATTACAAGCTTTTGGACTTCTTGCTTTCTTTCAGTCTTTGGAACCCCTTGATCATATGCCCATCTTTTCAAAACCTAATCTCTAGACTGTAGTTGCTGACATCCCCTCAAACCTTGTACCAAAACAAATATCATGCAACTTTAATTATGTGAACTCAGATTCAAAGTATTGCACTCCACCATATGACGACGATACATGTCTATTAAGTTTACTAGCCTTTGTGTCCATTTGATATACAGAGACAAAATAGTGAGAACTTTTATTTAATGTCTCATACATTAAATGAGCACAACGCTAATAATAAATTACTCCTGTTCAAAATTGTAAAAAACGTAAGATACAGAAAGAAAACAAACAAAAACTAAAATGTGTGATTTTTATACTACTCCTACACAATTCCTATGCCACTTCCCCAAAATCTCACCCTTCTCCACACACACACATGCTCTCTCTCTCTCTCTCTCTCTCTCTCTCTCTCTCGCAATTTCTAAAGATAAAAAAAAAAAATCAAAATTGTGAGAATTTAGGATTAGGTGTTCGGAATTTGTAGTAGGGTGTATAGAAATTACCTTAACTCTATTAGCTAATCTATTAGCCTTAACCACATATCCGACGTTTTTTTCTACTTTTACAGAATCATTATTTTGGAAAATATTTTGCGTCATAAAAAATTAACTACTATGCGAAATGATAACTTTAAAATAGGCACTATATTTGATAACAATAATTCATTTTTTTTTTTTTGAAAGTTCTCGTATTCCATAGTAGACAGTGTTTCGAGAATGGTGGGAGTAAGATTTTATAGTTGTCATAGAAGAGTTCTTATATTTTATGTCAACGTTTACTTGACGTGTTATTAATCTACTATGGAAAGAAATTGTAGCAAGTAGGTTGGGGCCGACTTTTTTGAAAATTTGATTCTTTATGATGACATTATGAGATTTTCTATCATAGTCTTAAATTCGAAAAAATAGTATTCAATTTAACTGAATTTTGCAATGTAGTTTAATACGGAGTATTTTTTTAAGCTTTGTTCGTAATTCTATAAGCTAACTTGAAAAAAAATAAAGTGGAGTAGTTATTGACATGAATGCGAAATTAATATATTTAGACTATCAACAATAGACATGGGAAGAGAACGCAAAGTATCATACGTGCACCAATAGATTCTTCTTTTTCTGTTTTTTTTTTTTTCAATTTTTTTCATTACGATTGTGAGTTTTATTTGAGGTAATTTGTTAGGTGTTTAAATATGAATTACCCGAATTGATGGGTTGTAAATGGATTATGACTAGTGTTTCAATTGGTATTGAGCTGAGTGTTCAATTCTTTTTGAGTTAGGTGTCTAAGACTATTAGAATTGAATATTCATTAATATTTGAGTTAGATATTCAATTCTTTCTCTCTCCCTTTCCCCCCTTTTCTTTTTCTACCCCCTCTCCCAACCGTTTGCTCCTTCTCATCGTCGACTTATATCGTTTTTCATCGTCGCCGCGTTTTCTTCTGTCCCTTCGCTGTTGTCGTTTAGCCTGCCAGTTACTCTCTTGGGTGTTTTCAGTTTGTCCTAACGGCTAAGTGTGGTGGCGGCAGGTGGAGACGAGATGCATCGTCTCCCACCGATTGCAGCTCTTTGGGGTAATCGATTCACGCCAAATGGTAAGTGGAGACCTTGCGACTAGCGATCAGCGCGGCTGTGCTTGGTTATTCTACAGATCGGGTGTTTGGTGATCTGTTGTGGGTGGCGTCGAGGGGGTGTTCTGCAGTGTCATATATATGGAAGCTTGAGTGCGTTGTTCTCTACCATTTGTGAGGATCAAAGTGGTGATTTCTCAGCTAGTTTCATTAGGGGTCACGCATCTCGTGGGGTTCGTGGCGTTTGTGGATCGTTGGTTTCGATGGCGGGTGGTGGTTGGTGCACGACCAGTCAGTTAATGTCGTTGAGGGTGGCAGATGCTGGCGGTGGAGGCGGCTGTTCTCAGTGGTGGTGGTTTTCAGGGTAGCTTTTGTTTGGGGTTGGTTCTTGGGCTGGACTCTGCCCGGTGGCTGGTTGAGCTTAGTCCCATTTCGGTGTTTTGGGCTTGGCCCATGGGCTGCTTTCATTCAATCTTTGATCGGATTTTCCTCTCTTTTTTCCTACTCGACGTATTTTTTGTCGCGTTTTTAATAAAATTTTCTTGCCTATAAAAAAAAGAAAAAAGAAACTTTCCAGATTTGTTGATATATATACAGAATGAAGTTTGTAAAACATTGCTCAGAAAGACATTTCGATGACGACTTTCCAAAACTAAAATTGTTGGAGAACACCATACTACCCAATTTTGAGTACGTTGTTTTCGAATTCTTGAAAACACTCTTTACTCACAGAATAAGGGACGACAAATGAAAAGCATGAGTATTTTCATTAATTTATACAGAGCAATTCTTGAAGAGAAGAATCCATCCACCCATTAGAAAAGCCTAAGTTGTCTCCATTAATTGGAGTCGTTCCAGCACATTAACATGGTGACACAACGGCGAAATATGAAGAATCTCGCCCTCTGCTCTTTCACCAGCCGATTGCATCTCCGGCCAAAGGATCTGCACGGTTTCCGCACGTGCCGGTTGCAGAAGCTGCTCTTAGTACTGCTAATTCCCTTTTCCCTCATGACCCCTATTCCCTTATCTGCTTCGGAGAGTAGATCACTTACTGGAAACTGAATATATATATGGAGAGAGAGAGAGAGAGAATTAGTCTAGAAGAGTTAATGGAGAAAGGGCCTCTGGGGCTTATATAGTACGACATGACATGAAATAGGAGATCATAGATTTTATGGACAAAATTAAGACAGCGATTAAATGAGTTTTCCGCTAAAAGTCTAAGGATGGAGTACCTTATTTACCCTTGTACTATATGTGTTTTCGTCAAAATTTTACTCTCTACTTATAATTACGTGGATTAATATGTTGATTGTTTGGCTTACTTGGAGGCTCAAGGCTCAATTTATGGTGCAATTAAGTTAATTAGAATTACCGATTACGTTGTATAGTTATATAGTTTTACATGTCCAAGGGGTCGACGCACGTAAACAATTGTTGGGTTTAACGTAAATTTTGATTCAACTACAAAGTAGTTCCTCTGTCCCAAATTTCTAGTAGTTATTTATATCTCGACTTGCACGTAATTCTTAGATTACTTATACTTTTTCAATCTATATTGTCTTTTATAATTTTGAAAAACTTTGTTTAGTAGAAAAAATAAACTCTACTCATATAAGAACCATATTGCATATAGAAACATTACACATTTTTTATACAAGAACAAACTCCAAAGCCTTCCATAACCACAAATTCACCATCTTTTTCTACCAAATTGGAGAATATAAAGTTAATACTAAGTTACATACTTAGGTCCGCTGTCGTTGTGCTGCGTTTCGCGGTGAGGCTCTAAAGGCCTGCGTCAGTTGGGCTGGCTTCCACATCGGGAGTTTGGGTTTGTGTGTGTGTGTTTAAAGGGTTCACTCTACCTCTCCCTAGTTAGCAATTGCCTAGGTGAGTTTGGTAGGTAAAATTATCCTCTTGTCCTTTCTCAAAAAACAAAGTAATTCAACTTTTGAGAAGAGAAGCTGTAAAGCCCTCAAGTCAAAGCCCATAAAATTCGCTGCCATCTTTGCAAAAACCGAAGAAGATCTCGCCGTGTAACGACCCTGATTTTTGGTCAATAAAAATTTCGCTAAAAATTTGAATTTTATTTTAATACTTGGATTTCATTTTAACATCCAAAAATCGGTCGTTATCGACTTATAAAATTTTGTTATTATATTTGAAAATTCTTTATTTATTTTTTAAATCCCTTTTTGCGATTAATAATCCGTCATAATTAGGTTTATGACTTAGGAGATTGGAATTCATCGCCCGGGGCATTAAGGTCATTTTCTAAAGACGAGTATGCCTATTAAGACCTTGGTATAGTTACTTGGTAATTGTAGTAAAATCCTAGAATTTATTTTCTCGGTTGAAAATCCTACATGGCAACCGATTAGCTAGCAACCCTAATTACCGTTTGGCTTAGTTACATTTCCCTAACCTAGAGTGTTGCATCGATGCCGAAGTGGTTAGTAGAAATTTTTGGTCTTTGCCTTAGCCGTCGGCTTGACCGCCTTGCTTTGGCAGCTAGGTCGCCAGGCATCGGGTCATTAGGCTGCCTCGCCAGCATCGGGTCTCTGTCGAACTGCCTGCGCTTGGCGTCGGCTCGACGAACTGCCTTTGCCTTGGCGTCGGCTCATTGTCGCGCTGCGCGCTGAGGTGTCGGTCATTTGTCGGGTTTGCCTCGCCAGGCGTCCGGTCACTGTCGGGTTCTTCGCCTGGCCGCCATCGGTTACGCCTTGGCGTCGGTCGCGCTTGCTTTTGCCTTGGCGTTCCTGGGCTGCCTTGCTCTGCTTTGCCGCCATTGGGTTACGCCTTGGCGTCGGGTCGCGCTTGCTTTTGCCTTGGCGTTCTTTGGTCGCCTTTGCTCGCTTTGGTCGCCATTGGTTACTCGCTTGGCATCGAGTCACGCTTGCTTTTGCTTTGGCCACCGCTGGCCTCGCTGGCTACCGGCCGCTTTGGGCTATACTTGCAGCTACGGGCCGCTTGGCCAATGTTTGGCCACCAGTCGCTGGCCGCCAGCATCAGCTCTGGGCTACCTTGGCCTTTGTTTAGCCATTTGGCCACTTGGCCACTGTTTGGCCACTGGGCTGCTTTGGCCACCGCTTTGCTACCAGGCTGCCTTGGCCACGCTCACACTTTGCCTTGGCGTTTGGCACCGTCGGGCTTTAATATTCCGTTATTGGGCAATTTCCTACTAAATAAAACCAAAATACCACTCGAGCAATGAAAGCCTAGATTAAGTATTGTTAGTCTTTAACCGATTAGTTAGAATAGCCTAATGCCCTTTTAACCTAATCACTTGGATTCCAAATCTAATTAAGTTGCCCTAACCCTAGATGGACCATTTTACCCTTTTTTTCCTTTATCCATTGGACGATAGATGCTAGGGTGATCTTTATCCATTGGATGATAAGTTCTAGGAAAATCTTTATCCATTGGTTATTACATGCTAGGAAGATCTTTGACCATTGGACAATAGTTATTAGGGAGAAGACCAAGTTTGACTAGTAGTTGGAATAGTCTAGCATTGTACTTCATGATGACTTTCTTTGGACCATTGGTTATTACATGCTAGGGTAATTGTTAGACCCTTGGACAATAACCATTAGGGAAATCATTATCCCTTGGATAATAGCATTGTCCAATATTCCCATGGGATTCTTGGTGAAAGATATGATAGTACTTTCTCCTACAAAAAGAATAATCATAAGCCATGTGTGCATTTAAGTAGTCTTGTCCTTACCTTCCTTGTTCTTTCCATAAATGTGTATATCTATATATATATATATATATATATATATATATATACACACACATAGAAGTACTTTGACCAAGAGAGAGAGAGAGGGACGGATGAGAGGAGAGAATGAGGTGCATGCATTGTACTTTGACAACTATTGAACAAGTTGCACTTGTTGTTGTACTTTGGCTTGACAAGACAAGACTATGAAACAAAACTATGGGAGAGGAGAGAGAGAGAGTGGCCGAATAGGGAGAGGGAGAGTGAGGTGTATGTGAGTTGTATTTTGACATGTGGGTGTACTTGGAACACTATTAACCTAGTTGGCAATTGGTTGGAGTACTATAGCATGACAAGACTAGTCCATAGAGCACATCCATGGGGGAGAGAGAGAGAGATAGTGGCCGGCCAAGTGGAGTGAGGGAGAGAGCTTCATTTGCCTATAAATAGCACCCCATACTTTCATTCAACTCACACCTCCAAGCATAGCTCTCACTTCTCTCTAAAATCTCTAAGAAACCAGTTTCTGGACAGCCTACTGTCCTCCGAAAAACTCCATTTTTTCTCCGGGCGAAAGTCATTTCTAGGAACAACGACCTCCACGAAAGTCGTAGAACACTTCGAGAGCTTCAGTTTAGACCCAAGAACCACCCCAAACGGTCAAGAGATGATCAAGATATCGACCTCCAAAGTTCAGTGAAAAATCTGGAAATTCCATTCCAGACAGCTCACTGTCCACTTTCTTATCTCCATTTTTCTCCGGGCGAAAGTCGTTTCTAGGAATAACGTCCTTCACGGAAGTTGTAGAAAATTTCGAGATCTTCGTTTTAGACTCAAGAACGATTCTATTAGGCCCAGTTTTGACCGAGTT
Source organism: Rhododendron molle (assembly GCA_025413875.1). Classification (NCBI taxonomy): domain Eukaryota; kingdom Viridiplantae; phylum Streptophyta; class Magnoliopsida; order Ericales; family Ericaceae; genus Rhododendron; species Rhododendron molle. The sequence continues at coordinate 17,582,913 of CM046390.1, forward strand.
ACTGCCATCCAAAGTTCGGTCCAGATTTGAGAGTTTCACCGCCCGTAGAAATTTTCAACTAGCTTATTCGGCCCCGACTAGTTTCGGATTAAGGTAGACTACTCCAACCCCGCTATCTCTAAGTATATGTAGTATACTTTCTTCGTAAGACTAGTTGATTGCATGATCTTGTAGAGTATTCTTACTCTCTAGCCCTAAGTATTGATAAGATGTGTGTTGAGCTTTTCAAACTATTTCTTTAAGAAAATAAAATTAGTTGAATGATTTAGCTTGTAGAACTTTCTTGGTAAAAGTACGTAGTTTACTTTGATCTTATGACTACTTGATTGCTCGATCTCGTAGTAGTTGCTTATTCATGTACGAACTCGTCAATAAACATATGTTGTTTTGAAAATTCCACAAGGGAAGAAAGAACGGATTTTGGTAATATATTATTGTCTTGAGGATGATTATGATCATGTATGTATATTTGTTTGCATTACTTGTTGTTGATAAAGCATAAGTGGCTTTCCACTCCAAGGGCGTCCGTACATGTGGCGTTATGCTTTAAGTAATAATTTGAGTACGATTAGATAATATAGAATTGGATGATCTTGCTAGTTTGGGTTCAAGATTACTTTAAAGTGATTTGTTCCGCCGTGGAGTCTATGCATAATTACGAGACACAAAAATCGAGAAAGTAGAAGCATGTCACCTAGGGTGTGGATAAAGGAAATAATTGAACTTGGTAAAATACTTTTGAAACTACATAATGGCCGGACTTGGTAGCCTTATGTTGGTGTGCGATGCCAACGGCGCCGGACTTGGTAGCTTCATTGGAGGTGTGTGACTTGGTTATCCGCGGAGAGGAGCCAAGATGTGACACAATGTGCCGGACTTGGTAGCCATTGTGGCCTATAAGCCGGACTTGGTAGCTTATTGGTTATGTGCGTTCACAATGTGCCGGACTTGGTAGCCCATTGTGTCTATTGTGAACTGAGCCTGACGTGGTAGCTGCATTGATTGATTGGGCTTGGTTATCCGCGGAGAGGAGCCAATGCAAGATTTGATAACGTGGCCGGACTTGGTAGCCATTGTGGCCTATAAGCCGGACTTGGTAGCTTATTGGTTATGTGCGTTCACAATGTGCCGGACTTGGTAGCCATTGTGGCCAATGAGCCGGACTTGGTAGCTCATTGGTGTGTGCGTGTGATTTTTGGAAATGATAGATGAGACACAAAACGATGAGTTACGTAGGAGAAACACACGAAAACATGACACCAACGATAGATAGCGAATGCAGATGTGTCATTGTTGTTGTTATTGTTATATTAATGCATGTGCTGTTATGACTCTTTACGATATATGCATGACTTGCTATTTGTAAGTTAAGGGTTAGTGGGTGTTGGATTATTCTATTGAGCTTTCAAGCTCATGGTGTTGCTTTATGTGACCCTGACATATTATACTGGTGGCGACGCTGGTATAATGTGTCAGACTTTTTAGATGAACAAGGGGAGCTGTATACCTTGGAGGCCTTTGGAGCTGAGGAACTTGCTAGGATGGAAGAAGAGAAGGAGCTGTAGATAACCTTAGATATCCATCCCTTTTGTGTAATATAAGAACCCTTCGGGAGTTTATGATGTAATAAAGAGCCAGACTCTCTTTTGTTGTTCAATAAAATGTTATTTAACGTACCCAAAATTCTGGGCGTTACAACTTGGTATCAGAGCTCTAGGCTCAACACTCGGCCATGGGTAGAATGGGTAGCCTTTAAGATAAGTCTTGAGATAAGTTTAAGATAAGTTGACCGTTGCACAAACGTGACTTGAGTTTAAGTTTAGCGTCCCAAATTGGGTGGAATTCTGACAAAACAATCTTCGGATTGAAGTAAGGTGTGGAAATTGGCAGTACCACCGAACTGGGAATTCCCGAACAATTGGATGATGACTTAAATCAAGAATCGAATGTGGAACGTAGCTAAATCCAAGTTTTTCCTTAGTGTTAATTGAACCCTTGTCTTTAAGTCGTGACTAATTGAGGTTTAAACTTTCCTTGTAGATGAGCCAACCGAACCTTTACCAAGTCAACCTACTAGCGGAAGCTCGCCGATTTAGAAACACCATAGAAACCATGACAACCCAACTAATGGAGGATCCCAATTTTCCCTATACTTTTCCCTACATTCATGACTTCTATCAGAAGCATGGTGCCATTCCACTTCCCGAAAATAAGGAGGAAGATGGTGATGAAGCTAGCCCCGTCATAGTCCAAATAACATTTCCCGATGATGAGGAGTTTATAATTGAAGAAGTTGAAGAAGAAACCGGAGATGAGAAGGTTGCCAACAAGGTGACTGAGGAGGGAGAAGTCAGTGGAAGTAAGGATGTCAATGAAGGGAATCTCGAAGAGGACGAGACCCCAAAAGCAGAGGATGCCAATTAGGCGTATCTTAGATAAGTCGAGTAATAATTGTAATCCTTCGGGATGTAGGAAGTTGGAAAATTAGGATCACCCTTGTCTGTTTAAGAGTCCATCTATGTTGTATGCATTTCTATTTCAATAAAGACTTGTAAGATCATCTATGTGTACTTGTTTCCATTTAATGAAAGACTTGTATTTTATACCTATTCGTATACGATTTTCTCTTTACACCTCGAGTCGTAGTAGTATCGTAGCAGGAGTACATAGGATCGTTTCAACTTGTATTAGAAAGAACCTTAGGTCGCTTTTTGCCATTATAGTAGAATTCTATGCTTATGTTTGTAATCCTTTGCTTATTTATGAAAAGCTTATTTTCTTAAAATAAAGAGTATTGTTGTGTGCTATTCAATATTTTGCTTTAGTAAATGAAACCCTTATTACAAAGGACAATTATTTTAGTTGACGCAAGTTGCTAAATGATAGTAATCTTTTTGCTTATCTATAAAAATTTTCTTTGTTACGGGTGTTGTAGCACACTATCGTTAGATAATTTATTATTATTAATTTGGTTCGAAGTCATTTTTGGATAAATATTTTCCCACACCTCCTAAGGAACGAGAGCGGAAACCTGGCACCTAGAGCCGGGCCTACTCCATTCGGCGCGGCCAAAACCGCACCCTCCATCCTCCAATTATCAAAATTTCAAACTCCCAATTATCAAATTTCAACCTCCAACTTCAAAATTTCAAAACTCAATAATTTCCCTCCTCCACTCACCCCTCACCCGGCCTATATGTACCCCACCACCACTTCCCATTTATTTATTCCCTCTCTTGACCTTTTCTCTTCATCTCTCTTACCATCTCATCCCCCAACCCGAACCATGGCCACCCGACGACGAGGATTTCCGGAAGACGCCGCGTTCTGAGAAATCGAGTGAACCGAGCTCACCCTAACGACCCAAGCGCTACGGTTGCAACCCTTCATCTTCCTCCTGTTCTGTGTCGTGCTGGCAATTGGCATGCCACGGTGGTTCGGTAGGAACAACTGTCACGCCCTGTCCCGAAACGACACCCGGAGTGGGCCCGAACCGACACGGCCATGTGGCATTCCGCATAAAAGACAAACAACTAAACGACAACCAAATCAGAAATAGAGTAGAACCCCCAGCGGAAGACTTAACATTAAGATAAACAAGGTGCCACAATAATTACAAACTTGCATTGATACTCAACGTATTTACAAATTTGAAGTCAAAAAGTACTTGACAACATTAGTTACAAAATGAGTTTAGCAAAAATCAGAGCTAGACCCAAGACAACCAACTGGACTACAAACACCAACACTCGATACTAACCAAGTGTCCCCAAAACGTCGACCGGTAGTTGACCAACTCTACGACCACCTGAGACCTGGCAATCCAAAAAGGAAAACCAGAGTGTGTGAGATATAGAATACATTCAATAATATACAACAATACCCGAAGGAACATCTCAATTGAATGTAATTCACACAACTCAGCATAAACACTCAAATAGACAACACACATATAACCACAACACATGCGGTGGCACGTCTGCCACAAACCCATATACCCCAGGAATGGTGTCCCACACACCATGCTCCCAACTACCGGTAATTAGGTGTCATGGCTTACGACACGGTGTGCCTCACACACAAACCTTCGAGTATAATCAACATCCAACACATATGCATATCAATAGCTAAATCTCAAATAGCATGATACACAACCACCACCATGCAATATCCCATTGAACCTATCCATATCAAACACACTCACCTTTATGTCGACCGAAGTATGCCAAACTAAGGTTTCGGCACCTCCTGAATGACTGTACCCAGCCACAAGTTAATTCATATTAGTTATGAATTCAACGAACACTCGACACCAAGTTATAAAGCTAACAAGATGCTAAACGATATCTCATGAATACTAATATGTCCATGTCAACACCTAGAAGTATCCCAAAACAAGCATAAAGTTCATATATGAAATAACTCTTGAAATCGGTTTGTAACTTATGACCAGCTTGACTTATCTTGGCCATAACTTTTAATTAGATCAGAACTAGATCATGAGACCACCACCAACGGAAAGTACGTTCCGAGCACATCAATTTCGATATAAAATTTGCCCAAAACGGAGTCCGAATGAAAAAGTTATGCCCATTTGAAGTTTCGTCAGAAATGCTGATTTTTAACCTTGGTACCGGTACTGCCAAAATCCCAGTACCGGTACCAGCCCCAAAACTCACAAGTTACATCCACTGGACACCTGGTACCGGTACACCCAAAACCCAATACCGATACCACCTGGGTTTTTCAGCAAAATCACAGCTCGAATCTCCTCCGACTCCCAACCTTTTCCTCCACTCAAAACAAGTCTAAAACTCATCAAACTACACCAAATCATGCTCAATCACTAAGAGATTAAAGAGCTACTTAAGAACCACCAAATACATGAATTGATTTCAAGTTCTTAGCACCAAAATAACAAGATTCAAATCTAAGTTTTGGAACATGGATTCCAAGTATTAAAACAAGGAATCTAACAACTTAATCATGAATGAATTCCAACCCCCAAGCATGGAAAACAACAATTAAAACATGAATTCAAGTATAAGAAACATGAATTACCAATTAGAGTCTCAAGAACAAGACAATTGAACCAAATCCTAGCTTTTGCCTTCTCCTCCTCTTCTTCTTCTTCTTCTCTCACACGGTTCCCTCCCTCCCTCTCTCTCTCTCTCTCTCTCTACGTTAGAAGGGTGAAATAAGGGAGGAAATATCTCCCAAAATATCCCCAGGATATTTGATAAAACCTAAGGGAAAAATTATAGCATGCAATTAAACCGTGGACTTACTTATGTTCCACCCATAAATCACCCACAAACCCCTCGAACTTCCGTCTCACACAATTCAACCCATAACATATAATTAGATTAAAAAGTCATTATAATAACGATATATCCGGGACGGGTATTACAACTCTCCCCCCCTTAGAAAATTTCGTCCCGAAATTGGATTACCTGACTAAAACAAATGCGGATACTTTTGTTTCATTGACTCCTCGCCCTCCCACGTTGCCTCCTCAACCTTGTGATTCCGCCACAACACTTTCACGTAAAGTATCACCTTAGAACGTAAAACCTGCTCCTTTCGATCAAGAATCTCAACCGGTGTCTCCTCGTAGGACAAATCTTCACAAAGTTCCAATGGTTCCGAACCTAGAATAAGTGATGGATCCCCCACGAATTTCCGAAGCATAGAGACATGAAACACGTCATGTAGTCGAGCCAACTCAATCGGTAACGCCAAACGATAGGCCGTAACGCCAACTCTTCCTACAATTTCATAAGGACTAATATATCTCGGTGCCAATTTCCCTTTCTTTTGAAAACGAATAACCCCTTTCCAAGGTGAAACACGAATAAATACAAAGTCGCCAATCGCAAACTCTAGATCACGTCTCCGTTTATCCGCATAACTCTTTTGTCGGCTCTGCGCAATTTTCAATCGTTCCCTAATCAACCTAACACTATCAGCTGTTTGTTGTATTAACTCTGGCCCCAACGTTTCTCCCTCTGCAACTTGTTGTTCTCGAGCCAACATACTCCTTTCACCTACATCCTCCCAACATATAGGTGTCCTGCATCTTCTGCCATACAAGGCCTCATCCGGTGGCATGCCAATACTACTCTGGTAGCTGTTATTATAAGCAAATTCCGCCAACGACAAGTTCTCCTCCCATCCGCCACCGAAATCCAGAACACTTGCTCTCAGCATATCCTCTAAAATCTGTATAGTCCGTTCCGACTGACCATCTGTTTGTGGATGAAATGCAGTACTAAATTTCAAAGAGGTTCCCATAGCACGCTGCAGACTAAACCAAAATCTAGAAGTAAATTTCGGATCTCTGTCACTAACAATAGTCATAGGTGCCCCATGTAATCTAACAATCTCGTCAACATATAATTTAGCATATTTATCCGTAGCGTACGTAGTCTTTACCGGTAAGAAGTGAGCCGATTTTGTCAACCTATCAACAATAACCCAAATAGAGTCGTACCCCCCTTTTGAACGTGGCAAGCCTGTCACAAAATCCATCGTCACATGATCCCATTTCCACTCCGGTATAGGTAGATTCTGTAACAAACCCGCCGGTCTCTGGTGTTCAGCTTTCACTCGTTGACAAGTTTCACAACTAGCCACATACTCCGCAATTTCTCTTTTCATACCACTCCACCAAAAATATTCTCTCAAATCACGATACAACTTAGTGCTTCCCGGATGCATAGCATATGCCGAACAATGAGCTTCATCCAAAATTTCCTTCTTTAAAATCATGTCATCTGGCAAACACATTTTCTTTCCAAACAAAATCATACCATCATCCCGAACATTGAACTCAGGCATTTTCCCCTTCACTACACGCTGTCTGAACTCTTGAAAATGAGGATCTTGCAACTGCCCATCTCTGATCCGATCTATAAATAAAGGTCGAATGCTGAAACGAGCTAACAAAGCTCCACCACCCCCCAATGAAAACTCTACCCCAATTTGTTTCAATTCAATGAAAGCTGAAACCCTCGAACACTGTATACAAGCCAATCTTCCTGCTGTCTTTCGACTCAAAGCATCGGCGACCACATTTGCCTTACCTGGGTGATAGCGTATAGAACAATCGAAGTCCTTTATCAATTCCATCCATCGTCGCTGCCTCAAATTCAACTCCTTCTGCGTGAACAAGTATTTTAAACTCTGATGATCACTAAAAATCTCACACGATACTCCATACAAATAATGTCTCCATATTTTGAGAGCGAAAACCACGGCCGCTAACTCCAAATCATGCGTAGGATAATTCTGTTCATGAACTTTCAATTGTCTCGATGCATACGCTATAACCTTACCCCGCTGCATTAAAACACAACCCAAACCTTGCAATGAAGCGTCAGTGTAGACCACCAAATCCTCTGTACCAATCGGAATTGTCAAAACGGGTGCCGATACTAACCGTTTCTTCAACTCAAGAAAACTGCCCTCACACTCTTCAGACCATACAAATTTCACATCCTTCCTAGTCAACTTCGTCATCGGTAAAGCAATCGCAGAAAAACCCTGAATAAACTTCCGATAATATCCAGCCAAGCCAAGAAAACTTCGAATCTCGGAGACACTTTTGGGACTCTCCCAATTAACCACCGCTTCTATCTTTTTAGGATCTACACAAACTCCATCAGCAGAAATCACGTGCCCCAAGAATTCCACACTATCCAACCAGAATGTACACTTGCTAAGCTTCCCGAATAAATGATTGTCACGTAAGACCTGTAGCACGGTACGTAGATGATCCTCATGTTCCTCCTTGGTGCGAGAATAAACCAGAATATCATCGATAAACACGATAACGAAAGTGTCTAAGAATGGCCGAAATACCCGATTCATCAAATCCATGAAAACCGCCGGAGCATTGGTCAAACCGAACGGCATAACCAAAAACTCATAATGACCATACCTAGTACGAAAAGCTGTCCTCGATACGTCACTGTCCCTTACCTTAATTTGATGATAACCTGATCTCAAATCAATTTTGGAGAATACCGTAGCCCCGTACAGCTGATCAAACAAATCATCTATCCTCGGCAATGGATATTGATTCCGAACTGTCACTTTATTCAAATGTCGATAATCTATACACATACGCATGGAACCATCCTTCTTCTTAACAAATAAGACCGGTGCACCCCACGGCGATATGCTAGGCTGAATAAAACCCCGATCTAACAATTCTTTCAACTGCACTTTCAACTCAAGTAATTCTGTTGGTGCCATACGATACGGAGTAATAGATATCGGATTAGTACCTGGCAATAATTCGATAGTGAACTCAACTTCACGATCCGGCACAATACCCAGCAACTCATCCGGAAATACATCTGCAAACTCATTCACAATTGGTATCTCATCTAGTGTAGGTGCTTTCTTCTCGGTGTCAACCACATAAGCAATATAGCCCTTACAGCCCTTACTCAACAAAGATTTGGTCTTAAGTGCCGAAATAATACAAGTAGAACCCACTACTGATTCACCACAGGATTTCACTTCATCGTTATTCGGCAACTGAAATATAACTTCCTCACTAAAGCAATCCATAATGGCATGATACTCCGACAAGAAGTCCATACCCAAGATCACATCAAAGTCAGTCATATCTAAAGGCAACAATTCCACAAACAAACTCTTTCCCCCAACCACCAACTCACAATTTGCATAACTCACATTAATAATAACTATATCACCCACCGGTGTAGCAATAGCTAAAGCAATATTTAAAAGTTTAGCAAGCTTGTCTAAATGTTTAATGAAAGCATTAGACACAAAAGAATGCGTAGACCCAGGGTCTAGCAACACACGTGCATAAGTACTAGAAATAACCAGAGTACCTGCCACCACCCCCGGTGAAGCCTGCGCCCCTTGACGTGTGATCGCAAACACTCTACCCGATGCCGTGGAACCACGGGCTCCTCTACCTCTACCTCCTTGAACACTACCCACCGAAGATGCCGCCGGCGTTGGCGCTCGAGGACATTGTGCCGCCATGTGCCCCAACTCACCACAAGTATAACACTTGATGCTTTTAACTGCACTTGGACAATCCCTCCTCAAATGATCCGTAGACCCACAACTGAAACATTGACGAGACATTGTCGTAGCACCACTCACTGTCTGCCGGTTAGTCTCTTGTCCCGACTTCCCTTTCCACCACCCCATGGAACCCCCTTGTGATTTCCCTACATCTTGAGTTTTGGTAAATTGGGGTTTCTGACCCCCACCCTTGCTATTACTACCTCCGGACTTACCAAACGCCGCACCTTCCGTCTTATTTTTCTTGTATGACTCTCGGTTATTGTTGTAGTCCTGAATATCCTTCCCAACCCTCCTAGCCATTTCCACCAATCGAGCATATTCCTCTTGTTCGTAGGTAGTCAACCTTGTAGACACCTTCGGTGAAAGCCCATTTCGAAATCGCTGACATCTTTTTTCTTCCGTATTCACCAAGTCTGGAGCATACTTTGACAATTTTCCAAACCTAGCTACATACTCTGGAACAGTCATACTGCCTTGCTTCAAGTCAATAAATGCCGCTTCTTGGTCCAATTTCCAACTCTTCGAAAAATAATGTTCATTGAACCCTTTAACAAAATGCTCCCACGTCACCACTCGCGGTATCGCCGGTATAACTTCTGGCAAAGGGGTAGTCCACTGCCTCTCAAACGACTCCCACCAATCTCGAGCATCGCCTTTCAAGCTAAAAGTTGCCAATGTCACCTTTTGTGCATCGGTCACCCCCATGGCATTCAATACCCGCTCCACAGCTTTAAGCCATTCCTCAGCATCACTGGGGTCAATTGCCCCCTCAAACTCCACAGTGAACAGCTTTTTGAACCTTTCAAGTAAACCAGTGCCCGTTCCATGAGTCATTGCCTCCGTAGTCTGCCATTGCATAAGGGTTGCTTGTTGTTCTGCGAGCAAGGCCATGGCTGCAAGAATTCTATCAGCATCCCCTACAACCGGCTGCTGTAAAGGAACTTCAGGTTGGTGAACCTCATTACCACTTGATGCAGCATCCTCGGCATGAACTGTATGCTCCGAAGCCATTTCTCAAATATCTGTTCCAATAACTTTAACAACCAATAGCAAACACAATTTTAGAGATATAACTCACCCGTTAGTCAATGCTATCCCTACACAACAAACACAAAACTCCTATGGTCCACTACTGAACTCCCAACCGACCCCCAACTCAGAGTCTAGAAAGTACTAGCTCTGATACCAAGCTGTCACTCCCCGTCCTGAAACGACACTCGGAGTGGGCCCGAACCGACACGGCCACGTGGCATTCCGCATAAAAGACAAACAACTAAACGACAACCAAATCAGAAATAGAGTAGAACCCCCAGCGGAAGACTTAACATTAAGATAAACAAGGTGCCACAATAATTACAAACTTGCATTGATACTCAACGTATTTACAAATTTGAAGTCAAAAAGTACTTGACAACATTAGTTACAAAATGAGTTTAGCAAAAATCAGAGCTAGACCCAAGACAACCAATTGGACTACAAACACCAACACTCGATACTAACCAAGTGTCCCCAAAACGTCGACCGGTAGTGGACCAACTCTACGACCACCTGAGACCTGGCAATCCAAAAAGGAAAACCAGAGTGTGTGAGATATAGAATACATTCAATAATATACAACAATACCCGAAGGAACATCTCAATTGAATGTAATTCACACAACTCAGCATAAACACTCAAATAGACAACACACATATAACCACAACACATGCGGTGGCACGTCTGCCACAAACCCATATACCCCAGGAATGGTGTCCCACACACCATGCTCCCAACTACCGGTAATTAGGCGGCATGGCTTACGACACGGTGTGCCTCACACACAAATCTTCGGCGGTATAATCAACATCCAACAAATATGCATATCAATAGCTAAATCTCAAATAGCATGATACACAACCACCACCATGCAATATCCCATTGAACCTATCCATATCAAACACACTCACCTTTATGTCGACCGAAGTATGCCAAACTAAGGTTTCGGCACCTCCTGAATAACCGGCTCTTTACCCAGCCACAAGTTAATTCATATTAGTTACGAATTCAACGAACACTCGACACCAAGTTATAAAGCTAACAAGATGCTAAACGATATCTCATGAATACTAATATGTCCATGTCAACACCTAGAAGTATCCCAAAACAAGCATAAAGTTCATATATGAAATAACTCTTGAAATCGGTTTGTAACTTATGACCAGCTTGACTTATCTTGGCCATAACTTTTAATTAGATCAGAACTAGATCATGAGACCACCACCAACGGAAAGTACGTTCCGAGCACATCAATTTCGATATAAAATTTGCCCAAAACGGAGTCCGAATGAAAAAGTTATGCCCATTTGAAGTTTCGTCAGAAATGCTGATTTTTAACCTTGGTACCGGTACTGCAAAAATCCCAGTACCGGTACCAGCCCCAAAAACTCACAATTAACGTCCACTGGACACCTGGTACCGGTACACCCAAAACCCAGTACCGGTACCACCTGGGTTTTTCAGCAAAATCACAGCTCGAATCTCCTCCGACTCCCAACCTTTTCCTCCACTCAAAACAAGTCTAAAACTCATCAAACTACACCAAATCATGCTCAATCACTAAGAGATTAAAGAGCTACTTAAGAACCACCAAATACATGAATTGATTTCAAGTTCTTAGCACCAAAATAACAAGATTCAAATCTAAGTTTTGGAACATGGATTCCAAGTATTAAAACAAGGAATCTAACAACTTAATCATGAATGAATTCCAACCCCCAAGCATGGAAAACAACAATTAAAACATGAATTCAAGTATAAGAAACATGAATTACCAATTAGAGTCTCAAGAACAAGACAATTGAACCAAATCCTAGCTTTTGCCTTCTCCTCCTCTTCTTCTTCTTCTTCTCTCACACGGTTCCCTCTCTCTCTCTATCTCTCTCTCTCTCTCTCTCTCTACGTTAGAAGGGTGAAATAAGGGAGGAAATATCTCCCAAAATATCCCCAGGATATTTGATAAAACCTAAGGGAAAAATTATAGCATGCAATTAAACCGTGGACTTACTTATGTTCCACCCATAAATCACCCACAAACCCCTCGAACTTCCGTCTCACACAATTCAACCCATAACATATAATTAGATTAAAAAGTCATTATAATAACGATATATCCGGGACGGGTATTACAACAACCGTCTTCGCAGCTTCTGGTACTGCGTTCTCGCTGTGACCGTCGCCCTCGAGGTGTTCATAAGGGAATACGAACGTTGCTTGATCCAAGCTTTCAATGATAGATGGTAGGCCGAGGCGTAGCAATGGCACCATCGCCATTATTATCTGCTTTTCCTTACTTTTTCTTGTATCTAATGATGCCGTTAGCTGTGTAATATAATGATCTTTTCTAACTCAAATTTTATTTGCTTGTCTACCACAATCTGTCTTGTTCATTGCATGCTAGCACCAGTAACAAACCCCTAAGATCGAGTAAGACAATATCATCACCATTTCGGGAAAGTTTAGCCGTTAGTCTAAGTGTGTAGTGAGTGCGGACTAGAAATAGCCAACCTACGCCTAACCTGCGACTTAAGTGTGACTTGCTTCTTTTAAGGGGGATAGACGACGATTCAAGGACCAGTATAGCGACTTTGTCAAATCGGTAGACACGCACCAATTTCGAGGACGAAATTATTTTAAGGGGGATAGGTTGTAACGACCCTGATTTTTGGTCAATAAAAATTTCGCTAAAAATTTGAATTTTATTTTAATACTTGGATTTCATTTTAACATCCAAAAATCGGTCGTTATCGACTTATAAAATTTTGTTATTATATTTGAAAATTCTTTATTTATTTTATAAATCCCTTTTTGCGATTAATAATCCGTCATAATTAGGTTTATGACTTAGGAGATTGGAATTCATCGCCCGGGCATTAAGGTCATTTTCTAAAGACGAGTATGCCTATTAAGACCTTGGTATAGTTACTTGGTAATTGTAGTAAAATCCTAGAATTTATTTTCTCGGCTGGAAATCCTACATGGCAACCGATTAGCTAGCAACCCTAATTACCGTTTGGCTTAGTTACATTTCCCTAACCTAGAGTGTTGCATCGATGCCGAAGTGGTTAGTAGAAATTTTTGGTCTTTGTCGTAACCGTCGGCTTGACCGCCTTGCTTTGGCTTGGCTAGGCTGCCTAGGCATCGGTCATTTATTAGAGCTGCCTCGCCAGGCATCGGTCTCTGTCGGGCTGCCTCGCGCAGCATCGGCTTGTCGAACTGCCTTGCCTTAGCGTCGGCTCACTGTCGCGCTCGCCTCGGCGTCGGCTCATTGTCGCGCCTGCCTTGCCTTGGCGTCGGGTCATTGTCGGGTCTGCCTCGCCAGGCATCGGGTCATTGTCGGGTGCCTCGCCTGGCGTCGGTCCTTTGTCGGGTTGCTCGCCTGGCGCCATCGGGTTACGCCTTGGCGTCGGTCGCGCCTTGCTTTTGCCTTGGCGTTCCTGGGCTGCCTTGCTCTTAGGCGCCATTGGAGTTACGCCTTGGCGTCGGGTTGCACCTTACTTTTGCCTTGGCGTTCTTTGGTGCCTTGCTCGCTTGGCGCCATTGAGTTACTGCCTTGGCATCGAGTCACGCCTTGCTTTTCCCTTGGCCACCGCGGCCTGCCAGCTCACCGGGCTGCCTTGGCCTCTGCAGCTCTGGGTGCCTTAACCTTGTTGCCACGGTGCTTTGCCCAGCGCTAGCAGCTCTGGTGCCAGCCTTTGTTTAGCCATTTGCTTTGGCCACCGCAGCCTGCTTGCCGCCGGCTGCCTTAGCCATTGGTGCTTTGGCCACCGCAGCTTTGCTACGTGCCTTGGCCACGCTCACACTTTGCCTTGGCGTTTGGCACCGTCGGGCTTTAATATTCCGTTATTGGGCAATTTCCTACTAAATAAAACCAAAATACCACTCGAGCAATGAAAGCCTAGATTAAGTATCGTTAGTCTTTAACCGATTAGTTAGGATAGCCTAATGCCCTTTTAACCTAATCACTTGGATTCCAAATCTAATTAGGTTGCCCTAACCCTAGATGGACCATTTTACCCTTATTGTCCTTTATCCATTGGACGATAGATGCTAGGGTGATTTTTATCCGTTGGATGATAAGTTCTAGGAAAATCTTTATCCATTGGTTATTACATGCTAGGAAGATCTTTGACTATTGGACAATAGTTGTTAGGGAGAAGACCAAGTTTGACTAGTAGTTGGAATAGTCTAGCATTGTACTTCATGATGACTTTCTTTGGACCATTGGTTATTACATGCTAGGGTAATTGTTAGACCCATGGACAATAACCATTAGGGAAATCATTATCCCTTGGATAATAGCATTGTCCAATATTCCCATGGGATTCTTGGTGAAAGATATGATAGTACTTTCTCCTACAAAAAGAATAATCATAAGCCATGTGTGCATTTAAGTAGTCTTGTCCTTACCTTCCTTGTTCTATCCATAAATGTGTATATATATATATATATATATACATACATAGAAGTACTTTGACCAAGAGAGAGAGAGAGGGACGGATGAGAGGAGAGAATGAGGTGCATGCATTGTACTTTGACAACTATTGAACAAGTTGCACTTGTTGTTGTACTTTGGCTTGACAAGACAAGACTATGAAACAAAACTATGGGAGAGGAGAGAGAGAGAGTGGCCGAATAGGGAGAGGGAGAGTGAGGTGTATGTGAGTTGTATTTTGACATGTGGGTGTACTTGGAACACTATTAACCTAGTTGGCAATTGGTTGGAGTACTATAGCATGACAAGACTAGTCCATAGAGCACATCCATGGGGGAGAGAGAGAGAGATAGTGGCCGGCCAAGTGGAGTGAGGGAGAGAGCTTCATTTGCCTATAAATAGCACCCCATACTTTCATTCAACTCACACCTCCAAGCATAGCTCTTCTCTCTAAAATCTCTAAGAAACCAGTTTCTAGACAGCCTACTGTCCTCCGAAAAACTCCATTTTTTCTCCGGGCGAAAGTCATTTCTAGGAACAACGACCTCCACGAAAGTCATAGAACACTTCGAGAGCTTCAGTTTAGACCCAAGAACCATCCCAAACGGTCAAGAGATGATCAAGATATTGACCTCCAAAGTTCAGTGAAAAATCTGGAAATTCCATTCCAGACAGCTCACCGTCCACTTTCTTATCCCCATTTTTCTCCGAGCGAAAGTCGTTTCTAGGAATAACGTCCTTCACGGAAGTTGTAGAAAATTTTGAGGTCTTCGTTTTAGACTCAAGAACGATCCTATTCGGCCCAGTTTTGACCGAGTTACTGCCATCCAAAGTTCGGTCCAGATTTGAGAGTTTCACTGCCCGTAGAAATTTTCAACTAGCTTATTCGGCCCCGACTAGTTTCGGATTAAGGTAGACTACTCCAACCCCGCTATCTCTAAGTATATGTAGTATACTTTCTTCGTAAGACTAGTTGATTGCATGATCTTGTAGAGTATCCTTACTCTCTACCCCTAAGTATAGATAAGATGTGTGTTGAGCTTTTCAAACTATTTCTTTAAGAAAATAAAATTAGTTGAATGATTTAGCTTGTAGAACTTTCTTGGTAAAAGTACGTAGTTTACTTTGATCTTATGACTACTTGATTGCTCGATCTCGTAGTAGTTGCTTATTCATGTACGAACTCGTCAATAAACATATGTTGTTTTGAAAATTCCACAAGGGAAGAAAGAACGGATTTTGGTAATATATTATTGTCTCGAGGATGATTATGAGCATGTATGTATATTTGTTTGCATTACTTGTTGTTGATAAAGCATAAGTGGCTTTCCACTCCAAGGGCGTCTGTACATGTGGCGTTATGCTTTAAGTAATAATTTGAGTACGATTAGATAATATAGAATTGGATGATCTTGCTAGTTTGGGTTCAAGATTACTTTAAAGTGATTTGTTCCGCCGTGGAGTCTATGCATGATTACGAGACACGAAAATCGAGAAAGTAGAAGCATGTCACCTAGGGTGTGGATAAAGGAAATAATTGAACTTGGTAAAATACTTTTGAAACTACATAATGGCCGGACTTGGTAGCCTTATGTTGGTGTGCAATGCCAACGGAGCCGGACTTGGTAGCTTCATTGGAGGTGTGTGACTTGGTTATCCGCGGAGAGGAGCCAAGATGTGACACAATGTGCCGGACTTGGTAGCCATTGTGGCCTATAAGCCGGACTTGGTAGCTTATTGGTTATGTGCATTCACAATGTGCCGGACTTGGTAGCCCATTGTGTAGATTGTTAACGGAGCCGGACGTGGTAGTTTCATTGATTGATTGGGCTTGGTTACCCGCGGAGAGGAGCCAATGCAAGATTTGATAACGTGGCCGGACTTGGTAGCCATTGTGGCCTATAAGCCGGACTTGGTAGCTTATTGGTTATGTGCGTTCACAATGTGCCGGACTTGGTAGCCATTGTGGCCAATGAGCCGGACTTGGTAGCTCATTGGTGTGTGCGTGTGATTTTTGGAAATGATAGATGAGACACAAAACGATGAGTCACGTAGGAGAAACACACGGAAACATGACACCAACGATAGATAGCGAATGCAGATGTGTCATTGTTGTTGTTATTGTTATATTAATGCATGTGCTGTTATGACTCTTTACGATATATGCATGACTTGCTATTTGTAAGTTAAGGGTTAGTGGGTGTTGGATTATTCTATTGAGCTTTCAAGCTCATGGTGTTGCTTTATGTGACCCTGACATATTATACTGGTGGCGACGCTGGTATAATGTGTCAGACTTTTTAGATGAACAAGGGGAGCTGTATACCTTGGAGGCCTTTGGAGCTGAGAAACTTGCTAGGATGGAAGAAGAGAAGGAGCTGTAGATAACCTTAGATATCCATCCCTTTTGTGTAATATAAGAACCCTTCGGGAGTTTATGATGTAATAAAGAGCCAGACTCTCTTTTGTTGTTCAATAAAATGTTATTTAACGTACCCAAAATTCGGGCCGTTACACACCGTCTATTTGAGAACAAGCATCAAGCCCTCAACTTAGCTCGTGAAGAAAGGAATCGGAGGATAGTTTCTTTTAGTAGAAATTCATTAGAGATTGTACTCATATAATGCAAATTTAATACTCCTATAAAACATTCCTTGCTCATTTTTCTGTCTTTAATTTTGGACATCACATTAATTTCGATGTGATCATATTCACATACTGGAGCTTGCACCACATAATGTAGATCCAGAATCTACAATTGTATGTAATGATAATGTTGAGGAGTGTTGTAGGTGGGTATGTACACTAGGGTGTATACCTTCTTTAACCATGTATGGAGGAATACTTATCGTTCCAATTTTCTATCGGATGTCCCCAAATACGTACCGTGTTGAATCATAGAGAATTTTCTAGCCACAAGATACAGTGGGATAACGCGAAGTTTTGTGAGAAAAGAAAAGAATATGATTTACCATGAAATGTGATCACCATTTTTCGTGAGAAATGCTAAGAAATACTGTAAGAAGCAAAGCAGCCCTTGTATGGAAGAATACCCTGTGGAAGATTGAACAAGGTGTCTTTCAGGAATCAAAAGACTGAAGGTTACAATGGTATTAGATCAATACTGGGGTGAGTGAGTTTCTGCATTGGTCTTATGCTTTTTGCTAATGATGTTGGAAATGTTGTTGATTCCCATTTATACCTTCTGCTGCGAAGTTTGGTGCTCCTACTCTGGTGGTGCTTGTCATCTGGAATCCTAATGTTCTTGCTGCAGCGTCTTTGTTGGATCCTGCTCCTATTGCTGTTGTTCTTTAATTTGTAATGCTGAGCTATCATTTATTCCTTATGTTGTGAAGTATATAGTTGTTGTCATGCTCATGTTGTTGCAGTGAAGATGGATGCTCCTTTCTGCAGTGTTTCTAGTTCTTGTAGTGAGGTATTTTTGTCGATCCTTAGTTGCTGTTGTTCTTTGTTCAGAAGATGTGAGAGATGGTTCATGTTGCTGCTTATTGGTGCAATTTGTTAAGGCAAACTTTTCGAGTCAAGTCAATTCAGATTATTACAACTTTTGATTGCTTAGTTCTTTGCCGCACACAGGAATATAGGGACTGTAACTTCTCTCTCTCTCTAAAAACCAAAACCCTAGAGCTCAACCTTTTCCGCCATTGCCTGGGGGTGAGACGCCCTCTTCCCTCCTCCCTTGCGCTCCCGATTATTTTCCCCTCCCCAATTCTTCCTTTTCGGCTGTTGTTTTCATCTTTTGGTCTTCTTCCCTGTCCTCTCATCGGTGACCGTCAGATTTTTTCCTCTTAAGGTAACCGGTTTGGCTTAACGGCAAGGTCGTCGTTCGATGACGGGGGCGGCGTTGAAGCCAGTGAGTCCACCCACCATGCTTCTACTCCTGGGTAGTCATGATTTGGGCTTAACGGCAAGCGGTGGCTCGTGTAATGTGCGGATCTGTTTCGAGGCTATTCTTGGGCGTTTGTGGGCGGCGACAACATTTGGTACCATCGCGGTTGGTTTGCTCAGGTCGTTTGTGGGAGCCGAATCGCTTGTGTCTTGGCGGTCATTGTTGGGTTTCCAGCTACGTATGGGGCTTTTGACGGCGGGTGCTATTTGCTGGAGTTTGGTGGTTGTTCGTTCTGGGGCTAGTCTTGGGTGATCGGTGGTGCCCGGGTGAATGGCCGGCAGTGGTTTTCTGGTAGGGTTGGGGAAGGTGTGGTTTTGCTGGGCTTAGCCTATGTTATTTATGGGCTTTGCTTTCTTGGGCTTGGCCTATGTTTCCTATGTGCCTTGCTTCAAAGGTTTGATGGTGGGGTTCGGCTGGTGGTGGTAGTGTTTTTGGTGGTGGCAATAGGTTGTGGAGGTTGTCGTGGTGGTGGTTGTGCGGGTGTGGCGTTGGGCTTGACTAAAAGGGTGGTGTTGGTGGCGGTGGGTGTGTTGTGGTGGGGTGGTCGGGCCGTTCTCCGGGGTAGCAACATGGGCTTGTTCCCTGGGCTCCAGGGACAGTAGTGGTAGTAGCCCGTCTCACTCCAAGTAGCCGCAGTTGGTGGTGGGTAGGGTTGCTGTTTAGGCTGACCCATGTTGTCCATGGGTTGGTCTCCGGGTAGACATATGTTGTTTATACGATATGCCTTTTAGTTTGGGAAAATGACGGTCAATGACGTGTTTTGATAATTAATACCTGTCAAGAACATTTTCAGCATTAACAAATGTTCTCAGCATGTTTTTGGTGGGTATTAATTATCAAAATAAGTCATGGGTCATCATTTTCCTTTTAGTTTTTGGGTTTGGGTTTCCGTGTCTCGGGCTTAATTGTTGTATTTGGGTTTTTGAGTTTCTAGTGGGCTTTATTGTATATTTCTACCTTTTTAGACCCATTTGGTAATCTGGACTTGGTCCATTGGGTACTCTACTCATTTCTTACAAACTTTTGAAATCATTTTTTCTTATCAATAAGATTTTTGCTTCGTTGTTAAAAAAAAAAAAGTTCTTTGTCGCACACCAAAACCTTTTGCATTCAGTGGGAAACTCAGGGCTTGTTTGATAACCTAAATTCAGCACTTATACTGAATCAATTAAGTAATAACTGATTCAAGTGATTCAGTAGGTTTGATAACCATATTTTACATTACTTAACAAATTAAATACCACTTAAAATATAAGCTAAAAAGTTGAAAAAAATAAGTAGCTTTGAGCTACTTAATTCTGGCTGAATTTTTGTGTACTTACATTTAACTATCATACAACAACCACAACCACTGCCACCAACAGTTCCACCACAACCACAACCACTCCCACCAACACTTCCACCACAACCACCACCACCTTCACCACTCCACCACCAGCACTACACCACCACCACCAGCTCCACCACCACCTACACCACTCCTCCTCCACCACCACTCCACCACCGCCACCACCACTTCACCACCACCACCACCACTCCTCCACCACCACTCTACCACCACCACCACTACCATCACTACACCACCACCACCGCTCCTACCACCTCTACCACTCTACCACCACTCCACCACCATCGCCAATCCACCACAACTATTATCACTACACCACCACCACTCCCACGAACCACTCCACCACCATCACCACTCCACCACCACTATCATCACTACACACCACCACCACCACCACTCCCATGTACCACTCCGCCACCAACACTACACCACCACTCTACCACCATCATCACCACCTCCACTACTCCACCACCACCACTTCACCACCACCACTCCTCCACCATTATCAGAAGTATATTGTGATTGTTAGTAAATTAAGAGAGAATTGGAACAAAATTAATTCATTGTTTTTTTAATTCAGTACTTAATATATTTATCAAACAGTTTTTCAGCTTAAAAATTTCAGCATTCAGCTTTCAGCTTTCAGTTTTCAGTTTTATCAAACAACCCCTCACTCTGTCCCTATCAATATTGGTTTACAAGAAGGCTAAGCAGACCAAGACCGCGACAGTTACACCGGTTGAAGGTTCGCTACCTGAAGGATCCCAAGTGCATGCGGTCGTTTCTGTTTGTGTATCTTTTACAATTTCTCATTCATTTTAAGTTTTATCCATCCAAATAAGTAATAAGATTTTGTTTCTTTTCCGTTTGTCAAACTTAATCCCATATCGCAATGGGAATAATCAAAATCAATAATCAAAATATTTCACGTCAGCATTTGATTATTCATTTAGTTCATAATCAAACTTAACAACCTCTATCTCCACATTGGTTATTTTTACATCCCTAACAAAAAAAATCCCAAAATACACAATGCACCTATGTCCAATCGCAAACGAGTTTCAATCACGCATCCGATCACACCAAATAATTCATCTCGATGAGACGATTCCAATGAGGGGTGTTTTTGAGTTATTGAGTTTTGAGTTTCCTTACTGGGTTTGGTTATTGAGTTTTGGTTATTGGTAAAAGTTGTTAAGTTTGGTTATGGAATGAGTGGAATTTGATTATTTGCTAAAAGACTTGTAACTTTGCTTATTACAATGTAAGGTATTTTTTGAGCATTATTGTTAAATTTGCTTATTCACATCAATTTGATTATTACAATGCGGATGCTCTTAGATACCCACATGCAATTGATGAAGGCCCAATCCATACACGACAATTTGATCCAGTGGGTCTAAATCTGAGCTGTAACTGTTCCACATATCGAAATTTATTTGAATCATTTCATGGCAACTACCCTATGATTCAAATCCATGATTGCTAGGACTAGCAATGGATCGGATTACAGCTAATTAATTACCTTCCGTCTAGAAAAGGCGCTTCTTATTCCCGTTAAGGATAAAAGCGGAAATTTAATTACCGCAAGATCTGGTTATAAGTCGAAACCACTTTTTCGCCCCCGTTTGAGCACTTTTGAGTTTTGATTTCTGAGCCAATCCGCCTTCCCTCCCACTTTTGCTTCTACAAATTCCCGCCACACCAAATCCTAACCTTTGCTCTTCCTATCCAAACAAATTGTGCTATTACCACACACAATTACACAAACTCTCTCATGCATCAAACATGGGGCCCCACACACTCGGTGCAGTGTAAAATGTGGTTATCAAACATACTTAATCTTTTAAGAGGCTCTTAATCTTTTAAGCAATATAAAATATAGTTATCAAACCTACTTAATTACTTATTACTTAATTCATTAAGTACTGAATTTGGATTATCAAACAACCCCTAAATTAAACGACGAAATATCTTTAAATCAAGTACAAAACTAAATTTAAAACATAGAATTTATGACATTAATTCTTCAAGATTTTCCACTTCATTTTGTTGGGTGCCAACAAAAAAACAAAAGATTTTCCACTTCATCTAGTTGCTCTCTAAGAGACATTTCAGATGTGTAACTCACCTAATTTTGTGTGTTAATGTATCCCTATCAATACTTTGATTTTTCCATGTGCATATATATAGATCCGGTATGGTTATTTCGGATTAGATGATGAAAAACTGGCTCAAACCGAATTTTTTGGTTTGGCAAAATCTCAGATTTGACTTAACCGCGCGTTTACCTTTAGAAACCAAACCAAATCACCGGTTTGGTCTGATTTTCGGTTTTTGGTTCTGTTTATTGGTTTTTATTTTCACCCCTACTTTTTTTTTTTTTGGGTAACCGAGGAACAACTTTGTAGCCGAGCCACTATTGGACCCGACTGCGCAATCCAGGCCTTGGGGGAGACTATCACAGCAACCCACCGCCATGGCCCCCCACTTAAATCATGGTTTGTGTAACGCCCCTGATTTTTGGGTACGTTAAATAAACATTTTATTGAATATCAAAAGAGAGTCTGGCTCTTTATTACATCATAACTCCCACTGGAGACCAATACTTACACAAGGGAGGATCTAGGGTTCCTAACTACAGCTCCGCCTGCGGCTTCATCCTAGCCAGCTCCTCAGCTCCAAAAGCCTCCAAGGTATACTGTTTATCTTGATCATCTACAAAATCTGACACATTATACCAGCGTCGCCACCGATATAATATGTCAGGGTCACCAAAGGTAACACCGTGAGCTACAAGAGCTCAGTAGAATAATCCTATACCCGCTAGCCCATAAATTACCAATATCAGAGTAAAAGAGCAGCATATCAACTCTTGAACAAGCAGCGGAATAATACATACATGTTTAACAAGGCATTAACAATGACACATGCACATACAATTCTATCGTTGGTGTCGGTGATATATGAGTTTCTCCTACGCGACTCGTCGTAGACTGTGTCACCATATTCATCAATGTTTTCGAAATCCTTTTTACTTCCAAATCAACATTTTGAAAATCACATTTAACACACCCAACCTCGGTTCCGCCGCGCCGGGTTCCCGAGTATCCTCACAATGATTCCGCTGTGCCGGGTTCCCATTGGCACACATTTGCAAATCATTTTTTACACACCTAACCTCGGTTCCGCCGCGCCGGGTTCCCGAGTATCATCACAATGGTTCCGCCGCACCGGGTTCCCATTGGCACACATTTGCATTGGCTCCTCTCCGCGGATAACCAAGCCACACACCCAACCTCGGTTCCGCCGCGCCGGGTTCCCGAGTATCCTCACAATGGTTCCGCCGCGCCGGGTTCCCATTGGCACACAACACACACACACACACACTCACATAATGCACCCCATATTTGGTCATTATGTAGTTTCGAAAATATTTCATCATTTGTAACACGCATTCCCACAATGGGCAAGTCCGGCCACATTGCATTTTCAAAACACACCTTGTCTTTAACCCTTTTTATCCATATCAACCACACCCTAGGTGTCATGTTTCTATTTCTCGATTTTCGTGTCTCGTTTTCATGCATAGACTCCGCGGTAGGACTTTCTCATCATAAACCATTTAAATCATTCACTGTAATCTAAACTAGTAAGATCATGCAAGCAATCTTATAAACAAACTCATCACCATCCTTATACAACCACAAGTAATGCAACAATATGTAAACAAACTCATAATCCTCTAAAAGATCAAAATACGAATACTTCAAATAAAGCTTTTGATTTCTCTTGTTTTGAAATCCGTTCTTTCTTTCTTTGTGGAAAGTTCAAAAAGACCACATATGTTTATTGACGTGGAAATCATTTGTTCAACATGGTCATACTTTCAATAGTAAGAAAGGTTTACTTCCAACATTCATTCGACGTCAAGGTTCGTACCATATTTTTAAAGTTCAAGACAATCTACGTTTATTTTAACAACATAACTAGGGAAAATGAGTTCAGATTAATCTACATATACTTAGGATTAACGAGTAAAGGAGAATCTACATATACTTAAGGTTAGGAAGTATAGGAAAAATCTACAAGATTGTATCTTCATTTCAAGATTTTTGTAAAACAAGCTTTCTAATAATTTCACTTGCCTTATCATAAGCAAACATAACTTAAAGTTATACTAGGGAAGATGAGTATAGATTAATCTACCTTGATCCGAAATTAGTCGGGGCCGAATAAGCTAGTTGGAAAGTTTTACGGCGTTGAAACTTGCAAATCTGGACCAGACTTCGGATGGCGATAACTCGGTCAATATTTGGCCAAATGAGGTCGTTCTTGAGTCTAAACCCAAGATCTCGAAATTTTCTATAACTTTCGTGGAGAACGTTATTCCTAGAAACGACTTTCGCTCGGAGAAAAATGGGGATAAGAAAGTGGACAGTGAGCTGTCTGGAATGGAATTTCCAGATTTTTCACTGAACTTGGGAGGTCGATATCTTGGTCATCTCTTGACCGTTTGGGGTGATTCTTGGGTCTAAACTGAAGCTCTCGAAGTGCTCTACAACATTATCGAAGGAAGTTGGTGCTAAAAACTGGCTTAAGCAGGATAAAAATGAGGTTTTTCGACTGGACAGTGGGCTGTCTGGAAAAACAGGAAGGGTTTTTAGAGAGAGGATGGAGCAATGCTTTGAGGTGTGAGTTGAATGAGAGTGAGGGCTGCTATTTATAGGCAAAATCAGACCTCTTCCTCTTCCCTCCAAGGCCTGCCCCCCCCTCCCTCTTCTTCTCCCATGGATTTGCTCCATGACTTGTCATTTTCCTGCTTGAAAGCATGGCATAGCTTTCCTTCACTTGTCAATCCATCTTCTTAGGCTTTAAGGCTAACAACCTAGGTCATCATGAAGGGTTTCATGGCTGGTCTCATCCTAGAAAGGGTTTTGCTTGGATGAAAGCACAAGAATCATAGGCTAGGTAGTACTTTGGAAGACTAGGATGGGTTGGCATGGTCATAAATAGGCTTAAGGCTATGTGGTGGCATATATACACTCCATCTTTCTCCCCCTCCCAACCGGCCAGCCCTCTTTCTCTCTCTTTCTCTCTCCTTGTGTTGTCAAATCATGCTTGGTGGCATGCCAAGTAATGTCACTTTCACTCTTTAGGCTAAATGGGCATTAGGCTATTCTAACTAATTGGTTAAAGACTAACGATACTTAATCTAGGCTTTCATTACTCGAGTGGTATTTTGGTTTTATTTAGTAGGAAATCGCCTAATAACAGAATATTAAAGCCCGACGGTGCCAAACGCCAAGGCAAGGCGTGAGCGTGGCCAAGGCAGCTCGCTAGCAAAGTGGTGGCCGAGGCAGCCCGCTAGCAAAGCGGTGGCCGAGGCAGCCCGCTAGCAAAGCGGTGGCCAAGCAGTGGCCAAGGCTGCCCGCTAGCAAAGCGGTGGCCAAGGCGGCCCGCTAGCAAAGCGGTGGCCAAGGCGGCCCGCTAGCCAAGCAGTGGCCAAGCGGTGGCCAAGGTGGCCCGCTAGCAAAGCGGTGGCCAAGGCGTAGCCCAGGCAAGGCCAGAACATGGCAGCCCAGCAATGCCAAGGCAAAAGCAAGGCGCGACCAAACGCCAAGGCAGAACCCGATGGCGGCTAAAGCAGAGCAACCCGACAGTGACCCGACTCCTAGGCGAGGCAGGCCCGACAGTGACCCGACGCCAAGGCAAGGCAGGCCCGTCAGCGAGCCGACGCCAAGGCAAGGCAGGCCCGGCAGTGAGCCAACGCCAAGGCGAAAGCAAGGCGCGACAGCGACCCGATGCCGAGGCAATGCAAGCCCGATGCCAAGGCGAAAGCAAGGCGCGACAACGATCCGATGCCAAGGCAAGGCAGGCTCGACGGCGACCCGACGCCAAGGCAGCCTAGCTAAGCCAAAGCAAAAGCAGTCAAGCCAACGATCAAGGCAAAGACCAAATTTTTTTCTACTAACCACTCCGGCATCGATGCATCACTAAGCCAAACGGTAGTTAGGGTTTGCTAACTAATCGGTTAAAACTAACTATACTTGCCATGTAGGATTTCCAACTGAGAAATATAATTTAAAGATATTATTTACTTACTAGGAAAAATATACGAGTATGTTTACAAGTATACTAGTCATGGGAAAAGGACTAAATTGTCCGGAGTAAAATGATTCAATTTTACAAGTTTCAAATCTAATTATGACGGATTATAAGAATTTAAAAGAAATTTTTAAAGCAATCCAAGTAAATAAAAAAAATTCAAATATTTAACGAAATTTTTATTTACAAAAAATCATGGTCGTTACAGTTTGCCTCCAGGGGGAATCGAACCCTGCTTTGTTGCAAGCGCAGGTTCGACCTTACCATGTTGTATGCTTGACTTTTGAATAAATTAAAAGAAACGAACCGGTTCGGATATCCGAATACGAATTTGAATTGACTTAAATGGGTTTGCAAAAACCATATTCGGATTGGATTTTTCTTTTTGGAATATGAGCCTGTCAAATTCGGATTGAGTCTGGTCCATTGATTTTTTTTTTTGGCCAATATTGTATATATCAGACTATCAGTGAGGGTTAGCGGGTTAATAGGTTAGTCAACAGGAGATTCAGAAGACGTCTATAGACTTGAACCCCAAACGCCTCTCATGAGACTCAAACCTTGGTCCATTGATTGGCTTGGTGATTGTCAGTATAAATGAAACGAAAGGAATTTACTGAAGGAAATGAAGAAAATATATGCGTAGAGGTCGTGACATAGAAGCTAGAGCCATGCCAAATACAACATTGTGATTTGTGATAAATACAACAGCCTCTTTCCCAGGGGGAAGGTCAAGTTTCTCAGCTCTTAGAAGCAGAAGGGCTACAAATAGGGTATAACTAACTATCTAAGTTTGTGTGCATTTTTTTTTTTCCTGACGCTCAACGGTGTCTGCGTCAGCTTCCGTGCATCTCGGTTATTCCCCTCCTCGGTCCGGTCAAAGGCAGGTCATCTATGCCAGAAATATGGGATTCACAAGAAATTTCTCTCTTGCAGTCTAATCCCAAGAAAGGTTGCGAAGTTTTGAATTTAGAATGTTTGGGTTTACAGCCCTTCCTTTTTTCTATTTTGGGTACTTCGGAAAATAGCTCATTTCTATTGACACTTGAGCTACTCTGAGTTATCTAGGTTTGTACTTGATTAATTAGGTGCAGTGAGCCCCCGTTTTTAAGTGTGCTTTCCTAAATTAAATCGTGTGTAGATTTGGCACCCAATCTATGAGCTAGCTCCAACCTTTATAATCTCTCACTTATTTTTTCCCCTGGTTTGCATTGTAATTAATTTGGTCTTTGAATTCGATTAACGTTAGATATTTCTGATAGTTAAGCATGCAACAGAAACAAGTAAAGTATTATTTTTGAAATATGTTTCTTTTTTCTGGCTATGTACCGATATCCCACACCTTGTTTGATGACTTAACCTGAAATACGAAGATAATCGAGGGTAATTTCTATAATGCGAATGCTCGAATGAATAAACATATGAAATAGTATATCTTTTAAACGTGTTTATTACATTTGACGAGTATTCTTGTTTTTCTCACACACATATATGGTTCACTCATAAAATATAAAAATGACAAATTAAACAAATAATAAAACATGAAGACTTATGTCTTCATTTCCACACATATAACAAAGGTATATATATATTGAGCAATATCCGAAAACAATTCCTCAAGGTTTAGGGTTATCTTGACCGCCGGAGGAACACAAGTTTGAACTGAAAGTATGATAATTGATGTACCGGCTAGGCGCAGAAGAGTGTCGAAACCCTTTAGGTAAGCAACTCTTGACGTTTGATCCACTTCCAAAGTAGTCGTGTTGTCCGCGGCCTCCTACGGGCTTGAAGGCCGCGTAGTCTTGTGGCTTTGACACAAGGGGCCTTGTGGCAGTAACAAATCTAGAAATGGTGGTTGGCGGTGGGGTTAGGAGGAGGAGGAGAAGGTGGAGAATGGCCTTGAATAGGAGGAGAGTTGTGCTAGACATTTGAGAAGGCTTTTATTTTTGCTAGCTAGCTTTTGGTTTAGTCGTGGAGGGATGGTACAATGGTTTGTCGATGAAGGGCTAGCTTAAATAGGCTCGTGAGGCCCGTACAGTAGTTGTCAAGACCAGCTCATACATAGTTAGCAAAAGGGATTCCCTTGTGTTTATTGACTTCTAGTGGTTGAGTTTAGTTGCTTTTCAAGCTTTACTTTTGACTATGCAAGTGAGGATGCCCGTGCGCTTCATTACTATTTTGATTTTTCTTTCTTTCAAAGTCGAATTCCTTCACAACTCCTTAATTCGTGATCAACTTTGCCAAAATGTAAATTAATAGGAGTATATGTTTTCCTCAAGGTTTATGATGGTACATATATTGGTACTAACACCATAAAAAAAAGAATTTTTTAGTAATCCAAAACCTGCTTCATCAATTGCAATTTTGTGTCGCGTATATATGTTGTTGTACCGTAAACCCAGAACCCTTTATTACAAACATTTTGCAAAAGGATTTCGCTCGCAAGGAGCGTGTCCCAAAGGGTTTTGCTCTTAAAAAGAATCAAACCGGAGATCAATTGTCCTGAATTGATTACAACGGTCTCAGAATTGAATTCTTGTGGAGCATGAAGGCCCCTCCTATTAATGAATATATATATATATATATAATCCCCCTTTTTTTGTTGTACACATTTTTTCGGATACTATCTAGAAATTTCAAAGTGTTGTTTCATGTGTGAGAAAGAGCCATATGTAAGCTCAATTCGCCAAGGCAGTTTTCAGTAGTGTTCCACAAAACATGGTTCTAGTCGTTTTATCCTTAATTATCGTAGTCCCAAGTTAGAAGTTCGTAGTTCGGGTGGCTGAATCAAGTGCGCACGCCACAAGAGTACGTAGACTCCAACCTAGTCAAGGGAAGACCATCGTCAGTATGACAAGTAGAGCAATACCAGTGGCCCACGTGGCGCTAGTAGTTTACCTGATCTGCCTACCCATCCTAGATGTACATGTTTAGATTGTGCCACGTGCCACTGTTAAATCACGTATATCTAGCAAATCCATGCAATTTCAACCATATCCAAGATCTCAACCATAATGCATAACGAAATTTCCCAGAAGATATGAAGGCTTCTATAAGGTACAGACTAGTACGGACATCGCGTACAGATGGCTTTATGGGTCACATGAAGATGATTTGACTCGCTTATTTTATTTGAAATACTTTTGTTTGGATTCCTATGAAAATCAATATTTCTGTATTTGGTAGATTACATGACAAGTAAGGTATACTCTAATATTGAGACATAGTGCACCTAACTTTGTTATGTTCTCTACCAATGCAGTGATAAGTCGTCACGTGATATCTTTTTATCTAGACCCACCACAATTCATTCTCATTTTTATTGAATATTTCTTAACTTTGTCATTCAATGTTTTTCCTTTTCAAATTAGGGTCTTTCTGTTGACAACTTAGAGCTGTAAATAAGTTAAGAAAAAGGCCAAAAAAAAAAACACAGACTCCAATGCATCTTTTACATCTTTTAATACATTTTCACATACTTATATATTTTTTCACATATTTCAATATACTTTTTAAAAGTTAATGACAGCCCACTGAATTGTTTCTAGCATTTCCATTTATACTATTGACAGCCCACTGCGCATGCCATAGGCTAAGATAATAAGGGGGAAAAAAAATACTATAGGGTGTTTTGGCCTAAATAAACAATTGTGATTACTTTTTTATGCTTATTAAAATTTTCCGCATTTGTTAGTTTTGCGGCAATTCTTTTTTTTTTTTTTTAGATTATTGGTTCATCTTAACAAGAGAAATTTAAAAAGTATTTTCTCGTTCCCAAAATGTTTGTCTAGTCTGCAAAATGCGGACTTAAAAAAATATTCATAGTTCTATATTTTTTCATAAATTCAAATAATTCATATCTCGTAAATAGATGAATTTTTATTGAAACTTTCTTTGCAAAAGTTGTGTTATTTTTAAGTTCTTGTTTGGCAGACTGAACAAATATTTTGGGATGGAGTTAGTAACAAATTATGACAAAAATCTTTAAAATGTTTAGAAAAGGAAAAAAATAATGCAAAACATACTCATTGTGTTCGGAAGGTCACTTTGAGTTTTCTTTCAAAAAGTTGTTTTTGAAAGCAAAAAATATGTGGGGCCAAAAAGTGAAAAATCTGATGGCATCCAACAAACATGGTGCAACAAACAGGTGCAAGCACAGTTTCCAAGGCCGGGAAAGACTACCCTTTGACTGTAAAATACTATTTAGTCAAGGTCGGGAAAAACTACACAGTTTCCAAGAGA
Organism: Rhododendron molle; assembly: GCA_025413875.1. NCBI lineage: Eukaryota > Viridiplantae > Streptophyta > Magnoliopsida > Ericales > Ericaceae > Rhododendron > Rhododendron molle. The sequence continues at coordinate 17,613,066 of CM046390.1, forward strand.
GAGATGAATGGTTGGGATGAAGTTTGAAGAGAGAGATGAGTGGTTAGGATGAATTGAAGAGTTGTTGGGATGGATTGAAGAGGTCTGGCCGAGACAGACTTCCAACTTCCCAGGTGGGTTTTATCCGTCCCTTTTCTTTTTTGACTTTTCTGTTACGTGTCCGGTCCCACTTATTTTTCAAATAACTCATCCAATCACATATTTTTACATTTTAACTCAAAATTGTGATCCGAACACAGTGACTGACTTTTTGGATTATTTTGTCCTTATTCAAAAAAAATATTGTTAGGTTCATATTTCTTTACTTTTTAGATTCCTATTGTCGATACGAATCAATAATCCACAAAAATTTAAAGCAACACTAATAAAAGTGAAATTTTTTGAAGATGCAAAAAAAATAATGTGGCTATGTAGACACCCTATTTTGGACTGTCCTGATTAGTTTACTTACGGTCTTTGATTCCCCAATGATGAATAAGATCAAGAACACCTCGAAAATGTTAACGTGTTTGAGTTTTGAGCAGATAAACCCCTTTCAAACCCTTTAAACCAGAGCCAAAAAACCTCAGCCGAATCCTACCTGCATATGCTGGTCCCACACCAGCGTGCGCTGGTCCACTGCCACGTGTCAGTCATCTGTCAATTTTGACTTTTGACTAGGCTTGGACTGGCACACGCAGGTTTAGTACTGGCGTACGTTGGTCAAAGGTAGTCCCATCACCTTTATTCAACCATGTTCACAAGACTTTTGGGGCACCCTAACTTTTTGAATATCCGTCTAGAAGTGATCTCGGAAAGGAGAATGTTCCCCCTCCACAAACATGCCTCCCATCACTTTTTCATATGCATTTAATTAAGGGGACACTTTCACACTAAGAAAACCAGCCCTAAACTCAGCTGGTTACACCCTCCACTCTCACCACCTTCTCCTATACATACCCTCCTTACATTTATGTGTAAGGGGTTCACCAAGTTCCAATTTCAAAAGCTCTTGTTTGTCCATTCATTCGTTGTCCAAGGACAATTAACAAGCAACACTTCCATACACCATTCACATTAAACTCATCCACCATTCATCATCCATCAACCCTCCAAGTTCAAAGCTCAAAACACCCTTCCAAACTCAAAGCCAAAGGTATATCACCTTTGATAAACTCTCTATTCTGATCCTTGAGGGGGGACTAGCAAAGTCAAGGCTGGTGATTAATACCATTCCTGGCCCAAAAGCTGACAAGGTTTCAAAATCATCCATGGCTAGAACTGGCGCATACCAGTTTTGAGTACGCGTACGCTAGTAATGGCTGTATGTGCAGTACTGGCATGGGGATCAGTATCTAGTTGTTTTATGTATTTCATTCCATATATCACACTGTGAGCATGTTAAAAACCTATTTACTGCTTTCCTTAGTCAAAACTGCTAGTTTTACTTCTCAACATTCATTTCTGCTATTATGAAATACCTTTAGGGTCCTTTTGGTCATATTCCAGAATCCAGAAAAAGCAAAGCCAAACACTGACCAAATGACAACAACCAGCGTGCAGCAGTAGTCTACCTGTGCACGCAGGTTATTCTTAGGCCAGTGGCTGGCCATTGTGTGGTAACTAGGCCTTGGCCTCTGCTTTTGTCCCCTCACTGTTTAAGGGATGTTTTATTCTTTTTGTGGCTCCATAGCCCCTTTTAATTGCTTATAAACTATATATTGCATGTCTTGCAAACTGCTTGGTTTGTCTTGGGTGTGCACTAGTCATTTCTAGAGCCCAGAGGGTTGAAAATAAGAGCTGTGGGCTTAAGCTTATCGGTGTGCGCTGGTGATTGAATGGCGTATGCAGGTGAGGTCAGCATGCAGTGACTCGGTCAGTGTATGCAGGTTTCTTCCTACGCACGTCACTACAGAACAGTGCCTTGAAGTCTGTTTAAAAATCCCACAGGAGTTTGTTTTTATCCTTTGCTAACTGTTTCAATAAACAAGCATGTCACTTTTATCATATCCTGCCAACATGTTACAGTTTTAATCCCCTTAAATTGTTTCCTCGCCTTAATTGTCTTTAAAAAATGATTAATGAGAGAAAAGGGCAAATATATTACAAATGCCCGAGTAGAGACCCATCTTCAGATTGGGCGAGAGGGGTGCCTTAAAACCCTTCCCTTCTCGTAATCTGGCTCCCATACCTCAGATATCAAAGGTGACGACGGACCAGTCTACAAAGCCTTTTCGAATCAAAATGTTGCAAGCGTTTCAAGTTCGGTTCTTTAGGTGATTCATCGCTAAAACCTAAGTGGCGACTCTGAATTGAGTGTTTCGTCGTGCTTTCCAAAAAGGGCGCACCCGATTTCGACAAATTTTAGGGGCGTATGCCCACAGTGGCGATTCTATTGGGGACTTATTGCATTAGTCATTACTTGAAAATTAATACACTTGAGAACAGTTCTTCTAAAGTCTATCAAAACAGTACGCTCCGTGTTACTGAAGAACGAAATGGTGACTTAACAGGATCCTCGTATCCAATCAATCCGAACTGGGCCTTTTCCGATTGTTTACTTGTGTAATTTTCTCCAAGTGTTAATTAAAAAAAAGTGAGCCATGCTTTAAAGGGCATTGTTGCAAACGTTGCGATTCTCTCTCATTAATCATTTCTTTGGCATTCTTCATGTGCATGGATGTTGGCAAGCCTCGTTGAGGTGTTTTGGGTAACCGGCTCAGTTTACTGGAGCTCGGGGTCCTGGAATACCCAACAACCTTGGACGATGATGAGTCATACTACCATTCGACCGTTGCTCTGCAATACGCATTGTAGGGGGAGGTATATTATGGCTTTAGTTAGAGGAATCCCCTGAAGCCAAAACCGCCTCTACATGTACAAATCACTAGAACTCTCCAAATTACGACAGGTACCCGCGGGTAAGATTATTTGTATCGAACCCCATATACTTGCTATGTGTTACTGTTTTGCCTATCGCATGCACTGTACATACATACTTGTAGACACCCCAATCTGGGCTTCCAGATTAGTTTACTTACGGTTTCTGATTCCTCGATGATGAAACGGATTAAGAACACCTTGGGAATGTCGAGTGTTTGAGCTTTGAGTGTTTGAAGAACCCCTAAACCTAACCTAGCCAAAAACCACATCAAAAACCACATGAAGAACCATCGCGCGAGGGTCAAGCTGCCAGGTGTGGTCAATAGTCAAACATTGACCGTTGACCATCGCGCGCCAGAGCGAACCCTCGCGGGACAGTTTGAAACCATCGCGCGATGGTTCTAAGCCTGTCCCTATCACCTTTTTCAGCTGGGCAACTTAATCACCAAGTAACCCTCAGCCAACCTTGTGGACTGGCTCAGCTCCTCTCTTTACATCAGCCAAACTTTCCAAAGGATGGAATTTGGCCACCAAGCCAAACCAACCCTTGTTTGGTTGGTTGTTCTTTCTTCCACACATCATTCCCACCTCTTCTCCTATATATACCCCCATGGTGCTTCATTATCAAGGGTTCCAAAAAAAAGGGTTAACAATTTAGGGTTCAAAAAAGAAGAAGAAAAAAGAAAGTACCAAAGTTCAAGTTCAAAAGGCTACACATCCTTTAATACACTTGGTATTTCACCACTCTAGCCACCTTCATACACTTATTTTCCAAGCTCCATCACCTTGTTCAATCTCAACCTCAACTCAAAGTTCAAACACTTTTCAAACTTCAAAGACCAAAGGTATAGCTTACCTTTGTTCTGCTCTCTGTTCTGATCCCTGAGGGGGGCTGGCAGGGCCAAGGCTGGTAATTAATACTAGTCCTGGCCCTAAAGTTAGCAAAGCCGCAAGAAGCAGTACCTATGGAACCCTCGCGCGACGGTTCTGAACGCTCGCGCGACACTTTGTGTCAGTGTGAGAATGAACCTCGTGGGGAAGGGTATCCTGGTTTTTCAGTCTTGTATACTGTTTGTAACTATTTTGATGCACATTTAGGTTTTAAATCACTGTGAACATGTTAAAATCCATAGTTTAGTTCATTTTGCAGTATTACTTGGTTTGGAATGCCCTTGGGATGCTTCTGAGTTTGTTTCAGAACCCCAAGCATGCAAAGCAATTCCTGGAAGTCCAGTCAAGAACACTCGCGCGAGGGTTCTTGTGTCTCGCGTGATGGTTCTCCACTTTCCAGTGATTGCCCTTGCATGGCAGCTAAGGCTTAGGCCTCTGTTTATTCACCCCTACTGTTTAGGGGTTGTGTTTCAATTCCTTTCACTCTGTTTGTAATAATTATTTACTTTACAGTACATATTAAACTGCTTGGTTTGCCCCCTGGGTGAGCACTGGTCCTTCCAGAGCCCAGAAGGGGATCAAAATCCAACCTGTGGTCGGGACAAACAATCGCGCGAGGATTTGGAATTGTTGTGTGATGGTTCTTTGCATGTACGTAGATCCATGCATGCAAAGTTGGCTATGGTGCATGACATGCCTAAGCCTTGTGCAGTTTTTGGAGGTTTCTGATCAGAGGGTTGAGTTTTATCCCATTTTTATAGTATTTCATCCATCCATGCTCAATTCAAACACATCTTGCAAATCATGTTACAGTTTTAATCCCCGATTAACTGTTCCCCTGCCTTAATTGGCTAAAAATTGGTTAAATAAAAGAAGAATCACAAAGTTTTCACAAAAATGTCTAACTAGAGACCGATCTCCGGATTGGGCAAGAGGGGTGCCTTAAAACCCTTCCCCTCTTGTAACCTGGCTCCCGAACCCAGATATGGTTATGACGGACTGGTTTCCTTCACTTTTTCAAATCAAACAGCGCTGCAGGTGCTTCAAAATACGGTTTCTTGGGTGTCGAACCTTCAAACCTGAGTGGCGACTCTGTATTCTGAGCGCCTGCTTCTCTGCTCGAGCTCCCTCGATCCGGGCCCTTGCATTTGGAATCCAGAAATTCCAGGGCATGCTGCCCACAATACTGTTTTGTGTAGGAGCATGTTTGGGCAGCTCTTAGATTGTCTTTCTTTCGAGTCTGTCTTATAATTATTACAACGCTGCTATGACCCGATAAAAAGTCGTGCATCTTGATGGTGCACGTTATTGAATTTTAAAGTCCTTAAATCAACGAGACTTTGGGAAATCAGGACATTCTAAGTCTTTGTCTAATGCCCGATTGAGGTTTTAAACAGAAAACAGAGAACAACGGAGAGAATACCGTGATACTTACACCAACCAGGTTGAGTGCTAAACACTTACACCGCTTAGGCTAATGGCGTGTTGCCACTAACGCCATCACGTCATCCACACCAAGTTGTTCCGACCCCAAAGTTGAAACTTCGAAAGCATAATAGTCAAAGGCTTAAACTTTTTAACATCTCTTAGTGTTAGTCAATTCAGACAAGGATACACCGTGGAAAAGAATTCCGAGAATTCTGGTAGCATCCGAACATCATGAGACAAACTCATCTTTTAGTTATAGAGTCTAGGAGGACATCGACGACGATGGCATGCGGATTTTCATTCTTTCAAATTCTTTTAATAAAACTGCTGAAGGAACATCACTGTGCTTTCACATTACTTTACTGTCAAAGCTTTGGGCCATTGCACCGTCGAAGAAGGTTCCGAAAAGAAGAGACAAACCTGCTTGGGAACGTCTACCGGGGCTATTTCACCACCACTTCTAAAAATCATATCACTTTCCTTGATCATCAATCCAGAATGGTAGCACAAAAGGAGTTGGCTGAGCTCAAGAAAGCTTTGGAGGAATTGGGTCACAAAATGGACAAACAAATGATTATGGTCCAGGGACTGGTTGATCTCTTCACCTCCATAGCCCCACAGTTGGATATGGGACTAGTCAAAGAATCTCCTCAAGCCTGCCACATTCCTGCGATCGAAATCAAGCTGTACATGAAGGACATGTTCAATAGTCTGGCTGAGTTCCATGAGGCTAAAATTCACCTAAAGGAGGATGTTGATCCCTGATCAAGGTCAACACCAGAGGCAAAAGATTGCGTCCTATTGACTGTGCAGCGTTATGCAGCTGCAAAGCAAGCAAAGGTTCCGCCTTGAACCCCCAATCCGGACGTTGGAACCAACCAAGGACCTTTTCATGTTTCCATGCATCTCTGGTCTCAGTTTATGAGAAGCTCTTTGATGCTGGTTCCATTAGGCCTCAAACCCCAACCCTGCTACCAAAAGCCCTCCTGTCAGCCATAACCCCAACCATTTTTGCACCTACCATCAAATGCCTAGTCATTCTACCAATGCTTGCTTCCGCTTTCGACATGCCGTTCAAGATCTCATCAATAATGGCATCGTTCTAGCCCTACTCCCATCAAAAGTCGATACTGTCTCCAAATCCTTTCCTCAGCCCAACTCTGGCTTGCAAGTTGGTCAAATATCCACTATCTCCACTCAAATCAACCCCACCATTACTCAAATCCACCCTACCATCACTCAAATCCACCCTAACTCCACCACATTCAACCCAACCCTCTATATCATCCCAGAAAATCAACCCAAGTCAATTGTATCCATCCCGTTCAAACCCAAGGTTAACCAGTGGTTGCAGGTTGTGCAATTGAGGTCTTCACTGTTGACACTTGGATTGACAGTGATGAGGGACTTGCAAAGGAGGAATTCAAGAGGAAGCTTAGCCAATTGAAGGAGGAGACGGACTGGCTGAGGTCCTTCACTCAAAGGAGTTTTGAGTTGCTTTTCTCCCAAGTGGGTTTGGTCGAAGATGCTGAGGAGGCAGAAGTGCCGATGCTCTGGCCTGATACTCTCAAGGATCCTACCCTTCTTATTGCGGAAGCTAAAAGTAGTTTTTAAAATATTGCATTTTCAAACTACATCTAACTTGAATTGACGACACATCTGAGTCTGACACAGAGTTGTTTTGAGTTTAAGTCTAGCTCTAAGTTGGAGTTTGTGCCTCTTGGCTCTCCACGTCATAGCTCTATTTTAGTTTGTGTCTTTTGTTCTACTTGGCAATCCCCCGAGGATTTTATGAAAGGTTTGATCCTGCTTCCGAGTACTTCACTGGCTCTTGAATAAACTGTGTCGACCCTGACGACGAATGGATAAATTTCGATGGGAACATCCCCAAGAAAATGTGTTCTCGAGCCAAAAGGGAAGACAAAAGGCATGCTCAGCCTACTAAAAGAAGAAGTAATTTTAATAAACTTGAAAGATGAGGTAGTCCTCCGAATGATTCAAATTGTTTCAACACTGCCCCAGAGGAGCATTGCACCCAGTCAGACGGGTCCGAAAAATTTGTCGACATCTTGGCATAGTCTCACAAAGACACGTCTGGCATCGATCCAGAGATGGAAAAGCATCAGATCCCCATGCTCTGGGTATCATGATCAAAGCAGCAGCAGCGACGTTCCACCAAACACAAATTAAGAAATGCAAAAATGGCCCAGAGTGAGGTAGTTCTAACCAAAGTGCTCTGGATCCTTCATCATCAAAGCCATCTGGGGGTGCTACCAAGTTCATCGATCTCGACGGCAATGAATTCAATACCATGGTCAACCTGGATCAATTCAAGCGTTACTATCCCTGAGAAATGCTTATTGGGCCGAAAATCACAAGGGTGGGCGGTTCCAAGCAAAAGTTGAAGTAGCCTGCTAGACCGAAAACCTAAGGAGGCGGTCTAGGCAAAAATAAATTAGGAATAATCAAAGAGCTCGCTAGTCCGAAAACCTGAAAAGGCGATTCTAAGCAAAAGTTAGAGCGTAAAAGGAGAGGTAAAACACATGAGTGAACCTTGGCTTGAACTACGTTTTGACCTGATTCCTTGAAGAGGGATACGTAGGCAATCGTCTCGAGATTCGGTCATAATCTATCAACCTAATCCAGGGTTGACATTTTGATACACATCAAGGGTCGAGAAAGGTTGAGAACAAGTTAAGCTTCATTGGAGGAATCAGAAGGGGGAAGCCCTTCGTCTTTCAACTTTATTGCAAACTACTATTTCTAATATACAAGCTGAGCATAAAAGCCTTAAAACATTTGAAGCATGAAAAACAGAACAAAATGCTTGAGAAGCCTAATGGCTCACAGCTTATTCTAAGTATAGCAAAGTCAGCTCGGGATTCAGTTGATATTTTGTCTTGCTTCTACTTCTGCTCGTAGCCACTTCTTGTAGTGATTCTTCAGCCTTGGGGTGAACACTGGGTCTTCTGCCTGAATATCCCTAAGACACTAGCGCCTTTGATATCCACCGAGTGTTTGAGCATTGAAGTTAGCAAGATGGAAGTTCTCAGTGCTTACACGGTTGTTCTCTTGAGGAATGCCTAGCTGGCGAAGGATTCGGCCGGGAATGTAGAATGTAAACCTTGTCAACCCAGCAATTACCATCCTGTCAAACCTATCAGAGTGTGTAGCCCTATCCAAAAGATCTAGCCTAGATCATCTCCAGGCGATCTCATTAGGCTGCATGTGCCTCAGAAATTCATACCAGCCTTCCAAATCTATCTCAGGGAACCTCATCTGCCTTTGGTGGATTCTTTTACAAAGAGATTCCAACCTTCCTCTAGAGGGTAAAGCAGCCCAACCTTGTTTGACAGCCATAGCTACATGAGTGAAAAGACAAGCAAGAAACCAGATAAAATTGAGCGAAAAAACAAGTAAGGAACTAGGAGCAGCCTAAACCGAGCATCGAGGTAAAATGAGAAAGTGTGAAAACCGAAAAAAAGTGAGCTGAGTGAGTTTACCTGAAACAAAAGTGGACTGTCACTGAAAGTATCTGTCTGGCCGGTGTATATCAAATCCAAACCCAAAAGCCTTTCCGCCCGGACAAGGGGCATTACGTTCCTTCGAGCCCCCATTTGAGCAGCTACACTCACCAGCAGGGGACTAACTCTTTCATCAGCAGGAATCATTAAGTAAGTAGCCAGCAAGCAGATTACCAGGGCAAAGCGGCTCCGAGCCTGAACTGCATCACTAGTCAAGTCACCATTGGGGTTGTATGTCTCAATTAGGCGCATGATGTTAATTTGGCCGCCTTCAAGCAGAATGTTGGCCAGACCTAGGGAAATGTTGAGTGAGGACGCCAGCAGTCTAGGCATGCTCACTTGGTAGGGAGGAACGATGTGCACATGAGATGCAAAGGTTCAAAGATAGGCTTGGAACTCCTCGATAGTTGGACACATCTCATTGTCTCCAAAGCGGAAGATATGGACGTCAGGGTCCCAGAACCGAAGAGAAGCTCTTAGGAGTCCAGGACGGAGTGGTATGTGGCAAAGGTAGCAGAACGAGGCAAGGCCATGTGATTGGAAGTTCAGCCAATAGCCAAGGTTTGATCAAAGTTGGGAGTAGTTTCTCCATCAAGGATGCCAAGGATTGCTGAATATGGGAAGTGAGAGTATGATTTCAACATTGCTAGCACCTTCCATTTATAGGCAAAAATGTAAAATATCAACCTCGATTCTCGTGCCGGAGTTAAACCCATGCCTTGGTGTCCTACCACACTTGCATGCAAAGACACTGCCCTTTAATGTTCAAAACTGCGTGCAAGACGTGTGAAGTAGTTACAAGACTTATTTCCAAAAAAAGGAGACTTGTCAAACAAAGGCATCTATAGCAGAGCCTACTAGCGTACTCTGGTAAACTACACGCGTGCGCGTATCCGGAAGACACGTCACGCAGGTTGGTACCTGCGTACGCCAATACAATGCACCAGTAAATAGTTTATAGATGCTACTACCTCCGAGTTGTCGTTTTCGATTCCAGGGCTTGTTTTGCACTTTTGATGGTTCATGCAAGTCATAAATGGTATTTGGGACTGTGTTGAAGCATCGGATTCCAAATGTCGCGCTCAACGAACATTTTGGACTTCCGACAGCCCATTTTAAGTTCAAATCAAGATTTTGGAGATTCGAAATCCGTTCCAGGGATCTTTGCCAAGATTTGTCATACAGTACATGTTATATGGACCTAATGTGACTGTACGGGGGTATTGATTTCCGTCCGGGACTTAAATTTGTCATCCTTGGTGTCTTATGTCCATTTTTGAGATATTTTTTGTAGTTTTTTGGTTCATTTCTCATTTCGGGATGCTTTTCTCGATTTTGTCGATTCGTACAGGTCATTGTACACCTATGTGACCTTACGGAAGTGTCAGTTTCCCTTGTCTAGGAGAATTTTGAGTTTTGGCTCATTAATGCCCAAAATTACAATATTTTTCGTGTGTCCAAAGGTTCGTGTCGTATCCTGGGACTTCTCTATTCTTTTCTTTCGAGCTAGGCAAGTCTTGTATGTATGTGCACGTCTATTTGTTGTTTCAGATCATTCGTCAATGCAAGTTTGATTTTAGTGGCTGGTTTATACGTTCCTTTATTAATTTTCATCAAAGAGAAGTAATAAACAGAAGATGCAACTTTTATATACTAGCTATCTATATCCATAAAGCAAAATGTGAAACAATGCATGTAGCGGCACAACGGTCTGAGCAAAAGCATGTCAATGGGGCACATTCGCCCAAAAGTCAAAAAGGGCATGCAGGCCCCCTGCTACTCCTACCAAAATATCAAGTCGAGCGCACGCCAGGTCGCCGTCAAGTTTATCTATGTAGGCACGCAGGCCCGAATCAAAAGTAAAAGACATGTAAAGTAAATGAGGCTCAGTGATAGCCCTCAGTCATCAAAATCCTCGGCGGCGGCGGCATCGGCATCGTCCTCCTCCTCTTCCTCTTCGTCGTCTTCGTCTCTCTCTCTCTCGGGTTTATCTTGTACCCAGGATTGCTGATGGAGTCATCGGAGCCGCTACTGAAAGGTGAGCGCTCCTCATCCTCTTCCTTTTCTTCCTCTCCTCCCTCCTCGCTCTCAGCTGCCTTTTGCCTCTTTTTCTTCTGTGCTGGCCTCTTCCTCAGCTTGATTTGGAACCTCTTTGCCTCATAGCTTGTACTCTCTGTACCTCTTTACACGCTCGCCACTGGTTGTGAAGTGCTCGCCTATCTCTGGGCTACGGCAGGAGTAGTAGAAGTGCTGGTCATCTTCTTTTGAGGAAGGGGCTGCACACTCTTTCGACTTTGAGCTGCCCTAGCCTGTCCCTACATTGTTAGTTTATTCAATCATTTCAGTATATATTATGCATATTGTATATATTAAATGTTTAAAATAGGAATCAAGAACAGGTCTCTCAAGCATACTGTCAACCAAAAGCAGGCCTATCTAGGATTAAAGCAAGAATTGAGCAAGTTTCTGGGATTATACTTGAGGCCTCGTCTGCACAGAAGCAGGAGCTGGAACCACTATTTGATACTTCAGCCGCAGTGGAGTACCACTCACTATCTTGTGAAACTCCTTTTCCATGGTCAGCATTAAGCGAACAGCCTCCTCCGCCCACTCTACTGGCACCTGAGATACAATTTTGGGGAAAAGTCAACATGCAGTTCATGTATAATGCAAGGGAATGGTGTAAGCTGCGAGTATATCTTACCGGTCTTGTGATCCGCGCTGACTCTGTCCTGACTGGCTCGAACCGTTACAGCCTCTCCCTGTGCATCACGTACTGCAAGCGTCCAAGAAAGTTAGTTGTTCACCAAAAAGCTAGAGTTAGCATTAAGCTGATTTTCCCCCCTTACATTCAAAAACCTTTGACGTTACATGTACTAGGTCAATGGTGCTCCAAGTGTCGTCAAAGGGGGACTACTGTAGACACCCTATTTTGGACTGTCCAGATTAGTTTACTTACGATTTTTGATTCCCCGATGATGAATAAGATCAAGAACACTCCGAGAATGTTAGCGTGTTTAAGCTTTGAGTGGATAAACCCGTTTCAAACCCTTTAAACCAAAGCCAAAAAGCCTCAGCCGAATCCTACCTGCATATGCTGGTCCCACACCAGCGTGCGCTTGCCCGCTGCCACGTGCCACTCATCGGTTAGTTTTGACTGTTGACCAGGCTTGGACTGGCGCATGCAGGTTCAGTACTGGCGTATGCTGGTCAAAGGTAGTCTCATCACCTTTATTCAGCCACGTTCACAAGACTTTTGGGGCACCCCAACTCTCTGAATATCTGTCTGGAAGTGATCTCGGACAGACAGATGTTCCCCCTCCACACACATGTCTCCCATCACTTTATCATATGCATTTAATGAAGGGGATACTTTCACTCAAAGAAAACCAGCCCTAAACTCTGCTGGTTACACCATTCTCACCATTTTCCCCTATGTATACCCCCTTGCATTTATGTGCAAGGGGTTCACCTAGTTTCAAGTTCACAACCTCTTGTTTGTCCATTCAGTCCTTGTCCATGGAAAGTTAACAAGCAACACTTCCATACACCATTCACATTAAATTCATCCACCATCCATCAATCCTCCAAGTTCAAAGCTCAAAACACCCTTCCAAACTTAAAGCCAAAGGTATATCACCTTTGATAAACTCTTTGTTCTGATCCCTGAGGGACGCTAGCAGGGTCAAGGCTAGTGATTAATACCAATCCTGGCCCTAAAACTGGTAAGGTATCAAAACCGTGCATGGCTAGAATTGGCGCACGCCAGTTCCGAGTACGTGTACGCTAGTAATGACTGTATGTGCCGTACTGGTGTGAGGATCAATGTCTAGTTGTTTTATGTATTTCATTCTATATATCACACTCTGAGCATGTTAAAAACCTGTTTACTGCTTTCCTTAGTCAAAACTGCTAGTTTTACTTCTCAGCATTCATTTCTGCTATTATGGAATACATCCGGGGTCATTCTGGTCATGTTCTAGAACCAAGAAAAAGCAAAGCAAACATTGACCAAATGATTACAACCAGCGTGCAGTAGTAGCCTACCCGCGTACGTAGGTTATTCTCATGCTAGTGGTTGGCCATTGTGTGATAACTAGGCCTTGACCTCTGCTTTTGTCCCCTTATTGTTTAAGGGGTGTTTTATTCTTTTTGTGGCTCCACAGCCCCTTTTAATTGCTTATAAACTGTATATTCCCTGTCTTACAAACTGCTTGGTTTGTCCTGGGTGTGCACTGGTTATTTCTAGAACCCAAAGGGTTGAAAATCAGAGTTGTAGACTTAAGCTTACCGATGCGCGCTAGTGATGGAATGGTGTACACAGGTGTGGTCAGCACGCAATGACTCGGTCAATGCATGCAGGTTTCTTCCTGCGCATGTCACTCCAGAACTTTTGCCTTCCAGTCTGTTTAAAACTCCCACAGGAGTTTGTTTTCATCATATACTAACTGTTTCAATAAACAAGCATGGCATTTTATCACATCATGCCAACATGTTACTGTTTTAATCCCCTTAAATTGTTTCCCTGCCCTAAGTGGCATAAAAAAATGATTAATGAGAGAAAGGCGCAAATATTTTACAAATGTCCGAGTAAAAATCGATCTCCGGATTGGGTGAAAGGGGTGCCTTAAAAGCTTTTTCGTTTCGTAATCTAGCTCTCGAACCTCAGATATCAAAGGTGACGATGGGCCAGTTTACAAAGCCTTTTCCAATCAAAACGTTGCAAGCGTTTGAAGTTCAATTCCTTGGGTGATTCACTGCTAAAATCTGAGTGGCGACTCTGAATTGAGCATTTCGCTGCGCTTTTCAAAAAGGGCGCACCTGATTTTGACAAATTTTAGAGGCGTGTGCCCGCAAGCTGCTCAATTATTAAGTCAAAACTCCCCTTCTCTACAATTTTTCACAAATTTCAATGAAATATTTTTTGTTTTTAGCATGTTCCTTGCATTAAATATGGGAAGAGGAATCTTGTTTACAATGAATAACGGGTGTTGTGGTGTACATGAGCCAACAAACAAGGACTTTAGATCGATGGTGGGCATATTTTATTTTAGGAAAATAATTTTAGCACTCCTTTATTTTATGATGATATTCAAAAACTTATCTTTTAGTGTACAAATTATACATAACATGACACACTAAAAAAAAAAATTTTGCAATACCATCATAAAAAATTAAAGTGCCAAAATCATTTTCGTTTTATCTAACTCCGGAACGATGATGCATGAAGACCCACCTGTTCTTCGCAGTACACTGCTCCGTCAAGTCTTACTCAAATAGGGGTGGGGTAAATAGACCTTTCTACTAATGTGCTGTGATGAATTGACGTTCAAATTTAGAGAGGTTCAACACTTGAAAATTGCGGATCAAAAAAAAAAAAAAAAAAAAAAAGAAAAACTTGAAAACTGTCACGTCTCTAGGACAAATGGACAAACCCCATTGTGCCATGTGGAGTACTGTTTTCCAACCCCCCGGTCTTTCTTCATGTTATTAATTGTCACTATGCAAGATCTCAACCACCATTACAAATCCCACTCGCATTGGATCAGAGACCTAATGAGTCACATGACTCACATGTATTATGTATATATACGTATGTAATGATTAGGTCAACAACAACGGTAGAAATTATTTCATTGGCCTACCCTGTACTGTGCTTCAAAATAGCTTTTACAGTAGTATATGTTTTAGAAAATTAATTAAAGAATTGAATATGATAAGTTCTTGCTTAGCCATTTTTGTTTCCCCAATTGGGAAGGAGGGGCATAGGATTTAGTATGAAGCTGCGTACAAGTTAAACAGAAATACTTTTGTTCGAGGATATACTTTTCATCATTTTTATTTTGTTTCTCAGACTTTATTTTCTGCTATTTTCTAGAAATGACAATATGTATCTTAATTCTAATATTTCTAAAACACCGGCATTCATACAGTTGTCATTCTCAAGAACAAAAAATCGAAAAGCTCGTAAAATGACTAAAAACTATTTCTAGGCCAGAAGGAATTGTATGAAGAAAAAAGTACTCCTTTCTCCAAACGAGTTTCTATTCAGGGGAACTTTCATTTCTCCCCTGTTGTTTACTTTTTAAGCCACAACAGGTAGGGGTAGTTGTTTTTAAGCCACAAAACTTTCGATGCTTGAATTTTGGACCCCGCCCAAACCAAATGATCCGATTATCAAATCTCTCCAATACCTCTCCAATTTTTTTTTTTTTTGGGAAAATGATGGCTCGGACGTGTTTTGATAATTAATACCCGTCAAGAACATACTGAGAATATTTGTTAATATTGAAAATATCATTGGCTGGTATTAATAATTAAAACATGTTCTTGGCCGTTATTTTCCTTTTTTTTTTTTTTTTCGGGCAGAAAGCCCAATATATCATGATTGGGCCGGGGGCCCGTTCATCTCAACCTGCCCATCTTATGACCCTTACGTCATGGCCCAACTTACAACAAACCGTTTGACAAGTACCGTAATAATGTTATTTTCCACGAGGTTCTGAATATATTACCAGTTACTGTGCCATTTTTCTTATTGCTATGTTAAAGTATGGGTAGATTTGGTTTTAAAAGTCAAATTGTAATTTTTCATTTGTTTTTATTCAAAAAAAATCGCATTTGTTAGTTTTGTATCAAACTTTTGTGACTTATTGATTTGTCTTGGCGAGAGGAATCGAAAAAGTATAGAATTTTGATTGAAACTCATACTTTTTTTACAAAAAAAAGACCAAAAAAAAAAGTAAAAAATTATTATTATTATTTTTTACTTATTTTTGTCTTTATTCAAAAAATTATTAGTTTTGATAATACTTTTTTACTTTCCGATTCCTCTCGATGACACGAATCAATAAGTCAGAAAAGTAATATGCAAAACAAACAAATGCAAAAAAATTTAAATAAAGACAAAAAAATATGTCACCCAACTTTTTTAATCCAAGTCTACCCTACCCTGTACCACTATAATTTTAGGTATCATTTCGGATTAGAAGTAATTATATATATATATATAATATACAGGGGGATTCCGCAGATAACCAATTAAACACTTAAAAAAACACTCCAAATCTCAATCTTGTAGTTTCCGAATAAATTTTTATGATCCGAATCGTTCAATATGTGCATAATGTGATTTTAAGGGTGTCCGCGAGAAATTAACAAAAAATATGACCGAGAAGTGCTTATTTTGAGCAGTTTTTAATTGAACCGTTTATCAAATCTAAACTAAAAACTGCTCAGATCAAACTCTTCTCGGTCTTTTTTTTAACTAATTTATTGCGGGTACCCTTAAAATCACATTTTGATCACATCAAGATGAGGGCGTTCTCATTTTTGGCGTTCTTATTTTAAATAAAATGCGGACGTCTCCTTTTCTCTCCTTTTCCGATCAAATTTCGATGTGTTTAGAACGTAATTTTAAAGGTACCCGCGAGAAATTAGCAAAAAAAAAAAAGACTAGAAAGAGTTTGATTTGAGCAGTTTTTATTTGAACAGGAAAGGGAACGTCCTTAACTTAACAAGTTAAAGGCGCCCTTATAAAAAGTTTTTTTTGTGTATATATATATATAGGACCCTTCTAACAAGGTCACCATTATTTTAAGAAAATGCGGATGTGAGATCCGGTCGTAAATGGTTTATGACCATCAGCAGATCCGGACCATTGTAGACACCCCAATCTGGATCTCCCGATCGTTTTACGGTTTCTTGTTTCTCCGATGATGAATTGGATCGAAACGAACTTGAGATTGGAATGGATTGAGCTTAGAATGTTTGTAACTCCTCCTGAATCTGTTGAACCCCAAAACCTTGAGTCAAAACCCTTACCTAGGTTTGACCAGCGCGCGGTGAAGTGGAACCCTCGCGCGATGGTGAGCTTGTCAAGTGTCGGTCAAAGTCAAAGTGTTGACTGCTGACCATCGTGCGATGGTTTGCTCCCTCGCGCGGCTATCCCACTCTCTCGCGCGATGGTTAGAGCATGTCCCCATCACCTTTTTCCAGCTGGATTTTGTGATGATCAGGGAGTCTATGGGGCTGTAGAACCCCGTTTTCCACCAAAACAGCTGTTGATAACTGCATGGGTTGCTTCTCCCCACACAACTACTCTCCTCACCTTGTTGGCCACCTTCTCCACCAAGTTAGGCTGGCCAACCTTATTGGCTGGTTGCTAGACCAAGTTTACCACTAACCCTTGGCCTCCCATCTTCCTATAACTATCACATCACCCTTTCAAGTCTTGGGTTACCAAAAAAATCAAGCAAAAAAAGAGCACACAAATCCTAATACAGTAATGCTTGCCACTTTCATACATTCATTCTCCAAGCATAACAATTTTCTTCAATCCATTTCAAAACCACTCAAGCAAAGGTATAAATTTTTGCCTATTTTCTGTTTTGATCCCTGAGGGGGGCTGGCAGGGCCAAGACTGATAATCAATACCAGTCCTGGCCTTAAAGTCAGCAGGGTTACAAGAAACTGTGGCCTAGTAGACCCGCGCGCGATGGTCCCACACACTCACGCGACAGTTTTGTCTACATGAGATTGGAACACGTGGGGATGAGATGCTGGTCATTTTTTGTTTTTGTTATGATCATAAATGTAATGTAGCATGTTTGATAGTAAATCACTGTTTTGCATGCTAAAACCCATGGGTCAATTTAGTTTGCTGTTTTATCTGGCTTAAATGCCATTGGGTAGCTCTGATTATGTGTCAAAGCCCAAGCATGCAAAGCAGTTCCTAAAAGTCCAACCAGGACTCTCACACGAGTGTTCCACTCTGTCGCGCGATGGTCCTCTGATTTTCAGTGGCTGCCCTTGCATGGGCAACTAGGGCTTAGGCCCCTGTTTATTTACCCTCACTGTTTAGGGGTTGTATTTCCAATTCTATCCAATCTGTTTGTAATATTAATTACCTTCCAGTACATATAAACTGCTTGGTTTGCTCCGAGTGAGCACTGGTCCTTCCAGAGCTCAGAAGGGGATAAAATTCAACCTGTGGTGACTCATCAAGCCTCCCGCGATGATGTGGGTATGTCGCGCGACGGACAGCATGCATGTACATAGATCCATGCATACAAGTTGGCCATTATGCATGGCATGCTCATGCCTTGTGCAGTTTTGATGTTCTGATCAGAGAGTTAAGTTTTACCTAATTTATTTTCATAGTATTCCATCCGTCCATGCTAAATACAATCACATTTGCATATCGTGTTACAGTTTTAATCCCCGATAAATTGTTCCCCCGCCCTAACTGGCTAAAAATTGGTTAATAAAAGAAGAATCACAAAGTTTTCACAAAATGTCTAAGTAGAGACCGATCTTCGAATTGGGCAAGATGGGTGCCTTAAAACCTTTCTCCTCTCGTAACCTGGCTCCCGAACCCAGATATAGTTATGACGAACTGTTTCTTTCACTTTTTCAAACCAAACAGCGCGGCAGGTGCTTCAAAGTACGGTTCCTTGGGTGTCAGACCTTCAAACCTGAGTGGCGACTCTGTATTCTGAGCGCTTGCTTCTCCGCTCGCGCTCCCTCGATTCCCGGGCCGTTTTGGCAAAGGAACAAAATCCTTTCCAAGGGCATGCTGCCCACAGTGACGACTTTGCTGGGAATGTAAATCGAACCAATATTAATCACACTTAGAGTTTAATACGCTTGTGAATAATTCCTTAAAAGTCTGTCAAAACGGTGAGTTTCGCGCTGCCGAAGGTTGGAATGGTGATTTAACAGAGCCTTGTGTCCAGCCAACCTAATTTGGTACTTTTTCAATTGTTCACTTGCGTAATTTCCTCTAAAGATGGACTAAATAAAGTGAGCCGAATTTGAAAAGGAATTTTGCGGTTTCGTGATTCTTCTTCTTCTTAAATCAATTTCTAGCATTCTCATTTACATCGATGTGGGATAAGTCTCGTTGGATCGTTTTGGCAATTCGGCACGATTTACCGGTAAACAAAACTAGTGTATTTCCTTTTGTTTTGCTTAAAAAATGCTTAAATGTTAAGATAATTCAACAAAATTTAGAATCTATAATATGTTAATCATCTTAATTTGTTATTAGAACTAATTTTAAGGGATATCAAAGTGTTACAGTAGAATTTATTTTATACCTCTACTTTGAGTTTTTTTTTTTTTTTGGTTTTTTGTACATATATTAAAACTTTATAAAATATATGTTATGGTCAATCCGGAACGGTATTGATATATACACCCAGAATTGACAACTTTAGTTTGCCTTACCAGCATTTAAAAAAAATTCAAAAAACCGCTCATCTAAGGATTTTTTGAACAAGTCAATAATCGTCCTTCTTAGATTGTCTACATTATTTAACTAGTTCAATATTTTACCTTCTGGAAGTAACATGGATGCACAAATAGTATGAATCTGTAATTATGTATGACTATATAATTGTAACTACAATAAATATTTTGATACAGTTTTTGAATTTGTATTGAGAGAAATTGATATCTGTAGACATCTCCCAAATAAGGTATTGCCATACAGATTGATCATTATTTATTTGTTTGCTTTCCACTTTATTAACCAAGATCGTGGATATTTGTAACGCCCCGATTTTCAGAAACGTTATTAAATCATTTTTTTTTGATTGAATAAATGTTAAAATGAATTTAGGTAAATTAATCTCCAAAACAGAGTTTAGCAGCGGAAGCTTTAAAATTAAAATTTACGATAAACATAATTTGAGTAAAATAAATAAATAAAAATAATCATTTGAGATTACATTTCTTGAAATCTGGAAATTCAGTACTAAAAACAAATCAGAGCTTCTAAGGGTACAACTACAGAAGTCTGATAACTTTATTTAACAAAAAGTATAGACCAGAACACTAATTCTGATACGAGTTCCAAGCTTCTTCTTGCTCAATCTCTTCTTGAAAATGTTGATCACCTCCTGTCTTCTGAATACCTGGCATGAAACGCCAGGCCAAACGACACTAAAATGAGTTTTGAAACTCAGTAGATAAATCTTATCCATTAACCTTTACACTACAAGTAATCACGTTTATAATAAAAGGAGGTAAGAATCGAAGAGCACAAAACTTATTTCATTATGAAACCACCAACTTAAGTAAATTCCAGAATCTCAACTTCTATAATCGTTCCAACACCACAGTATTCACCACATTCCAAACTCAGAATTTCCTTGGACATACTTTACAAGTTCTACCAGGCCACCCTCAACATCTCGAGGTCCTAGTAGGTCACTCTCACAATTCTAGGTCCATCATGTTGCCCCCACAATTCTAGGTCCATCAGACTGCCCTCAAGGTTCTGCTAGGCTACCTCCAATACTTGAGGTCCTGCCAGGCTGCCCCTGAGGTCCTGCTTGGCCACCCTCACGATTCTAGGTCCATCAGGCTGCCCTCAAGGTTCTGCTAGGCTACCCTCAATACCTGAGGTCCTGTTAGGCTACCCCTGAGGTCCTGCTTGGTCACCCCCACGATTCTAGGTCCATCAGGCAGCCCTCAAGGTCCTGCTAGGCTACCCTCAATACCTGAGGTCCTGTCAGGCTACCCCTGAGGTCCTGCTTGGCCACCCTAGCTATACCGGGTCTTTCAGGCTACCCTCAAGGTCCTACCAGGCTACCCCTGATCACACGAGGTCTTGTCAAGCTACCCGCGAGGTCCTGCTAAGTCCACAACCTTTCACACAACCTTTCATCTGTTTCCTTTTTCCACTAACCAAAACAACGTCTCCATAAGTTCTTAAGTCCACAACTCCTCCAATGTCCCTTATGTCTTTTCTACGTTCTCAGTTCAATCGACAAAGCAATAATTTCATATGACGAGTAAACAGATCATGATATCAACACATAAAGGATATTTGAAGCACTGTACAACCATCTCTAGCTAATTTAAGGACAAACCAACTTCACAACAATCTTGATACGTTTTCATAACGGAGTAATTGCAAGTGGATCGATAATAACAACAGTTCATAAGAGTCAATGAAACATAACATTATTGATAGTTCAAAAGACAAAAGAATTTTACAAAAAGTATTCGGATTTGTCCTTGTGACTTTTGGGCCAGTTTTATTATGTTTTAGCACATAGGTTCTTTTTAATAACTTATAATGTTTGAGGATCAAAAAGTCATTTCGTAAACCATAGGGTTACTTTAATAGTAACTGCTAAGTTTAGGCTTCTTTTTGAAATTTCACTAAACCTGCTTTTTCTTTTTCTTTTTCTTTTCTTTAATTACCTTGTTTCAGTAAAAGCTACTAGACTTCTTCAGATTTGGGTGTTTTACATTATCTTTTAAATCTCTTATATTTCTAATACTACCAAGTATATAAATCTGGTGCTTAGTACAAAACAAATATACTCTTACGTGTATATTAGATTAAAATGCTTTACCAATTAAAGCTTATTAACATCACGTTATGGATTATACTAACTTAGTGCTAGATTACTAAGGATTAACAAATAACAGGTTAACAAACGTAATTGAATAAAAGATATAATAAATTATGAGTATTCACGACATGAAATCAAGTACTGTGCTAGAAATTAACTAGATTCAGTCCAAAAGAGTTATTGCGGCCATAAGGCCAGGAGTCACAAAGGCAAGGTGCTCGGCTCGTTCGAACAATTTTTGTTAGTTTCGGCTTTTCTCTTTTGCACGGGTTTGATCTAAGACATGAAAATATTTCAAAATACACCCAATATACTTAGAGTTAAGGGGTAATGAGAAATGTACCTTGGTCCTTGGAGTTCTAGCTAGAATTGAAAAAAAATGGAATTGCACAGTGATGGCTACGGCGGCGACAATGGTGGAATCCGATGGTCCTTCTCCTTATCTTCCTTCTTCTTCTTCCCCCTTTTTTTTCTTGGCAGAAAAGAAATGAAAGAGAAAAGAATTTTATTCTCTCTCTCTCTCTCTCTCTCTCTCTCTCTTGGTGGAAAGAAAAAGGTATTGTAACTTAATGGGGGGAGTAAAACAAGAGAGGGAGGAGAAATTGTTTTCCTCTCTCCACTATCTCAACCGAATAGATGGGGAATGGGGGAAGGATTGATTGTGTAGGGAACGCGGGATAAGTATGGGATTTGTTTGGATAGGATTTAGTTAGGGTTTTTAGGGTTTTTAGGCTTTTGTTAGGAAGGATAAGGGATGAATACACTACAAGAAATTTGGCATTTTCCAGCGCTTTTTCTGCCAGCGCTTGCAAAAAGCGCTACAATAAGAAGTCTACACCAGCGTTTTTTCTAGCCGCTGCTAAAATGAGGCTTTCCCAGCGCCCAAAGCAAAAGCGCTGGAATAGGTCGACCAATTCCTAGCGCCCAAGCAAAAGCGCTGGAATAAACCCCCCATTTACTAGCGCCTACTGAAAGCGCTGGAATAGACACCCCCTTTGCCAGCAGCCCAAAAAAAGCGCTGGGATTGACCTATGAACAAACAAAACTACATCTAACACTAATATTACTACGGATCAAAAAATAAAAATAATATTACTACCTGTTATACATTTTTAATACTCTTCGATACAATTATTTAGCAGATCTCAATAAAACAAAACTATTTTAATAGTCGAGGCCGTTGATCATCGTTTTGCTTATTGATTAAATTGTTATCATAAAAATTTGGTTCGATCAGGTTTAGAAAGCTCCTTGATTGGGACGCAATTTATTTTTTGGATAATAGTTATCGTCCGATTAAATGTGTAAAGATACCCGATCAACTTAATTCTTGGTACGAATGATAAATTCAAATATATGCAAAAGATAGATGGTTCAGATCGAAATATAAAGACTTTGGCGGGGCCGAGTCTTGCAATCTAATACTTTAATGCCTTGGGATGCATCGAATGTTGTCAGATCAGGTGGTCGCCGATATCCAATGATCTCCGTTTTTGGTGACAATGATGAAATCAGTGAGACATGAAATTCTAACGGATCAGATCGATCACAATAAAAATTGAGTTGCTAATTGCCTTTAAATTCTATACGTTCAATATAATTGTTAACAAAATAGATCTTGTGTTATACTTGAACGAACAGTATTCATTCAACCGCAACACAATCACGACGATCCAAACCGTTGCTTTTGTTTTCCTTGTTGATTATAGCATTCTCGTAAAAAATTGTCTCGATCGGATTTAAAAAACTTCTTTATCAAGACACAGTTTCGTTAAGAAAATGAGTTTGTATGGCCGATCAAGTGTGTAACGATACTCGATTAACTTCGTTTTTAATATGAATGATGTGCTCCATGATATGTAAAGTACGGACGGTTCCGATCGATAAAAAAAGACTCAGGTGTGGGCGGGTATTGCAATCCAATACTGTAATGCCTTGGGATGTATCAAATATAATTTGATCAGGCGGTCACCGATATCTGATGATCTTCGATTTTTGGTGATAATGAAGGAATCAGTAAGACGTGAAATTCTAATGGTTCAGATCGATCACTATTAAAATATAGTTGGCTTATTAAGTTTGGAACTTGACCGTATTGCTCGATACGAGGGCGTTTAATTATTTTGGCCCTAATTCACCAAAATACAATTTATTGGCACGCGCGGTGAAGGAAATCCCCAAATTCTCGAAAGCCCTAAAAATGAGGGCACTGAAGAGAAATCCCCAAATTTTTGAAAGCCCTAAAAATGGTTCGCGCCTCTCTTAAAAGGGCGCTGAAGAGAAATCCCCAAATCCCACGTCCCTCTCGCTCTCTCTTGCCTGCTGTTCCTCCTTCCTCCGTCTCTCTCAACGGCCTCCATCCCTACCACTCCGTGCGTCACAGTCCCCCAAGCCCTCCCTCGTCTGATCTCAACGGTTAGTGATGCATCTCTCTCACACACACACACACACACGTATACACACACACACACAAGCATGCACGCACCCACCGGCCGATTGGAACTGAAAGTACATTCCAGAACATTCCGACCAGATTTCCCGAACCGCTTGCCTAGCTTGACTTGACTAACAGGACTCGAAATCCGAGAAGTCACTAGCCCGGTAACCGCGATATGAGTTCCTTCTACGATGGCCTGTGTGTACCCTGAAAGAAGTTCGAACAAGAACCACTGGGAAACAGGCGGCTGGTATACCACCATAATGAAACTGCCTTTTATTTTATTTTTTTTTATTTGGATAGGATTTATGTTGGGAGGCTTGCGTAGTTTGTTACATCGCAAACCACGCCGTGTCTGGCTAGCGCTTTTGGATCTGAGCACCCTTATTTTAGTTTTCTAGTTTATTCCTTGATTTAATTTTTTCCCTATTGACATCATAGTATAGTTCAATCAACATATATTAATAGGTACAACGTAGTGCTTCAGGCGGGTTTTTGGCTCTGCATGTACGAATCTTGTTTTATCTTTGTTCCAAATGACCAGGTTTTTTGTTCTATAGATAGAGATTTCTTGTATTGGCATGTGTATGTATATATAGCCAGAGATTTGTTGGGTTTTTTTATTATTGGGCTGCTATTTGATTGTTGAAATCATTCTAAAAATAATTCAAAGCGAAGTCGGCTGATTCAACAAAAGGCACATGAGTAGGTCACAAGTCAACTGTAGGTGTGTGACACACAGTTCAATAACCTATGTGACAGAGCATGGATATATATTGCACCGTAAGCATCAGATAGATATGTTCAGGAACTGTATCAACATAAGTTTGGTGAATTTCCAACTTAATGTACAGCAGAAATTTTCTCCGAGGTGTTTGTTGACACACGACATTGACTAGAACTCTAACCATTTTTCACCGAACTAGGCCTCAAGTCTTACTCTAATAGATGGCTGCCTTGATCTGACTAGTGCCTCGGTTCCTGCAATTATTGGAGGTGAGCAGGGATGGGAATTTGTACACTTTGATCTTTAGGGTCCCGAAACTTTCAGAACTTAAGTTATGTTTCCACTTATAACATAAACATATAAAAGGAGAAGGAAAAGATATCTGTGCTTTTGTTGCAAAAGATATCTGCAAGAGAAGGATGCTATGCTTATGTCATCTATCTTTTTGCCCTTGTTATGCAACTTATATTTCAGAGGAACTCTAGAACTGTTGTAATATTCATGTGCAGTTTTATGGTATCTTGGTAATGAATATGGAAAATAGCAAATGCCATTGTCTACTGTACTCCATGATTGTAGTTCACGTTATGCCGTTTCATGCAAGTCAAAATCTTCCAGTATTTAATCTGGAGTGGATTGTCTTGGACAACAACGAATACTGGTCAGCCCATGCACTTTTTCCCTCTTCCATACTTGTCTAATGTGTGAAGCTCATTTACATCAAACCTTATTATTGCAACCCGAACCATGCATATGATCATGTTAATTGAAAAAGATGCACGAAATTTGGTATGGAGCAATCCCATGGGTGGTGCACCTGATGAAATCAACTGGAAAGATTTATGTGCTCTCTCTTCGAAATCTAAAAGTTTATGTATGCTAGCTACCCACTTTCTTATGATTCTCTGTGAAAATTTGTTCATCCAAAGGACAGCAGCAGATTATGCCGTTTTTGTGTTAAAAAAACAAATTTCAACTGTCATTTTTCCTTATATGATTATGCCAATGCTCTTAACTTTTTGCCAAAATTGATACTCCTTGTATGTACTGATCACTAGCTTAACATGCTCCAGTTGAACTAAAAACTGAGATACACAATTATTGGTTTATAGATTGACTTGAAGCACTTCAAAATGCATAGTTTACTCCATTAATGTCTCACTCGTTCACAATTAGTGTGCCCTTTTGCTATTTTAGTGTGCTCTTTCACATCCTACTCCTTCACGTGGCGCTTCGCAAGTTGCTAAACCGTAGACCACTTCACAGGATGCCCAACCACAAACAAATTCACAAGTTCAACGACCACATGGATCTCTACAGCATACCCAATCCAATGCGCCATCACAGAACTCCGCACAAGCTATGCAAGGAATCTCTCGCGCTCCATCACAGAACTCCTCACAGCCTCAAAATGTAGAGGACAACTTTGAGTTAGACCATGATTTAGATGAACCATTTGCAGAGCGTGAAGTTGGTATTCAAGGTATGATGTAAATGATTTAACTTGATTCTAGTATCTCTCTCTCTCTCTCTCTCTCTCATGTTGGATTTTTTTTTTTTTTTTTTGTGACTTAAAACTTGTGGTTGGAACCCCTTAAGATAATAGAAGTATTAAGGAATTGGTACTTGAAGTTGGTTTCTTGTTTCATATGTTCAACTTGGTATATTTTTTGAGTTCCACAATTAGTTGATGTATGGACCTGGTAACAAAACAAAAGGAACTATGGGTTTGCACCTAGCCGAGCACAGCTGTATATAACAACTCACACAGATAAAGACGAGAACGTTGTTAATGACATTACAGTTGCAAATATAGTATGAGTTATCATGTTTTTCAAGTTTAAATTTTATAATGACTAGCATTAAAGGACGTTTCTTTTCTATGCTCATCTATCGCTTCTTTATTTTTTGGGTAGTTTTTAGTTCATCTTCAGTGCTCTAATTAAACTTGTATCAATTTTTTAGGCAAAAATTAAGGAATTGCTTCCAAATAGCTTGGAAGGAAATTCTAAGGGCAGCATATATTGGTCCCCAAATGACATTTATTCTCAAGCGATTAATAAAAAAGAGTGGTCTGGTCGTGTTCGTGGATGTGGGTTTGGGCCTACTCCTAAAAGTAGCCGCTCAACTTGCAATGATTTCCCGTGGTTTAATGTGGCTGATGAAGAAGAGAGAATGAGCGGCAAACAAACTATACGTGAACTAGAAGACAAAGTGCAATCTCAAGCGGTTGAAATGAGCACTTTAAAAGAACAAATGGCTATCGTGATTAGGCATGCTGGATTACAGGTTATTACATTTGTTTCACTTATTGAAATTTGTAATTTGTTACACTTAAGATAGTGTATAGTTGTATTATTTAGATGCTTATGCAAATTTTCCATTGCATATCTTAGGTTCGAGGCAGTTGCAATGGCTCGCTAAATCAGATTTCTCCACAAGCACATCAAGGAACATCGCACGCAAGTCATGACATTGAATATTCTAATTGAGGTGCATTCTGATTGAGGTACATTCTTACATTGTATCGGAATTGAAATCATAGTGCCCTTGTAAGTCTATAGTTGTATCTTTTGCAAGAAATGACAGTTGCAATTGCTGGAAATGTTGTTTAGAGGCATAAATCACCCTTGTAGATGCTGAAATTGAACTTTAATGGCTGAAAACTGATCTGATTTGCCTAGAATATATCTGGTTGCAATAATTGGGATTCGAGTTCATATTGTTGGAAACTAAAAATTAGTTGCTAGCATGTCCAATACGTATTTGGGTGTGTCCCCGAGTCCAATATGTGGACACATCGCCCTTTTGGTTGCTGCTGCTCTTCATTGCTGTTGCTATTGATTGTTTTATGGTTATGCTCCTGCTGTCCAGTTTGTAGTTGCCTGATATGGCTGCCTGCTATTCCCATGTCCGCTGTATAAGATGTTTTGCTGTTGCTGCTGCTATTTTGATTATACGGCCTGTCAACAGTTTTGATTTTGACTACCAATCAGTTTTACTGCATATGGAGTTCTAATCAAGTGGTGCATTTCTGCTGTTACATTTGTTTATATCAAAGTGGTGTATCTCGCTGCTAATTGCTACTGTTGTTGTTCACTGCTCGTGTTCAGCAGTTAGCTTCTACGTTTATTGTGTTTTGTGCATCATGTGGGTGAAGCTATAGGAAGCCCAAAAACTGCTATTTGTTGTGAAGCTCATTCCTTGATTGTTGTGTCCAGTGCAACTGTCCAGTTCATTGGCTTGTTCCGTTTTGAAACTTCTATTAGTTGTGGTTATCCAACTTTTTTACTTGAATGAATTGTCATGGGAGTTACAAGATAAACTTGGTTCTTATTCTTCGTCATTTGCACTGCAGGTAGGACGTTCTAGCAAAAACCATGATTTCAACTTCTCATTTTGAAAGCTCTCTCGGGAAGATCTTGTTAAGGATGCATGGCATCGTCGACTTTTGATTTAATTATCTATTCTATGTAGTTTCTGCAATGTAGTTGGATTGTAATATTTTGACATGTTGATCTACTTTTGAATGTTGACGATGTAATGGACCTACTTTTGACATTTTATATATGGAGTATTAGTTTCTCCAATGAAAAATGAATTATTTTGGTTTTTGAGTTATTTGGAAAAAGTTGGCGAATTGATATGTGATGGGCCGGGAAAGTGGCTAGTATAATTTATTATAGTTAGGATGTAGTTGAAAATTGGAGTGGTAATTCTTTATTTATGGAAAAAAAAAACTAAACCTATAGTAACGCTTTTAGGCGCTGGTAAAAGTGTGGAGGTGACCAGGTGCATTCAAGTCTACGCCAGCACTTGCAACCGCTGGGGAACATAGTGTTGGTAAAAACTAAGTTATACCAGCGCTTAAAACCGCTGGGAAAGAAAGCGTTCGTAAAAATAAATTTATACCAGTGTAGACACCCTATTCTGGGCTGTCCGGGCATGTACGGTCTTTTGATTCCCCTATGATGATTAAGGTCAAGAACAGTCCGGGATTGTTGGTGCGTTTGAGCTTCGAGCCTTCCTAACTCTTTTAAACCATTGTCGAACCTGTTTCAAACCCCTCGGGCCATAACCAAATGGCCTCAGCACAACCCTGCTTCGGCACGCCAGTTATCGACTGACGCACGCTGGTTCCTTGCCACGTGTCAGTCATCGGGCATCCAAGCACACTACACTGGCGCACGCCACTCTTGACTGGCGCACGCCACTTCTTTCCAGTCAAATCACCTTTTTTGGGACCACTTGCCCGAGACTTTTGAGCCACCCTGACGTGAGCTACAGCTCCCCTGATGATTATTTCGTCCAGAACTGTCTCCCCCTCTCTCCTACACCTTCCATCAAGGCAAGTCTCATGCATTTAATGCATGGAGGCTCCCTTCTCTCTTGCCACCCCAAACAGGCCTTAAGGCCAGGCTGATCAGCCCTCCCTCTCAGTCTATAAATGCTCCCTTGCATTTATTTGCAAAGGGTTCAAGTTCATCAATGCTCTCTAGCTCTCTCTCTCTCTAGTTTTTCTCTTGCCTCCTTCTTTCATACATTGAAAGGGGCAGAAAACAACACCCCTCCACTGATCAGCCATACACTCCACATTGCCATTTCCATCCATCCATCCATCCATCTCAAGGCTCAAACCATCCATCAATCTCAAACCAAAGGTATACCACCTTTTATTCTGGAAATCGTTCCGACCCCTGAGGGGAGTTAGCAGAGGCCAGGCTGGTAATCAATACCAAGTCTGGACTCAAAGCTGGCAAATAAAATAATTTTGTAGGAGGATCAGTGGCGCGCGCCAGTCGTGTACATGCGTGCGCCAGTCATGGTTGCATGGCAGGCTAGTGTGGGGATCACTGATCATCCTCATTTCAGTTTCTTTTATCTCTGATCACCTTGAATCATGCTAAAACCAGTTTATTGTTCTGCCATATTTTAGGACTGTGTAGCTTGTTATCTGCTTAAACTGTTTAATAAGGCCTCTGGGATCCATCTGGTCCTGTTCCAGAACCCAGATGAAGCAAAGCCAAGCATTGGATGAAAGGAACAAGTGGCGCACGGGCTTCGATGACCTGCGTGCGCCACCCATTCTTAGGATCCAGTGCTGGCCCTTGCCTCTTGGTTTGATTTTGGCCTCTGTTTGATCCCCCACTCTGTTTATGGGGTTTTCAGTCTGTTCGTTACTGTTTGATTTGTTGCTGTACCCTGTAACTGTATATATGCTGCTATATCAACTGCGTGGTTTGTCCTGGGTGTGCAATCGGTCCATTCCGTGAGCCCGCAGGGCCGAGAGCGTAATCGGAGTTCGAGCTCACCGCGGGCGCCCGATTATGGGTGGCGTGCGCCAGTTGTCTTGGCATGCACTGGCAAATCAGTGCATGCTGATACGTTGCTTGCGCACGACGACCCAGGGCAGTGCACTCCAGTTTGTTCAAAACACTCACAGAAGTGCTTGTTCTCAATCTATTATACATTTGTTCAAAATCCATACATTACATTTTGCCACATAAATACAACTTGTTATTTGTTAATCCCCATTATTTGTTAATCCCCATTAACTGTTCCCCCGCCCTAACTGGCTAATAAATGATTAAAAGAGAGAGAAAAATGCAAATGTTTTATAAAATGCCTAAGTAGAGACCAGTCTTCGGATTGGGCGAGAGGGGTGCCATAAAACCCTTCCCCTCTCGTAACGTGGCTCCCGAACCTCAGATATCGAAGGTGACGACGGACCAGTCTACAAGTCTTTTCAAATCAAACAAACGTGAACAAAAGCGTTTTCAAAATCGGTTTCTTGGGTGTTTTCCGCAAAACCCGGGTGGCGACTCTCTCAAAACAGCATTTCGTCATGCTTTCAAACAAAAGGGCGCAAACCGAACTTTTCGCAAAAACTAAAAATGTGAAATTTTTAGGGGCGTGTGCCCACAGTAGCGACTCTGCTGGGGAGACATTGCATTAATTAAAATTTGGAAATTAATACATACTTGAAACAATTTTCAAAAGTCTGTCAAAACAGTACGCTCCGCGCTGCTGAAGAACGGAATGGTAACGTAACAGGATTCTACATCCGACCAATCCGAACTGGGGCTTTTATTATTGTTCCCTTGTGTAGTTTTCTCCAAATTTTGATTAATAAAAGTGAGCCAAGCTTGAAAAAGGGCATTTTTTCTAAAAACGTTGCATTTCTCTCTCTTAAAATCATTCGTTGACACTTTCCATTTGCATCGGTGATACTTAGCCCCGTTGAGGTGTTTTGGGTAACCGGCACAGTTTACTGGAGCCCGGGGTCCTCGAACGCCCAACAACCTTGGACGATGATGAGTCGTAACACCGTTCGACCATTGCTCTGCTGTACGCGTTGCTTTGGGAGGTATACCGCGGCTCTAGTCGGAGGAACCCCTTTAAACCAAAACCGGCCTCTCCATGCGTATAAAGCAATAGAACCTTTCAAAACTAAGACAGGAACCTGCAGGGTAGGATTACTTGCATCTAACACCCATAAACTGTCTACGTGTTATTGCTTTCCGTATCGCATGTCTGTACACACATCCATACCGTTTTGCGTAGGAGCATGCTAGGGCGGCTTTTAGGTCTGTCTGTCTGGCAAGTCTATCTCGTCCCTATTAGGACGCCGTTTGGACCGATGACGAGTCGTGCATTTTGATGATGTACGTTATCAACCTTTCAAAATTCCTTGAGTCAAAGAGACTTCGAGGAATCGGGACTTCCTAAGTCCTTGTCTAAACCCAATCAAAGTTTTAAACAGAAATCCAGGAACAACAAGAGGCATGACGTGATGCTTACACCTTTCCGGTTACAAGTGCTAGACACTTACACCATTCAAGGCTCCGGCACAGTGATGCTTACGCCATTTTGGTCATGGTATCACGACATTCGCATCAAGTTGTTCCATTCCAAGTTTGAAACTTTGAGAAAGGAGTAGCCAAAGACCTAGGCTGTTTTGACATCTCTTAGTTTTAATCGATTCAAACAAGGATACATTGTCGAAAAGAGATCCGAGGATCACAGCGCCGTCCTAAAACGTCGTGAGATGGACTTGCTTGCTAGTTGTAGAGTCTAGGAGGACACTGACGACGAGCATTTCCCATTTCTTCCATCTCTTTTTACTAAACTGCTGCAGGCTGTCACTGAGCTCTTCTACTTTACTGTCTAGCCTGTGCACTGTCAAATCAAGGTTCTAAGGTCAAGAGCCAAACCTATTTGGGTCCGTCTGCTGGGTCTGTCTGAAGGAAGATTTGGGTGGGTTGTTGCTCAGTCAGTCACAACGGAAGCTCAGGGTTGCACACTGTCAAAGGAGGATTCGCCGCTGTCCACTCCGCACGAAACCTCATCATCTTCACCGTCTCCACCATCATCTCCAAAACTTGTCAAGACTGAAGTTATAGTCATGGCCGAAGCCCCAAATCTTGCTACTGTCTTGGCCGACATCCAACGAAACATGGTTGCCATGCAGCGGAGGGCTGATCAGACCGATGCCTCCATGACCGATCTTCGCACTTTAATCGAGGAGCGCCTTCCTTTAGTGGCTGCAGTTGGCGGCGGCGGAGAAAGGCAAAATCCGAAAGTTGAGGCTGAGGACATTCCCCGAGCTGAAAACCCTGTTCAAAATCCTGAGATTGCTGCTCTGGTTGCCAAGATGGCAAAGCTCGAGGAATCCGTCACTAAATCCGAGAGACTAGGTGCAGGTGGCCTAGACATGGATCGTCTCTGCCCTTTCCCGAATGCTCGCCTGCCCGAGCGGTTTAAGATGCCGGACTTTGCGAAGTTCGATGGAACCGGTGATCCCAAGACCCACCTGCTGGCCTATCACAGCGCCATGAAGCTCCATGGAGTGGAGGAGGACGCCATGGCCCAACTGTTCCCTCAGACTCTGGTTGGTCCAGCTTTTCAGTGGTTCTTGTCTCTTGACATTTCCAAAATAAGAACCTGGGAAGACATTGGTGCTGCCTTTAACTCTCAGTACAGCTATAATGCTTAGATCAAGATGACCACTCGCGAGCTTGAGTCAACCAAGATGACTGCGAAGGAGTCCTTTGCGGATTTCATCAAGAGGTGGAGGACCAAGGCCGCCCTCATGACCGATCGTATCAGTGAGAAGGACCAGATCCTTATCATCTCCCGTAATCTGTTGCCCGACTTTGCCAAGAACCTTGTGCTGGTGCAAGGTGCCAATTGGGAGACTTTCTTCGATTCTAGTCTAGCTGTTGAAGAGGCCCTCCAAACTGGGGTTCTGACAAGAACGGAAGCACCTGCCTCTGCCGCAGCTTCGAAAGCCAAACCTCGTGCCTACACTGGGAACAGCACTGCTCTTTTCGGTGCCAACAATTATGCCAACGCAGCAACTGCCAGCAGCAACACCGCCACACAGGGGTCCTCCAACCACATTGCCGACATCAACCAAGTCCAAACCCCTCAAAGGACCCGAAACCGCAGCCAGCCTCGTGTTTTCGCCAATTTCGAGGCTCCACTTTCCTCGGTCTTGGAGAAACTGGTCAAGTCCGGTCATCTCCGACCCTTGACGCCAACCCCACTTCCTCCAAATCTACCCCTAGCCACAACCCTAACGTCTTCTGTGGTTACCACCAACAGCCTGGCCATCACACTGATTTCTGTTATCGTCTCCGCCATGCGATACAGGATCTGGTAAAAAACGGCACTCTTCCAACCCCACCTGCTAAGCCCAATGTCATCTCCAACTCCCTACCACAACACAACCAACAGATAAACCACATATCCCTCAGCTCCACTATATCTCCCAGCTCCACCATATTCAACCCCACTGACCATATAACCGCAGAGCACCACCCTAAACCCGTTGTCTTGGCCCCTGTGGAACCCGAAGTTAATATGCTGGCTGTAGGCTGGGAAATGGAAGACAAGATGGCGGATTGGATGGAACTTAGTAGCGATTGGACTGAGCGCTATCATTTGGGATTTCCTGCAGCACCGCAAATTGATCAAGCCTGGATCGACCAGTTGGAAGCAGAATGGGAAGCAGCGCAGGTAGACCCTCTGGATGGTCTCTCTTTATTTATGCTCTTTTATCAGCCCGAGCCTGCTGTCCCCGAGGAAGAGGAGTACGTTTGGGATCCACAACCTACCGATGCCCAATTAGCATGGGATCAGAACTTTCACTTGGAGCTCGCCGAGGCCAAAGATGATGTAGATGAGGCATACCTGGCATTTTATGTTGACGGGGAGGTCATCCCCAATGAACACCGCCAACTTGGGTCCATCAGCCCTCTAGTAGACAAGCTTTCAGAAGTGGTCCGCAAGTTCCATCACGAAAGCGATCCCACCGACAACATTGTGCCTATTAAGGAGCCACGTCCTCGTGTTACGCTTGAAGATGATTGCCTCATCATGGCTATAGATGAAGTCCCAGCTGACTTGTGGGATGTCGATGACATTGTGGACCTTAACTCGAAGCCGGTGCCCGAGGATCTCTGGGACGTAGACAAGGTTGTGGATATACAGATGGGGAATGAGGTATGGACTGTGAATTCTGCCTTGGTGGATGCTGGTTTCTGGGACTCGCCGTTTGTCACGAATCCGGGGTTCGAAGAAGCTGCTGCTCAAGACCCCGCCTTTTAGGAAGGGCTGGTATTGCGAGACTTGGAAACCGCACTGAGACAAGATTCTCCTGCAACGGTGGCATCTGTCGATAAAGGAAAGCGCAAGATGGCGGAAATCCCTACTGACTTCTGGGATTTTGATGATAAAACGACCTCCTGGTGGGATATAGCGAACGTCACGAGGAGCGGCCGGGTTTTTCAGCCGCCTAACCTGCAGGCTGGAAGCTCGTCCAATCCTCAGGTTCAAAGACCCGCTGTTCCTGTTGTTCAAAGGAGTGTCCCGCCTGTGCATGACGAGGTTCCCGCGGAGAATGCTATCCAGCGACAACTCGAGAAGATTCCGGCTGCTGTGTCCGTCTGGGGTTTGATTGCGTCATCAAAGGAGCATCGTGAAGGTTTGTCCTTAGCCTTGTCCCGTATCACCGTGCCTACTGACATTACCCCTGAGGCAATGGTCGCCCTCGTCCTTCCTCTGCTTTCTAAGCACTCTGTTACCTTTACTGAGAAGGATCTGCCGATTGAGGGGACTGCTCACAATCGTCCGCTACACATTACTGTCAAGTGCAAGGGACTCTGGATCCCGACTGTGCTCATCGACAATGGCTCAGCCATCAATGTCTGCCCACTGAGGGTCGCATACCGCCTAGGACTTGCAAAGAAGGATTTTGAGCCGTCTAACTTGGCAGTCAAAGCCTACGATAGCACACGTCGTGTGGTGGAAGGGACCATAACTCTCTTGCTCGACGCTGAGGGGTTTGAGATGAGTGTTGAGTTTCATGTGGTGGACATCCCTGCTACCTTCAACCTGCTATTGGGCAGACCTTGGATGCATAGGCCAGATATCATGGCAGTACCTTCGACGCTACATCAGAAGGTAATGCTGGGGCTTCCAACTGGAACTCTAACAATCTGTGGGGATTCCGGGATCCGCCCACTCAAAGAAGATGAGCCTGTGCTAGGGATCATGCATGGAGAGGAAGACTCAGACTTCGGAGGCTTCTCTTTCGACACTTCGGGGTCGGTTCTTGCCATTGCCGTAGCGGATGACTTCATTATCAGTTCCGCCGCCTTCGAGATCATGAGAAGGATGGCTTTCATGCCTGGCTTTGGACTTGGGATCAACCAACAAGGGATCACTGAGTTCCCTATCTTTCCCTTCTCCGAAGGTCAGTTTGGTTTGGGATACGTTCCCCCCGCCAAAAAGGCCAAGAATGGGAAAGACGCGGGAAAACTTCGAACCCTCTATGGTAACCCTGACAGCTACTTTGTCCGTGAGGGAGGAGGACATGCTTATGTGGGGCAGATTGAGAAGTTTTGGGATCCAGAGACTCGTGCTTGGCTTCCGGGGTTTGAGATCTTTGCTGCTGACACCTGGGCCGACAGCGAAGAGGATGTTGCAAGGGATGAGCTGGGCATTTAAGAAGCAGCTGGCTAAGATCAAGGAAAGGATGGACTGGTTGAAGACTTTCGATCAGGGGAGCTTGGAGGTGCTGTTCTCCCAAGTAGGTTTGGTTGGCAAGGAAGAAGAGGCTGAAGTACTGATGCTCGGGCCTGACTCCTCAGATGCTCTCAAGGATCCGACCACCCTCATTGTCGAGGCAAAGGGCAGTATTAATAACTGCATTTTCACTCCACGCTTAACATGCATTGACAATGAATCTGAAACTGACACAGAGTCTTTTGAGTTTAAGTCTAGCTCAGAGTCGGAGCTTGTGCCTCTTGGCCCTCCACGTCATAGCTTCTATTTCGAGTTTGAATCTACTGTACTTGGCAACCCGTCTGGGTTTTATGAAATGAACGACCCTGCTTCTGATTATTTTGCTGACTTCTATATAAACTGTGTCGACCCCGACGATGAAGGAACAGACTTTGACGGGAATATTCCGGCTGAGTTGCATTCCCTCATCGAAAGGGAAGACGAAAGGCATGCTCGACCTTTAAAAGAAGAAGTAATTTCAGTAAATTTGAAAGATGAGGGGACCCCGTATGATGCAAATTGGTTCAACTTTGTCCCCCGAGGACCGCGCTGCATTAATTGATCTACTCAAGGAATACTTCGAGGTCTTCGCATGGTCACACCAAGATATGCCCGGTATTGATCCTGAAATTGTACAGCACCAAATCCCGTTAGCACCTGGGGCTGTTCCGGTTAAGCAGAAGCTCCGCAGGATGAGGCCGGACTGGGTTGAGAAGATCAAGGAAGAGGTTGCTAAGCAGATTGACGCAGGTTTTCTAAGGGTCGCTGAGTATCCGAAGTGGGTCACCAACATTGTGCCGGTTCCCAAGAAGGACGGGAGAATCCGAGTCTGTGTCGACTTTAGGGACCTGAACAAAGCAAGCCCCAAAGACAGCTTTCCGTTGCCTCACATCGACGTGCTTGTGGACAACACGGCAGGTCATGCCTTACTCTCTTTTGTCGACGGATTCTCGGGATATAATCAGATCTTTGTAGCACCGGAGGATCAAAAGAAGACAACGTTTGTCACGGAATGGGGAATGTACTGCTATGTGATGATGCCTTTTGGGCTCAAGAATGCTGGGTGTACTTTTCAGCGGGCGCAGACAACCCTGCTGCATGATTTCATCCACAAGACAGTCGAGGTCTATGTCGACGACATGATTGTCAAGGCTAAGAACAAGGAGGATTTCATTCCAGCACTTCAGCAATTTCTAGCTTCGGAAGTACAACGTGCGTCTCAACCCGCAGAAATGCACATTTGGGGTCACAGCAGGCAAGATGTTGGGGTTCCTAATCACGGCAAGGGGGATTGAGGTTGATCCGTCTAAAATTAAGGCCATTCTCAAAATGGAGCCTCCACGGTCAGAAAAGGGAGTGCGAAGCTTTCTGGGGAAGGTTCAGTTTATCAGCCGGTTCATTGCTAAGTTGACTCTGACTTGTGAGCCGCTGTTTCGATTACTCAAAAAGGACGTTCGCTTCGAGTGGACGGACAAATGTCAAGCCGCTTTCGAGTCAATAAAGGAGTACCTGCGAAACCCGCCAGTTTTGATGCCGCCTACACCGGGTCGACCGCTGATTCTGTATTTATCAGTCACCCCGACAGCTATGGGATGTCTGCTGGCACAAGAAGGAGACAACGGGGTCGAGAAGGCGATTTACTATCTGAGCAAGAAGATGGTGGGTAGCGAGGAGCGCTATACTTCTCTGGAAAAGACATGTTGGGCACTAGTTTGGGCTACCAGAAAGCTTAGACACTACATGCTAGCCTATTCAGTGAAGCTGATTTCTCGGATGGATCCTCTTAAGTATCTGTTCGAGAAGCCGGCGCTCACTCATAAGCTAGCACGTTGGTTGCTCTTGCTGGCTGAGTTCGATCTCCAATATGTTACAAGGAAGTCTGTGAAGGGCCGTGCTGTGGCCGAGTTTCTGGCGGATCATCCGATTGACGGGCCGGAGGACGTCGACTTTACTTTCCCTGATGAGGATGTGCTAACGGTCGTTGAAGAAGTGTGGACGCTCTATTTTGATGGGGCTGCGAATCAGAAGGGTTTTGGGATCGGAGTGTTGCTGATCACACCCGCCGGTGCTCACATTCCGCTTGCTTTCAAATTAAACTTCGATGTCACCAACAATCAAGCTGAGTATGAGGCCTGTATCGTCGGAATGGAGGCGGCTATTGCTCTTGGGGTCGAAAAGTTAGAAGTAATCGTCGATTCGAACCTGGTAGTGTCTCAGGCCAATGGAGACTGGAAGGTGCATGAGGAGAAATTGAAGCCTTATCACCAAGAGTTGGAGGAACTGATTCCTCGTTTCAACAGGGTGACTTTCACCCATATTCCCCGCTTGAGGAATCAGTTCGCCGACGCCTTGGCGACTTTGGCTTCAATGATTGAGCTTCCAATTGGGGTCCGTTTGCGACCGATCGTGATTGAACAGAGGGATTTGCTCGCTTATGAGTATGTCAACGCCATCGATGATGTCGATGATGGCCTGCCCTGGTACCATGACATTTGGAAGTTCGTGGAGCGCGGGGAATTTCCTGCCGGGGCTACTAGGAAAGATCGGGTTGCTTTGCAGCGATTGGCTGCCCAATACATCATTTGTGGAGGGAAACTGTATCGAAGGTCTCACTGCGGAATGCACAAACTATGTGTCAATGGGGCTGAAGCAACAAGGATCATGGAGGAGATTCACGAAGGAGTCTGCGGTCCCCATATGAGCGGTGTTATGCTTGCAAGAAAAATCCTCCGGCAGGGTTATTATTGGTCAACCATGGAGTCTCAATGCATTGACTATGTGCGGCGCTGTTACAAGTGTCAAATCCATGCCAATCTGCAGCACGTTCCTGCGTCTAAATTGTACGGCATGACTTCGCCATGGCCTTTCTCCGTGTGGGGCATCGACGTTATTGGCATGATCACACCGGCTGCTTCAAATGGTCACAAGTTCATACTGGTGGCGATAGATTATTTCACTAAATGGGTCGAGGCTGAATCCTACATGACTTTGACAACGGTTCAGGTCGCTCAGTTCATCAGAAAGAACATCATTTACCGGTACGGTGTTCCTCAGGCTTTCGTGTCTGATAACGGAAGTCATTTCAAGGGAAGGGTTCTGGAGCTTTTTGAGGAATTCGGTATCGAGATCCACCATTCTACAACCTATCGTCCACAGACAAATGGAGTAGTCGAGGCCGCCAACAAGAATGTCGAGACAATTATCAAGAAGACTGCTGAGTCTGCAAGGGATTGGCATGAACAGTTACCGCTGGCTCTCTGGGCATATCGAACGTCGATCCGCACTTCAACTGGTGCAACTCCGTTTTCTTTGGTCTATGGGATGGAGGCGGTACTTCCCATCGAGCTTGAGGTTCCATCTTTGCGGGTCATGACTGAGAGTGGTCTCGAGGAATCTGAATGGCTGAGCGGGAGGTTTGTAGAGCTGCTGCTGTTTGATGAAAGAAGGCTCCGGGCCCTGTATCATGTTCAAGGGTATCAACGTCGAATCGCCCGTGCATTCGATAAGAAGGTGAAATCCAGGGGCTTAGTCGAAGGAGATATGGTTACAAAGGAGATCCGAGCCCCGGTGTTCGATGTCCGCGGGAAGTTCCGACCCAAGCGTTCAGGGCCTTACATTATCAAGACCATCCTGTCTGGTGGTGCTGCCAAGCTCATCAACCTCGACGGCAACGAATTCAGTACTTTGGTCAACCTGGATCAACTCAAGCGTTTCTACCCCTGAGAGATGCTCGTTGGGCCGAGAACCACAAGGGTGGGCGATGCCAAGCAAAAATTAGAGCAAGCCTGCTAGACCGAAAACCTAAGGAGGCGGTCTAGGCAAAAATAAATAGGCGAAAGTCGAAAGCTCGCTAGACCGAAAACCTGAAAAGGCGGTTCTAGGCAAAAGTTAGAGCGCAAAAGGAGAGGTAAAATACACGAGTGAACCTTGGCCTGAACTACGTTCTGACCTGATTCCCTGACAAGGGATACGTAGGCAGTCTCACCTTGAGACCCGGTCACACTCTATCAACTTGGTCCATGGTTGCACATTTTGGCGTCAACATCAAAGGTCGAGCGGAAGTCGGGGACAAGTCGAGGCGTTATCAGAGAAATCAAAAGGGGGAAACCCTCCGTCTTTCGCTTTTATTGCAAACTACTATTTCTATTACATAGGCTGAGCATGAAACCTAAAAACAGTTGAGCATGAAAAACAGAACAAAATGCTTGAGAAGCTTAACGGCTCACAGCTTATTCTAAGCACAGCAAAGTAGTCTGAGTCAGCCAATGTTTTCTCTTGCATACACCTCTGCTCTCAGCCATTGTTTATAACTGTTCCTTAGTCTTGTGGTGAAATCCGGCATTTCTCCTTGAAAGACTCTGAAACCCCAGCGCCTTTTGTAACCATTGAGAGTCTGGGCAGTGAAATTGGGAACACGGAAGCCGTCAGTGCCGACACGGTTGTTCTCCTGTGAAACGCCTAGCTAGCGGAGGATACGGCCGGGAATGTAGAAAGTGAAGGCCGTCAACCCTGCTATCACCACCCTGTCGAAACCCTCAGAAAGGAGAGTCATGTCGGGGAGCTCCAGCCAAGGGCACCTCCAGACGACTTCATTAGGTTGTACTTGCTGCAAGAAGGCATACCATTCCTCCAGATCCATCTCGAGATACCTCATCTCCCGCTGGTGGATCCGCTTTGGAAACAGATTCCAGCCGTCCATCGGAGGGTGCAGCAGACCCAGCTTGTCGCATAACCATAACTACATGAGCGAAAAGACAAGTAAGAATCCAGATAAAGCCTGAGCGGGAAAACAAGTAAGAAGCCCAGAAACAGCCTAAAAGCCGAGAGTCGAGTTAAAAAGAGAATGTGCGAAAACCGAAAAAATGTGAGTTGAGTGAGTTTACCAGAAGCAGAAGTGGACTCCCGCTGAAAGTGTTGGACTGGCCAGTATACACCGAATCTAAACCTAAGAGAGTCTCCGAAAGAACCAAAGGGATCACATTCTTCCGGTCCGCCATCTGAGTGGCCACGCTCACCAGCAAAGGGCTGACCCTTCCGTCGGCAGGAACGAGCAAGTAGGCAGCCAGCAGGCAGATCACCAGTGCAAAACGGCGTCGGGCCTGCACAGCGTCATCCTCCAAATCGCCCTCCGGGCTGTATCGAGCGATCAACTGCATAATGTTAATTTGACCGCCCCCCAAAATGGTGTTGGCCAAACCTCGAGAGATATCGAGCGAGGATGCCAGCAGGCCCGGCATGCTCACTTGGTAAGGGGGAACCACGAGCGTGGGAGACGCGTAGGTTTAGAGGTATGCATAGAACTCCTCGATTGTGGGGCATATTTCGTCATCACCAAAGCGGAAGACGTGGACGTCCGGATCCCAAAACCGGAGAGCAGCTCTCAAGAGTGCCGGACGAAGCGGCACGTGTCGAAGATAGCGAAACGAAGCGAGGCCGTGGTACCGAAAATTTAGCCAATCCATACTCAAGAATTCGGTTAACCAAGGCCTGATCAAAGTGGGAATTGGGTTCTCCATCTGGGCGTAGTAGGAAAAAACTGAACGAAGAAATTATACTGGGGCAGTGTAATGGGGTGGTATAAATTCAGCAGTGCGTGTTCTGCCTTTTATAGTCCAACATAGTACATCTCATTCTCATATTACCGTTCAAAGTAGCCGTTGGTCTCCATAAGCCTTTGCAGAGAAGGACACTACCCCTGAGATACACAAAAAACCGTGTCTGCAGCGTGTGTGGATGAAGACAAGGGAGCACCTGGGAAAAGGACAGCTGGCCAGACAAGTGGGTCTGGAGCACGCCTGGCTGGCGCACGCCACTACCCAATGGCGCACGCCAGTATGATATTCCACTGGCGCACTCAGCATAATCACTGGCGCACGCCAGTGAGACCTATGCCAGAACCACCTTACAGCAGTCACTGCCATCAAACGTTCACTTTCAATACCGAGGCTTATTTCGCTGCATGGATGGCTCGTACAAGTCATGAATGGTATTTGGGACTATGTCGAAACATTGAGCTCCAAATGTCACGCTCAACGAAGGTTTTGGACGTCCAATGGCCCGTATCCTACTAGAGGGGGGGATACGGAGGGTCAAAATCCGTTTCGGGAACTTTTGCCAAGTTTTCTCATGCCATACAGCTTACATAGACCTTATGTGACTGTGTGGGGGTGTCGGTGTCAGTCCGGGCCTATAATCGAGTCGTCTTTGGCATTTTATACCCGTTTTTGTGGTATTTTTTCCTGTTTTTGGTGTTTTGGCCGTATCCTGGCGTTTTTCTCGAATCCGTCGATTCGTGCAAGTCATAGAGTGTTGTTCTGGCCCTACAGAAGTGTCAGTTTCCTTCGTCTCAGAGAATTTTGAATTTTGGCACGTTAATGCCCAAATTTCATTATTTTCCCGTATCCTCGTATCCTGGGGGACACGGAGCGTATCCTGGGACTTTTCTATCCATTTCTTTCGAGCTAAGTCAGTTTGTACATACTTTAGTATTCATGTGTCGATTCAGGCTGTTTGTCAATGCATGTTAGGTTAGTGGATGGTTTATTCTCTTCATTTGCCACTTGTTATCAAAAGGAGATTAATAAACAGAAAACGCAGTTATCATATCACCGTACGGCATAATGTCTCAAGTATCAAAGCAGTACCAAAAGTATGAAACGGCGCAATGGCCCAAGCAAGTAAATCAGAGTGTGATTGGGCACATTCGCCCTCAAAACCAAGGCACGCAGGCCTCCTCCCAAAATCAAAGTGCTAATGTATCCAAATGCTGAAGTGTCAAAAGTACCAATGTCAAAAGGCAGGCTAGGCAGTAAAATAACTAAGGCTCAGTGATAGCCCTCAGTGGCTAAAATCCTCAGGGTCGACGCCGTTGCCCTCGCTGTCCTCCTCACTCACCTCCGCCGCAGCCAGATCCCCCGGAGTGAATCGAAACCTCGGATCGCTGGCCGAGTCAGATCCGCTGCTGAGGGACTCTGTCTCTCCCCTTTCTTCTTCTTCCTCTTCTTGCCTCCTCTTCTTCGAGGGTCCCTCGGGCAGCTTCTTATCTCCGGTCCTCTTCCTCAGGACCCTGCGGAACTGCTCCGGCCCGCTAGCTGAGGCAATAACCACTCCTCTGGACTCGGGCCGTGTAGCACTAGTCTGGCGCTGGACCGCCGCTGGTGCCTTGCCCTTGCCCTTCTGTGGGGCAGCTCTCACAGTCTTCCTCCTAGAAGCTGCCCTAGCGCGTCCCTGCATTGTCAATGCATTTCAAATATTTCAGTGTGCATATTGTGCATATATTGTATATTGAATATCAAAGCAGGTATCAAGAGCAGGTATATCCAACAGGCATTGTATCAAACATGCTGGGCCCACCAGAGTGCATTGTATCAAACATGCTCGAACTATCTACGTATCAAGGCAACAAATGTGTGAGATTATACCTGTGGCTGAACAGCAGGAGATGGGATAGCTGGAGGGTAGTGCAATTGCAAAGGAGTGCCGGCTGCTATCCTGTGAAATGTTTTCTCCATGGCAAGCATCAGGCGAACAGCCTCCTGGGCCCACTCGACCGGCACCTGCACATGTTTTGGACTCGAGATCAAAATGCAAATGGGATACAATACAGATACAACACAAGGGAACAAGGAAAGAAAGTATTGGATACCGGTCCTGTGATCTCTGCTGGCTCAGTCCTGGAAGGCTCAAAGTGAATCTCAGCGGCCTCTCCCTGCGCATCCCTCACTGGCAGCTTCCATGAAAGCTGAGGAAGTCCAGTCGCCTGAGCATACACGTTCCTCTCCCTCGAGCGTGATGACCTACCTCTCTGCCCCTGCCTTTCCTGTCTTGCTCTCGCAGCCTCCTTCCGCACAGCCATCACCTCTATCACCCCAAGAGGATTCATCAAATGCTGCCTCCGGTACACGGCATAGTCCTGCCTGGGCCTCGTAAAGGTAGAAGCCGCCTGCGGCACCGTGAAACGCTGAAGCTCAGCCAGTGTATACCTGCTCGTGTGCGAAGCATGCCTGGGAAGCGGTCCAGGAACCAGAAACTCCTCCAAAACAAGTGACTGACGTGTCACCCGGTCACCTAGGTACCACTGCCACCCAAAGGCCGACTCCAGCAGTACTCGGCTCGCAGTCACAGCTCTGCTCATCTCCACATACTCGGGCTCTGGCTCCGCGCTGGTCCAGGGATCCCAATCCACCTGTGGCATAAGACAAACAGACGAAACAAAGGACGTCAGCGACAGCATTAAAGCAGCTAAGGGGAAAGACAACTTGAGGGATTGTTTTGATACCTGTACACTCGACAGCTCGTCAAGGTAGAGCCGGAACTCCATCAGAGTCTTCTTTGTTTTCCTGGTGCTGCCACGCAGAGGCCCCCAGATCATCGCACGAGGGAACATCTTCAGATTAGGGCATTTATTCTCTAGACGGAACATCCTCAGTACCTCGTAAGCCCACAACTGCAATGTCAATCAGGCAAGTCATCAAAATACAGCATGCATGGTATAATCCAAAAGAAAGTACAGGTATGAAACGCAGATTGTTTTTACCTCCCATATCCTCCAGTAGCCAGCAGGCGCCGCCGCTTCTAGCGAGAACTCTCCCATGAACGCATAACAGGTGCCCAAAGCTGCTCCTCCGCAGTCAAACCGAGAGGCTGTGTGTAAGTCATAGAGGGCTGGCAGGTAGGACAGGTGCACCGCGGACCGCTTGTTCGGGTATAGAGTAGCCCCAAACAAGTACAACAAGTAAGTTCTGGCCATCTGTGCCTCCTCCAACTCTGAAGCGGGTATCCTCCCCTCTAAGTATCTCGCAAACTGCTCATGCGGGACCATCTCCGCACTACCCGTGGGCACCTGGCCCAGAAACCACCTCAGCGCCGCTGTGTCACTATGGATCCCAGAGTCAAAAGGGATCGGGTCTCCTCCTACCCTCAGGCCGGTGATCGCTGCAAAGTTTGTCGGGGTCACCGTCATCTCCCCAATCGGGAAGTGGAAGGAGTTGGACGTGTCCCACCACCTTTCCGCCAGGGCTGTCAATAGAGCATGGTCACTCCTCACTGCCACCAGCATCCGTATAAACGGACCAAACCCTGCAGCATCCACCAACACCCTCACTCTCTCGGGCAAGTTGATGTATAGCTCATACGAAGCTGCCGGCCCGCCATGTCCTCGAGAACTAGCCACTCCCCTCTGCATGCAACAAACAGCCACAAACAGAATGGTATTCTATCAGTCGAATCAAACAGAATGGTATTCTATCAAGTCGAATCAAGCAGCATGGTATTCTATCAGTCGAATCGATCTACCAGTTATTCTATCGGTCGAATCAAGCTACGAGGCACGTTACCAAGCA
Source organism: Rhododendron molle (assembly GCA_025413875.1). Lineage (NCBI taxonomy): Eukaryota > Viridiplantae > Streptophyta > Magnoliopsida > Ericales > Ericaceae > Rhododendron > Rhododendron molle. Next base: position 17,657,717 of record CM046390.1, read on the forward strand.
TTCTATCAGTTGATCTCAACTAGCATGCATCCTATTGGTCGAATTCGAACGTTATCAGGCATTTTATTGGTCGATCACGTGGTGACAGGTATTCATTTATGCAGTTATCATATCACATGTTGTGTTTGTCAAATCCTGATTGAAGGTATTCTATTTGTCGATCTCCATTATCTACGGGCGTTCTATAAGTCGATGTCAAAGTTAACAAAGTAACTCATCAGTCGAATCAAGTCATGTCAAGTATTCTATCAATCAAAGTTGGGGCAATCTACAGTCGATTACTACTTTCGGGCATTGTCATGGTCGAGTCAAGTTATCAGGATATTCTTTCAGTCAATCCAACAGTCGAGGATATTTTCAACTAAGTCGAAGTTCTGCAAGTCGAATAGCATGCTTCACAAGATAATCAATTTAAGCTATGGACTATGAAGCTACAATTTCAAGTGCAAAAGGAAGTAGTTTACGAGTCATACCTGCTCCCAACCAACGGACATGTGAAACAGTGGGTCCCTTAGCACCAACCCGTCGTCGTAACTGTCCTGTGAAGGCGTGTAGCCGTCTATACCCGAGGGGACAAACAGGTGGGCCGCAGGAGGAGTGTACGTCTCTGGTATAAAGGTGGCTCTAGTTCTCTCCAGCAAAGTCTTGGCCTGCGCCACAGCACGCTCAGTCACCCACACCCCCGTCTCCTGCTCTCGCTCCGCTGCCTCAGTCTCACGTACCAGGTCGTCCTGAACACCCTCAGCCGGCCCCGCGTCTCTCGCAGCAGCCTCCTGCTCTAGTATCAGCCTCTCTTGCTCGTTCCAGCGAGCTATCTCCGCCAACCTCTCCTCTCGAGCTCTCTCTACCACCGCGACTACATGGGGGTTCTCCCTCATCAACTGAGCGAGCCTGTCAGGGCCAACGTACTCCGCCAAAGCGCTGCTCATGATGGGCTCGTGACTCGACGACGCCGCGGGTGGCACGAACTCCACCCGCTCTATGTGGTCTGACCTCACTACTGGTATACTCTCGTCCATGACCATCGGAGCCTTCTCGCTCGCCGGATCCCTCGGCGACCGCTCCAAACCGACATCACCCCCGCTGCCGCCACTGCCGCTGGCACCAGCACCAGCCGAGCCGAGCCCCGTGACTACCGAACCTTCTATGCTACTCTGTGGGTCCAAGCGACTCACCCGTGGGTCCACTAGAGGATCGCCCACCGGCGTGCGCCCCAGATCTACTGGCGCACGCCGCTCGCCGCCGCCACCAACCACCTCTGCATGGCTGTCGCCGCCCCTGTCAACCCCTGCAACTGCTGCACCGACGCCCGACGAAGCCCCCGCAGAGGGTTGATCGTCGATTTGAGGGTTTTCTGCCACTTTTTCACCAGCCCGTAGCTGTCCACCACCGTTGTCACCATCGCCGCCATCTCCACTGCCTCTACCAGTGATTTCGGCCATGGTTGAATGTGGGTAAGTGAGTGTTGATCAAAATAGACAAGGTTTGGTGAGAGATTCGAAGTTTCGTGAGAGTTTGGGAGCCTTCGGGGGTTTTTGAAACGAAGTATGGCGGTTTCAGAACTCTGCCAGACGTTTATACGTCGTATGGGACGATCGGGCTGGATCTGGGCCGGGTTTGGGCTCGGGTCTCTACATCTACTGGCGCACGCATGACATTCACTAGCGCACGCCAGTGGTTCTTGGGCCTGAGGCCCAATCTGCATCCCTGGAATAAAATCATCCCGAGTCGAGGCCCAGGGCCATCAGATTATGTTACTCCTCTCATGGATGATGTCTCCCCAAGCAGAGCTCGTCCAAATTCAAATCAACGACGATCCGCTCGTCCAATTCAAATCAACGACGGCCCATCCGTCCAATTCAAATCAACGACGGCCCATCCGTCCAATTCAAATCAACGACGATCCACTCGTCCCAATTCAAATCAACGACGATCCGCTCGTCCAAATTCAAATCAACGACGATCCGCTCGTCCAAATTCAAATCAACGACGATCCGCTCGTCCAATTCAAATCAACGACGATCCGCTCGTCCCAATTCAAATCAACGACGATCCGCTCGTCCAAATTCAAATCAACGACGATCCGCTCGTCCAATTCAAATCAACGACGGCCCATCTGTCCAATTCAAATCAACGACGATCCGCTCGTCCAAATTCAAATCAACGACGATCCGCTCGTCCAATTCAAATCAAGATCTATCCGTCTAAATTCAAATCAACGACGATCCGCTCGTCTAATTCAAATCAACGACGATCCGCCCGTCCAATATCAACGATCTATCCGTCCAAATTCAAATCAACGACGATCCGCTCGTCCAATTCAAATCAACGACGGCCCATCTGTCCAATTCAAATCAACGACGATCCGCTCGTCCAAATTCAAATCAACGACGATCCGCTCGTCCAATTCAAATCAACGACGATCCGCTCGTCCCAATTCAAATCAACGACGAGCGGATCCGCTCGTCCAAATTCAAATCAACGACGATCCGCTCGTCCAATTCAAATCAACGACGGCCCATCCGTCCAATTCAAATCAACGACGATCCGCTCGTCCAAATTCAAATCAACGACGATCCGCTCGTCCAATTCAAAATCAACGACGGTCCATCCGTCCAATTTCAATCAACTTCAAAATCAAGTTATCCCGGACAAGTCCGCCTTTTGTCCGCCTTCAAATCAACGATGGTCTGCCCATCCAGTTTCAAATCTAACAAAACGGCTACAGGTCGCTTCCAACGGATTATTCCCAAGAAGTGTCCATCGATCTCTTATTTCCCCAGCGGGTAGCCACTACTCGTTCCCCAGGAGACTCCGCCATTTCCACAAATCATGCAACGATCCACGTTGCCTGTATTATTCTCAGCAAGCAACGATCTATCCGTCCACTCAATCAACCAGGTTCTTTAAGATTACGCATCTTTCATTGGCTCGTATGTCTGTTCTGAATAGCCTCGAAAGGGTGTCTGAAACCTTTGACATTACTTGTACCAAAGCGATGGTATCCCAAGTGCTGTCAAAGGGAGGGCTAACACCCTATTCTGGACTGTCCGGGCATGTACGGTCTTTTGATTCCCCTATGATGATTAAGGTCAAGAACAGTCCGGGATTGTTGGTGCGTTTGAGCTTCGAGCTTTCCTAACTCTTTTAAACCATTGTCGAACCTGTTTCAAACCCCTCGGGCCAGAACCAAATGGCCTCAGCACAACCCTGCTTCGGCACGCCAGTTATCGACTGACGCACGCTGGTTCCTTGCCACGTGTCAGTCATCGGGCATCCAAGCACACTACACTGGCGCACGCCACTCTTGACTGGCGCACGCCACTTCTTTCCAGTCAAATCACCTTTTTTGGGACCACTTGCCCGAGACTTTTGAGCCACCCTGACGTGAGCTACAGCTCCCCTGATGATTATTTCGTCCAGAACTGTCTCCCCCTCTCTTCTACACTTTCCATCAAGGCAAGTCTCATGCATTTAATGCATGGAGGCTCCCTTCTCTCTTGCCACCCCAAACAAGCCTTAAGGCCAGGCTGATCAGCCCTCCCTCTCAGTCTATAAATGCTCCCTTGCATTTATTTGCAAAGGGTTCAAGTTCATCAATGCTCTCTAGCTCTCTCTCTCTCTAGTTTTTCTCTTGCCTCCTTCTTTCATATATTGAAAGGGGCAGAAAACAACACCCCTCCACTGATCAGTCATACACTCCACATTGCCATTTCCATCCATCCATCCATCCATCTCAAGGCTCAAACCATCCATCAATCTCAAACCAAAGGTATACCACCTTTTATTCTGGAAATCGTTCCGACCCCTGAGGGGAGTTAGCAGAGGCCAGGCTGGTAATCAATACCAAGTCTGGATTCAAAGCTGGCAAATAAAACAATTTTGTAGGAGGATCAGTGGCGCGCGCCAGTCGTGTACATCGTGCACGATCATGGCTGCATGGCGAGGCTAGTGTGAGGATCACCGATCATCCTCATTTCAGTTTCTTTTATCTCCGATCACCTTGAATCATGCTAAAACCGGTTTATTGTTCTTCCATATTTTAGAATTGTGTAGCTTGTTATCTGCTTAAACTATTTAATAAGGCCTCTGGGATCCATTGGTCCTGTTCCCGAACCCAGATGAAGCAAAGCCAAGCATTGGATAGAAAGGAACAAGTGGCGCACGCGCTTCATTTACCGGCGTGCGCCACCCATTCTTAGGATCGATCTTTGGCCTTGCCTCTTGGTTTGATTTTGGCCTCTGTTTGATCCCCACTCTGTTTATGGGGTTTTCATCCATTTGTTTCTGTTTGATTTGTTCTTGTACCCTGTAACCATATGTATGCTGCTATATCAACTGCGTGGTTTGTCTGGGTGTGCCCGGTCCATTCGAGCCCGAGGGTTGAGCGAGAATCTGTGAGTTTGAGCTCAACTGCGATCGCGCCGATTATGGGTGGCGTCGCGATTGTCTTGGCATGCCTTTGGTCAAATCGATTGCATCTTGTCGTTAACTTGCGCCACGACGACCCGAGCGCACTCTAGTTTGTTCAAAACACTCACGAAGTGCTTGTTCTCAATCTATTATACATTTGTTCATAATCCATACATTACATTTTGCCACATAAATACAACTTGTTATTTGTTAATCCCCATTAATTGTTCCCCGCCCTAACTGGCTAATAAATGATTAAAAGAGAGAGAAAAATGCAAATGTTTTATAAAATGCCTAAGTAGAGACCAGTCTTCGGATTGGGCGAGAGGGGTGCCATAAAACCCTTCCCCTCTCGTAACGTGGCTCCCGAACCTCATATATCGAAGGTGACGACGGACCAGTCTACAAGTCTTTTCAAATCAAACAAACGTGAACAAAAGCGTTTTTAAAATCGGTTTCTTGGGTGTTTTCCGCAAAACCCGGGTGGCGACTCTCTCAAAACAGCATTTCGTCATGCTTTCAAACAAAAGGGCGCAAACCGAACTTTTCGCAAAAACTAAAAATGTGAAATTTTTAGGGGCGTGTGCCCACAACCAGCGCCCACAAAAAGCGCTGGCATAGAGCTATAGTAGCGCCTCTGTGCCAGTGCATTCCCCAAGCGTTGGTATAGGTCGTGTTGGGCTATACCAGCGCTTTGCAGACCATTTCACAATGCTTTTGGCCGCTGGCATAGCCCAACTTTCTTGTAGTGATATAAATGTGTGCATATCTAAACTCTAAAGTATAATAATTTTCTTATACGATTTTGTATGTAATATCAATATACACATAATAATGTATTTTAGTTGTTCAATCTAATTAATTATTGAATTGTTATTTAACATTTCAAATTTGTATTTAAAAAAAATAGGGCAAAAATCCGGGTCGTTACAATATTCCCATGGCTAGGAATATCGCCACACGATAACAGTTATAATCAAAATAGAGTCACCACCTAGTTCATAAAAACTAAAAAAAACAAATAGAGATTCCGGGTTTGGGAGCCAAAAATACAAATAAGGGGAAGGTGTTAGGCACCCTTCTTTGCCCAGTTGTGAGACTGACCCATAATTATTTGATATACAACGTATATATAGACACCCCAATCTAGACCTCCGAATAATCTTTAAGTTTCCCCGATGATGAAATAAGGAAAAATATACTTTTGAGGCTTGGATTGTTGCTCATTTGCTACTCCTTCTCTAACCTCAAGAAAATCTCAATTTAAACATATAGAGTGGCTCTCGGTTCGATTGCAAAAGAGAAAGATACGTCTACTTTGTCAAAAACAACTTTTTTCATGACACATTGAGGGTAAAATGGGCACACATTTCAATGTATAAAATGGCTTTGAGTGAAACCAATTGGGTTAGAAAGAGAACTCGACAAGCTTTCCAACGCTTTAAACCGCGCCTAAATCCTAGTTCGGGAGTGTCCAGGGCGCCCCCGCAAAGTTTGGTGTGCTGTGATGACGCACAATACCGCGCGGCGTTTCAAAGCGTCGCGCGGAATTTCAGAAACGCAGCGAGGCATTTCAGAAAATTCAACAAATTACTCCACCGCGCGGCCTTTAGGAGGAGCGTCTGACAGATTCCCATGCGAGTCAGTCGATTGGCCAGAGACATTTTTCACGTTTTTTTTTTTCCTTTGGGTGCTCTCCAAGCATCTTTTTGCCTATAAATACACCCCCCTCTAATTGAGAAGCACCCCTTCAACTCCAAGTAAAGTTACTCTGTCATTTTTTTTGCTCTCACTCTCTCTCTCTAAAAATACCTCATTTTGATTCTCTCTCTATAACTCCTTACACCCACCACCACTATATACACATCTTTCTCTCTCTATGTAAACCCACAAGTTAGGCTATTACAAAATCAATCTCAAATTGATTTCTCTTTTTCTTTCTCTCTCTCTTCACTCATTTGCTTACAAGTCTCTCAAAGCTCAATCCAATCAACTTCCACTCTCCATCTTTAAGCACATCCAAACTTCAATCAAAAGGTATAAATCAAGTTTCCTTGGGCTAAACTACATTTAGATTTGAGGGGAGCCGATCGAGGCCCTTCTCGGTCTTTCTATACCGAGCTTGGGTCTCAAACGAGCTTTATATTCAAAAGCACAAAAAAACAATTTTTGTACTGATACGCTACATTGTGCGGCGTTTTACGACACCGCACGGCGTAGCGTATTACACCATGCATTATTTCATTTCTTGTACATATACCTTCTTGTGTTGTTCTATTTAGTCTGTTTGTTGTTTTTCTGTGAGGGTACATTCTAGAATCAAGTTTCATGTTAAAAGTCTTTTTTTTTACTTTATTAAATCTTTTAACATTTTAAAAAGTTTTTTACATTGTTTTACATGATAAGATGAACAAAAGGGTCTCGTAAATCATTTTTCAAAGATTCGGAAAACATAACAAACTATTTTGCGCACCTATGGTTTGTTTTGTCATGTAAAAGTAAACTGATTCTGGAATGCGCAAACAGGTGCGCCGCATGGTGTTTTAGTTACACCGTGCGGTACATTCGGTTTGTCGTGCGGCGTTTCACATGATCTTGGTAGTCTGCTGTAATATTGTTATTTCATTTTTTTTTGTACATTGCATCGTCCTTTATCATCTCTGCATAGTTTGAACCATAAGCACGCTGATGTGTTACATTAAACCCTGTGTCCCTTTCCCGTACATGTTTTAAAGATTAAGCTTTTCAAATGATATTAAATCCCCCATTTAAAATGCTTAGTAGAGACCGGTCTTTACCGGACGAGCGAGGTGTTTTTTCAACAAAACTTTCCCCGCTGGTAACGTGGCTTCCGGATCCAAAATCTCAACGTTTTCGCTAGACTAAAACCCTTTTCCAAATGAACTCTCGGTTTCTCAAATCATCCATCTCAAAAATCCGGGTGGCGACTCTTCGAGTGCGCTTTTGAGCGCGGGAGTCCACAGTATATTTACTTTATTTAATTCTAAACAAGTAATTCATTTTATTAGCCTTTAAAAACAGTTAATGGTGAGCCGAGAAAATAATTGAATCATGCATCAGAAATAAGCAGAATAAAACAAGCTGTCCCAGGGAGATGGATCCCGCGGCCGGTGAATAGATGTCATGGCCGAAGGATCCTCCTGGATTTATGTGTCGGCCGAAAGAATGATCCCTTAGCCAATGTTCTTCCTCACACCAGACCGAATACATAACAGATAATCAAAATACTGCGATTATAGCACAAAAATGTAAAAGAGATCAAATCATAAGCCCAACCCCTGAGCCTTACCACCTTGATCTCTCAGTTGCTTGATTGCTTCGGATAGAGGATGATTGACTGATTTACTTCTTGAAAACCCTAGGGTTATGATTTGTACTTTGGGATTTGATCGTCGGATTATAGCTGCCTTCGGAAGGTTAGGACTTTTGAAGAGAGAACATGAGGGAGTGTTTCTGCAAAATTTCATGGCTAGAGAGGGTGGATTGTTTATTGTATTTTCGAACTCTAAGGGCCTCTTTGTAAAGGCAATTGATGACTCACTCCGGCCAATCAAATGGCATGAATCAATAAGGAATATAGGGTGAATAAGATCTCTAGACAAAATCTACTTCGTAGCGCTAATGCATCAGAATTTTGCTTCTAGGGTTTTGGTGATCGGATCAAACGTATGATAGAACATTCTAGAATCTGGAAAATAGACGATCTGGAGGCCGACCAATAGATCTGGCGGCTGAAGAATAGATTGGGCTGCTGAATAATTGATCTGGCTGCCGAGGAATCAATCTCTTAGGGAGATTTGAATGGAGGGTCCTGCAACGCAAGGTGTGGTAATGTGAAAACCCAGGTGGAGAGAATTCACTGTGACGCAAGGGGTGGTAACGCAGTTGAATGTCTTGCATGATGAAGGGAAGTATGATTGGCTTTAAAAGTTTATGGTGATGTTTGAATTGTTTGTGGCATGAGATTGTGGTTGTTGAAAGCGGGAAAGAACGGTTGATTTCATCAAGGTTTTATCAAAGAAAGAAATTTAAGTTTTGAAAATAGGTTTTATCAAAAATCCTCTGGTATTCTTAAGCAAATCAACGGATCTGGTATTTAGGCCCAAATCAACGGACTTCGGCATTCAAGCTTGAATTGACGGAGCTCGACCCATAAAGGTCTTGAGTTTTTTTTCTCTGAATTGTTTTGAAAATCAAAAAGGAGTTTTTATGAAATGAGGCTCAATGGTCACTGGTATGAAATGAAAAAGTTGTTTGTGGCATACATTCGAAGGGTTATGAGATGGTTGAACTGTTGTTATGGTATTCGTTTTAATAGTTGTTGTAATTTGTTAGATTCATATGAGTTTAATTGTTGTTTCTAGTTGACATGTGAATGGTTAGGGTTATCGCCAAGATGTTCGGTCTCAATATCTGAATTCGTTAGTTCACTCCGGTAACCCCTTTGCATCTCATTTTCTCTTGTTGAACTCTCATTTGCGTTTGATGCGCATTTCATCGCATTTTCACATAACTTGAGTATAGATTTTTCTATTGGGTTAGTGTAGCTCAACCTATCATTTTCAAGTAAAAGGCGTGAAAGTTGGCTTGGCGTGCATCTCGCGCTTGTTGATCATGTGTCTCGGAGGCATAAAGGAGGAGTTAAATTTGAATTTGATTTGAAAGTAGTATTTAGAAGAATGATGAATGAAAACTATAATATTATTTTGGTATTTGTATAACTTGGGCTTCGAGCCAGAATAGTAACTTTTAAATTTGACCTGAGAACGGGGAAAGATATGTCATTTGGGTATTATAGGTACATTAGTTATCTTTTTATTTATTGAAAATGATTATTATTTATGTTGAAAATTGAGGGTGTGACAGGTGTGGTCATGATGAAAGTGTGAAAGGAGTGAATATTGTAAAAGAAAGATCAATGCTACGAGTAAAAGAGAGAAGTAAATCAAAGTCCACCACAATGGTGCTCTGATACCATAATAAAATTGTCTAGAAAGAATGTTTCTATTGTGTATTACCAATGGTGATGACAAACATATATACAACCAAGCACTAGGTTTACAAGGAAAGGATCCACAATCAACGGAATCTCCCAATTAATGAAACAGACCTAAAATAGAAAATAGAGAAAAGGAAAATAAGATTAATGGGATATGGGATATTACAATGTATTTTCTCTAACAGATATGGATGAAAGGTCACATTAAAATTGTGTAGAAGGGTTGGGTCCAGTCGGGGTCAATGCTCAGGCCAACGCTTGTCAATATTACTAACGCGGCGCATTAATCTTCTAATAACGAATTAAACAATTTTTGGAATGGGAGGGGCTGTAGTGCACCCGCTACACTACACCGTGTAGTGCGGATGTAGTGCAGTCGATCCGGTCGTCCATCTTGGCACGAACGGGCCAGATTTAATCTGAGCTCCTACAAATTTTAGTCGTTTATTGTTCGGATGAAAATTCAAACCGTCTATTGACGAGATGGACGGTCGGATTCGCCGCACTACACGTGTAGTGCGGGAGGTGCACTACAGCACCCTCGGGTACAATTTTGATGTGAAAACATTTTATTTTTCTAATTCTAATTTTGAATCTCAATAACATTTAAAGAAAATTAATAAATCAAAATCTTTTAATTATCCATGCAAACATTGCGGTCCTTAAAAACAATGAAGATATATATATATATATATATATATATATATATATATATATATATATATATATATATATATATATATTTCAAGGAAAGAGACAAGGATTTTATTAAGAGGAAAGATGGCTCGATGACCATACATCATCAAGGGCTAGGTTAGCCAAAAATGGGGGACAGGGCACCCCCAATTCTCTAACCTAACACCTAATAGAGATTGCTTAACTAATGAATGGGCTGCCATATTGAAAGAACGCTAAACATATTTAAAAACACAAGAGGAAAACAAAGGAATAAGCTTTAAACAATCCAGAAAGAAAAGAGCTACAATCGAAGAAAGATTTTCCAACTTGAGTAAGAGCTTGCACAATCTGAATAGAATCACCTTCGACAATAATCATAGAAAAACATTTGTTCGCAACAATAACCAGTGCTTCACAAAAGCCCAGTGACATATATAAACCTATAAAATCCATGGTCACTACAGTATTTTCGGGTGTGCAGTCAACTAATTTTAGTAATTGGACTTCACAAAATAAAGATCGAAGCAGGAAGGAAGAAAGGTCTTTTAAGAATATTAGATTACAATTTAAAAAGTGGTGATGTTGTTGTGTTTAGACCTAATTCACCATATTTGATTGGGTATTTGGGTTGATCGACTTTTTTTTTGAATATGGGTTGATCAATTTCAAAAGCTCCGAAATGGAACATAAGTTCCTTATTGGGCTCGGGATGGTAAGTGGTACAAACAAGGGGTTCTTCCAGGCCGGCCCTATTTTGTCGTCCTCTACCCGTCCAAACCCAGTGCGAGTCTAATTATACCCGTGCAGGCCCTGTTTTAAGTAATTGGCCCAATATACCCCTCGCTCTCCCTTCCGCCTTCAGCTTCTTTCTTCTCTCTTCTTCTTTGGCCTTCCGCCCGTCCTTCCACGCCTCCTCTAGCTCCTCCTTCGCTCTCCTCCCGATCCACCGCCACCTCCTTCGTCCACCGCCCATCCTCCCCAACCTGTGTCAAATCCATCGGGGATCTCCACACGAGCGTCGATCGGGCTGTACTCGACGTTATACTCCAGCAAGATCGGGAGCGCGGCTTTTGAGAACTAATTAACTGGACGGTGGTCGACGGCGGCGGAGAGACCCAAAACCGTAAGGTGGAAGACCGATGACGGGTTCACATAGTCGTCGAAGATGAGAAACCGATTGGGCGTGTATGTTCGACACCGACCGATCGGGTGTCTATTCACATAGACACGTACGTATCTATCCATATCTATCTGTAGTAGTATATAAAGTGGTTTTAGCTTTTTTGTAGGTCAAACAAAAAATTCAGGTTTTAGATTTTTTGTCCGTATGCATGTAGATGCAATTTGTATACGTGTATTGTTGTCTCATATTTTTTCAGGATCCGAATAAGCTCTGCGGTAAATTTAAAAGCCAACAGAACAACATAGAAGTGTGAATTCTGTAGGGTGTGAATTTTGAAAATGGGGTGTAAATTTTGTAGGTGTGAATTCTTGCAAAGAGGTGTGAATTCTACAAATGGGTGTGAATTTTTCTGAGAGGTGTGAATCCTTAGGGATGTGAATTCTTGAATGTGTGAATTCTCCTGAGAGGTGTGAATTCTTGGGGGGTGAATTCTTGGAGGTGTGAATTCTGTGAGGGTGTGAATTCTTGAGGTCTGAATTTTTCAAAGGGGTGTGAATTCTGTGGGTGCTGAAAAGTGAAAAGGGCAAAATAGTAAAAAAATATTTAAAAAAGACCTAAATGGGATAGCACTTACAAAAGGGGGTTTGCATGGAACCCACACAAAAAACTAGGACCCGCCAGGTTGCAAAGCAACACCATCCTCTTTCAACAATATATAGGTATGTATTTGTGTATGGAGAGGGAGAGATATTTGGGAATTTTTTTTTATTTGAGATGGTGTGAATTATATCTTTTTTGAACTGTGAATTCTTAATTTGGAGATGTGAATTCTGTAGATGAGGTGTGAATTGTACAGATGAGTTGTGAATTTTGCATTTAAGAATGAATTCCGAAAAATGAGTGTGAATTCTTGAAAGCGATGTGAATTCTAGGGGTATGAATAGTGCAGATGAGGCGTGAATTCTGCAAAAAAGATGTGAATTTTAGGGGTGTAAATTCCGCAAAGGTGTGAATTTACAAAGGAGTGTGAATTCTGGGAGGTGTGAATTCTTGAAGGTGTGAATGTTTGTGAATTCTTGGAGGTGTGAATGCTTGAGGTGAGAATTCTCAATGGTGTGAATACTCGAACGTGTGAATTCTGGGAGGTGTGAATTCTTGGAGGTGTGAATTCTCGAGGGTGTGAATTCTTGGGGATGTGAATTTTGGGAGGTGTGAATTCTTAGGGGTGTGAATTCTCGAGGGTGTGAATTCTCGGGGGTGTGAATTCTGAGAGGTGTGAATTCTTGGGGGTGTGAATTCTCGAGGGTGTGAATTCTTGGGGGTGTGAATTCTGAGAGGTGTGAATTCTTGGGGGTGTGAATTCTTGGGGTATGAAAAGTGATAGGGACAAAAAAGTAAAAGCATCTTTAAAAAGGGTCTAGATGGGATAGCACTTTAAAAAAGGGTTTGCATGGAACCCCATGTAAAATTTGGGACCGGCCAGGAATTTCCTGTACAAACAATGGACGTGATAAATGTAATGGGCTTTACCCACGAAGACCCCCTCAAAATTACAACTTTAAGCTTTTTTTTTTTCTTTTCAAACTTTAGAGGTACTTTCATCGATACAAAAACCATACATCAGGAATGGATAGCCATCCCCAAGAAGAGAGGAAAGTAACCACAAAGGAGACCTAAACTCACAAACGAATATTCAGGATCTCGTACAGACAAGACTCGACTCCAACCTCGAAAAGTCATCAAGACGACACAGATAATCCACCACAACAACCACAAGGAGTGAGAGAAAGTCCCACATAGGGAAAGCAAACCAACAAAAAATCAGCAAACAAAAACTAAAGCAAAACCTATGAGCAAACAACAGATCCACATCCCTAATTAAGTCCAGCGGCCCAAAAAAGCCAATCAAGACCCTCGCCAATCAAGTTAATTTTGAAAAAAGTAACTTTTGTACTTTTTCTTTCTCTAACTTTTTAATCATTACTTTCATTTCTCACTCTATTTCTCTCCACAATCATTACTCTCATTTCTCTCTCTACCTTTATTCAAAAACACTGCTCAAAACCCACAACCGAACAAGGGCTTAGAGAGTGAGTAGAAAAAGATTGTGCACATTAATTTTGGGGAGCGATCTAGAGATTATATTTTCAGAGTCATTTTATTCACCTAAGCTGTACAAAAAGAATGAGAGGTCCGCGCGCGTGTATCAAAGGGTTCCAAAGACGTTTGCTCGGATTCGTGCAGTGTGCACCAACATATGTGTGTGTAATGGAGTATTGTTCTTAAAATTTACACCTGAGAATCTAATTTGTAGTGTAATCAAGTACAGCTTATGTGAACTAATTAATTAATGTTAATCAACCCACATGCAGTTCCCAAGTAATACAGCAGTGATAAACCCAAAACCAGTCCAACAAGGCATGTAATAAGGAACTCGTTTTTAGTCCTCAATTTCGAAAAAGGCTAAGCTTAATTAATCTCTATAGTGCTATTTAGGTTGATTAACCAAGAAAAAGTACTACTACTTTACCAGCTAAAATGCTTTAATCCAAAATGTTCAGAGGTTATGTGGACTTAGTTCACGTCAGATTGGTGCAATCCACCAGCTTTATATATAGGATCCCTGACAGGTAATAAACGACTGTCAAACTGACTATAACTATTTACACATGGATTATGTATGGCCGACAAAATCACAAATAAGCCTCCTCGGATACGACCGCAACCGACCACAAATCGAAGATCATGCGATCCGAAATCACTGCCATCTGCATGGGCAAGTGCGTTATGATTAAGGAACTCACGATTTTTAAGTTGATAAATGAGGCTAAAATATTTTACAAAAAAAAAAAAATGAGGCTAAAAGATGAGGGAAAGGAGTCATTGACAAATGAAAAACAAATAAATAAATAAAAAAAACCTGTGAATAGTTCATCTCCTACTTATGTTTTTTTGTTTTTGAACGTTTTGGAATTCTTTTTTACCTATGGTGCTATGCACCATCAGAACCGTTTGTTCGGCAATCCAAATCTCATATCCACCGTGTGGCATGCTAGTCGTTTATTACCGGGTTTTAAATTTGGACCGTTGGATTGCCGAACGGACGGCTCGGATGGTATATTGTGCACCACTCCTGCACAACACCCATCCTGTTTCCGTGTTTAAACACCATATGCAACGCCGTATGAGTGGATCAACCAACACATATCCACATTACATAGGCAAATTAAAGGCCTTAGCCAGCTGGCCATTTTTTTTGGGGGGTCCAACGACAGGAGAAATATATGTGATACGACATCAATTATGTAAGAGTCTGCAACAATTGGACAAAACATTATAAACTACGATCCAAAAATTAGCCCCATAAAAAAAAAATAATAATAAATAAATAAAAGTCCGCAAGATTGAATTCCGTGACTGTTGATCAAGAGTAAACAAGGAAGGCCAACTGTACATTCAGCCAACTGGCCATTAATAATCTACTCATCTTTGAAATACTCTAAATCTAGGATTGGGGAATCCAACGCAGGTGTATCCCAGTGGTACTAGGTTGTTTTGTTTGCCATGGGTCGGGCATATATATAATACAGTACCCCACTCTTAATAAACAAATACTTTAGATATTTTCAACATTAATTAGATTTATACAGAATGACTCTGTCTACGTACAAATAAACTCCTATTTTAATTTTATGGTGCAAGGACCACCACAAAATAAGGCCTCCAACAAATTCACTACAAGGGTCCTAGTTTTGGTTCGTGGTCAAATATTGTCAATCGCACGTATCTCTCTCTCTCTCTCTCTCTCTCTCTCTCTCTCTCTCTTTTATAGGCAAGGCAATGTGGGATGACATCCGAACCCCAATCCGACCCGCGATAATCATATGCCAAGACCAAAACAAGTGAAGTAATTCCAAACCCTACATCTGAACCGCAGTTGCCCACTCAGTCTCCATTTACCACTATATTCCTTTGTCCATGATTACAATTTGTTTAATTTAAATCCCTTTATCAATCGGTAAATTAATTTAAATCACTATATAATAGTAATAATGTTCAATCTGTACTTAGGCATTATTAAAGGAGATTGGTTCATACTTAACCGTCATTTCTTTTGTTTTTGCCAACTGAAAAGCTGGAAATACCATTTCTTTAATATGGTGACGTTATTCGTTCACACTAGTTTGCTTTTTAAGTAGTACTACTTAATTATTATTCAGGCATTTTCAGATAAGGTAGCTTTAACTTAATTATTGTAATTAAGAAATTGGAAACAAAGAGTGGGGATGCATATGCTGCCTCCCTGAGATGAGTTCACAAAAGGAGATCATAGGTTCTCTTATGTTATCTAGGCTTGTGAGTACTAGAAAGGCTCTAACTCTAATAAATCCAATCGCTCTAATTCTGATAATTCGAATCGTTTCCTTTTTAAAAATTTTGGGTAAGTTATACATGCAATAAATTAATTTTTGAATATTTCAAAACCATAATTCCTTAACAAATCTTATGGAAAAATAGACTCGAGTCAAGATTGTGGACGTAAACTTGTGATTGATACACAAATATTATGAGACAATCGAATTTCTTTCTTTCTTTCTTTCTTTTTTTTTTTTTAAATCACTCATAATGAATAGATAGATGCTTGAAAAGTAAACAATTTGAACCATCAAAATAGGGCTTTTGGTGGAATTCAGATACCCAGACAACACCTCCTGTATACAGATCACACTGTAGTGATGAATTTGTTTTGTTCAATTTTGTATATATATTTCAAATAACAAAGCTGTATACCCTGCCAAAATTAAATGTTATTTGAATTTGTATGAACAAAAAGTTTAGAACTACAAATACGCAAACACTCACACACAAACATGTGAGCCCTACACACACAGAGGAGGTGTGTTGTAAGTGTGGGCCCCCCATGCTTGTGAATGTGTGTGTAAGTGTTGCAACGTGGGGAGCCTGTTATGCAGTATGGTACATGCTGTGCACAATCTCAGCCGTCCATTTGTGTTTTGGACAGTCTAAATTTAAATAAAAATTTTCTGGGAAAGATTTTAAGTTTTATTTAAATCCGGACTATCCAAAACATAGATGGACGACTGAGATTGTGCATGATGGACTTGCTGTGCAGGGGCACAGCATCCCTGTCATGCATCATCTCAACAGTCCGTCTGTTTTGGACGGTCCGAATTTAAAAAAAAAAAAAACTTTTTGGAGAAGATATAAATTCAAACTGTCGAAAACATAGACGGCCGGCTGAAATAGTGCACAACACCTGCTGTGCACCATACTACACGAAAGTGTTGTGTGTTTGTTTGTAATCGTAGACTTGTTTGTTTGTACGAATGATATGATTGCCTCAATTCAACAATGGTGTAGGTTGTTTCCCTAGATAGACACGGATTATTGGTAGTGATAAATCAACATATCTACTTCAGATAACTTCTGTTTCAGATTTAAATCTCGACATCTACATCCATCTGACCTTACATTTGAGAATTAAGTAATTTTAGAGGTCATGTTTACAACTGTTTATTGGAGAATCTTTAAGGTGCGATTATTTTCCTTAATATTAGGATTGATGTACACATCTCGGGATATCCATGATGGCATAATGAAAATTTAATAACTATAGTTGTCACATCAGCTTTTTTGGTTATTCATTTAAGTGACTGGTAAGTTTAATACGGAGTAATATTGAGGTCTCTTATCAATAAGAATATTGAGGTCCACAATAGTTTATAATAAAAAATTCATTTCTAATAGAGAGAGATAAAGAGAATTGAAAATAAATGTAAGTGAGTGGTTCTATTGATGGTGATGAGAGGAGAGAGAAAGATAGAGAAAAGAAAGAGAGAGTGTATATTCCCTATTAAATTTGACTATCCAAAGATAAAATGTAGCTAATTTTGGTTATCCAAAGACCAAAATTTGGTTATTGGTTAAGAGATTGATAAGTTTGATTGTATCATTGTGAGCCATATTTTGAACAAAAATTGTTAACTTTAGAAATCTTGGTTTTGATTCGAAAATGATATTGGTACCGATGGTACCGTAGGGAAAATGCACAGACGGCCGATCCGAGCCGTCCAAAAATTTTTAAAAATAAATCGAGTGGGCCTACGCGAGAATCAACGGCATCCGAGGTGTATAAGGTGTTTGATCCGAGCATCCATTTTCATGTATATATGTATATACGTGTATATACACGAAAAATGGGTGCTCGGATCAAACACTCTACACACCTCGGATGCCGTTGATTCTCATGCATGCCCACTTGGTTTTTTTTTTTTTTTTTTTTTAAATTTTGGACTACTCAGATCGACCTTCCGGTGGCCGGAGATAACCGTCCGGTGACCGTTAGTGCATTTTCCCTACGGTACCATCGGTACCAATAGCAGAGTACTCGTTTTGATTATGCCATTGTGGATTTACAACACAACTTTAGCTCTTTAATCGCGAAGGAAAATGAGTCTTCTGAAAGAAAAAGTTGTATATAAGAAAATGCCAACAACAGACTAGTAGACAATGATTAATGTGCAAAAGACTAATTTTTTTTAATGTGCACTGCTCAGTGGTCTGTAATTAGCAAAACGGTTTATGTTTTAATGTTGGGGCTAGAGATGTAAACGAGTCGAGTTGAGCTTTGTAGAATCGTAGTGTTCGAGTTTGGCCTGTTTATTAAACGAGCCTAAAACTCGAACTTGAACTCATCTCGGTTGTATACGACCCAAGCCTAACTAAATTACTTATAATAAATTTTTAAATGAGCAGATCCTACACAAACGAGTCGAGCTTTTTAATATCGAACTCGACTCGTTTAGTAAACATACACAAAACTCGAATTTAAGCTCAACTCGATCACTATACGAGTTTTAACGAACCCAGTCACGAGTTACTTGCGAATAGCTTGGTTCGTTTGCGGCACTGGCTGTGACTCACTTGACGCACGTGGTCATGTCTGCATGTGTCCGGTTTATGATTGAACTCTTCTTTTAAAAAAGGGTCTAGATCTTCCCAAGTCTTAAGGAGGAATCGGACCCATCCAGTTTCTCAATTTTTTGGACCATTTGATGATCGATCAGAGCCCCTTTTTTTTTTTTTTTTAGAATTCGCCGAGAACTATAACTGTAGGAGAAATTAGGATACCAAAACAGAACCATTTGGATCACTTATATCTTGAAAAAAATGGATTTCATCCTGAGTGCACAGTGGATCTTTTTAGATATATAATAAATGTTATCCCACAATGTATTAATCGGTATCTGATCAACATATGTATGGTTGAAATATTCAAAGAGCTCTACGAAAAGAATGGTTTCGATCACTAAAAAATTTGGCCCGAAATAGACCAGGAGATTGAGAAATTGGACGGTTGCCCCTCCTTTAACACTAGAGAGGATGCGGACCCTTTAAAAAGTACACTAAATGGGGGTTTGATTTAAACTGAGACATAGTAATTTTTTGTTTATTTGGAACCGCGTAGAGCAGAAGCTTGATTATAAAAATCCTAGAGACAAACAATAATTATGGCATTTTAGAATAAATCGATCGGAAAAATAAGATTTTTTCACTGGTTCAAATGAATTAAAATTTACAATTTTTTAACAATATTATTTTTTAAATATAAACATTCTAAAAAAATTAAATGTTCCAATTTTCAATCCGTTTGAACCGATGTGAAGACCATATATTTCTAATCATGTTATTCTTAAGGGTCATGGTTACCTTTTGCCTCTAGGGCTCTCATAATTAAGTGTATGCTCTTTATTTGCGACCCTATTGAGCAAAAGCTTGATTATGAGAGTTCTAAAGACAAAATTAATTATGACCCTTCAAGATATAATGATAAAAAAAAGAAAAGAAAAGAGAGAGAGATCTTCGCACCGGTGTAGAAACCCCAAATTGAGACTTCCCAAACTACCTTAGATCTCCAATGATGATACGAGATAGAACCATAAAATCAAAGGCTTGATCAATGACTATTAATCATTACAAAACATCAAGTGTCCAGCGCTGGACACTAACTCCCCAGCGTTGGGAATCATTTTATGTTACTGGCAGCTCTGACTATTGTAGAAATCACATCATGATCCTACAAAGCATCTAGCCGACTCTAAGTCTAAACAGATGTTCCCCCTCCGTTTTTTCTTATAAATAGATGCGTCTAGAGCCATATTCAAGGACTCCACTACACAATACAATATACAATACACCTCCCCTCATCCTTGAAACTCCTTTCTATCTCTAGAATATATACATATTTTGGCTTTTCGTCGTATATCCTTGAAGAAAAATCTGAAATATCTTCTATTTAAAGAGAAAAATCTTATTTCCATACCAAAAATCTATATTTCTTCAACACTCCACTATAATAAATCTTCTTTGTCATTCATCAAAAAACGACCTCAAATCATCCAAACCGAAGCTCAAAGTCTCGTTCAAGCACTCAAAAGGTAGTAAACTACCTGCATTAATTTCGGTTTTTGTTCATCTGAGGAAACCAGGAACCCAAAGCAAGGCTACAAGCAGGCTAACGTGATCGTGTGCTCTTCTTACAAAAAAAATGTGATCGCGTGTGCTTTTTGCTAGGGAGTCATTCCCCAGCGCTGGGCATCTCCTCCTGAGCTCGCTAATCATTTCAAATATCAGTAGGGTCTAAGGGCTTTTACGTCTATTTCTAGCATTCGTTATTCGTCTTCAATTTATTTTCAAAAAGTTATTATCCACGCATTTTACTAATTAATTCACTGTTTGGATGAAAAAAATATTTTCAAGAAAACAGATCTAGACACTTATTTTGCTCAGGGCACTGAGACCCGAGCACAAAAGAGTCATCTCGAAAAGTGTTTTGCGTTGGGTACTATGACCCCAGTGCAAAGGGGGCACTATGACCCCAGTGGAAAAGAGTTTTCCCCCATCTTCTATAGGTTTTTTGACAGTTGTATTCATTTCACTCATAACGTGTAACTCTTTGTACTGTTTCACTCTTGTAGATATTGTACACTTAGCACATACCTACACCGCACACTCTACTTCCTACGTGTTTCAAAGGTTAAAAATATAAGCATTTTTCTAAAAATCCTGCAAGTATTAAGAAGAGACTGGTCGCGTCGGGCGAGAATAGTTCCGAATAAAAGCCTTTATTTTCGTAACTTGGCTCCCAAACTCAAAATTTCTGATTTATTTTCAAACTCAAATATCATTTTCAAGTTCTAAGTTTCTCGGATGGCAAACCATTTTATAAAAATCCGGGTAGCGACGCTTCTTCAATAAATCCAAAAACGAGCATGGGGTCTTCCCGATAGGCCTCGGGCCTGGTAGCCCACAACCGGTTCAAATAGATTGAAAATTGGACCACTTAATTCTTTTAGACGATTTATATTTAAATAAAAAAATTTAAGTGCTCCAATTTTCAATCCATTTAGACCGGTACAAATATTTTAATTTTCTGATCAATTTATCTTAAATAATCATATTTAATGTTTGTCTCTAGAGCTCTCCTAATCAAGTTTTTAATTTACAAGGCTCCAAATAAACAAAGATTTATGTCTCAGTTTAAAGAGTTTTGTGTAATGTGTCTAATGCTTATTGGCTCTCTGCCTTCTCCGCACAAGGCAGTGGCCGTGTAGAAATTTATAGGGGATAAAGGTCGGTTGCCTCGGATCAAAAAAAAAAAAAAAAGGTGGGTTGCCCCACTTATGGGTGAGGTGGTTTGTTCATATTGGGTAGGAGGAAATTGGCTTGTACAATTCTATTTAAAATTTGAAGGTCAACTTCTTTGGTTGGCAACTCTTGAAACTCTTTAATTAACTGGTAAACATGTGAAACGATAACGTGAAAAACTGTACAATTCTTCTGGATCGTAGGATTTAAGAAGAAAAGAAAAAGAAATGTTTCGATTTTTAATTAAATCACTCATTTGAATTGAATATTTTGAAAAAAAGTACAAAAATAAAATTTGTTGATTGGCTCTTTCCTTTTCTCATCAAATTTAAAAAAAAAAAAAATAGTATAGCAAGATTAGGCTCGCCAAAAATAGAGAAATGATTCTCACCCTTTTCCCACCATTATCCCCATCCAAAAGGGAAGAGAGCGAGAGAGAAAAAATGTGTAGTTGAATAAGGCTCCGTTTCGGAACGCAAATAAGCTGCTTATTTTTTAAGAGGGTAATTTCAAGTTCAAAAATAATGTGTTTACGCAAATAATTTTCTTACTACTATGGATCTTGTTTGATAGATCTCATCAAGATCTTTAATACGGTGCAAAAAAATAAAAAAATTATTTTTCGTTTACATTATTTTTTAGTTTGAAAATGTGAAATAAGCTGCTTATTTTTTAAGAAGGTTTCTGAAACGGAGCCTAATTATTGCCGATTCTCGAAAAATTGGGGGAAGAGAGAGAGAGAGTTTGAGGATCCACGTCAGAAATGTACGGATGGAGGCCCATTCACAGGTGGGTGCATGTTGACGTAAGGAATCTGCAAACTGGCAATAAATTTACCTTTTGCTTTCTTCCGATCAGAGTATGGCCCAACTACGTACACCATATGCACCTTTGCTTGCTTCAATGCCCCCACTTTTGTGCTTTGTCTAATCAGCAATGTGTTGTGGCCCGACCCGCTAGACCCGCTATTACACTTCACACACTTCACTTTCCTTGATAAAATGATACACTAAAAAGAAATGATTTTTTCCCCTCGCAGACCAAAAAGTTATCTGTCATGTTTGGATAAGTTATTAAAAATTTTATGAAAATTTTTATATGAAAGTAATGATTGAAAATATAAATAATGAGTAGAAAGAGATAAAAAGAGAAATAAGAATAATGGTTGAAAATATGAGTAATGAGTGAAGAATAATGATTAAAAGTATGAATAATGAATATTTTTTAAGTTGAAAATTTTTTTTTCAATAAAGAAAACAAATAAGGCAGTCATTTTTATTTCTTTAATAAAAGCATTTTCACACTGGATAATCTCTTTAAGAGGGTGTCAATGGGATTAGGGAATCTTGTTCGTTTTTGATATTTTGGATTTGAATTTATAAATAATGAGTGTAGAAAAAAATAGAGTAATGATTGAAAATATGAAAAATAATTGGAGAGAGATAAACAAAAAAATGAAAGTAATGATTAGAGATATGAATAATGAGTAAAGAGAAAAATAGGGTAATAATTACAAATCCAAAATCAAATTACCCAACCAAACGGGACCTAGTAGTTTTTGGGTTTTGAATTTTAGATTCTAATTATTTTTCTATTTCTCTTCAATCATTACTCTCATTTTTTCTCTGTATCTTTCTTCAATCATTACCCTTATTTTTAATCATTACTCTGTTTCTCTTTACACTCATTACCTACAAATCCAAAGTCTAAAATCCCAAAACGAACGGAAGTGACTATGGGCATTTTTACATGTTGGAATTAGAAAAAAAAAAATCTTGAAAGAAAAATAAATTAAGAATCTCGAGATTGGTAACATCACAAGTTCTTCTCCGTCTGAATTATCAGTGAAGTTTTCGTCTAAATTAATTTTCTAACTCACTCACAATCTTTTTTCGTTCACGTATCTTGGTAAACAGTAGGAAAATGTAATATGAAAGTGCAATTACACCATTTAGTTTTTGTTAGATCGACTATTACACCAATTAGTTTTTGTTTTTAGGGTAAGCAATTATACCAATTGGTTTCGTATTGGCTTATGATTGCTGGAGCTGTTGTTTCCCCTTGTAAGTTTTCTTTTCTTTAACTTGAAGCTAGTTTGGATCATTTTAATCTTTGTAATCTGTTTTTAAAGATTTATAAATTTTTCGCCTTTCAAAAAAAAATTACACCAATTAATTTATCCTGACAAAATCTTCTTTCCTCACCGAAGGTTAATATTTGGAGACAAAATTTCTATTTTGTATCCGATGGATAGCTTTTGGCGACGAAATTCATATTTCGTCACCGAAAGAGTACATTTGAGCGACGTAATTCGTACTTCCTCACCAAATCGAAGAGAAAATATATATTTTTTGTTTTGAAAAAGATCATGTTATTTGAAATAAATAATAAATTCTGGATATAACATATCCATATATTGCATAGACTTATTTAAAAAAAATATTCATAAACTAGTACTAATATATATTAAATTTAGCAAAATCCTCAATGAAACGTTAAGTGGCTTAGCGGAATGAGTGGTTGTTTAAGAACTAGAGGTCGCAAGGTTTAAGAACTTGAGGTTGCAAGTTTGAATATGAGGAGAAGCGGTCGAATATTATATTTTTTCGGGTTTGTCGCTTTTAGTGATGAAAATAGTTTTATCACCATAAACTTCCAAACACTTTTAATGACAATGTATAGGTGACAAAACATGGTGACGAAATTTTTCGTTAATTCTTTTGGTGACGAAAATTGATTCTTTAGCGATAACTGTTGGAATCGGGATTCGTTTATCACTGGAAATTCGCTACACACTAAAAAGAAACAATATTAGAAAACTTACTGGACCAATTTCAGGCGTCCGGAAATTGGCAATCGAGGCTAGTATTTTTATGGAGAATACTATATCCTTAAAACAAATTCGTCCCCCACACCAGTGCTCTTGGGTCTCTTGAACGTTTGCCTCCCAGGATTACCCGATTTTCGAAGAACGGAAGTAGCACTACAATCTGTTCAACGGACGAACCAGGAAACTGTGCAGAACTCTCTCAGAATATGTATGTTATGAATGCAAGGATTTTTTCGTTCTTGAAATGGGAGGAGATGGGTCCTATTTATAAAGAAGTAGGCACCCCAACGAAAAGGAACGGTGACTGTTCAGAATGGTGTTAGGAAAAAAGACGCAACTGTTCGGTGGTGTCTCTGCCGGAGAGACACCACTGTTCGAACCTTGGCCGAACCAACACTTCACTTCCATTTCTACGTTACAAATGAAGGGACCCTTCATGTTGCTATGGTAAATGAAGCATTGCACCCATTGGTTTCATTTGCCACATGTTGGTTATAACCAACACTAAATTAGATTCAAAAAGCTTTAATAAAAGAAGTAATTAATTTAATTAATTACTACAATTAATTACTACAAGTTCTCACCAACTTTAAGCCTTAGAATTTTATGAATCCGCTACCACGCATGGCCCGGTTTAGCGGCAAATCAAACAATTTTAATCACTCCATATTTATTTATCCATCGCAGGACAAATAAATAACAACCAAATCAAATGGTTTATTTTGGAGTCAATTTCCAATTCACTTATTTCCAACAATCCCCCACATGAATGAAATTGATGAACACGATGTGCAACAATATACAAATGACGAGAGTTCAATAGGAAATCACCTGTATAGAGTAAAGTAGCTTTTGGCTTTGAACCTCTCCTTGTGAGTTACTATCAAATTTACTAGCTAACCAGTGAACGTGATGTCTTGAACTGTTCAACCGTTTGTGTAAACCAAGACAACAGTAGTCACACAGGATCTTTCCAAACACAGTTTGGTTCTTACGGTTTTGTCCATTTTGGCCCTGGAACATCGCCTGGTTTCAGAGAGTGCTTTAGAGAATTCAGCCTTAAGATTCTCATAGAAGCGGCCCACTTCGCACTCACATAGGTGATTCTTATTAGGAGTATCTTGCTATACCCCACTTGGAATTTCCACAGTATAAGAACCATTAAAAGCAAAGCTTAACCTAAAACGCTACAGGCATCACTGTTTCACCATAGGAATGAGTTAGAGAGGTATCTCCTCAGTGATACTCCTAAGTCTCATACAACTCGGTTGTCCCGTTGAATCTAGATCTTGGGATCTCCAGTCAGCTAGGTTGGGTTGCCGTTATAGAGACTTTTAATTGGTAGGCTTTAGCCCCACTCCCCTCGATGAATGAACAACTGACTCTCTTGATAACCCTTTGGTTAGCGGATCCGCGATATTATCCTTTGACTTTACATAATCAATAGTGATAACTCCATTCTAGAGTAGCTGCCTAATGGTATTATGTCTACGACGTATATGTCGAGACTTACCGTTATACATATTATTCTGTGCCCTGCCAATTGCTGATTGACTATCACAATGTATGCAGACAGCTGGCACAGGTTTAGACCAATTCGGAATATCTTCCAAAAAATTACGAAGCCACTCAGCTTCTTCACTAGCTTTATCCAAAGCTATGAACTCTGATTCTATCGTGGACCGAGCGATGCACGTTTGTTTGGAGGACTTCCAAGCCACAGCTGCACCACCTAATATAAACACATATCCACCTGTGGACTTTGAGACATTGGTGTCGGATATCCAGTTCGCGTCACTATATCCTTCTAGTACCGCTGGATATCGAGTATAGTGCAATCCATAATCTTTGGTAAACCTTAGATATCTAAGTACCCTGATTATTGCTGTCCAATGATCCTTTCCTGGATTACTGGTATACCTACTCAGTTTGCTAACTGAATAGGCTATGTCCGGTCTTGTACAATTCATTAAGTACATTAGACTACCTATAATCCGCGAATATTCCAATTGGTGTACACTCTCACCAGTATACTTGTACAAATGCAATGTTAAGTCTACTGATGTTTTGGATATAGAATTGTCATACTTATGGAACCTCTCAAGTATTTTCTCAATGTAATGCTTTTGAGACAAGACAATTCCCTCGGACGTTGTGGGCTCCCGCGCTCGGAAAAAGGGGCAAGCTCGAAGAGTCGCCACCCGAATTTTTGAGATGGATGATCCGAGAAACCGAGAGCTTGATTTGAAAAAAGCTTTTGGTCTAGCGAAAACATCGAGACGTTGGGTTCGGGAGCCACATTACGAACGAGGAAGGTTTTTCTTTAAAAAGCACCCCATTCGCCCGGTAAGACCGGTCTCTACTTGATGTTTTAAAAAAAGGGAGAATCTTCAATATTATTTGGAGTATCAAACTCTTTAATAAAGCACGTAACGGGAGAGGGACATGGGAAATATATCACATTGACGCGTACGTGGTGATATCTATACAATCGTGATAAAATGATATGAATAAATGGAAATAAATAACATTCAACAGATTGTTTGGACCTCGAATACCGCTCACGGCACTCGGAGATGCCGTACGAGGCATCTCCACATGCCGTCGCACTGCTCGCTATCAAGCTGTTGGGCCTCGAATGCGCTCACGGCACTCGACGAGATGCCGTCTTGAACATCTCAACATGCCGTGCGTGGCACTTGTTCTGCTGTAGACTATTGCAATCTTTCAAAACATCATTTAACTCACTTGGTTTCTTTGTAGATCTTTTGAAAACTCACGAATAGCCTCGCGGTCCGATCATCCCAAGAACGTCATTATCCTTCCCAAAACATAGTTTTAAAGTAGTTTTCAACGTTTTTGATCACTTGGGATGATCTTGAAAAGATTTTAGAAGAGCCGGAACATGGCTTGAAGATATGGTCTGATTTTAAGAACTACAGAAACAGTAAACAACAGGTTTTTTGTAAAGAAAGGAAAACTTCGAGAGGCGGAGCCTGCTCACAATAGCACTAGTGTGCACCATGCCGTGCGCCGAGAGGAGTGTCGCGCGCCGATCAACAGACCGCGCGGTTCCCCAACCTCAGCACAGTGTTGGTTTCATTTTATGAAAATAGGTTTTGAGTCAGGATCTAACCAAAAGGGATTAGATCTGCTGACAGAAAGGTCCCCTCAGGACCAGAACGGAATCTAGTCCAAGGAAACTAGTTTATACCTTTGGTTTCGAGCTTGATCAAGGATCGTGGATGCAAGGATGTGGATGGATCGTCACGGATATGGATGGGGGAGGTTAGATGAGACAAATGGAGTATGGGTGTGAGTGAAGGTTAGGTGTTTTGGGGGTGATGAGTCTTTGAAGTTAATGAAGGATAAACTTCAATGATGATGAGGGAGTGAGTGAAAGCACTTAAAGAAGGTCTTTTGAGAATGACATTCTTTAAAGCTTGGAAATGGCCATGGGAATAAGAAAGTGGGTGTAGAAATTTAGAGAGAGAAAGTAGAGTGAGAAAACCAAGAGAAAGGCAAGAGAGGGACTCAAAAGAAAGGCTAAGAGGGGCCCCTTTCCCTTGAGTGGAGGGGTTAATTTATAGGCAAATGGCCAAGGATTTTGAATTCAAATGGTGGAGGTGTTTTCTAGGCGGGCCAGAAGTGCATTTTCTACCGAGTGAGCAGTCATCAGTGGCTCATGGCGTGGCCAGCAGTTTTACGAGCCACGACTTTTTGCTCAAGGTGCCGTGCGGAGGGGTTTGGCTGCGCACGGTCCCTTGAATTTTCTCAAGGTGCCGTGCGCTCCAGTTTGACTCCGCACGGTACCCCTCCTGTGATCTAGGGCCTTTTGGGCCTTTTTTATTGGGCCTGGCTGGATTTGTTGGATTTGTTGGGTTTTTGGCTTTAAAGGAGATCCTTTTTCAAGCTCGCAAAGGTATCGTTTCCTCTATTTCATCATCAGGGTGGACAAAGACTCTCCGAGGTCCGGATTGGGGTGTTTACAGACGTTCTAGTAATCTTGATTCCTAGAATCACGTCTGCTATACCCAAATCTTTCATGTCAAACTTAGAGTTCAACATTCTCTTTGTAGATTTAATAATATCATTATTACTCCCAATAATGAGCATATCATCTACATAAAGACAAACAATGACATAACCTTTGTCAATACTTTTGACATACACACATTTGTCATATTCATTGATTTTGAAACCATTTGAAATCATGACATTGTCAAACTTCTCGTGCCATTGTTTGGGTGCTTGCTTTAAACCGTACAAAGATTTTACAAGCTTGAACACTTTCTTCTCTTGTCCTGGAACCTTAAACCCTTCTGGTTGTTCCATGTAAATCTCTTCATTGAGATCACCATTTAAGAAAGCCATTTTAACATCCATTTGATGTATCTCGAGATTGTTTAGAGCTGCAAATGCAATTAACATTCGTATGGATGTTATACGCGTAACAGGTGAGTAAGTGTCAAAGTAATCGAGACCTTCCTTTTGTTTATAACCTTTGACCACAAGTCTCGCCTTGTACTTGTCAATTGATCTATCTGCTTTCATTTTCCTTTTGAATATCCACTTGTATCCTAAAGGTTTACAACCTTGTGGGAGATCTACAAGTTCCCACGTGTGATTTTGCAGAATGGATTCTATCTCACTGTTAATGGCTTCTTTCCATAAAGGAGCCTCAGGAGATGACATTGCTTCCTTAAAGTTTTGAGGTTCAGCTTCCAACATGTATGTCAGAAAATCTGGACCAAAGGATTTTGACGTCCGAGCCCTCTTACTTCGTCGAGGCTCTTCATCCTCATCCTTCTCCTCTTGAATTGAGTCCTCCTTAATTTCCACATCTTCAATTTCTTGAACTGACCTGGGCACTTGTGTATTTCTCCATGGAAATACATGTTCAAAGAATGTAGCATTCCTGGATTCCAAGGTTGTATTAGCATGGATTTCTGGATTTGCTGACTTATACACAAGGAATCGATATGCACTGCTATTGTCAGCATAACCGATAAATGCACAATCAACGGTTTTGGGTCCTATCTTCACTCTCTTAGGATCAGGAACCGCTACCTTAGCCAAACACCCCCACATTTGTAAAAATTTATAGGTAGGCTTATGACCTTTCCATAATTCATACGGTATCACATTGGATTTCTTATGAGGGATCCTGTTCAGAATATAGTTGGCAGAGAGAATCGCGTCTCCCCACATGTTCCTTGGTAATCTTGAACTTATCAACATGGCATTCATCATCTCTTTCAGAGTTCTGTTCTTTCGTTCAGCAACTCAGTTAGATTGCGGTGAGTAAGGAGCAGTCGTCTGGTGAATAATCCCATGTTTGGCACAAAATTCACCATAAGGTGCTTCATATTCACCCCCTCGATCACTTCTAATTGCTTTGATCGTTTTGCCAAGTTGATTCTCCACTTCACTTTTGTAGTGGATAAACTTTTCTAAGGCTTCATCCTTGCTCTTAAGCAAGTACACATAACAATATCTTGTGCAATCATCAATAAAAGTAACAAAGTACTTATGACCTCCTCTTGTTTGAACAACTTTCAAATCGCACAAATCCGAATGGATTAAAGCAAGAGGTTCTGTACTTCTTTCAACTTTGTGAAAAGAATTCCTTGCCATTTTAGCCTCCACACATATTTCACACTTATGATCCGAGTTTATATCAAATTTAGGCAAACAGTCCAAGTTAATTAAACGGCGCAAAGTGCCATAATTTACATGACCTAATTTACCATGCCACAATTCAGAAAACTCAAGGATATAAGCAGAAGATGTATTTATCTCATTGATACCTGGAGAGGCTGGAACCTTAGTCAGTACATTCATTTTGAATAACCCATTACACATGTAGCCCCTACCAACATAAACCCCATTTTTAGTCAGCATAACCTTATCGGCTTCGAAAACCATACGAAAGCCGTTCTTGACCAAGAGCGAACCAGATATAAGATTCTTGCAAATTTCTGGCACATGCATCACATCATTCAAAGTGAGCACCCTTTCAGAAGTCATCTTGAGCAGCACTTTCCCTTGTCCTTCAACCTTGGAACTGGACAAATTTCCCATGAAGAGTTGTTCGCCATCCACCGATTGATAGGTGGTGAACATTTTCTTGTCCGCACACACATGGCGAGTAGCGCCAGTATCCAGCCACCACTCCTTGGGATTAGAACCCACCTAGTTAACTTCTGAAACCATAGCCGATAGGTTCAAGTCGTCAAGCCCCTCAGAGAGAGTCTCAATCTCCATCTCAGTCATATTGGCCTGCGCTGGTTTCTAGTTCTGATTATCTTGCTTCCTTCGGCAATCAGCAACCTTATCTCCTTGCTTGTCACACACAAAGCATTTCCCATCAAACCTGGGCTTCTTAGTCACAAGCACCATGGCGGGAACCGGAGCCACAACAACAGTAGGGGTTTCAAGAGGGTTAGACCCAAAGGTTTTCCCATTTTCTTTCACAGTTTTGGTAGTCATTTCTGTTCCACAACAGAAGATCGACACAAAATAAGTAACTGAACTTATGAAACACTGATTAATCCAATAAACACAAACTAATTACCACAAAACAGTAAGTGCCCAAATGAATTTTCCTAAGTTTATAAACCCACCTATGTAATCTGTTAGAACTTTGCAAACCGGGAAAAAAAAAATAATGCCGAAATCGAAACAAATTACCAACTACACACTTATACTTTGAAAACTTGACGTGCTAATAAACTGTAGTATAAAACAATAATAACAGAATGATTACGCCAAAGGTTCGCTTCAGGTTTTACACCTACTAAAACCGAGATCACCAAAATTTATTCTAAACTGAATGGCAATGGTTTAATACCCACTGATCACACAATTTCAAAACTGAAATTAATGAAACTACACGGATTAAACTATTGATCTCAGTTTTCTAACCTTACTGATTTATCAAACAAACAAATGATTCACGAAACCAAAAATCCAATAAGATGGAACCACAAAAATTTCCAGAAATAAAAATCGAATTCCAGAATTTCGAAGAACACGAATTTGCTTTAAGACTGTTGGAATCGGGATTCGTTTATCACTGGACATTCACTACACACCAAAAAGAAACAATATTAGAAAACTTACTGGACCAATTTCAGGCGTCCGGAAATTGGCAATCGAGGCTAGTATTTTTATGGAGAATACTATATCCTTAAAACAAATTCGTCCCCCACACCGGTGCTCTTGGGTCTCTTGAACGTTTGCCTTCCAGGATTACCCGATTTTCGAAAAACGAAAGTAGCACTACAATCTGTTCAACGGGCGAACTAGAAAACTGTGCTGAATTCTCTCAGAATATGTATGTTATGAATGCCAGGATTTTTTCGTGACTGAAATGGGAGGAGATGAGTCCTATTTATAGAGAAGTAGGCACCCCAACAAAAAGGAACGGTAACTGTTTGGAATGGTGTTAGGAAAAGACGCAACTGTTCGGTGGTGTCTCCGCCGGAGAGACACCACTGTTCAAACCTTGGCCGAACCAACACTTCACTTCCATTTCTACGTTACAAATGAAGGGACCCTTCATGTTGCTATGGTAAATGAAGCATTGCACCCATTGGTTTCATTTGCCACATGTTGGTTATAACCAACACTAAATTAGATTCAAAAAGCTTTAATAAAAGAAGTAATTAATTACTACAAGTTCTCACCAACTTTAAGCCTTAGAATTTTATGAATCCGTTACCACGCATGGCCCGGTTCAGCGACAAATCAAACAATTTTAATCACTCCATATTTATTTATCCATCGCAGGACAAATAAATAACAACCAAATCAAATGGTTTATTTTGGAGTCAATTTCCAATTCACTTATTTCCAACAATAAAATCATTTCATCACTAGAAGTAAATTTTCTTGTAGTAGCCTTCAATGTGAAACTAATTTTCTTACACTCCTCTTTCGGTATTCATGTTTTTGTTTCATTTTATATGTTAGTACTTCCACGCGAGATTTGCTTATGTTGATTTATTTTTATTACAACAAATGTGCAATTTTTATTCATTTTTAAGGGTGCTTTGAAGTGATATGTGCCCTAATTATTTGATTTAGTTGATTAGCTGAACTCTGTTTAAATGTTATTCAAAAACATTACCTGTGGACAAGTTGGCTTGGTTGGCGGGATGATTAAAAATAGAGAAAATAATCCATTTTGAATTCAGAGTGCGCGCATGGTTTCGTGCCTTTAGGCTTTAACCATAGGCGAACCTTAGTTTTATATATGTTAGAACAGTTTACATAAGAGAACAACCAATAAAGCTAGAAATAAAAAAAAAACACTAGCTCTATTACAAAACGGTTTGAACTCCTGTAGCTATTGGGTGGACAAAAATCGTCAACGCCTGTCTCGTGAGACGATGGGCCTGATCTACGTCCTTGCGTTGATTGGGATTAATATATTATCGGTGAGATGTAAATGGATGGTAAGATATGATTTGTGGTTGGTTTTATCTTCCACTTTTATAATGCCATCAAATCATGGTTATTGGCTTGTTTTTCTAGTCTAAACATTGTCATAATTAGGTTGAAAAAGAAAATTTTATCTTAGGCGGTAGTGAGGGTTCAAACCTTTCTTTTTTCTTTTTTTGAACAAGCAAATAAAGCATGACCCAGAGATTTGTTTAACCATTTAATGGGCACATATACTAGTAATAATATTATCTAAACAATTGAGGCTAGCTTAGTTGACCAGACTCCGACATTTCACTAGGTGGTTATGGGATTGAGGGGCCATGTTGTGCCCTTCAAAGGACAACACGTGGCCGGATCAAAAAAAAAAAAAAGGACAACACGTTGCTCTCCTGGTCTTGCAAGGCCCGTTTCGATCTCGTTCCGATGATCGAAAATGTTTATTTCGTAGAGTTCGTTGAGTAAAACAACCATGAATAAATTAGCTCGAATTAATTTGTGAGGCTATTCTTGGATACAAACATATGCATTAACATGTGAAAATCCTGATGTATTGTTTTAATTCTTTTCCACGTACCCATTTTTTCTCCTTTTTTCCTTATGACAAGACAAATTCAATAATATTCTAACGTCCTAAAGAACTCAGTAAAGGGTAGCTAATTAATCGTCTAGCACTCAAGTTCTTTGGGCAAGTTGTCAACAATCTGGATTTTAGCATTTTTAAACCAGAGCTTCCCTCTTTAAGAAAAAAACCTTAGCCACCTTTATCTCCTGCTTCCCTCCCTCCCCCTTCGGTTTTCACTACCCTAATGCGGCAGGGAGGGAAGTGCTTTACCTTTGATCGATGAGCATTTTCCTTCCTCACAAGTTTCTTGCTTTCAATAACGTACCCATCTTGTCTAGTAAGAGTATTTTCTCTATCGATCTCAAATTTGAAAGTTTCTTATTGTTTTTTCTTCTTTTTCCTTTATGAGAGAAGAAATATTGAATTCGATTATTGAAACCATACAATGAAGCCTTTATATATACAAGAGGAGAGAGCCTAACTATGGAAAGGAATCATCCCAATTATAATGAAATCGTAATCAATTACAATCAAAATAAAATCAAGGCAATCATAAAATATCGTAATCATATCAGCACATGATTATAATATTATATGATTAATATATTCTAACATCCCCCCTCAAACTTAAGTAGGTCTACCAACTTGAGTTTGAAAAAGTCCAGAGAAATTAAGAACAACTAAGCAAAGAGAAGCCAGGAGCCGCCACAACTCGCCAAGCCAAATTCAAGTAGGTTTACCAACTTGAGTTTGAAAGAAAAGAAACGAAGAAGCCATGAATTGAAAAGCCACGAGCGCTAGTTGTGAAGAGGCGCGCTGTGATGAAGAGACGTTCTGGTGGGTGAAAGCAACTAAAAAGCGTGGAGATCTAGAGATTGACAAAGTAACTAAGTGCCCGGCGGACGGCAGCAAGGCTTAGGCCGCCCGCCAGGAGCGAATATCCACAGGGCCTAGATCTTATAGCTCTGACACCATGTTAAATATGAGAGAAGAAATATTGAATTCGATTATTGAAACCATACAATGAAGCCTTTATTTATACAAGAGGAGATAGCCTAACTATGGAAATGAATCATCCCAATTATAATGAAATCGTAATCAATTACAATCATAATAAAATCAAGGCAATCATATAATATCGTAATCATATCAACACATGATTACAATATTATTTGATTACTATATTCTAACACTCTCGACTTCTTCTTCATCATCTTCATCATTGAGGTGCCTCTGTTGATAAAAGCGGTGGTGATGGTCTTTGGCAGCGATGATGATTTGATGACAAATTAGATTGGTTGAATTTGCTTCTGATCCATTCATTTGGGGAGGGTGTCATCACTTCAGGTTCTACGTGCGGAGCCATGGCATGCAAGAATGCCTTACAAGGGGACTCCCAACAGTTGATTCAGATTTAGGGTAGCAAAAGATGATTTCCTAAGAATTTTCATTTGATCGGAAAAAAAAAAAAAAAAAAAAAAGATGTTTTCCTACTGAAGTAAAAATTGTTATTGAATTATCAAAGATTTTTGTCATGCCCTCGATTTTTATCAATATTAAATAATAGATTGCAATAAAAAAAAATCTCACATAACATAGGTATATTACCCGAAAGAAGTTCCCACCTGTTCAATTCACAAATCAAATCCCCATATTTTAAATTATACAATCTTGGCACTACGGCCCGAATCAACTTCGTTACAAGTATAACATGTTTCAAGCAATACCAACTTTCTAGTCAAACGGAATTTAAGAATAATTAGTTACAAACCCATCTTTAACCAAAAGTTAGTCTATTACAAGATGTTTAAGTAACTAAATGAAGTTAGCTTCCAAAAATATCTTCATGTCCAAGCACACCATTGCATGCAATCTACTGCCCGGCATTCGAACCTAAAAATAAGGATTTTGTTAAGCTACACTAACCCAACAGGAAAATCTTTACCAATGCTACATGAAAATATGTTGAAAAGTGCAAACGATAGGGAATAAGGACATATAGCTCGATAGATGGAGGTCAATCAACATATAAATGAGCCTCAAACTAAATTGAATACATAAGTCTTATAACACAAATCACTCAACCAATCCCAACTTGACTCGCTAAACCAAACTCCCACCATCAGTATTTTCACTCATTGTGTTACAGTACACACCACAAGGATTACCGTGTTGCCACCCCTTGCGTTACGGTGATCCCTAACGACTCGAGTTACCGTATTACCACCCCTTGCGTTACAAAATCCTTCTAAGTCTTCTTATTATCACCCCTTGCGTTACGGGACTCCCTGAACCAGAGTCCAACCCAATCAACTTTTATCTCATATGACACGCAAGCTAAGGCTCCTCCATGATCACATTAATAGTTAACACATCATACATTAGGCCAACGTCATCACAAATGCACCATGAACAATCACAAATACCAAGAACATACGGACTACACTTTAACCATATTTTAAACAAGTCATTTCTTATTCGGTTCTTGCTAACGGAAGACCAACGGAACGAGGATGGCATCGAATGAGCAAAGGAAGTCAATTAGACAAGCTTAAGATAGGTTAGGAGGTGTCCAAGATGATTTAGAAGTGGTTAACAATCGACGGAGAAGTAACAGGAGCAAAACTGGAGTTAAGCTTGCTGTATCGATACGCCCAAATCTGTATCGATACAATACTCACTGATTAAAAAGATAAGCTTGTTGTATCGATACGCCACAAAATCCGTATCGATACAATGGGGCTTTGGGTAGCGATTTCAGCAGAATTTCAAGGCACGTTCAACAACCAAATCCAACAATCCAAGGCACGATTCTACACTAAATCAACATATAAACACATAGAAGAGTTAAAGAAGAACCTAACTCGCAACAATGGCCGAGATTCAAGCGTTTTTTAGTGAGCCCTAGCCTCTCGAACTCCAAAACTTCGATTCAAACTCGACCCATGGATCTCTGAGCTCAAGAACGCGAATGGGAGGCCGAAAGGAGGTTGATCTTTGAGGTTTTGGTGGTATAAGGTGGAGTTTCGGGAGAGAGAGAGAGAGAGGATCGGATGAGAGAGAGAGAGAGAGGGACGGTAGAGAGAGAGTGTGAGATGAAAAATATCTCCTACAACACATACACCACTATATATACTCACATACAAGCATATCACACTCTCACCCCCCCTCTAGTCTCACTTCTTTTACTTTAGTTCTCAGTTCAAATAACCACCAAATAAATCATATTTTTTCCATTTAGACATTTAATAAACATTTCAATAATTAAAAAAAAAATACGGGTCTCTACAATTTTTGCCAAGAAGTTGATCAATTTAAGATTTGTGATTTTCTTTTTATTTGTAGATTGGCACATGTAGTTTCATATTTTCTTTTCAAAATGGTAGGAACTTTTATTGATAGAAAGAACTCAATACATCAAAAAATGGTTATCATTTTTAAGAGAACACCATAACCAAACAAGAGGCTAACCAAACAGGAGGCTTAGATTCTTAAGTTTTAACTCTAGAACCTTACAAATCAATACCCAAACGTTGGCCAGCCACACCACAAACCATGACAACGGAGAGCACCACCATCCACTGGATCTGAGGAACCCAGACCAGGACAACAGAACCCCGAGGGAACACCCAAACCACATCAGGAAAGAAAACAAACCCATTTTCCCTTGATGCGCCACCTCTGAAAATTCCATCACTCGTTGCCTTAGAATTGATCTCGATTGGTGAAGATGAGGGGGAAACTGAGCTCAGATCATGGCCTTGACTCTTTCGATCTTTAGATCTATGGTCTTCGAACCAACTTCACTTGCGCTGCGGCAAAGAGGGAGATGGGAAGTCGGTGAAGGAGAGAGGTGGTGGTTGGCTAAGAGAGGAGGGGTTGAGGAGTGGCGGAGACCAAGGATGGAGGCAGAAAAATGCTAATCTTGCAGCGAGGAAGGGGCAAGGAGAAAAAAGAAAATCATCCGAACAACTTTGAATTTTGCGAGGTTCTAGCTAGTATTCGTACTTAGAAAACTAGACCTCTTATTTGGATTGGATCCCCTGGAGAACAATAATCCTTCTCTTTGTTGTATAGCTATACTCTTTCTTATCAATAAAAGTTTCTAGCCATGGCGACAAAAAAAAGAAGTTGTTAAAGAGGCATTCTATTGGAAGACTTATTTAGGTATCTGTACTAGTGGTTTTGAATACTTATGTTCACGTTCTTAAAATGCTATGTTACCTAATTATACCCCTAGTTATATGTTAATATAAGAATAAGAATGTTTCCCTCAAGGATTATTTCCTTATCAAAACAAATTCTCCTCCCTCAAACCCCCGTCTCTCTCTCCTCTCCTCCCCTCCCCCACCTTTCCTCCCTCTTCTCCCTCTCCTCTCCCTCTCTTTTTGTACACATGGTTCGTCGATTCTTGTGATGGGTTGGTTATTTACGCCAAAAAAAAAAAAAAAAAAACGCACTCCACAACTGGGTTTACTGTTCCCAAACAATACAGAATTCTCCCACAACGGCACAGATCGAAAATCTTGGCACGTGAAAGTCCTGCAATTTCATAGAGGGTTTGAAGTAATATAACTTGAAAAAAATTCATCATACTTTTACAGAAATATTTTACAATAAGCGGAGAGTGAAATTTGACTTGCAAATGCATCGGGTGCATCCCGGGCCCCAGCCTCTAGTTTTGATAAATCGAAACATACATATACCCACATCATGACAAAATTTGAAAAATCACCATAAAACATAAAAAACCATAAACATGTACCGAAATTATTACAAAATTTGGAGAAATTGAAACACACATATACCCAAATACCCAAATCATGACAAAATTTGGGAAATCAAAATAAAATAGAAAAATTATGAACACGTACCGAGATCATAATAAAATTTGGAGAAATCGAAAACTCATATACCCAAATTATGACGAAATTTGGGGAATCACCGTAATGTAGAAAAAATCATGAAATCGTACCAAAATCATGACAAAAGTTAGAGATATCAAAACACACATACACTCAAATCATGACAAAATTTAGAGAATCACCATAAAACAAGAAAAAATCATGAACGCGTATTGTAATATCGTGTGACGAAATTTGCTTACATGGTAAATATACAAAACCAAGGAAGCACTGTATAATTACCCTCTTTCCCAAGGAAGCACTGGATAATTTCTCTTATACAAACCGAAGGAAGAGCTGAACCATTTCAAGCGACGTGGGTGCGGCGTCCGTGGTCAGATTTACAATTACAGGAGTGCGTGACAGCGTTCGTGGCGGTGGGGTGCAGATCGGTCCACAGAGAGAGAGAGAGAGAGAGAGAGAGAGAGACTGTGCGGTGGCGCTCGCGGAGGAGGGGCGCAAATCACCGCTGCTCGGGTGTGGCATCTAGCATCGCAAATCTTCGCCGCTCTGGCATGGAATGTACTCGCTGATCATCTTCGGATTCGGAGATGGTGGTTTCCGGTGTTGCTTTCTTCTTCGAAAAGTTTAGGAACCACCTGTGGAGTTTTGCCGTTCCATTTTTTCTCTTTTTTGGGTGTTGTTCAGATGAGGAAAGGAATAATGATCCCACGATTATCGGATACATTTTATTCATATTAATGAAGGGTTAATAAAAACAAAAAATAGTTTATTCATATTAATGAAGAGTGTTATTGACATTTTTTGAATATCAGGATAAAGACTTCTCATTATTTAAATCACTAAGGATGAAGACTTAATATCACTAGGGGAGAGGA
The DNA here is from genome assembly GCA_025413875.1 of Rhododendron molle. Taxonomy (NCBI): domain Eukaryota; kingdom Viridiplantae; phylum Streptophyta; class Magnoliopsida; order Ericales; family Ericaceae; genus Rhododendron; species Rhododendron molle. Next base: position 17,696,206 of record CM046390.1, read on the forward strand.
CTCCTATTTAAGTTCCAAAAAAAAACCCAAGTTTTTTATTTATTGTGCCTAAAACCTCAGTTGAACAATAACAAAATTACGTCGATCAGGGTATGTTAAACTCCAAATTAATGCACACAAATTCTTTTCGGATCCGAAGGATAGTAAAACTTTTTGCACTCGACTAAAACTTTAAGATAATGGAAGCATAATTATTTTCTATTTGGATCAATATCGGCATAAGCATTAAAGTGATGAAATTTTTTATTCTATGTATGATGATAACTAAAAACCTTCTGCAAGTGATTGTTGCCGCCTTGTGACAAATAATTTCTCGAAGATAAAAAAAGAATAAAAATAGTGGTTATTAAATGTGAGAAAGCAAATAAATTGAATAATTTGTTTGTTTCGTAACACCACCAGCGGAAAGAACGACGTAAATACCCAAAAAGTAATTAAAAGAATGTATATCAAGTTTTACCAATATTGTATTATTGTACCTTACTCCTATAAGAGCATTCGCAATGGGAATAATCAAAATCAATAATCAAAATGTGTCACGTTAGCATTTGATTATCTATTTAGTTTATAATCAAACGTAACAACCTCTACCTCTACATTGGTTATTTTTACATCCCTAACCAAAAAAACTCCACAATACACAATGCATCTATGTTCAATCGCAAACGAGTTTCAATCACGCACCCGACCATATCAACTTATTCGTCTCGATGAGACGATTCCAATGTGAGATGTTTTTGAGTTATTGAGTTTTGGGTTTGGTTATTGAGTTTTGGATATTGGTAAAAGTTATTAAGTTTGGTTATGGAATGTGTGGAATTTGGTTATTTGCTAAAAGACTTGTAACTTTGCTTATTACAATGTGAGGTATTTTTTGAGCATTGTTGTTAAGTTTACTTAATCACATCTATTTGCTTATTAGTACAATGCAGATGCTCTAAGCGGATAAGTATTTAATGCCATTTATTTTCTTCCTTCCTAAAATAAGATTTGTCTTTCTTCTTTTATATAGCAATAATAGGTAATTAATTCGTAAATGAAAAATTCTAAAATCGGGTAAGGGGTTGGGTCTGGGCTTGCCCTCTTTGGGCTGGGCCTGGCCCATTTTTCTTTGAGATGTATTGTATATCTGGGTATTCTAGGCCTTTAGAAGTGAGTTTGTCCCAATGGGTGTATGAGGGTATTGATTGTAATATTTGGATTTTTAGACCCTTTTTAGCTGTGAACTTTGTCCCTTTAGGTGTTCCTTCGTTTGGTTTCTTGCCAAACTTGGGTTTTGGGTGGGTATAGGATAGTTTTTAGTTTTTATTATCCCTAGATTGGGTAGCAGGTTAGGATTTGATACCATCATTCATTGTCCTGTTGATCTTTGTTTTTTCCAAAAAAAAAAAAAAACAAGTGTGTGAATGTGTAAAAAGTAAGAACGTGTTTTCCGTGTCTTCTTATTGTGTGCTTATTATCACTGGACTAACAGTAGAAAGATCGTCCATAAATTTACGAAAAAGTCTAACTACACAACAATTCAAACACAATATCAAATATGGCCCCTCCTGCATTCACAGTATGGACCCCACACGTATGTGAGGAGTTATGTTAAGTGTGGTGTTTGAATTGTTATTACTTCACGAAAATTTTCAAGCCCTGCCAAATCATCACATAGCACGAAACTTTGATGCACCCGTAGGTAACTGAAGCATTCCTCCAACCAATAGTAGTCTGTGTATAAATAGAAGTATCCCGCAACAGAGTCCTCCATCACCTACTCTTCTCACTCTCTCCAAACACCCTCTCTCTCTCTCTCTCTCTCTCTCTGGATCTTCGTCGGAGAAGTCAGTCTGTATATACCCAAGTTTCTTTTATCTGCTGGTGACAAGAGGCGTCAAACACAAACCCCTCCACCACCACTTCAGTCACCGGGTCGCTTATCAACAGGTCACCGAGTTCTCCTTCCGTCATGCGGTTATTCATTCTGTTTATAATCTGTTGTTTCGATTGTCATCTATCATTAAGATTTGCGTCTTTTTTGTTTGTTTTTTTTTTTTTAATTTTAATTGATTTTTTTAAACCCCTACAGCTTGATTTTATTTTCAACTGTTTGTCATAATTTCTGGTGAGAGTTGGAGATCTCCATATATTTCGTACTCACTTTGTTCCTTCAGAAATATTTGTAAAATATAAAGGGGTTTCTGTTTTACAACTGTTTTACTGTTCTAGGGTTCCATTGGGTCATCATGTACCTTTTAACCACTTATTGGGTGCCACGTCAGCATGTTTTAGTGGTCTTAAATTTGGAAAGTACACACGCCTCCACCATCCCCCTCTTTTTCCTCCTTTACTTTCTAATCCCCTTTCTAATCGTCTTTCTTCCTATATGGAGTATCCTTCTATCATATACAATTCGCAACAGAAAGATTGAAGATGTCTATCTCATCTACGGCGGAGCCTTCCGTTCAAATCACAAGTCGTTGTTTGCGGGTGCGGCATCACCAAGATTCACATGAAAATTTCAAGGCTATGAGAATCTTGATTTTTAAGAAAATGAGAATCTTGATGATGCTGCATCAGCAAATCGACGACTATAAACTTTGCTTACGCATGGAATAAGATATCCTTGCATAAATTAACAAGGTGCGCTCGTTTTTTAATTTGGCTCCATTGCAATTTAAGTTGATTTTGATGAGCATTTTGCGTACGTAGTTCTAATTTTAAGAAGTACAGGGAATTTTCACTATGGGATACTTGAATGCTCATGTTGAAGGGAAAAATTCCACTTCAAAGGTAACTGGCATAAGCCACCATATATGGTTTCCCAAGATTGAGCATTTGTCCATACACATATAGAAACATTTTTTGTTTTCTGAACGGCATATATATATATATATATATATATATATATATAGTATTAATCTCCATCAGAAAGGAAATTAATACAGAAATACATAAAGAAACATTGTGTGCATAGAAATATCGTATAGCTAGGTAGATGTATCGATATATACAGTTTATGGTAGTTTAGTTAATTAATCTCTATTGATGTGTTGGAGGTTTGAATGAAAGATACCAGAAAATGTAATTAGGGAGACTGAGTCACAATTAATTGATTCAAAGATTTTGATTGTTTATATATATATATATATATATATATATATATATATATACACAAACCACCACATTTAATTTACATACGTCCATTGGTGTGTGTACAATATTTCTGAAGATGTACGTACATATAATGACTTCTTTTTTTTTTTTCCCTATTGTTAAGCTCAACATTTGAGTAAGGGTATTTTTGGGTCGTGCTATGGATTGAAGTAGAAAAACCTCACTATTTGGTAAGGGAGCCATTACCATTGGCAATTGGTAGTAGTTTGTTATCTTAATTAGCCAGTCCGTTTGACAGTATAATCTTCCAGTTTCTGGAAAATTAAAACCCAATAAAAAGTTTTTTTTTTTTTTTTGTGTCAATCGGTATGAGAGATCATTACCTCATATATATGAAGTATAAAGTACAAACCACAGGACACTACATTTATTGTGTGAGAATCCATGCAATAACCAAATCCTAACAACTGAATCAACAGAATAAATAAGCCTATTAAAGGGACCATAATCACTACAAGCCCAACTCAACTACAAGTCCCATTAAGGGGAGAAATAACCCCCAACAAATACAAAGAAAAAAAACACCCACACACAGGTGGAAAGACTTGAATTTCTTACCTCATAATGAGATACAAGAATTCTAGCCAACTGAGCTAGTCCCAGTTGGTTAAGAAACCCAATAACATGTTAATCGGTACAATTATGTTAGGACCAGTGTTGTGACAGAATTCTTCACTTCATAAGTTTTTATGGACCGATTGATTAATATCACTAGTTCAAACAAAGACTACCCCGTTCTCTATGATATCGTTACACCCTGATATATCTTGCTTATCATATTGAAGGTGTTTGGAGTGTGAGAATTTTCAGTTTTAGCATTTTATGTTCACTTGGGTTATAAATTTCAGTTATGCAAATGAATAGATGTTTTTAGTCTCTTATTTCAGTCTCAAACTGTTGTTCTTGGAACACTTTTAAATGCTAAAAATTTGTTCTTTTGATGAGGAAAAAGAGCTTAGTATGTTTCCAAGTTAGGTACAACTGATCGAACACTTCCAAACTTGTGAAGGGGAATTATTGTACGTGGGTTGTCAAGGCACTTGCACCCCCCCTGGCCTTTTCACAAAACTTGTCTTTGACCATAACCCACCCACACCCCTTCTAGCTATTTGTACATATGAGTTTGTTTTTATGCTTCTCTATTTGTTTCAGAATCAATTTTTCAACGTACTTTCAAAAGTAACATGTTTTTAACAATAGCATTGGATTGAACAAAAGCATTGGATTGGATTGGATTGGACTGGACTGGACTATATATCTGGTGTTTAGTTAAAAAATTTACGGCTCAAACTAAATGACATCGGATATATAATCTCACAACGTGTAGATAGACAAAGACAATACTAGGGGGGTCGGATCCATCATATCAATCTCTTCACTATTAGTCTAGTCACACAAACAGTGCCAATAATTTTACCCGGAAGTTAGCTAGACATTCGATATCATACACACTATATATGTTTGTTTCATTCTAGCTTCTCATGAATGATTATAATGCCGTTCCTATAGACTCAATAACCAAAGTTTAGGATTGACAAGAAGGATAAGAAAAGTGTTTTAAATGAATATGGGATAATGGATTCTTACCCCTTGTTCTCGCAGAAGTGATTTCAGGTGGAGGATAACATGGGCAAAACCACCATGGTGGTGATGGGAGGAGCATCTCTTGGTGCCGCTGGTTATCCACTGGAAGAGGCAACTGCTGCGAAGGGAAGGTGTGCTTTGGACCTCTGGTGTCTTAAGAGAGAGAGAGAGAGAGAGAGAGAGAGAATACATAAATTTAGAATCTGCATCTTGTGTCCTCAATGGGATTGTGGGCTCCCGTGCCCTCGTTTGAAAGAGTCGCCACCCGGATTTTTGAGATGGATCATCCGAGAAATCGAGGAATCGTCTGGAAAAGGCTTTTTGGTCTAGTACATATGTTGAGATTTTGGGTTCGGGAGCCACGTTACGAATGGAGAAGATTTTTCTTTAAAAAGCACCCCACTCGCCCGGCAAAACCGGTCTCTAGTTAGTGTTTTCAAAAGGGGAAATCTTCAAGTATAATTTGAAAGATTAAGTTCTTTAATAAGAGCGCATAACGGGAAAGGGACAATGGGAATATATCACATTGACGTGCATGTGGTGCTATCTGTGCAGTAGTGGTAAAATGATATGAACAAAAGAAATAAACAATTATCAAACTGTCTGGACCTCAGCCGTACTGTTCACGGCACCTTGAGCTGCCGCGCGCGGCACCTCAACACGCCGTGCGGGGTAGCTGCTCTGCTGTCAGACTGTTGCGGACTTTCAAAACATCATCTAGCTTATTTCTATCTCTGTATGTCTCTTGAAAAACTCATCAGAAGCCTCGTAGTAGTCAGATCATCCCAAAGATGTTGTTATCTTTCGCAAAATAAGGTTTTAAAACGGTTTTTGACATATTTGATCATTTGGGATGATCTAGGAAATCTTTTGAAGAGCCAAAACATGGCTTATAGATATGGTCTTATTTTAAAAGCAACAGAAACAGTGAAAAGAGGATACAGATAGCCACAACAGAGGAAAACTCAGATCCAGACAGCCTGTCTAAAATAATACCAACATGTAAGGTGCCGTGCGATGGGGGTTAGGGTGTCGCGCGCCTGATGCACAGGCCGCGCGGTTCCCCGACCTCAGCACAGTATTGGTTTTTATTTTGTGAAGATGGGTTTTAAGTCAGGATCTAACCAAAAGGGGTTAGATCTGCTGACAGGAGAGTCCCCTCAGGACTAGAACGGGGCCTAGTCCAAGGAAACTAGTTTTTACCTTTAATGTTGAGCTTGATCAACGGTTGTTGATGCAAGAATGATGATGGAACGTCGCGGATGTAAATGAAGGAGGTTGTATAAGACAAAAGGAGTATGGGTGTGAGTGAAGGTTAGGTATTTTGGATGGTGAGGGCTTTGAAGTTGATGAGAAATCAACTTCAATGATGAGGAGGGAGTGAGTGGAAGCACTTAAAGAATGTCTTTTGGGAATGGCATTCTTCAAGACTTGGAAATGGACATGGAAATAAAGAAAGTGGGTATGAAAACTAGAGAGAGAAAGCTTATGGAGTGAGAATGCCCAAATCAAAGAAGCCAAAAGAAAGGCCAAGAGGGACCCCTTTCCCTTGAGTGAAGGGGTTAATTTATAGGCAAATGGCCAAGGATTTTGAATTCAAATGGTGGAGGTATTTTCTGGGCGGGTCAGAAGTGCATTTTAATTGAGCAGTCATCACCGTGGCTCCTGCGGTGTGGCCGATGACCTTCGAGCCGATCGACTTTTTGCTCAAGGTGCCGTGCGGGGAAGTTTGGCCGCGCACGGTTCCCTGAATTTTGAAGGTGCCGTGCGCTCAAGTTCGGCTCCGCACGGTGCCTTCTTCCGCGGTCCAGAGTCTTTTGGGCCTTTTGCTGGGCTTTGGCTGGGTTTGTCGGGTTTCTTAGGTTTTTGGGTTTTTGGGTTTAGAGGAAACCCTCTTTCAAGCTGACAAAGGTTTTGTTTCCTTTATTTCATCATTGGGGCGGACAAAGGTCCTCCGAGGTCCGGATTGGGGTGTCTACAAGGATTACAGCTTCCTAAATCTGAACCACCCTCCTGTGACCCTTGGATGAAACATGGACGGTCTAGATTTGTAAAAACTCTTATCTCTTGTCAAGAGTAAGACTTAGCAATGAAAGGCTAAGATTTATAAATATGTATATAAGATTCAAAAGCCGTCATTCCTTATTATATAGATAGGACAACTTGATGGAAGTATTTGGACGTGTTTGCGATAGCTATGGATACAGATTTTAGATTTTATTTTCTAGATTTTCGATTTTAGTAAACCTTGAAACCTAAAACGTTATTCTAAAAGCTCCAAAAGCCACCCAAATCCTGCTTTGGAATTTTAAAAAATTTCTTCCTTTTTTAGCTTTTTAAAATCCATTGAATCCGAGAATCTGTTATTTAGAATTTTTGGTGAATACTCCAAACTGATTTTGCAAAGCTAGAATATCATAATCTGCAAAAATAATTTTTAGTAAATACCCACTTTGTTGGGAACATGTATGAAGAATTGAGTTCCACATAGAATTTATAGAAAAATGGTTGGATCTTAATATACAATTGGATGGTTCACTATTTATAGGGTTTAGCGTTTTAAGAGGATATGGGTTAATAAACTTATATTGGGTCCAGGCAATATGATGTGGACTATGTAGATACCCCCTTAACAGATTGGGCCTACACGCACACAAGAGAACCTCCAGCAGACCAAACTCCTAATATGATGTGGACTATGTAGATACCCCTTAACGGATTGGGCCTACACACACACAAGAGAACCTCAAGTAGACCAAACTCCTAATAAGTGCCATCAGAGACGATGGTTGACGATCTATGGGTAGACTCTCCTAGAAGCATCGATGGTCGTGAGTTTGTACGGAGACTCTCGTGGAGTATGGTGGCTCTCGATGGAGTGAGTGCAATGAATGAGCCTGGATGGAGTGAGGCCCAATGCATGGTTCACACATGAGGATGAGATTGTTGAAAGAATTGAACCCCACATCGGATAAATAGGAAAAACATTGGACCTTAATATAAAATTAGATGGCTCACTACTTACAAGGCTTTTAATCTTTTAAGGGAATATAAGTCATTCAATGTATATTGGGTCAATGTGATATGGTGTGGATTTCGTGGAAGTCCCAATGGATTTAGCCTACGCGCACACGGAAGAACCTCAGGCGGATCAGACTCCGAACAATATTGCTTTATTGGAACCTCCTCCTTTCTTTCTATTAGCCCAAAGGTTTCCTTATAATACCTTATTGATTTTGATGATAACAAAGTATTTTTTATCAAAGAGAAAATATAATTAATATTATAGCATTTGCTATTGATTTGTATAATGTTTATTTTGTAGGATTTGATTAAGTTACACAAGGAAGAGTCTACATCAAATCACTATCTTTAATGGTCAAGACTGAAATTAAAAGAAAAAAGATTAAGGACAAATCTTCTCCTAATTTCTAATTAGCTATAAGGATCCCTATGGAAAGGGATATTAATCAGGGAGGAAGATAGAATAGTAGTTGGAACGTTATTATCTACAATGGCTAATTGAAAGCTTGACTGAAGCTTATGTGAAGAAGATTGATTGCTTATGGAAGATGGAAATTTAAATGTTTAGAAACAAGCTCACTCCTTTCTCTATTTAAGCTTGACTGAAGATTTGTGAAGGAGTGAGCTTCCGTGGAGCACAACCATTATTTCAACGGCTAGGGGAGCATCAATTATTCATAATTTATCCTCCAAGAATAAATAGAGAAAGAAACAGGGGTGAACTTTTCAGAGAAATATTTCAACAGAGAGCTTGTTCCAAAAAATTCGTGTACTCAATTTCTTGCGCGCTTGCATCTTGCATACTTTCATAGATTGAGAGTTGTTCTTGAGCCATAATTGTAAAAGAGAGATTGTACACTCTTATTCATACTGTGAGAGATTATCTTTTTTTGAGTGATTTTGGAGAGAAAATCACTTGTGGTTAGGTGTTACTAGAACCAGAGGCAAAACTAGTTGGGTTAGATGTGGCTTGCACCGGAGTCAAAATTAGTCGGAGCGATTGGGAATAAATAGCTCGTTGTAAAGGTTGTCTAGATCTAACACCCGTGAAGCTAGAAGAATTGTAATTATTGGAGATAGTGTAACAAATTCCAAGTTGGACACTTGGGGAATGAATTAGGCTATAAAGTTGCAGATCGAACCACTATAAATCCTTACATTCGATTATCTCTTCCCTACTCTCTTTATTTTCAGTTTCACATATCAATATTGCATAAGTAGAATGGTATGTCATTGAAATCAACATTGTGGTTGAATAATTTGCATAATTAGTTGATTAGTTCCATATTAAAGTCTTAAGAAATTTGTTAATTAGTTCTTTGCATCTGCTGTAATTGTGCTTTTGAGCTTGCTCAAACAACTTTGTTAGTGTGTTACTGCTTCGAGCACGCTCAATCTGTTGTGTTCATTGTTTCTTTATTCTATTCTCGCAATTAATTTTTAATTTCGCATTATATTTGAGATATCTAATTAACCCGGCCCCTCTTGGTCCAACACTTCCTACAATATTTGATGATGTTGTAGGAGTCAAGTAGAGAGAGAGAGAGAGAGAGTCACTTTGTGTGTGGAAAACAGTTCCACATAAGTTTCAATTTCATCAATTCAAGGAGTTGACTTGATTGTCAAAATCCGATGGATACTTAGGGTTAGATCTTATAACAATTCTGGTAAAAAGGGTTAGGATTTTTCTTTCGCCTGCTAGAAAATTTATTAATCTTTAGAAACAAATTACAAAGAATAAAATGACCCTAAGTATGGAGCATCAAAATGGGCAAGAAGCATGCAAACCAAGAAAATAGCTAACTCTAATGTTGAAGATCATATGCCGTCAAAACCCAAAGAGAAAATAACGACCCAAAATTGGAAAGATGCTAACAGAAATGATACATCAAGACACCCACAAAAGAACTCCCACCCAACCGCAAAGAGATATAGCAGACCCAAAACCCAAAAAACACCTACAGACACCAAAAATCTCTTGATAAAACAAAGGATCAAAGCACCATGCTGAGGAACGCTTTCTTAATCCTGGTCTTCCATTGTCATAATTTTGCTTATAATTTCCGTATCATCTCTCATATAATCTGCACTCACGATCTTATTAATTGACCAAACCACCTTGAGATGATAAAGCAGCTGCAGTTACTGCCGATTTGAATAGCACACATTTTTTGCTTTTTTTGGTGCCACCCCTCTTTTCAATTTTGGAACGCCCATATTCACTTAAATCTGCCACGATGACTTTGAATGTTTGGAAAACAATACACGGTACCTCATTTAGAATGTTACACTATCTCCTTTGTAAAATTTATTACTTCACGTGTAATTTTTCGTTGCTAATAGTGTCCATCGAGTCTTTAATTATGACAGGTTTGCCAAAAAAACATATTAAATCTGGTACTTTTTGGAGGCTACAGAAAGAACCACAGACTATTCCATTTTTCGGGCCTGAGAAAAGGATTCAAGAAACCTCAATGGTGGTAGGTGCACCGTGCTCCTTCATCCCTCCTCAATCACACGTTAATCTTCATTAATTATTATCAATTATTGTGGGATCAATTCATCCAGATCTTAATTAATTTAATTCGCCCCAACTTTAGCAGTCCAGCCCCCCTAATATTAAGTGAAATTGATTTCTCAAAAATTAATCCAACTTATCTAAGCTAGTCAGAAACACAGAATTTCAGCTGTTACATTAATGTGACCTCCCAAGTTAGGGCGCTATCAAATATATTTTAATTTGGGGATACCTTTCAAAAGTCTTACATCATCTTTAACTTTAAACCTGACATCACACTGATAGCTCCATGGCCTTGCTAAAGGAGGTGGAGTATTAAACATGTTTTTGGAAAAAAAGAGATTGACAGGTGACCTTAGTTACCTAGGGTTGGCAGATCATCAATGACATCCAATCTCTCAAGATCTTTCTCCTCATTTTTTAGATTTTATTTTAACTTATAACTTGTCGATGACAACCTATGACTTTGGGTCGTGGATTGTCGAAACAAATTACGTCTAGGGTGGATTTGGATTAAAAAATAAAGATGACTTTCTTTCTTTTTTTTTGTCTTTATTCAAATTTTGTTTTCCCATTTCTTAGTCTTTTTTACTTATTTTTGTCTTTTTGGAAAAAATTATGAGTTTCGATTACAATTTTTTATTTTTTTGATTCCTCTACTCGAGATGAATTAATAAGTCATAAAAGTTTGACGCAAACCTAACAAATGCAAAAAAAAAAAAGTTAAATAAATAGAGACACATAAAAAAATTTCAAATTGACTTTTTAATCCAAATCCACCCAAAACTAAAGTACGAAAAACATAATCAAAAACCACAAGTCGTTGAGTTGGTTATTGCCAAATATCAAGAAAGTAAAATGCGAAATTCCAAAGTTATAGAGAGGTGATCTGCGTCGTCTGCCGAAAATAAAGCACAAAATATTAGACACAACATAGTATTTGTCCATATACCTATGTAGTCTATCTCATCCCCTGTCACACCCAAGACTAGGCTTTGCAACTTTATTGGCCAACAACTTAGTAGTACTTGTTATTTATTGACACAATGTACTGTGCTTTATATAGATGTAGTGATTTATGAATCTGCTTTTACCTTTCAATTTTATTCTTTTACCTTATAGTTACCCCTTTCATCAAAATTAAGGACAGAAATCGCATGGTCCCCCTACGAAATGTCCTTGTATATATATATAGAGAGAGAGAGCGCACGCTAGATCTACATAATGCATGCCTAGATAATTATAAACATTGTACAAACTTCAAAACTCAAGTGGACCCAAATGGTCCAAATACGGTTTGCCCTATTTTTGCAAAATTAATAGTAACACTAACACATATTCGCACAATAAGTACAACAATATTAGCCCCTTTTTTTGGCAAAGTTATAGCTAGTACTAATTATTCAATTAATCCCTCCCTATATTATATAGATCACGGTCCCAGCCGGTATTAATTGCAATGTTACCCATTTTTCCCTAAGGGTTTTGGACATGAAAACGTATAATACTATCTCACAAAATATGTCATTGCAATAAAATTATCAAGTACTAGAATAACATAATACCTAGTTGTTTAAAATAAAACAAAGCTCTCTCTTTAACTCTCTTTCCGACATGAAATTTTCTCATTTTTTGCATCTTTTTATTCTTTATTCAACACTTTTTACAAAATGAAAAAAAAAAAAAATATTCCCTTTGTCCCAAAATAAATGTTCGGTTTGCAAAACAAAAACTTAAAAATAATATGAAATTTTCAAGAAAAATTTAAACTTTTTTCTTGTAGAAAATGTGTTATTTTTAAGTTCTCGTTTTGCTGACCGGACATTTATTTTAGGATGGAGGTAGTACTTTTTTTTGCTTGGAAAGGAAACCAAGTTCAATCAATAACATGACAAATACTTCTTCAACCTTTCGTTTTTCTTCATTTCTTTGTTTTTTTATTGCTGTGAAATTTTCTTAATTTAGTTTGCGAGAAAATAAAGTACATTCCCAGAGCCATACATGTCAATTCATTGGTGTACAGGATAACAAGAAAAAGTTCACACTGTTGGTTTTTCTATCCACGTGCTTCAAACGGGTAAGACACTAGTCTTTTCCTAAACAAAAGAGTCAAATTTGTCAGGTTTTTTGGTTTGGAATGATGTCAACGCTTAAACATGCTACAACACCATGTTGTATATATACATTTTCTTTATAGAAACGGATCATCTCCCAACACTGTTTTGAAAAGTTGCAAGAGCTATCTTACAAGTATGGCGTGCACATAAATCTCTTACCAGTACTAAGAGTTTATTACGTTGTGAGAAAAAACTTTGACTCTACAATTTAATAGTTATTAATGAAAAGAATCCAAACCCCTATCTAGCATTTTTTTTTTTTTTTTTTTTACTGTTGTATGTCATGATTCTAGTACGTAATTCCTTAAATGATCTTGTGGGCAGAGTTCTGGAGTGCATGTGAAAACCAAAATAAACCAGAAACTTGAATGGTCAGGATTCAGAAGCATAAAGAATAGTACGCCTTATTTGGGACCACGGTAATAATGAGTGCAGGCAGCCTGATGATAAGGTTAATTGATCACTAGTCAAGCATCTTTTTTTTTTTTTTTTTTTTATCCTTGAGTCAGCATCTAGTTCCACATATTTTCACCTAAAAAATTTGTCCATTCGTTTTCGTTTTCGTTTTGCAACTACTTTGGGTATGGATCTAACTTCTCTGCAATTGGACCGTAGAAAAGTCTCTGCAGTCTCATGTCGTCAATTTATAAATGATTTAGATTTTAAAAAAGCTCTATGATTCTTCCCACGAGATGAGTCTTTTACCAAAATATAACCATTAAAAAACTTTTGGACGGCTAAAATTACCCCCAACTGCTCTCTATAGTCCAAGCAAAGACTGCAGGGCATTCCTAAATCCTAAAAGAGAGGTGGAAGAAAGAAGGGAGATTGTGTTCTGTTCAAATCTGCTTTAATTTGCAGCTACTGCTTTAGCCATTTCTTTTGAAGACATTAACAACTTTTATTTAAATGAGTCTTAGGTTGTTTGATCAGTAAACAAGATCATGGTGGCCTCGATTATATGGGTGGGGACGAGGAAGTTAATCGAAGAATCATGATTATGGAAAAGAAAGATGACGAAAGGGCAAAAGTTCAGACTCTCTAGCACGGTGTTAGAGTTTGTGTCTCTTGGTGTTGTTTTGCCTTGGTTGAGTTTTGGGAGCGGTGTTGTTTTGTCATAATTGGCTTCTTGTCAATATTGGATTGATATTCTTTCCCTATATATGGATCATTGTAGCATATGATTGTTAGAGTGTGTAGTCGCATCTTTGCCGAGCAAGCAACACGTAAAATAATACCCTCCTCGATTTGAGAGGAGAAAAGATATTTTCCACATAGTCTTACATTGCATTATATCCACATATTTTACGCTTTGAATAATTACATGATATTTTTCTTGGGAAGTGCTCCGATTTACTTTTTCTTTAGTTGTGTACGATATGGCAGCCATTGGATCACCTTAGTTGGACTTATCATATAACAAAATAGAAATTCAAGAGTACTTCCATAAAAAGCTTAATATTTTCTTGAAAAACTCATAACATTAAGATAAAAAGACGCATATAAGCCTTATAAATTGAAGGTTGATGTTGTAAATTAATGTACGATTCAACGATGTGGTATATATTGTTAATTTTGCTTAGTGTATGGAGGAGTATTCTTCAATATTATTCAGGCAGAGACCAAACAACTGCGGGAAAGTCTATAATACACATTCCTTAAAAGTGTGTATCACATGCATCTATTACATAGTTCATTCATAATATTTTAGTGTGTTTCATAACTTTTGTTCTAAAACTCATAACTTCTTTACAATACGATTCGTAACATTTTCATTATGATTCATAACATTTTGGTGCATTCGTAACTTTTATACTAAAATCGTAACTTCTTAGCAATACCATTCACAACATTTTCTCTATAAATCACAGTAACATTTTAGGAGTGTATATAATACACACCCAAATAAAAGATGTGTATTGTAGTATTTCCCGTTTCCTAGTGTTCTGTGATGCTCTCTGCCAATTTTTCTGTGCTTAAAATTGCTCTATATCGATGCCCCACTGGGACTTGAAGACAACTAGAAATCTTGTTGTGCCACGAAATTTGTAATGGTGAGATTGTTGGAGTCATTTGGTTATACCCGTGCATGACAAACGGATCTGGAAGACCATGAGGTGCATTGTTTTGATATTGGACTTGCGAGCTAGGGTGGGGAGAAATTGGGTGTGTAAACACTAACGTTCTTGTTCTTTTAATTGACAAAAAACTTGAAACCATTGATATCGATCGTGTGATCTGATAAATAAACCAAACTTTAATGAGTTAGTCCTCTCCTGACTCGGCTTGACTCATCTCTATTGCAACCCTTCATATAATCTTATCGGAACTTACAACCGGATTCAACTTTTTGGGACACATACTGGTTAATTATTTTTAAGCTACTCCAAAAAGGGCAATGCCCGGCCAGGTAACGATAAGAAGGTAATTTCAATAGTGCTAAAAAAATTGTGAATGAAGTAAACCAAATTTTATATGTAAAGGCTATTGACTAGCTAGTTGTACGTAGAAGATTATTAAAGTTTGTTAAGAATTTTGAGAAATTAAATTAAGTAATGATATACTAAATTAAATTAATTACCATACATGAATTCCATTAACTAGAACTCATTTTTATTGACAACTGGCCCCGATCCACAATTGAATATTTATTATTAGTAGGTAGAAGAAATTTTTTTTTTTTTTTGAAAGGGTAGAAGAAAATACTATAGAGCTTTTAAATTGGAAAACGCACGCAAAGTTTAAATGGTGTAGAAATGAATGAAAAACGAAATCCATTTAACTCTTCCACTAATTACTAAGTAAACGAGGCATCAATCAGTTTAAAGTTAGCAACTTAGCACTTGCAACAAGGTTGCGGACAGACTAGCGAACATGGGCGTGGATCAAGAGCACAAGATGGTTTCTCATATCATCCCTACTGATGATCTCATTCCCCTTCTTGAGGCAGATACGAGGGGAGTGACTTGTGACAGATTTTAGTTTGTTTTCATTCCTGTCTACAAAAAAAAAAAAAAAAAAAAACTTAGCACTTGCTTTACTCAAAGCCTGTTCATGAGTTTGCTACTGGGCTTTAAGTAGTCCCTAGGGTTTTAACTGCTACTCATGGGCTTTAAATGGTCTGGGTTTTAAGCTAGCTGAGGTTTAGATGGGCTTTGTGAGGCCCGTTTACGGAAATTCTGAAAGGCTGCTGGACATAGGTATGGGCCACCGTTTTGTATCCATCCACTCCCACCACTGCGCCACTTATCATCTCTATTATAAAACAGAAGAGTGTGGGGACAAATTATTGGAACGGCTTAGATTTATTTGATCCAAAGGCTATAGTGCATCCTTTCACTTTCCGGTTAAGTGCCCATGG
Source organism: Rhododendron molle (assembly GCA_025413875.1). Lineage (NCBI taxonomy): Eukaryota > Viridiplantae > Streptophyta > Magnoliopsida > Ericales > Ericaceae > Rhododendron > Rhododendron molle. The sequence goes on from CM046390.1 coordinate 17,711,972, forward strand.
TTTTCATCTAAATCACACAACTGCCATCCCCTTCCAACTAGGATGCGTAGTGCCGTAGGCACGAGCTAGCACTAGTTTCATGATAATATTGCAAAATTTAATATATATTACTATTACTATTTGGTGATAAATTTTGGATTTCATCGCTAAAAGTTTTTTGTTTTATTTGTTATAGTTAAACTCATTTGTCCATGTAAGTTACAATCTTTACCACACACTAAAAGAATGTAGTTACCTTAAATTGAAAAAAAAAAGTTTAATCCTTAACTCTCTCTCCTACGACGTGAAATGTTATCAAATTTTCATCTTTTCATTTATTATTCTACACTTTTTAACTAAGTTCAATTAATAACATAATAAATATATACTTTATTTTTAATGAAACCTATCCTTTTCCTTTCAATCTATTATTTTAAGAATTTCCTAAATTCTTTTTGAGAAAAGAGAGTAAATTTTTGGGAAAATTTCAAAATGGTACCTGAACTTTGCACCAAATATCACAGAGACACCTGAATTAAGTTTATTTCAATTAAACACCTGTACTAACAAAATCTCCAAATTTAGACCCCCGTCGTTATACTTCATCCCAAAAATTGCTGACATGATATCTCCAACCCATTTAAGTTGCCCCATTGCACATTTTTCCAATAGGGGATGATGCACCCAAAAGAAACTCATCACTTTTGAGGGAGATGGTGAAACAATAGCCAGACTTCTAGAGAGAGAAATGGAGGGAAATCAATTAGGTTAGGTCATTTTTCCTCCAAAACATGAGGTAAAGTGAGGGGTTTGGCTTAGGTGCATCGTCCCTGTTGGAAACATGTGCAATGTGGCCATTTAAACGGATAAGAGATGCCGTGTCAGTAATTTTTTGGACGGAGTATAACGGCGGGGGTCTAAATTTAGGAATTTTGTTAGTACATGTGTTTAATTGAAATAAAATTAAGTTCAGGTGTCTCTACGACATTTCGTGCAAAATCAAGTGTCATTTTGAAATTTTCTCTAAATTTTAAGAGCTATATATGTCAACCCACTGATGCAGAGGACAACACAGAAAAAAATTTCATTGATGTTTTATTTCGTCTCCGTATATCGAACATGTATAATGCTAGTGGATTCTTACGACGATGTATGAATTGATCAATATCAGCACTATAAGAATGTGATATACACGTGGATTGCATAACCTAATGATTTGACGACGTGGAGTCATCATTATTCCAAGATTAGAGGTATTCGTCTGCAGATCTTTTTGGAATCATAATCATCGGATTCATTCTCATTTCCCGATCAACTCGACTACCGACCTATCGGTGTCTTACATACGTGTGTGGGCCCTCACTAACGTCCCGCAAATGATCCGAGCAGCTCATTGATTGTAAAATTAGTTTTTGAGCTGCTTTGAAGAAAAAAACAATTCAATTGGATAATTGCAAGTACTTGACCCAATCTTTTACTTTGTCATTTACAATTCAGAATCTTGAATTCTGATGGAATTTTGAAGAAAAATAAGAACAATTGCGATCGCTCACTTAAATTTATCTAATTGAGCTAATTTTCCAATTTGTAACACAAAAAGTCATTTTGAATTTAATGAACGTATTGAATCAGTTGTGTGATTCTGGAGTGGACCCACACTCATATGCACACTACCGGTGCACTATGGATTGGTACACATAGTTTTATGCTTTCCGGGTTAGTATTTAACAGACTTAATAATTGATAGATTAATTCTTTAATTATCAATTTTTGGAGAGTACTATTATATATGCTTGTTATTGACTTGAAGTCGTCCAAATTGTGTGGTGATAAGTATGGAGGATAATTAAATTCATTACTTAATATTTAGACCCATGCACATTACTGAAATGGGATAGGAAGGTAGGTTTGCTTTGAATTTTTTTTTTTCAACGGAAGAAGCATACCCATTTATAAAAGTCATACGACATCTACAGATTATTACCGGAATACAGATAAGCCATATGGCCCGAATACAGAGATACAACCAAACCCTAAAGCTAACGATATACAGGAAAAGTAAAGAGACGAAACTGATGTCTAACGCCCTAGCAAGAGCCATCGCTCATTCCACACCATTATCAACAAGGATCGGCATAAATGGAGGTATAGTACCTAGACGCCAGATGCCTCGAGATGACAGAGCTCCATATCAAAGACAATATCAAAGACCGATGGAAATCAACAACCGATCGGATTAAATCCAGACAGAAATCGGACTGAATCCAGACTGAATCCAAACAAAACAAAATAAAATAAAACGTATACTCCCCTCCGTCATTGAGCAACCCTTCTCTTGTCTAACCCCCTATCGATCAAAGCTCTGAAGCCGACGACTCAAGAAGCCACCGGCGGCGAGCGGAACGGTGACGAACGGCAAGCAATTTGGGTAGAGAAGGGAAAGGAAAAACCAGATCTGAAGGCAAAAATTGATTCCTCCTCTCCCGTCGCCCAAAATTGGGTATAAACCCATTGGACATGGAGGGGAAGAAGAAGATAACGTGTGACGGCTGTTTTAGAGTTAGAGGGAGGTACTCTCCTCTAGAGAGAGAGAATACCAAAGGTTTGCTTTTAATTAACCTTCCAAATTCCAACACTTGGGGGTAGCCCATGATCATGTTAATTGGAGTATATATGCTTAGCTTCCCTTTTGTTTTCTCTTTTTGCATAGAAGAGAAGACAATAAGTTACTAGTAGATTACAAGAGACATGCATGCAGATGTCCGAAAAGAGCTTCTTCATCCACTCAAATTAATTAACTTGTTGATCAAAAAAAATATTAACTTGAAAACTCTTCTCTGGACACTTGTGCCTCTCTCTTTCCGGCCATGTGGCTAGGCTGAAGGAAGGCACTAGGCAGGCGTCTTGGCGTCCTGCCTCTTTCTCTATTCTAATAATATGGAGTATTTTTCTAGCTAGCTACGAGCAATTAATTTTGAAATTTAGGGTGGGTTTAGATTAAAAAGTTGGGTGACTTATTTTTTTATTCTTATTCAATATTTTTTTTGCATTTATTTGTTTTACGTCAAACTTTTGTGACTTATGGATTCGTCTCGACGAGAGGAATCGCAAAAGTAAAAATTTTTTTATCGAAACTCACAATTTTTTGAATAAAGACAAAAATAAGTCAATAAGTCAGTTTTTGTTACTTATTCTTGTCTTTTTGGAAAAAAATATGAGTTTCGATCAAAACTTTTACTTTTCCAAATTCTCTCGCCGAGATGAATCAATAAGTCACAAAAATTTGACACAAAACTAATAAAAGAATTTTTTTTTTTGAATGACAAAAAAAAAAAAAAAAGTTATTGTTTCACTTTTTTAAAACCAAATGAGGCTTTAATAAGTAGTAGTAGCAAAATCTTGATAATTACGTAAAGTATTGTTTTTCTTGGGGATCGAGCACGCATTCCTCTGACCAGCTAGCTAGCGACAATGTTTATGAATAATACCACGTAGCTGTACGTTTGTCGAGTATTTTGGGGTGCTATGTGAGTAGTCCGATTGGTCTGAATTAGATGAATCCCAAAAGCATGCAACAAATTTTTTGACAAATATTAAAACAAGCTCATTAAAGGGGAAAATTATCTTAAAATTTTTACCAAGTTATTTTTGTCAATTCTATTGATTTCAAACTTTATTGCCTATCGTAAATATTTTGTTAGTTTCTGTTGAGAATTCAAATTTTATGGCCTATCGTAATAAGAAATACAGAAAAAATAGTTCTCTGACTAAATACTACGGTTGGATTCTCCTTTGTTGCTCCATAACTCAAGGTGTCTGCATAACTAGTTTACGTGCATTTCGACTGATTAGTACTAATACAAAAGCCGTGCCATACATATATATATATATATATATGCCCGTGCAGCTAGCAAAAGAGTTATGTATATATTCCATGTTGACACACATGAATCAGATTTGAAGTACTCCGTAACACTGTAGTTTTTTACAATGCTTCAATTGGCAAGCCAAATTAAAATAAAATTAATGAAGATGAATATTGTATTACTTCCCACACATGGTGGATACTGGAAATCTGAAGAGAACCCATCGTAATGCAAGTGGTAGGGCATGTGTGTGTAGGATTAGAGTGATCAAGTTTGTCGCGTAGCATTATTATAATCTCATTTGATTGGCCACTAAAAACGTTTAGTAAACTCTTTTAATAAAATAATCTCCTTGATTGAAGCATTTCAAGACTACAAAATAATTGAACGAAAACCTACAGTATAATTTTTAACAACAAAAAACAAAGCTTAAGAAATTACGATTTTACGCGTAACATTTCTTTTCGTACTTTTACCAACATTATGTAACACCACCTGTGGACTCCCGTCCAACATCGCAACCACTTATTCGAATCCTGGTCCGGCCACTGCATCTAAGTCCATGCATGTGCAAACTCACTCACTTTTACAAAACAACACTCCTAGTTAAAATATTACAGATTTGGTTGGTGTTTTAGTTATAAGGTAGTTTCGAGTACCTGAGAGGAGAGGATTTAGGAGAGAGAGAGAGAGAGAGAGAGAGAGAGAGAGAGAGAGAATTGAGACAATGAAGCGTTCTGTTTCAGAACAGAGTTTATACATAGAGAGCGAAGATGAAGATGAGGAAAAAGAATTTACAAAGGGAGAACAAGAGGGGGACGATTCGGATACTTCTAATGATGATTCGACTCAAAACCAGCAGCAGAGCACGCCCAATTCTCTCAACACCACATGGCCTCAAAGCTACAGGTCTCTCTCTCTCTCTCTCTCTCTCTCTCTCTCTCTCTCTCTCTCTGTTTTGCTCTGCTCATTTCATGTAATCTTTGCTACTCTGTATTTTGTGTTCCTTAAATTAGTACAATCAAGGGTGGCTTAAGAACCCAAAAAAAAAAAAAAGGGTGGCTTTAGGATCTCGGTTCATAAGTGAAAAAATTATAAAGAGTCTTAGGGACCTATATTTGAGGTTACAAAATTTACGGGGTTGGATTTTTTTCGGTGTTGTTAGGTTAAAATATTTATGAGAAAACAAATTTAATGACGCTTGTCCAGTGTCAGACAAAATTAATAGGATGTTTGAACTCTCTCAAACAAGGTTCTGAATAACGTAAGTATCATTTTTATTATTGGTCCGGTATCGGTATAATTTCGGGTACGCTTCCGTATGTTGCGTTATAAATATTACTCTATTAATATGGAACTTTATATGTATGCTTAAAAAGTATAAAATATTCAACCGATGCAAAAGTATATAGTAAAAATAGTAATAATAGACTAATAGTAAGGGTTATGAAACTCCTATATTCATAAATACTCCATCTGTCCCTTTTTTAGAGTCTAGTATTTCATTTTAAGTTGTTCTTTAATAAGTGTCCATTTTGTAAAGTTAGGAGAGTAAAAGTTGGTGCATTGTCTATTTTGTCCCTAAAAGTATATTTCATTTTGAAAAGTTAGTGAGTAAAAGTGTAATGATGATAGGTAAGTAGGAAAAGTGGAGGAAAAAATTAATGTGAAATGTGTAATGATGATGTCTTTTTAATAAGTTGGAGTTACGAAGCAGGACACTTAAAAAAGGACGAAGGGAATAAATAAGAGTATTAGTTTTTAGTACAAATGAGTTAATTATGAAATTACCTCCTATATATATATATACACACACACATACATACATATATGTATGTATGTATTATGACCGATACCGTCCAGTATTCACGACCTGTACCAATCGGTAGGTGGGCCGCAACGAAATTAGAAAGGTAAGGTACCGATTGTATAAAAACGGTATGTACCACAGTAGGTTTTTTTTTTAACATTTTGCTGTAAATAACGAACATGTCCAAACACATTAGGGAAAAATTCAAAAAAAAATCATGAACTTTGAACCCAATGTCAAATAGGCACCTGAACTTAAATAAACTTCAATTGAACACCTGAACTTTCACTTCGTTATTCAATTTACTCCCTTCCATCTCAATCCGTGACTTTCCTAACGGCAATCGCTGAACTGGACACTGACAGACAAAACAAAACGTTAGAGGGAGAAATTGGAGGGAAACAACAGTGATCTGGCACCTTTTTAAGATTCTGTTCGGCGAAATAAGCCTACTGGCTTATTTTTTTTTGTCCTTATTCAATTTTTTTTTGTATTTTTTTCCGTTATTTTTTTTGGGGGATTATTTAATCATCATGACAAGAGGAATCTAAAAATTAACAAATTTTGATCGAAACCTAATTTTTTTGAATAAAGCTAAAAATAAGACAATAAGCCAATTTTTTAGGCTTTATTAAAAAAATGGATTTAGATTGTAATTTTTTTACTTTTTAGATTCCTCTCGTTATGATGATACAATAATTCCCAAAAAAATTGACGAAAAACTAACAAATATGAAAAAAATTTGAATAAGGACAACAAATAAGCCAATAGGCTTATTTAGCCGAACGGGGCCTTAAAAAGGTGTCAGATCACTGTTGTTTCCCTCCAATTTCTCCCTCTAACGTTTTGTTCTGTCTGTTAGTATCCAGCTCAGCGGTTGCCGTTGGGAAAGTCACAGATTGAGATGGCAGGGGGTAAATTGAATAACGGAGTGAAAGTTCAGGTGTTCAATTGAAGTTTATTTAAATTCAGGTGCCTATTTGACATTGAGTTCAAAGTTCAAGGGTTTTTTTGAATTTTTCCCAAAAGATTAAGGGAATGTCCTTGGAATCTAAACAAACAAAAGGAAAAGTCTTCAATACGCACGTCTGTGTATCATATGTACTTATTTTGTGATTCATATTAAGCCACCTCATAAAAAGTTACCCGGAGATCCGGTCATTCATTACAATTTATTGTGTATCGTAACTTCTATACTGAAAACTCTTAACTTTTCATCAATAGAATTCATATCATTTTTGCCCTAAAAATCATAACCTTTTATGCATATCGTAACTTTTATACGCTAATCAATCTTAACTTTTTAGCAATAGATTCATAACATTTTGGTGCATCTTGTAACTCTTATACAACAATAAGATTCATAACATTTTTATTGCGTACCGTAACATTTTGGTCCGTTCCATAACTTTAAAAAAAAACTTGTAACATTTTGGTCTGTATCATAGCTTAAAAGAAATTTGTAACATTTTTAGCAATACGGTTTGTAACATTTTCATGAGGAATCATAACATTTTGGTCCGTTTCATAACTTTTTAACTAAAAACTAATAGCTTTTTCATAACATATAATCAATTGTGCAATATATCATGATCAAGAACAATCGATCGGTTAATCAAATATGTAGTCTATTTTGCTAATGTTCAATTCCATAATCGATTAGACATTATAAACGATTTTGCAATTGAGTTGGGTACGATTGGGAAATAAGAAGCATCTGTAGAAAGTCTCATATTCCAAATGCACAGATCCTTAATCACATAAGAATGTGACCACTTCACTGATAGAATAAACTCCTTGCATACAACCGACAAAAGCCTCAACATAGCAACCTTGTTCAATATCCCTTTAGTCTTCCAAAACCCTGACCTCCTTCAAACTTGGGAACCCAAATGAACTCCAAGAAACTCTTGCGGAGGAAAGAGCTAAGAATACTCTCAATTTCCTTTAGGATTGCCTGAGGTGAATGAAAATAGATGACCAACACAATGGGATGTTGAATAGAACAGAACTAATCAATTGGCTTCTCCCACCATAAGACAACAACTTGTTGGACCAAGACTAGATTCTCCTCAACATTTTATCCTTCAACACAACGCAATCAGAAAATCTTAGCTTAGTAGAAACAAAGGGGACACCAAGGTACCTACCTACCTCACTGAAAGCCAGCCTCAGGAATATAAGAAATAGTTCTCAGTTCCTCCTCCTTTATAGAATTAACTGATGCAAAGAAGTAAACACTCTTACCCAAGTTAGGTTGCAAACCAGAGACGTGGTGAAAATCACTCAAAAGTCTCATTATCAGCTCCACAAGTAATGAACATGTCATCAACAAAGATGAAGTGGGATAAACCAATAGACTTACACTTCATGCCAAAATGCCAGAGTAAAGTTTGCAATCACATAGAAAGGGTAATGTTAGAGAACAAAAACAGTTCATTGGTGGCGGAGAATATGGATTGCCCAATGAGAATGGGCAAGCTACATTTGAGCTAGTGAGAATGGAATAAGGCCTCGCGAGTTACAAAGCTTATTGGAGATTAAAAAAGGGACATGGGCTTGTCATTTTCGCAAACAGACCATTTATGCCTAGTGCGTTGGAGATGATCTTCTTATACGTGCTGAAACTCTCAAATAGTATGTGTTTGTTTCTCCCACATGGTGCGTTGCTTTTCCATCTAGTACAAGAACTTAATTTTTTTCTTGCTAATATATCAGGCAATCAATTGATCTTTATAGTAATGTACCATCCCCGAATATCACGTTTCTTGGCACTCCTACAATATCAAGATTAAGTGGTTCAGTTCTTTCCTCATCACTGAAGAGGAGACACACTCCTGAAATATTCCCATCCGCGGCTAAACCTCTGCTGCCAACAGTGGTAGACGAGCAACAACCGCAGCAAAGACGTAGCTCCCATTCCCTCCTCCCTCCTCTTCCGTCCACGAAGGCTTCCGTGAAGAAATCCACCAAGGTTGACTCACATGAAATTCCTGCTATTCGCCAGAGCTCGTATGGCCAAGCTGTGCTAAACGGTATGTTTACGCAGTCATTTCCATTGCCTCATCGGTATTTATAACTGCTGGAAGGAATTAAATAGTCATTTCTTGGTTTTCTAATCGTGGTGAATAACGGTTCTATGTGATGTATACCTGTTATTTTTTAGTCATACATATGTTCAAGGGAATAAACATTCCATTCCAAGCGCACCACTACACGATCCCCGGTTCCACTAAACTAAGAATCAATTCTTTGAAATTCAATAGTTAACTACTAATCCAAGTTTGCAATACGCTAAACTAATTGTTACCTTATTGCGACAGGCATGAATGTTCTATGTGGAGTGGGAATACTTTCTACTCCTTACGCCGTGAAAGAAGGTGGATGGGTTGGGATTTCTGTTTTGTTTATTTTTGCAACCCTGTCTTATTACACTGGACTCCTCTTGCGTTACTGCTTGGACAGCCAACCTGGGCTTAAGACTTACCCAGACATCGGTCAGGCCGCCTTCGGTACTGCTGGGCGTTTAGCAATCTCCGTATGCCTCTTTTAATGAGTATATTTTTTTTTGTGCAACTTCTTACTTTTACAATTCGGTCTATAGTGAAATTTCACTAACAAAAAAAAAAAGGTGCAAATTCGTGATTTTTTCCGGGTAGCATTCTAGTAGAATTACTAATACAATTGGCACTCATTTTTAAGTTTTTGGCACTCATTTTTAAGTTTTACCTCTGAATTGAAACTTTAACTACTAAAATGAGGAAAATTATGCAACCTTTTGATTACTGAATTTTATGAATTGTTGAAAATGGAGGCCGGTTTGTTTCGTATGTTTGATTTGTTATGATGGTGATGGAGTGGTGTTTGTTGATGTCGCGGGAAGCAGTTAGTTTTGTAAATTTTCTTTGTTATGATGATGATGGAGTGGTGTTCCTTGATGTCGCAGGAGGTGTTGACCGGGTAGGGATATTGTGGTATTGGCCCTAAGCAAACAAATTTTCTTTTATTGTCCGTAATTCGCAATGGTAAAAATATTATGGATTTAGATTTTTTTGCCTCTGTGTAAAATCTCCTTGCAAATTTCCGAAGAACAGTCACTTTTTACGGTATACAAAAGAAGTAAATTAGATGAAGTGCAAGTTTGTAACATGTCCTGTTACTATAATCCTATGGTTTTGATTTGTTTTCTTATTGGTGGCTGCAGATAATCCTTTATGCGGAATTATATGTAAGTTACATCTCTGGTTCTCACTTCTGTTCAGAAAATCTGTGGACTGTTGGACTACTACTAGCGCAAAGAACCCCTTGTGCTCAAAAAAATAGAAAATTGAAAGCCCTCATTAATTTCACCTCAAACTTCTCTCCTCTGCAGGCTTGTTGTGTTGAGCATATTATTTTGGAGAGTGATAACTTGTCGGCTCTATTTCCAAGCGCGCAATTAAATTTGGGCGCATATGAATTGAATTCGCATCATCTGTTTGCAGTGTTGACCACCATTGCCGTTCTTCCTACTGTTTGGCTCCGCGATCTGAGTGTCCTCAGTTACATCTCTGGTAAGTGCATCAATGTCCTTGCATTTGTGTAAAATAAACTATTGGAAACGGACTAAGAACAATGTCAGACACTTTCACTCTTGGGTAAAGGTAGAGGACATAGGTACATAAGTTGTAGTTTAACATCATCTAGCAAGAAATATCGTAATTTGAACACCTCTTTGTCCATTGTGAAATAGGCTATTGTCCATTGTGAACACCTCTTTGTCCTCAAATAAGAACAAAGGTAGTATCCTAAGTGTACAACTATTATGGAGTCCATATGTCTTTTTGCATAACACCAAGTAGATGAATTCGTCACGTAGAACATGCAACTTACGTGGTTCCCGAGTCCACAAGCATATCGATACATAACATAGATCTTGAAACCCTTTTGAAATTCTAGTTGTTTCCCCTAGTTATACACTTTTTAATCTTGTGCTCTATCTCGATACATCACTTGGAATGCTCAGCTTGTGCCTCCTTTATTTTCAGCGGGCGGAGTGATCGCCTCAATACTGGTAGTCATTTGCTTGTTCTGGGTAGGCTTGGTGGACAAAATTAGCTTTGAACAGAGCAAAGGGACAACACTGAACCTCACAACCCTTCCTGTTGCAATTGGTCTCTATGGTTACTGCTACTCAGGACATGCTGTCTTTCCCAATATCTACACATCAATGGAAAAGCCAAGCCAATACCCTGCAGTCCTCTTGACCAGGTCAACTGTGCACCACAATAAGTTTGGTTCTGTATTTTGGTGTCATCAATCATCATAAATTCATAATGTTGGTCTTTCCATTATAATAAGTCCCCAATCACACGTTTATTATGACAAAAACTCAGAAAAATTATCGTGACAACAAGATCTCGTGATGACATATGCTTTTAATAGCAACAAAAGGTTTTGTTGCAGTGCTTGATATTTTCATTGCAGTTACCACTTAATTTTTTGCAACAATTTGATCTGTGTCATATTGAGAAATTCTTTCCAAGAAAAGTTTCACCAAAAAGCTCTTGTCTTTGTCGCATAGAGTTTTTGATGAACAAATTGTCCCGAATTATTTGAAGTTCGTTATCAATAAGCGTACGATGAGAAGACCAAATTGTGCAAAATGAGAAATTTTCGTACTCTATGGTTGCGATTTTGTTGAGCAATGCGTTAAGAGTTTAAAAAGCCTTGGTAGCCTTGAAAATTTGCTTTCAAGTACCGAGTTTGAGGGTCAGTAATTCTTTGACAAAATAAGATTATTTTCTGGGGTTTTTTTTATTGAAATCTTATTCTGGATGCAGTTTTGGTATATGCACTCTGATGTATGCTGGAGTTGCAGTGATGGGATACATGATGTTTGGAGAATTAACACTCTCTCAGTTCACTCTTAACATGCCCCAGCATTTGGTTGCCTCCAAAATTGCTGTTTGGACTACGGTAACTTTTGTGTTTCTTTTGCTCCTATAGTGTTTCATATCAAGGGACGGAGCACTTTTATAGATGACAGACCATGAAACAGATGCGTCTGGAGTCATTTGATGTAATTGGGCCCCATGCAATGCATGTAGGACATCGGATGGCTACAGAGAGTACATCTTTCTCAAAGCATTTTCACTTAATCGGACGGCTACAAGGCATTTTCCTAATCGAAAATAAAAGTTGCAAACTTAACTATGATATGACATCAAAACTACCTCCTTAATTTCATATATATATATATATATATGAGTCCCCTTCCTATGAGGGCACCCTCAGTTTAAATAAAATGCGGCATCCCCTTTTCTCCCCTTTTCTCCCCTTTTCCGATCAAATTTTGATAATCTGAGCTGCTCAATGTGTTCAGAACGTGATTTTAAGGGTATTAGCCGAGAAATCAGCAAAAAAAATGACCGGTAAAGGTTTGATTTGAGCAGTTTTTATTTGAACTGTTCGATAAAATACAAACAAAAACTGCTTGGATCAAGCTCTCTTTCCGATCTTTGTTTTTGCTGATTTCTCATGAGTACCCTTAAAATCACGTTCTGAACATATTAAGCGGCTTGGATCATCGCAAATTGGTCGGGAAAGGGACGTTCTTAACTTAATAAGTTAAGAGTGCCCTTATTGGAAGTTTTATATATATATATATTATATAATAAGCTAGCTCAGTATTTGAATCTTATGTACTACATAAATCCAACGGTTCAAAGTTATCTATTTTATACTCTTATGAATTTTATACTCTTATTGGAAGTTATATATATATATATATATATATATATATAGAGAGAGAGAGAGAGAGAGAGAGAGAGAGAGAGAGAGAGAGAGAGAGAGTCGTTTCCAACAATAATATTGCAAACTGGTGCTGATAACTTGTTTCACCCGTTCTCTCTTTTGCAGGTAGTTAATCCATTTACCAAATATCCTTTCCACAATAGATTTAGCTGGTTTTGCTATATTAGGGAACTCTTCAGAACAGTTGAACATAGGAATCAATATAGATTCCAATGGTTCAAGCGAAAAACCTAGTAATGGCTGTGAAATTTTAAGAGTCTGGTTTAATTCCATTCAAGAATTTTCCCTTGTTTTCCTTAATCACAAGTACGTATGCATTGACGATGACTCCAGTAGCAATGAGTCTAGAGGAATTGATACCATCAAACCATCTCAAATCTCACATCTATCCAATCCTCATCAGAACAGCGCTGGTGATTTCTACTTTGGTTGTGAGCCTCACCATCCCTTTCTTTGGTAAGCTTTCAATTTCATACTTTTTGAATCGTTACAGCATGTGGACGTGGTAACTTTTTACCAAACTTCATAATTGTGAAGCCGATCGAGATCCTAAGTGATCGACTAAATCAAACCACTCCACTTTTTAACACATGACCAATCACGAGTGGAATGTGTTGCGCCATGTCAATCGATTAACCTGCATAAGTTCGTAACATATATAGTTTTTCCCTTGGACCCCCACTCATCTTGATCTCTTTCTCAATTTGACAGGGTTGGTGATGGCATTCATTGGATCTTTACTCACAATGCTAGTGGTAAGTCGATCGATCTTTGTGTGTTTTACTGCCACTTGTATACCAGTGCCCGTAAAAGTTTACACTTTAAGGTACCTAAAACATGAAATGCATAACGTAGACTCAAATTTATGCATCGCGGGTCTTACCCGTCCATACATTTCACTTGCAAGGTGCTTTCTGGGCAAGATTATGAATAAGATCGTTTGCCCCATAAAGTATAACTCGTTACCAAATAAGATCATTCATTTTTTTGGGTTAGGGGTTTCTATAGTGCACTAATGAACACCCTCTTTTTACCCCGCCGCACCCTATCCGGCCTTTTATGGAATCTATTGACTCTGCTTTTATCTGTTTCCAACAAATCGAATTCTAATAATAACGTTACCCACTAAATTTCCCACTGCAGACCTTGATACTTCCTTGTGCCTGTTTTATGAGCATATTGAGGGGGAAAATAACTCGACTTCAGGTAAAAGCAATTTTAGTTTGTTATTACGTATAGAGATCGATAATCTCTCCTGAGAATGTATGTTTTTGTCTTTGGCAGGGATTGCTGTGCATATTGATTATTGCAGTAGGTGTGGTATCGGCGGTCTTCGGAACCTACTCCTCACTCTCTCAAATTATAAAAAATTTGAGCTGAAGAAATTGTTTCAAAGTAAAGGAAATTAGTTTAGGATTTCCCAGACTTGTTATCACCTTTTTCCCTCAGTGAATGGGTACCTAAGAACACTACAAGCTCAAGTTCTTTTATTTCTCTCTTATAGTTTTCGTAGGGGACGCAAAAGTTTTGAATGGACACACGGGGTTTTAAATACCCGGAACGTTATGTGGACATACGGGGTCCGAGACCCAGAATGTGAAATGGATATACGGGGTCATGATCACCCGGAATGCATAGTGGGTATACAGGGTCCGAATGCCTGAAATGTCTTTAGGTCCACCATTCGGTGTGTCGCTAGTAATTAAAAGAGCTACTAGAGCTCATATTTGAGATCAACGGGGGAATATACGAGGTCCTCAACGCGGAATGTGTGTCCCTTAATATGGAAGCATGCGAAAGAGAGTCGTGAATAGAAAAGAATTAATAGAATGATTAATAGATTAGGTAATGACAGTGAAGTGCTCCTTGAGTCTTGGATTCCTGGTATGATATTGGTGTCCAATTGTATTCTCCCTAGTTATCTGAGATTTTGTTTCTCGGTGCTTTATCTATTTTATAGACATATAGTTTGACCAAAGATATCTTTACTGGGTTAGTGTAGCTCAACCTATTATTATTTTCAGGTACACCTCAAGGGCGTTGATATGGAGTGCTTGTCGTGCATTTGGCTTCATCATTTTGAAAGCTGACATCGAGAAATTACCTACCATCTTGTTTATTTTATTTTGAGAAGATGTAATGTAACTTTCATTATCACTCTTTTAACTTGAAACTTATGTAAACAGGCTTTGTTCGGTTGTGGGTTTTGAGTTGTGTTTTTGAATAAAGGTAGAGAGAGAAATGAGAGTAATGATTGTGGAAAGAGGTAAAAAGTAGAGAGAGATAGAGTGAAAAATGAAAGTAATGATTGAAAAGTTAGAGAGAGAAAAAGTAGAAAAATTACTTTATCCAAAATCCTGAGTTTGGAATTCCAAACCGAACAAGGGCTTAGCTTTCAACATTAATTGTAATTAAGTTAGTCAGCGTGCCAAGGATGTAACCTTTTGAAATACTTGGATCAAGACACGTACTTTGGTCATGTGAAAATGGAATATCTGTTTTGGGGTATTCAGCTGGTAATTGTGAGGATTCTTAAACTATGAAAGGTATTTATTTTTAAGTTAAAAATCGAGGGCATGATACTCATCTCGTCTGCTAACCAGCCAAGTGGAACCTCTAGTTGTTTGCGGAACAAGTCTAGTAGCAACCAACAGCCTCGGAGCTCTCAGAGCAACTCTAATCAATCTCTATAATGTACCAAATTTCTATTGAGGAGAATTTTTCTAATTTATTCCTTTTTTTTTAATTTTTGTATTTTATATTGGGAGAGATTTTCACCCGATTGGTTGAACTTTTAGAAAGCTATTTTTGAGAGTTGAATGATAATGAGTGAAAAGAAATAGAGAAAGATTTATTGAAAATTGTATCGAGAGTAAAAGTTACTCTCAAAATGTAAGATTCCCAATATAGAGATTTGGAGCATTTGTAGAGTTTGGTTGGAGTTGCTCTCGGAGCACTTTACAGCTATATATTGTAAAATCAATGCTTCCTCAGCAAATTACTCTTCTTCAAACCACATACTAAATTCGAACACAAATTAAATTACACAGAGACATCTACTGAGATACATACGTGAACAAATGCCCTATCCTACGCGAATCTCTCCGGCCTTCAATCCTCTCCATCAAACCAAACCACAGTGTTTTTCATTTGACATTTCTGGGTTCTATCAACACTTCTCAAATCCATCTTCTTTTGCGATTAATCGTGGTTTGTGTTCGAGTAACATACTTGTGGTTGGTGGGCATATTAAAGCATTGACTAGTCACAGCGAAGAAGGTCCCGTTCAGGATCACGACTCTTTGCCGGTTTCGGTTGATTTAGAGCCGATTACGAGCGAGAGCCAGTTCGATCGCGTTGTCTCCGATGCTCAACGGCTCGATGAACCGGTTGTGATTCTGTGGTACGTATCTGGGTTTTGATTTTGGCGCTCTTCTCTTTGTTTTTGGTTCAATTTGGTGAGGCTTTTGGTTCAGTTTTTAGGTTACAGCAATTGGGTTCTTTGAATTTTTCGCTTGTATAGCAACTGCAGTTGGCTACCGTAATGGTTGTTGTTGCCAAATTATAGCAGCTCCAATTAAAAAAAACAAAACATATCTCCAATTGCTTGCTAGGGCTGGTAAAAAAAGGCAATGCTAAATTTAGTGGAAGAGCAAGAAATATATTAATCACAACTCACATGTGCATCTAATACGACTGAAAAAGGACCTATTGCACACGAGTGAGACAAATAACACATCTAATCAAATAAAGGATACACTGGCGATAAATTGATCAGACGATCAGTCGGACCAGTGCATGCAAGTTGTCGATGTCTAGCTGTCACAGTCACGGTAGTGTAGACACCCCAATCTGGGCCTCCGAATAATCTTTAAGTTCCCTGATGATGAAATAGGGAAAAATATACCTTCAAGGCTTGGATTGTTGCTACTTCTCTAAACCTCAAGAAAACCCCTTTTCTAAACATGTAGGGTGGCCCCTGGTTCAATTGCAAAGAGAAAGATACGTTTAGTTGGTAAAAATAACTTTTTCCATGACACACTGATGGTAAAATGGTAACACATTTCAGTGTATGAAACATTTTTGAGTGAAACCAATTGGGTTAGAAAGAGGACTCGACAAGCCTTCCAAGGCTTCGAACCGCGCTCAAATCCGAGTTCTAGAGTGCCCGGGGCGCCCCCGCGAAGTTTGGTGTGGGGTGCTGTCACATAATACCGCGCAACATTTCAAAACGCCGCGCGGCATTCCAAAAATCACTCCACTACACTTCAATATACCGCGCGGCCTTTTGAAACACCGGCAGAAGGAGCGTCTGGCAAATTCCCATGTGCGTCAGCAGAATGGCCTGAGCGCGTTTTTTGCCTTTGGGTGCACTTCAAACATATTTTTGCCTATAAATACACCCCTTTAATTGAAAGGCACCCATTGAATCCTGAGAAAAATCATTCTGAAATTCTCTGGGATCCCTCTTCTATCTTTCTCTCTCTACATCAATCCACAAGTTAGTCCATTACAAAATCAATTTCAAACTGATTTTCTTTCTCATTTTCGCTACAAAAGCTCATCAAATCTTCACAAAACTCGCACAAATCTCCCTAAACTCAGAAACCCAACTGATTTTAGGAGTTTTCAGTCCAAATCAACCTCAATTCCTCCATCTTCAAGCACATCCAAGCTTTGATCAAAAGGTATAAACAAATTCCTTGGGCTAAACCACGTTTTAGCTTTGAGGGGAGTCGATCGAGGCCCTTCTCGGACTTTCTATATTGATTTTGGGTTTCAAACGAGCTTCAAAGCAGAAAATAGTCAAAAACTAGAAACTGCACTGGACTTGGTAAACCGTGCGATATTTCTAATAAACCGCACTACCTAATGCGATATACCGTGCGACATTTTGCTTACTGATTTGCCATACAGTAAGTCAGATGCCTTTTGTCTTCTTCTCATAACTTAGTTTGGTGTTAAGAATCATCTTTGAATCTTTATTTACCATTTTAACTCATTGTGATGATTTTAGACTTCAAAGCTCGATTTTAATACCACGTTTTATGGCCTTCCTAAACCATTTTCAGTATCGTGTACATACATAAATTTGTTTTTTATAAGACCTTGGTCCACTTTTTACTTTAGACAAGAACTATTCTCGAATCAATGGGGTAATGTGCCGTACGACACAGTAGATATGTCACACGTCATATTAACACACTACACGGCGTTTTGTTTACAGTAGCGGTCTCCTATTTTTGCTCAACTTCATTCTTGTACATTGTTCATCCATTTCATACTGGACAGTGTGGACCCAAGCACGCCGATGTGTTATATTTAATCCCGTGTCCCTTTCCCGTACGTGTTTTAATCAAAGTTGAGTTTTTCAAATGATATTAAATCCCCCATTTCAAATGTTAAAGTAAAGACCAGTTTTCACTAGGCGAGCGGGGTGCTTTTTTCAACAAAACCTTCCTCGTTCGTAACGTGGCTCCTGAATCCAAAATCTCAACATTTCGCTTGACCAAAAGCCTTGTACAACAACAACAACATAACATAACCCATCTAGTCCCCAATCATTGGGGGTATGGGCGGGGATGATTGGAGACAGACCTAACCTTTGGCAATATATGCACAAAGTGGATGCTCTCAGAATACCACTGAAACAATGGCCCCCCTAAACCTCCAAGGGACGTTTGGCTGTAGAACCGTGCCCCTAAATCAAAGCCAAATGGCATCAGAGAGGGCAAGTCTAGAGACCCAAATCAATTTATGTGCATATTACCAAAAGCCTTATCATTTTTCTAAAACAAACTCTCGGTTTCTCGGATCATCCATCTCTAAAATCCGGGTGGCGACTCTCGAGCGTTTCAGACGGGGAGCCCAGAGGTAGTTCCACTGTTTAACAAGGCTTTCCACAGAAACTGACCGATACCAACCAAGTGACTCTAGCACCCCATGTAGAGAGCATTTTGTGCGAGGTTCGGCTATGCCAAATTTGTCAACTTGCACTTTCCCTCTATCTCTTACAGTGGATTTGATTAATATACAATGTGTGTCCGTCGTTGTCAGAGAGAGATGGATGAAAAAACATTTCACCCAAGGAGCAAGATCACGAAATTATAATGTCGTGGCACCTGTTGTATACCAAAATCTGGTTTTGGGGCTTTCTCATTTTAACATTTCCCATTGGCTGGATTGACAAATGACTAGCTACTGCAACGAGTGCATCTTTAATAGTTGGATATCTAAAGGTCTAACTACTGCCATTGGAGAAGCTCTAATTGCAATTTCGGAATACGGCGGTGTAGGGGCTATCTTTTGGTGGTGCTTATGGATTTCTTATTTCCTTCTGTAAACGTCTGAAAACATTTAGAAGTTAGAACATGTCATCAAATTGATCTTTGTGATTGTTCATTTTGATATTTTTTTTGTTGCTAATATCAATGAAGCACGAATTTAGCATGATGGTGTCCAACATCCGTAATTGGATAGCTTTATCCAACGTTGTGTGTGATAGTATGCCTATTTTTATGTTAGTGTCAATATAAGTAACAAAGTTGCCTATGTTTTTTACAGCTTAAGCTTTTAGTTGAGTTGGTGGGCAACAATTTAACATGGTTGCTGTTAAAAAAAAAAAAAAAAACAATTTAACATGGTTTTGGCCCAAGGAATAGATCTTATCTTCGAACCTCACCGATTCACGCATTTCCGGTATTTAGAATCCTTACACATATATGACCAGTTAACAGTGCAGATCTGGACTTGAGAGAGCTTGTTAAGAAGATAAACAATAAAGGTTATCCCTCTCACCAAACAACTTCTGGTTTTAGGTGTCGAAAAACAATTAAGTTATCCCTCTCTCCAAACATCTTAAGCTTTTAGATGCATTGGTGATCAACAATCTAATAAATGCATTTGTGCATTTATACATGTATGTTTGTTCACTCTGTACATTTATGGTTTTATGCGTTTTTCAAGATTGAAGTTTGTTTGTTGAAATTGAAGGTTATTTTTTCGAAGAATATTGAATTGTGTGGAGTTGATTTGTTAACTATTGCCCACTTGGATTTGTAGGATGGCAAAATGGTGCAGGAAATGTGTATATTTGAAACCAAAATTGGAAAAACTTGCTGCAGATTACTATCCGAGGTAATCTTAGATTTCTGTTTGGCCATCTGATATTATCTTTCTAGAACTGCAGGTGGTTGGATGATATTGTTGTATGAGTATTTGGAAGAAATTGAATATTGTTTTGTTGCCTTCAGGCTTCAGTCCTTTTGTCGTATAGTTGGAATGAATTTCCACTTTAGATGTGGAGGTGAGAAAATGTTCTTTTTGAAAAGGGAGGTGAGAACATGTTGGTCTATCACTATGTCAAGCCATACCACTTGCACGCTATTGTGGGCGTATTCAAGTCTTTCCATTATGATCATTGGGCATTAGCCTTTAAATCTTTCACATGCTGAACTTTCCGAGAACGATAATTTGCTGAACTTAGTGCACTCCAAATGCCAAAAACAAACATGTTCTTGTAGGGCTTTGGCAAGAGGTTTGTTTTACGTAGGGCTTTGGGTTTAGGACGGCCAACATTTAGTTTTGATTTGGGTGGAATTCTCTTTCTACCTCCTAAATTAACTTGAAAATGAAATTTGAACAAGAATTTAACGAAGGCAAGATCTAGGGGTTTAAACCACTCATAACTTAGGCCGTTTAATGCTTCCCATAAATAACTCAAGCGAGAATCGAGGATAATCATTTTCACTCGGAAGATTTAACCATGAAAATCGAATCTTGAAATGGGGATTTGGAAATGGAAAGAAACCCTTTTAAGCATTTTATCAAACACCTAGAGTGTCATGGTTTCAAGCATTGTGTGTACCAAGAAATTTGTCTACACACAATCAAAGAATTTAACTACCCAAAGTTTAGACCAAAAGTTAGGGTTTTCTATCCTTACACAAACCAACAATTAGCATACAATGTGAGAGAGCCTTTAAGACTACTCAATCATGGAAGATGAGAATAACATTAAATGAGAAGAAAGAGAGTGGAACATCAGTAAATAAAAACTGACTTTATAGAGAGATCTCAAGAGTACTTACAAAATTAATGAAGATGAACTACCCCAAAACCCAACAATCAATGCCCTATTGAAGAGGGATTTGTTAGATTTCTTGGAGGGTTCCAACCTAAAACCAATTGGCTATAGGTGGAGTAGCCTCTAGAATTTATTAACCAAGCTTGGGTGGTTTAAATGGACGATGTGGGACAAGTCTAACACTCCCCTCCACGTGCAGCCCGGATGCACGTGGAGGTGACAGACCAGGAGACGAGGTACTAACTGATTGACTTGGGCAACGGAGATGACAGAGACTTTCCCACGAGAGATGAGGCCACCCAAGACCTAGCTCTGATACCATGTTAGATTTCTTGGAGGGTTTCAACCTAAAACCAATTGGCTATAGGTAGAGTAGCCTCTAGAATTTATTGACCAAGTTTGGGTGGCTTAAATGGACGATGTGGGACAAGTCTAACATGTTGTTTAGAAGAGTAAAAAGTGTATAGGGTGTTAATTAACCCTAACACAAAGATTCATTATTTATATTAAAAGATAACTTGATACAAGAATTGTTTAACCAATGTGGGACAAGACTTAACAACTACTCAAATATTCCACCCTCAAGTTGGAGAATAGATATCACAAAGTCCCAGCTTGTTACATAACAACTCTAACCGGGCCTTGAACAATGACTTAGTAAACATGTCGGCTAACTGAGCACTTGCAGACATAAAGGGAGTAGCTATCACACCACCAGCTAACTTCTCACGCACCAGATGACAATCAACTTCAATATGCTTAGTCCTCTCATGAAATACTGGATTGGATGCAATGTGAATTGTTGCTTGATTATCACAATACAAATTCATTGGCAATTGCACACTAAATCCTATCTCCTCAAGAAAAGATCGCACCCATACAATCTCACATGTCGTGTGGGCCATGGCTCTATACTCTGCCTCTGCACTAGACCGTGCAACCACTGTTTGTTTCTTACTCTTCCAGTTGACAAGGTTTCCACCGAGAAAAACACAATATCCTGTAGTGGATCTTCTATCAGAAGGTCCTCCTGCCCAATCAGAGTCAGTAAAAGCCTCAATATGCAAGTGACTATTAGCTCGATAAAACAAACCACGTCCTGGATGAGCCTTGAGATACTTTACAATTCTAAGAACAGCCTCCTAATGTGGAAGACGATGAGCAGACATAAACTGACTCACAATACTAACTGCGAATGAGATATCTGGACGAGTAATAGTAAGATAGTTCAATTTACCAACCAAGCGACGATATTGGTCAGGGCTAGAAAGCAACTCCCCCTGATCAACGCACAGTTTACATTAGGATCCATAGGAGTATCAACAGGCTTCGACCCCAATAAACCAGTCTCAACTAGAATATCTAGCACATATTTTCTCTGCGATAAACTAATGCCATCTTTAGATCGTGCAACCTCAATACCCAAAAAATATCGCAGCCTTCCCAAATCTTTGGTATGAAACTGACTCTGCAGAAATACTTTCAACTTATCAATACCTTTTTGATCATCGCCCGTAATAATAATATCATCCACATAAACAATCAATAATACTTTCCCTCGGTCAGATGTGAGAGAGAAAACCGAATGATCAGGCTGACAACGACTCATCCCAAATTTCAAAACTGCATCACTAACTTGCCAAACTAAGCCTGTGGAGACTGCTTAAGACTATATAGTGCTTTGTGAAGACGACATACTTGATTACGCTCCCCCTGAGCAATAAACCCTGGTGGTTGCTCCATATAAACTTCCTCCTGGAGATCCCCATGAAGAAAGGTATTTTTGACATGCAACTGGAATAAAGGCCAGCCAAGATTGGCTGCAAGGGAAATAAGAAGGCAGACAGAACCAAGCTTGGCAACCGGAGAAAAAGTCTTAGCTTAATCAACACCATAAGTCTGAATATATCCCTTAGCAACAAGACGAGCTTTGTAACGCTCAACAGACCCATCAGGATGATATTTTTGACCGTAAAGACCCACCGACAACCAACAGTAGACTTTCCTGGCGGAAGATGAACCAACTCCCAAGTGCCATTGTCATGGAGAGCAGACATCTCAGCCTCCATAGCTGTCCACCACTCAGAAATAGATAAGGCCTCTTGAACAGTGTTAGGAACAAAAATAGACGAAACAGAAGTAGGAAAAGCACGAAGGGATGGAGACAAGTGAGCATAGGAAACAAACCGATCAATAGGGTGAGAAGTGCAAGACCGAATATCTTTGCGAAGAGCTACAGGAAGACCAGGTGATGATAGAGGTGGTGGTGGCGATGGTTGTGGAACGAGATCTTAAGATGGAGGAGGTCCGGCGAAGGCACTAGTGGGGCTGGTAATACTTCTGCTGACAAACATACACCTGCAAAGGTGGCACAGATGGTACACAAACAGGAAACAAAGACTCAGTCTCAACTGGAGTACCGTGATTCGAGTAAAAGGGTAATGACTCATTAAACGTAACATCAGCACAAACAAAATGACGATGTAGAGACGGTGAGTAACACTTATACCCTTTCTGAGTGCGCGAGTATCCCAGGAAAATACACCGAATTGACCGTGGATCAAGTTTGTCCCGGTCAAGATCAAGAGTATGAACATAACAGGTGCACCCAAACACTCGTAGGGGTAATTAGTGGAGAGGCCGACCAAGAAATAAAACCATATGAGGTATCTGACCGCCTAGGACTCTAGATGGCATACGATTGATCAAATAACATGCTGTAAGGACAACATAACTCCAATAAGACTTAGGAACTTGCATTTGGAATAACAGAGCACGCATAACCTCAGATAAATGCCTAATCTTGCGTTCGGCAACTCCATTTTGTTGTGGAGTCCGAGCACAAGAAGATTGGTGAATTATACCATGATTATCAAGAAACTTAGAAAGAGAATTATGAAAATATTCACTTGCATTGTTAGAACGAAATATACGAATGCAAGTATCAAACTGAGTTTTGATCTCCATATAAAATGACTTAAAGATAGAAGACAACTCTGACCTCTCTTTCATGAGATAAAGATACGTGATAAGAGAGTAATCATCGATAAAGATAACATAATATTGGAAGCCAAAAACATTAGGAACACGAATTGGACCCCAAATATCAGAGTGAACTAAGAACTCTCAACCCTAGGATGAAAGGACACTCTATGATGTTTACTATACTCACAGACTTCACAAGGCAAAGCATCCACTCGGCTACATGAAGGCACTAGCCTTTTAAGGTTTTGAAGGGATGAATGACCGAGACGACAATGATGTTGATATAGGGACACAGATGATTGAAGAGCAATAGAGCTAGGGTGAACATCATTAGTAAAATAATACAAGCCACCACGTTCAGTACCGCCACCAATCTTCCTCCTTATCTTAAGATCCTGAAACACACAACCATGAGGGGAAAACGTGATAGAGCAATTCAAAGATTTGGTAAGTTTACTAACAGACATAAGATTTAATGGAAAGCAAGGAACTTGTAGTACTGAGTCCAAAGTAAGAGAGGAAGTAACAGAAACTGACCCCAAACCACAAACCAGTTATATCAGTGGTAGAACCATCGGCTAAGGTAACACGAGATAGTTTACCGACAGATTGACGACCAGAAAGAATAGAAGGATTACCAGTCATATGATCAGATGCACCAGAATCTATAACCCACTGAGTAGAAGCAAAAGAAGACGCAATACAAGCATCAGAGGAACCTGTCTGAGATACTGTAGCAATGGAAGAAACTGTCTGATATGACACAAGACGTTGGTACTCCTTCGCAGAAATAGTCACCATGGCATCAGTAGAAAGAGTAACTTGGTGAGCAAAAGGCCGACCATGAAGATCCCAACAATACTCAACTGTATGATTGTTGCCATTACAATAGGTGCAATGTTGAGGAACACAACCACGACTACGACAACCTTGCGTATGCCTACCTCGACCAGAATCGCGGCTAAAATTATGACCGCCATAATTAGAGTGGCGACCACCAAAAACACTATCACTGAACCCATAATCACGGCCACGGAAACCAGAAGTAGACTTACCACTCTCCTCCATTACACCGAACAGCCACCGATCAGAATCAACAAAATCAACTATCGGGAGCAAATAAACCCAATACTGAAGCAACACAAAACCATCCACGAGCACCGACCAACTAACCAACCATATATCTAACGCCACAATACCGACCAACTCAATATCAACCACAGAAACTGGTAACAACCAATTACCATTAAACAACTACCATCAGGACATGAATCAAATGACCGCAATGACGAACACAATTAGAGAACCAACAATAGTCACGAGCCCAACTTAGAGCACCAACCCACTAAAAAACATGCATCGAACAACTACTGCTAAGCAGTGTTCTAAAAGGCGCGATTAATGGGAAATCTGGGCTGACCGATGAGATTAATGGCTAAAAGGTTGAATTAGACGGCTAGAAGATTAATCGGACTTAGGCAGTGATTAATCTCCGCTTAATTGGTTGGCGTCTAGGTGGCAATAAGCGATTAATCGGTTCATGGGCGATTAATTGGCTAATGGGCGATTAGGCGGGGTAAATGTGAATTTTTAGAAAACGAAGGGTGGTAACTGTTATACTCATACCAGGTTATTTAGGGCTTCGAATTAGTGTTACTGTGTTAGGGCTCTCATTTGATCAGCCTCTCATCGATCTGGGTCTATTAAGATTTTGTAATCTTGAACTATGAACATTGAACTTCTATGTCTCTATATTTGAAATGTAGAGAACTATTAACATTTAGAAGTGTTAACATTGAGTATCCGATAGCCAAAGAGAACTAAGAAAGTTTTTGGGAGAGAAGATATATCACATCAACTAGAAAAACTGTGTTTATTAATGGTAGGGAGGTTGTAGAATATTTATAAAAAAAAAAAACCCGACTAATTGCTAAAGGGCGATTAATAGCCGATTAATAGGTCTCGAAACTTGAAGGTGGTCGGTCGCCCGCCCAACGCTAAGCGCTTTTTAGAACATTGCTGCTAAGAGCAACATCAATAGCCACAACACCACAAAAGTTCATACCAGAACAACATCAGATTGAGAGAAGCAAAGGACACGCAACATCATATCACGATAAACAACTGAACTCATCTGATCAACCGTAGTACTAGCGACAATCAACAGCAAACGGATCAGCTTACATACAGGTAAGGTTGTGATCACAAATCACAAGCAAAGCACACTCTTATGAACTCCAATCGTGATTCTCGAACTGCTGCGAGCAAAAATCATGAATTTCAAACTGTTCTGAGCCTGGTTAAGGGTATTTCGAACAGAAATAAGGGTATTGCGAACTGTATTAGGGTTTTCAAGTTCGGGAGAGTGGTGATGTAAGGTTTTCAGGTTCGTAGAGGATGCGACTTAGGGTTTTGAGATGGTTGATTTAGGGTTTGAAGAATGGGTGCAGTCGACTTAGGGTTTTGTAGGGGTAGATGTTGATTGACAAGGGTTTCGGTGGGTGGGTTTTGTTTTACATAGGGTTTCGGTATGAGAAAGAGAAGAGAGAGAGTAGAGATAGAAGATTTGGTGGTTGACGGTGGCGGCGGCAGGCTATGGTGATCGTGGGTTCGTACATCTAAGGTGGATTTGGGCAAGGCTCTGATACCATTTGTTTAGAAGAGTAAAAAGTGTATAGGGTGTTAATTAACCCTAACACAAAGATTCATTATTTATATTAAGAGATAACTTGATACAAGACTTGTTTAACCAATTTGGGACAAGACTTAACAACTACTCAAATATTCCAACAGGATTAAGAGTAGGAGAGGAGAGGGAGGTAGAGAGAGAGAGAGAAATGGATCATCTAGAAATTTGGGCTTCTCTTGTGTTTATACCCCCTAAAAAATGTGGTACAAAATTCCAAAATGCCCTTAGCTAAAAACAAGATCGGGCACAAAAGTTGCCAGAATTTTCCAGGCGCTACCGGTACCAATGGAATAGCTGGTACCCGTGGCCAGCTTTTGTCTTGCAGTTCTGATCAACGGCTACTAGTACCTTGGGTAAGGCTGGTATCGGTATCCAGCTCTCTTCCTTTTGGTTCTGATCAACTAGTACCGGTACCAAGGGTCATGCTGGTACCGGTACCTCCTGGGTTTTCCTGGCTTCTTCTCCCCTTGGCCCTTTGATGTCCCGAGCACTTTCCGATGCTTCTATTCATGACTCTTGGGACTTGGTGGCGGAGTGTCACATGGCCTTGGGTACTTTGACACACTTGGGGGCTATCCATGGTGTCCAAACGTGCCTTATTCTCACGATTTACTTGTAACTATCAAAAGGCGCACCTTGCACGGAAATCTATCAGATTAAGCAAATTTAACCCCCGTGTGTGTGACAAAAACGAGAGGGATAAGCCCCATTATTTATTCTATTGTGAGCTTATCTAGCTGGCAGGAAGCTATGTAGAGAATAGAGATTGACATTGTAAAATATGACTAGTAGACAAATCGATTAGAGAAAGGAGAGGGTCCAGTCTTTGTGTTGGCTTTATTAATAAATAAATTCTTATTTTACTGAAAAGAGAGAAATAAATCCAAACAATCATACTACATGTTGATACTTGATGCTCAAACTTGCTCATCCTCGGGATTAGTTAAATGATTTACATCCTTGGAAGGACTCTCATATAGTCAGAATTTCTACATGAATGATAGTGCATTGACAAGACGGGAAGAAATTACCCTATTAAAAAGTAATTCGGAAGTAAGGAATTTACCTTGATAGAAGTTGGCATCATGCCTTACGTGGGTTTCCTGGTTGTCTCTGTTAAAGCATCCAACTCCAAACCAATTGGCAAAGAGTGGAGAGGCTGCCCAAGCTCATATACTAGATTTGGAGGATATATTTAACCGATGTGGGACAAATCCCAACACTCCCCCGCACGTGCGACCCCTAACTCGCACGTGGAGAGGTAAACAAAGAATCCGGAACACACGGATCACAATGAAATAAAGTGCAACTATGGCACAAACAAAGAGGAAAAGCCTCCGAAACTCTAGCTTTGATACCATGTTAAAGCATCCAACTCCAAACCAATTGGCAAAGAGTGGAGAGGCTGCCCAAGCTCATATACTAGATTTGGAGGATATATTTAACCGATGTGGGACAAATCCCAACAGTCTCCTTCTCTCCATTTGTTTTTTCATTTTTTATTTACTCGTTTTTTCCAACTTGAGAAATTTCTAGATCATGTGATTTCCTTCTTGTGTACTTTATCACACAGACAAAGGGGTAAACAAAGTGCAATGCATTTTACTTCCATTCGTTTGTCTACATTTCTTGGTTACGAACCAATTGCACAATGCACATCATGCGTTTGTTACTGTATGTGTAGCTATTTCTAGTGTATGTTACCAAATCTCACTTTGGGGTGAGTCAATATTTGAAAATTAATGTTGTATGTATTGATGCAGGATACGATTCTACTCTGTAGATGTGAATAATGTTCCACACAAGCTTGTGGTTCGTGCAGGAGTCACTGTAAGTCATTTTGCAAATAATACCTCAGATGTTGGTGTATGCTTTGCCTGCAAATTGTACGCAAGAATTTTTTATGCTTTCCAGGATTGAAAAGTAGAAAAGTGAAACCAAATCGATAAAAAGAGGTATGGGATTCATTTCATGCTTTACTAATTAATGAAGCTAAGAAAACATCTGGACCCTTTCCTTTCTTCGACAACGTGCTGTGAGAGTCCCTTTTTTTTTTTGTTCACTAGTCCTAGGGATTTTTTATTGCACTGCACGTGTAAATTCACAAGAAGGGTGATTGATGGTTAATTCTTACATTTCATGCATGTGGGGGGACTCCGAAATATGTGCAGAAAATGCCTACAATACAGGTAAATTATGGATTTGATTTTCCTTTTAGAATCGGACAATATCGTCTCTCGTATTTTCCAATAGTGAGAAATGACTATGTAACAGTTGTGGAAGGATAGCAAGAAGCAGGCAGAGGTAATTGGAGGCCACAAAGCACATTTGGTTGCTAATGAGATCCGTGAAATGATTGAAAATGAGTTTTCCGTGTAACTTTCTTCTTGATATGCATCTTCTAGTCTTGATTTTGGTTTTTTTCTTACAGATTCTTAACTTCAAATTCCCTTGTAATTCTTCATTTATAATGTAAATGAGTTAAACTGCCGTATATAGAATTACACAGTGCTAGCATATTTGTTTTTGTTTTGCCTGTGCTACTGTGCATGGAAATCATTCTTCTGACTTGGAACAAGAGACATATGAATACTTCTGTAGTGATGTTCTGCTGGCCTAAAAACTGGTGCCTGCCTGGTGGTCATCTTCTATCTATTGACTATACGTAGTTTGGTGTTCGTATGAAAGGTACTCGTCACATAAGAATTTGCGTCCAGTGAAAAAGCTTTGTTCTGTGCCTTACTTTGTATTCTCTACATACATCGTATTTACCAGAATCAACATTCTAGTTAGAATAAACTCTATTGCATATGTCTTGACTTGTACTATCCTCGAATTTATTTTGGGGCTGCTTTACAGTACATGCTAGTTGAGCTTGAAGCTCGTGTTGAGGTTTAGGGGGTCATAGCTCTTGTATCGTTTGTAGTTGTTTCAATGAATTTTTTTTTATTACTCTCTCTCTCTCTCTCTCTCTCTCTCTCTCTCTCTTCGGTGTAAGTGGACTGGGATTCTGGGAACAACAATACTCAATACCACGATGATTGATTGGTGAATTGTAGCATCCTTGCTCGAAAATTGAAATAAAAAATC
Organism: Rhododendron molle; assembly: GCA_025413875.1. Lineage (NCBI taxonomy): Eukaryota > Viridiplantae > Streptophyta > Magnoliopsida > Ericales > Ericaceae > Rhododendron > Rhododendron molle. The sequence continues at coordinate 17,741,272 of CM046390.1, forward strand.
ATCTTTTTTGGTCTACAAATGGTTGTCATTTCTTCTTTAAAAACCCTATCTTTTTCCTACCCTACACAAAGAAACAATAACTCCGTTAAGGAAGAGAGAGAATCGTGGGGTTGGTCCCCGATACGTGTAAGCAGGCAGGAGTCATCAGAAAAAAGGAAGAAGGAGAGGGAGAAGAGGTGATGGTAATTAAGTTTTGAGGACCAAGTACCAACTAATATGGGACCAACGCTCACCAACTTTCCAAACTCGAGAATTTTTGTTTTTCCATGTGTTAAAGATTAAGAAACATGCACAAACTGTTGTCCTTCCACTCAAAAAAAGAAATACTCAATTGTTTTCCCTTAGCCCTAGCCTTAGGTTTAGGAAATTGCTAACTTGACTAGCGACTTGAAACCCTATGTCCCTAAATTCATAGTGGTGGCAGCCGAAATGGCTGTGGTCCATGATAGCAATAGAGGTAAAATTAGAAAAAAAAAAAAAAAAGGGCTTGGAACTAGGATTTATTCACTGGTTTACACACAAATGTGTTTGAAATTATTTGATGCACATATCTAGTGCATGTAATATTCACGTGCATCGAAGGACTACAAATATACTCCATATGTTTTTCAGGTATGTATCTATATTTGTAACACTCCTCGTTCGTTTGGTTACAACTTATTTTAAACTCACACTTTCTTGACAAGCGAACGTCGTAAAAACAATATAGGCGCCACAAAAAGCTAATGCAAGATATTTCTTCTTACTTTGTTTAACCTTTCATTTGGCATGGAGCAAATTAACGGTTAAGCAGGTGCAAATAAGGTTATAAACTTCAAAACTTTAATTGCACCCATTTTGGTGTTCAGTGCGTATTTGTATTTTTACGCTTTTCACGTATTTGAACACACTTTTTAAATTTTAACCATCATATGGCGAAGTATGATTAATATTTTCCGTAAACCTTTCCTTTAAGGGGTTTTGGAGAACACATAAAAGAATAATATGGATGCTTCCCTTTCTTGTTGACTGGGATTTAGGTTGAAACAATTAGCTTCACTAGAATAGGAAGAGTAGTCACAGTGGCGTAGTCAGGAATTGAAGTTCAAGGGGGGCCAACTTTGAAACAAAATTTTGATACGAGGATTTTTCAAAATTAAATCTAGTCATTTGAGTCTTTATAAAACGATTTTGATAATTTAATTGAATAAATCTTGAATATTATTGCTATCAAATCATTTAACAATACATTGTATTATTACCGGCACGGTATCATTCATCATAATGTAATCTGCTCAAAATAAAGATTCTTCCAAGTAATTTGCAAGACAGTACATCAAAACGATGCATTTGTAGTATCGGCATATGTACTCGAAGTGTGGGGAGTTGGGTACTGCTAGGAAAATGTGCGATGATGGGTTTTCAAGCCAGAGTGATTTGGTCTCCTGGAATGGAATGATTGCGGCCTATGCTCACCACGGATGTGGTGATGAGGCAATCGGTTTATTCAAAGAAATGTGCAACCTTGATATACAACCAAACGATGTTACATATGTTGGGTTGCTTGCAGCAGGCAGCCATGCTGGTTCGGTTGATGAGGGATTTAAGTACTTTGATGAGCTCACAAGAGACAATTCCATACAAATTAGACAAGAACACTATGCATGCTTGGTTGATCTCTGTGGTAGAGCAGGGAAGCTCAAGGAGATTCATTCAGAAGCTTCCAACTGAGCCTTCTGCAGACATTTGGGGGGCTCTACTTGCCGAATGTAATGTTCATGGCAACACATATATAGGGAAGCTTGCCTCTATGAAAATTTTGGAGGTGGAGCCAGAAAACACAGGTACGTATATGTCGCTGTCTAGCATATATGCTTCAACTTGGAGATGGAGAGAAGCTGCAAAACTTAGGATGGAAATGAAAGACAAGGGGTTGAAGAAGCAACCAGGTTGTAGCTGGATTGATATTGGAAACAAGGTTCACGTGTTTGTAGTTGGTGACGATGCTTATACTGAGTCTAATTTTATTTTTCCATTACTTTACGACCTTCATGCAAAAATGGAGGCTGGACGTGTAATAAAAGTCAATCGGATAATGGAAGAGGATTTTCCGGTAGGGTACTTATTTGGCACGCACGCTTAATTGTGTATAAACCGAGTGATACATGGAATTGACCATTTGGCATGACTCATGAGGGTTATGTGGTGATTCTTAGTATTTGTTGGTACACAATTCGAATTTTAATGTACCCCTAACTGAAGGGACGAGGTCTTCTAGTTATCTCCTTCGTTTTTCTTTGAGGCAAGGTGCAATACAACAATCTAGCGACTTGATAGCTTATATCCATAATTGGAGTATTGGACACGATTCGTTTGGACATTTTACGTTATACTCCATTTATTGCCGAAGGAGTGAATATGCGTGGGCTTTTCGGTCTAGAATTTCCGTTGCAAATAAAGCGAAAAGAGAAAATCACTATAGAAAAAACTAAAGAGAATATCATTATCCCACGAGGGAGAGTCGCACCAATCATCACCTTTGTAACAAAATAACAAATCTTATCCCCAGCTAGATTAATAAAAAACATGATTTGAAATGAAAATGGCTCATCTATGTTTATTGATCGAGTACACCAAAATCTATAGAATCAGACCAACTGGTAGGGAATTCCTACTCCTACAATTATTCTCTCCCCCCAAAAAAAAAAAGACGAAGAAGAAGAAGAAGAACAAAGCTAAAAAGAATGTAACCGGAGGAAATTATGGCAGTACTATGTTTACTCGTAATCAACCCTTTCGAGCCAAAGCTGCAGCAATCCCGCCAACTATAAGTCCTAGAGCAGTAGCAGTAATCCCAATTTCAATAACACCATCTGCAAAACGAAACAAAAAAATTGTATTCAGTTGCTTCTGTTTGGTATATATTTAGGCTGTGTTTGGATTCGGATTGTGGAGGACAAGAAAATGTAACAAGGGTTAAAGAAAGAGATTTTCTAGTTGTTCGAGCAGCTTTTCTCATACAATTCTTTCCCATTCCACAAATCTCAACATAAATTCAAGTAGTTACCTTTGGCAATTCGATCTTCAAAAGTCTTCTTGAGCGTCAAAGCCTGCCTCCAATCAGGTGCAATCTGCAAAAAATGATACGTAACTCGTAATTCAATTCAAGATGCATGGAAAACTTGCCAGAATTTTAGAATGGTAAACTAAAGAGGAAAACTATTTTCTACGTCACACTATTCAAGCAATTATAGAATGGTAAAGAATGAGATTAAAAATGGCAGAAGCAAATTTATTGCCACAAAGAAAATCTAATTGTATGTACCGAGTAATTGTAGAAAAAAAAAAAAAATCGAATTAGTGTCATTGGAGTTTTCTGTTTATTGGAATTAAGTCGTTAGAGTTGGAGAAGGGAATTTAAAATAACAGGGGGTGAGAAAATAAATATCAACTCACATCAGAGAGAGTATCATGTACTGTGGCATGAATGACATGCAAGATGAGGAACTATGCTTGAATTGAAAAACAAACGAATTTTAAGATAGATAGATAGATAGATAGATAGATAGAGAATGAGATAATGCAGTATTGCTATATGACAGTGCCCGATTACATGAATATACTGATGGATGCATTCAGGGAATACCAACTATATATACTAGTAATTATCTGGGAAGGAAAAACAAACCTGCAAACATTGTTCTGCAAGCCTGCTCCTTGGATATTCACCACTTCGGTAATATCCAACAGCCAAAAGATAAAGTTTTCTCCTCTTTTGCAATGGACTGCTACTGTTGGCTAGTGAGGCTGCCCAAAGACATATTGTTGAGTTTTCCATAATGGCTTAAATTCCATTTAAACCGTAAGTGGAAACCAATAAACTTTTTCCCGTGAATGGCAACCAAAAATAACATGGAAAAAGCTGATCGATCATGCATCAATAGGTAATGATGGTGGTAACTTGCATTGAAGCCAAATGACGATCAAAAAAAAAACTTTAAGCCAAGTGTTTTGATATTTTTGGAGTATAAAAGCAAAGTTTTCATTGACTAACTAGAAGCAATTTGACTTCAAGGTATCACCAACTTTATGAATTAACGGTACCACAGACTTTTTTTTTTTTTTTGACAAGTACCACAGACTTTATGAATGACCAGAATTGCAGGGTTTTATGGAGCAGTATTGTTCGTAACAAGAAGCTCAATGATCAAATAACAAAGATTAGGGTTCTGAATTGAATTTGTTTAAACTTCGAATACATTTGAGGTCACAATGATACGACATACGACAAATAAACGAGCACGGCAGTTGAAAGCACAAAGATGGGCAAGGAAGACCAACAACTCCAACAATAAAAAGTGAGTGGGTAGGGAATATAAGGTTTTTGTGCAAGTGAGACGAATAACGGGCGATGTAAGCAACAAGGATGAACTCTTGCATCAAAAAGAAAATTTTAGTTCGTATTGACCGATTGGTTCTAACCTTCAAGCATAGCTATCCCACGCTGCACATCTTCTGGTTGTCTGGAATGAACGAGGGCCCATGATAACGCTTTCACTCTTAAGTTCATCTGAGTCATGACCCGTCACAGGCTCTGCAACTTCCTCTCACAGCCCTACATAAACAACAGTCCTCAGAACATTGACAAATTGGTGGAAAAGGCAGGAAGAGAATCCCACGTACGTGAAAATAGCCATGTGAACGGAAGAAAGTTAAACAATGAAGCACTTTGATTTCTTCTTAAACATTATTGAGCTAAACTCTGCATGTAAAGCTCTGTCGATACCATGAATTATTACTATTAGAATATAGTATTGGTATTAGTTCCACGTTGATTAATGTAGTCTTATGTAATGATTTTTCATTATATAAATAAGAGTTGATTGTGTTAGGGTTAGTTAACACAACACCCTATACACTTTTCCTATCCATCCAAACAACATAGTTACATAACGGGTTCACCATCCACTTTAGATATATAAACAACCACCGAAACCCTAAACCCTCACGCGATCTCTTTTCTGCATCACCCACCTCTTTGTCAGCCACAAACAGCCACCGAAACCCTAAATCGAAGCCACAAATCCCATAAATCTAGAAATCCCAACCTTTGAAACCGTAAATTGAAGCCATATTCGAAGCCTTTGATGTTTTGAACTCCTTAACCAAAGCCCTAATCGAAGTTTCTGACCTTCGAAAACTCCAAATCATGGCCGAAATCCCTCAAAATTGATTACCGAGTCCCTAAACTGTACTCGTCGGTGCCTAAACTGTATTCGTCGGCCATAACCCAATCACGGCGACCCTTGCCAGAGGTAGCCAAGTCTCGAAAATCTCCAAAACAGCTCTCCTTCACTTCGAAATCCTTGATCTCGGTGCTGACAACCTCTGAAATTCCCTAAGGAGCGTTCGAAATCATCACACCACCACTGGGTTATGTTTGAAACAGTCTACATGTATTAGTTGGTTGCTTCTCATTACACGGTGATATATTTGCAATAAAAATTTGATTATGCTTTCGCTGTTTCTGTAGCTATTGGTTCTTCATTCAGTCGTGGACATGGTCATAATTCAGCGTTTCCTAGACGGGTTTCTGGCCATGCTTTTGGTGAGTGTGGTAATATATCTTGTTTTGTCGTCTATTTCGTTAAAGTTGGTGGTTGTTGGTTGGTAATTGAAGTTAGTTGTTATTGATCGTTGAAGTTGATAATTGAAATTGGTTTTGTTGGTCGTTGAAATTATTTCGTTGAATTCGTTCGTTGGTCTTTGGTCGTTGAATTCGTTGGGCGTTGAAATTATTTCGTTGAAGTCGTCTATTTCGTTGAAGTTGGTTGGTCGTTGAAGTCGTTTCGTCCATTGAAGTTGTTTTGTTGGTCATTGCTATTGAAAGTTGTTCCATTGTTTTTAACAAATTAATTGGTTATTTTTCGTTATTGCCGATCTGTAGTTGAGGTAATTGTTTCGTTGGTTGATATGTAACAAACTGGAGAGTCTCCAGCTTCAGGGGGAGTGTTAGAATATAGTATTTGTATTAGTTCCACATTGGTTAATGTAGTCTTATGTTATGATTTCTCATTATATAAATAAGAGTTGATTGTGTTAGGATTAGTTAACACAACACCCTATACACTTTTCCTATCCTTCCAAACAACAGTTACTAACCGGATAGAAATCTTTGTTGCCTAGTTAGAACACTTCTAATATCTTCTGCATGAAAGGCTCACATACGATGTAAACTACTATATGCCAATAGAAGGGCTCACAAGTTCAGTGGTCAAAACGCTGCCTAATACCCTGAGGTTGTGGATTCAAACTTGAGGGCAACGATTTAGTGCAATTAATGCCCAAGTTTATGTATTTTACCCAATCCACGGTTTAGGGGCTGCCTTTTTGGAGCCAGACATAGAGCTGCCCGAATCCTTGGGTGCACCATCCTTGCCTGGCGCTATATGTTCCTTCTTGGCCTGCCCAAAGAGTTGAGTGCCAATTGATTTTTCAGCCTTCATTGATGCCATTTCTTTGATCTTTAGACTCCCCTTCAAACAAAGACGATAAAAATGTGTATCTAACATGCTTGACTTGTATTTTGTCTGACCAGAAACATGAGATATTTAGAGAAGAGGCTAGGGTCACGTAAACAGAGAGCAATTAGAATCACACTTTATAGAAGAGAATGTGTTGATAGTTAATTGATGAGAATATATAGAATAAATGAGAAAGATGAGCACTTCATGGCTTGGGGATCGGATGCCTAGCATTATTGCTAAGTCACTAAAAAACGGATTTCTTCCCAATCTTTTGCTCTAGTATTTTTTTGGGTAATCTTTCATTATTGAATGCTTAGCCTACATGTAACAACTCCAATTTTCAGTAAATAAAAATCTCGTTGTTTAATCGAAAATCGTATTTTAATTCCCATTTCAAAATTCTTACAATCCGTCTTAATTAGATTCGATATTCGTAAATTGAATTTCCATCACCGATAGACTTAGACGATCTCTAAGGACTAGGGTTTTTATAAGAACGCTAGAATATTCGATACGAGACCTTAACGTTCTAGTTTCCAGCTAGAAAACCCTAATCGGTTAGTGGAACTAGCTTCCAACTAGTTAGTTGGCCTAACCTAAGTCTTTTGTTTGATATCCCATATTCAGCACTTAAAACTGAAACAATTAAGTAATAAGTGATTAAGTAGGTTTGATAATCACATTTTACATTACTTAACAGATTAAGTGCCACTTAAAATATAGTATAAAAAGTTGATAAAAATTAAGTAGCTTTGAGCTACTTAATTCTGGCTGAATTTTTATTTGCTTGCATTCAACCACCACCATCACCACCATCGTCGTCACTCAACCACCACTACACCACCACCACCACCACAATCGCCACCACTCCACCACCACCACCATCACTACTCCACTACCACACTACCACCACCCCAACCATCACTATTCCACTACCACGCTACCACCACCACCACCACCACCACTCCACCACCATCACTCCACCAACACCAACACCACCAACACCACTACTCCACTACCACCACCACTCCCACCACCACTCCACCACCACCACCACCACCATCACTACTCCACTACCACACCACAACCATCACTATTCCACTACCACCGCTACCACTCTACCACCACCACCACAACCACCATAACTCCACCACCACCATCGCCACCGCCACCACTCCACCACCATCACTCCACCAACACCAACACCACTACTCCACCACCACCACCACAACCGCCACCACTCCCACCACCACTCCACCACCACCACCACCCCCATCACTACTTCACTACCACCACCACAACCATCACTATTCCACTACCACCGCTACCACGCTACCACCACCACAACCACCAACACCACCACTACTCCATAACCGCCACCACTCCCACCACCGCTCCGCCACCACCACCATCACTACTCCACTACCACCACCACAACCATCACTATTCCGCTACCACCACTACCACGCTACCACCACCACCACCACGACACTACCACTACCACTACCATTACCACCACCACTAGTCCACTCCACCCCCACCACCACCACGCTACCGCCACCATAACCATTACCACTCACCACTAGTCCACTCCACCCCCACCACCACCCCTACCACACCAACCCTACAACTACTACCACGCCACCGCCACCACAATGCCACCATTGCACCACCATCATTCCACCGTCACTCTCACACTACCATCTTTCCACCGCCACCATCCCGCCACCACCCTTACCACTACCATTCCATCACCACCACCACCACAATTACCAAAATTAAAGAGAATTAGAACTAAAATTAATTCATTGATTTTAATTTACTGCTTAATATGTTTATCAAACAGCTCTTTAGCTTTAAAAATTCAGCATTCAGCTTTCAATACTTAACTTTTCAGCTTTCAGTTTCAGTTTTCAATTTTATCAAACAGCCCCTTACTAACCTACTTACATCCTCCTAACATTCTAGGACCATTGGACGATAGAAAACCATCATGAGATTCCAAAAGTAATTACTTTTGGCTTAGTAATCATTACCTTTATGACAAGATTCCCTTTCTAGGAAACCATTACCCATTGGTTAATACCCATACCTTTTTGAAAGCCTACCTTTTCTAGTCTACCTATATATATATATACATACTTTAGGAGGAGAGAGAGAGAGGAGAGAGAAGGCCGAGAGAGAGAGAAAGAGAGTGCATGTGTGTGTGTGCGCTTTGGCCACTCCAACAAGCCACCTTCCTTGCAACCAAAGTACAACCATCATGACCCTTTTCTTGTGCTTTCACAAGCAAGACCCTTTCTAGACTAGACAACTCATAAAATCCCACATGATAACCTAGGATTTAGCCTAAAATGGAAAAGACAACTCTTGGCATGCTTTGATTGACCCATGAAGGAGAAAATTGTATGCTTTCAAAGCATGATTGGACAACACAATGAGAGGAGGAGAGAGGGGAGAAATTTCGGCCAAGGGAGGGAGAGAGGGGCCGGTTGAGAGAGTACGGGAGAGGTGAGGTGTGTGCATGTGTGCTTGGTTACTTGCACAAGCTAACAAAATAGCCCTAAGCTTATTACGTCCTTTCCAACTCATTCCTATCCTTCCAAAGGACTACCTAGCCAATGATTTTGTGCTTTCTTGTAAGCAAAGCATCCCTAGGACAAGACTTGACTAGAAACCCATCATGATAACTTAGTCCATTAGCCTTAAGCCTAAAAAGATTGGACAAGACAAGTCATGGAAGACTTGGCATGCTTTCAAAGCATGAAGTGACTAAACCAAAACCCTTCATGATAACCTAGTTCATTAGCCTTAAGCTAACCCATTCTAGGACAAGACAAGTCCATAAACCCTTCATGATGACCTAGTTTTAGCTTGAAGTTGGAATGACAATTGAGTGACAAGTCATGGCATGCTTGAAAAGCATGAAATGACAAATCATGGAGCTAATTAATGAGAGCAAATGGGAGAGAGGGGGGGCCGGCCAAAGGGGAGAGGAGAAGCCCAAGAGTTTGCCTATAAATAGCAAGTCATTCTCTCATTTCAACTCACACCTCCATTCTCCAACTTTTCTCTCTAAGAAAATCTAGTGTTCTTACTTGTTCTTACTTTGTTCTTAAGTTGTTCTTGAGGTTCTTCTCTTGTTCTTTAAGAAACTCATCTCAAAACACCTTTTCAATCCATAAAGCTAAGTGGTTTTAGGTCAAGATCTAGTTTCGAGAGAACCTTTCTCTTTCGAAGCTACCGGAAGCTTACCGTAGGAAGTCACTCCGCCCAATCAGCGACGTACCTTCCGTAGTCACCCTACCGCCAAGAAGAACGGTAGAGTTCTCCGAACCTACTTACTCTAAGTATAGAAAGCTATATGTTTTACGTAGTTACTTTGATCTTAAGAATACTTGAATGCATGATCTCGTGATGGTTGCTTACTTTTGGTAAACGAAGACACTTTGATAAACATATGTTGTTTTATTGAACCTCCAAAAAGAAGAAAATATATTTTTACTTTAAATAAAGTGTTGTTTCTAAAAAGAAAGTATTTGTATTTTGACCTCTTAGATAATCATGAGTTTGTTGGTATGTTGCTTACCTTACTTGTGGTTATGAACAAGCATAATAAGATAGAGTTGGATGCATGATTATGTGAAAAGTCCTACCACGGAGTCTATGCATGATACGAGACACGTGAAATTGGAAAGTAGAAATATGACACCTAGGGTGTGGTTGATATGGATAAAAAGGATTTTTGAAACTACATAATGACCATTTGTGAGTGCATTATGTGTGTGTGTGCGCATTGTGTGCCAATGGAAACCCGGTGCGGTGGAACCATTGTGAGGATACTCGGGAACCCGAAACGGCGGAACCGAGGTTGGGTGTGTGGCTTGGTTATCCGCGGAGAAGAGCCAATGCTAATATATGCCAATGGGAACCCGGTGCGACGGAACCATTGTGAGGATACTCGGGAATCTGGAACGGCGAAACCGACGTTGGGTGTGTTAAAATGTGATTTTCAAAATGTTATTTTGGAAATGAAAATGAGACACGTTATACGATGAGTCGCGTAGGAGAAACCCAGAAAACATGACACCAACAATAGTTAGTGAATGCGCATGCGTAATTGTTAGATGTTCTTGTTGAAGCATGTTAAGTTTGGAAAATCGTTATTATCTTTGACTTGTAAGTTAAGGGTTAGTGGGTTTTGGATTACTCTATTGAGTTTTCAAACTCACGGTGTTGCTTTACGTGACCCTGACATATTATGCTGGTGGCGACGCTGGTATAATGTGTCAAACCTTATAGATAAGCAAGGAGAGCTGTACACCTTGGAGGCATTTGGAGCTGAGAAGCTTGTTAGGATGGAAGAAGAACAGGAGCTATAGATAACCTTAGATATCCTCCCTTTTGTGTAATATAAGTACCCTTTGGGGGTTTATAATGTAATAATGAGCCAGACTCTACCCCGTTTATTCAATAAAATGTTTAATTAACGAATCCGATTTTGGGGGCGTTACACTACAAAAGATCCACCTCAATTAAACGGTCAGTCTCTTTAATGGACCGGAGTCAACCATTTTGACAAAGACTAGATAGAAAGGCAACCAAACCAATTCGAAGAAGTTCGTCGAGTAGTATCACCCCGAATTCGTAAAAAATCAGCTCCAACGAATATCGGTAAGTGTTATTAATCGATCCATAAGAGCAAAATTGCTTAATTGCGTAGTTTTATCTGTACGGGTCGAAAAATAATACTTATCGATATTCATTGGAGTTGAGTGAAGAGATATATCCTCGCTTTCCGCACATACCATGGCAAAGCCAAACTCAAGCTTTTATTGGATCGAGAAGAATAAATGAAATTGGAACTGATTGCCTACCCACCGCACCCGTCACAGCCGAAAGACCGAGCGCTGAATCCCCATGGGGATGGCTAACTCAAGACCCAGTAACAAAGTCTTGTAGTCCGCTATATTGTTCGTTTTTTTACAGGGCCATAAAATAATATTTTAAAACTTATGAATATTTCTCTAAAATTTTTGGAATTTGAGGTAGGCCTCACATATAAAATGTAGTTATATTGTGAAACAATATAGTGTATGTAGCATCCGAACACTAGTAAACGTAATTATCGATTTGCCAATATATATGCTCCCATGCACGTCAACCCCACAAACCCAATCATCCACCGTTGATTTTCAATCAAACGTCCAATAATTTCCCCCCTCATTCCTACGTCGCACTACCGTTTGTTCTCTCCCCCTCCCTCCCTCCCTCCTTCCTTACTTCTCTCTCTCTCTCTCTCTCTCTCTCTCTCTCATAGCCGAACGCGGCCGTTTCGAAAAATCTCCACCTTGTTCGGTTCTACAGCAAAAACCTCTCTTCGGAATTGTTCCAAAATCGTTGCTAGATTTTCGAACAATTCAATCAATCACAATTTACACGTGAATTTTGAACCTGTCACATCCTCTCCAGTTTTCGCGTGAATTTGATTCTGTAAGCCTAACCACCATTATATACCACCTATATATGACTCACACGGATACTTATAATACATATATATATATACGTAATACATCTATAACTCTGGTTCTCTCTGATTATTGTAATAATTCAATTTCGTGTTGTTTTTTGTTCGATTTCAGACCGATCAATGGTGCAATTTATCCCGCATTGACGCATTAATTTGCGTAAAAGGTTAGTTTCAACTTGCAATTGGTAATTAGTTTTTTTTTTGGTTATGTGCGATGTTTTTTTTCTCTGATGTCATGTGTAGTGTTATTAAATTGTTATTCATTACTGTTTTTTTTTTTTTTTTTGAGGGTTAATTAGGGTTTTCTTGAGATGGTAATTGGGAGTAATAAGATGGATGTGATATCTGATATGAAGATACGTATGAACCTAGAAGATGGGGTAATGAGAGGATCAAATGGCAATTTAGAAGATATTTTGCAGAACGAACTCGAACTAATGCTGCGAAAGCAGCATAATCGAAATGCTATCGATCGGGAGAGGGAGAGGGAGAGGGATTATAACATATTGAGGAGTGGCAGTGCTCCTCCCACAGTTCACGGGTCATTAAGTGCAGTGGGCAGTCTGTTTATGAATCCAAATCCTGCCAGAATCAATAGTAGCAGTAGCAATGCCACTGAAATAATGACGGAAGAAGAAATCCGGTCTCACCCTGCTTATTTATCATACTACTATTCAAATGAAAATCTTAACCCTAGGTTACCCCCACCATTACTGTCACGAGAGGATTGGCGAGTGGCCCAAAGGTTTCAAGCCTCAGGGGGTTCGTCATTTGGGGCAACTGGGGACTGGACGAAGAAGAATCTGGTCGATGTCAGTGGAAGTTCGTCGTTATTCTCAATGCAGCCTAGCTTGTCTGTACAACAGGCAGAAGATGAGTTGATGGAACTGAGGAACGATACTCCAAGGAATCTCTCACGTCCGTCATCCTCTGAGTGGCTAAATAGAGGCTCCAATTGTTCGGTTGGGTTGTCACATACGGGATTGGGAGCGAGGAGGAAGAGTTTTGCCGACATTCTTCAGGTAATTGATCTGGGCTTGACTCAATTTTCTATCTTGTGACCATTTATAATTAACGGAGAAGAGATTTCTAGTGTTATTTCTTAATCTAACAATCCTATAATGCTTTCTTTCATCGAAGATATGTTTAAACGACAGCTTCTAAACTTCTCTAATGTAGCTTTGCTGTTTGATCATAAAGTGGAATTCAGAGGCAGGATGTCTATAAGTTGTAGATTACATATTGCATCTTGCATATTAAACCTGGATGGAAACGGTGGGCATTAAACCTTAGTTGGATCCTACTAACTCTGGATCTCCCCATCTCAGTAGTGCTGGAATATGTGGTTGGTGGGATTTGGTTTCACTGTCTAATTTGTGGTTGTACGTTCCATCTCAGATTTCTAGCTTAATGTTTCCTTCATGATTTGGGAGGATGTGCTTTGGAACTTTTTCAGCTTTGATCATGCTCTTTCTCATTCACTCCTTACTTCTGTGACACATCAATTGATCAAATGAACTCAGAATTTGCAATGCATAATGACACAAAGCGTTTCTGTTACTTAAAAAAGCACTCAAATTGGTGCTCATAACACCACCACGTTTTATGCGGTTCTCTTTAAATAGTAGAACTCCACTTTTTCTTCTTGGTCAGACTCCTAGGAGGCCCTTAAGAGAAATTAAAATATCTTCTTCTCTATTTTCTTTTTGTTCGTGCACCTTAAGGATTTGAAACTTCAGGCCAGATTTTTCTTCAACCGTTTTGCTCTCCATAATCATCTTGATTACCTATCTCAGTACTTCTCCTTTGTGAAACATTCAACCCAAGCATCATAAGACTACCCTTAAAAACGGCAAGGTGTAGCACCAGAAGCCGATTAACAACCCCAAGTACACTTTTTGACCTGCTCACATACACTTATAACCCTGTATAATTATCAAATTTTGCAGCTACAAAAACCAAGTATAACCAGCCTTACAAACACCGAACTCTGCTGGTCTACTTGAATCGTTCGTCTTACAGAAGGGAATGCTTCCTCACATAGGTTGACTTGATATTGACTATGGGAACTTAAATAGATGGGCACATGAAGGAAAAGTCTGGAGCGAAAGGGAATGGAGGCAAATTTGATATTTGACTGGGGCGCTGGAACATAATTGAAAACATTATTGGGGCAACAAAAAGTGATGAACCTTTTCAGAGGGTGGGTGCGGGTGAGAGTTGCAGTTTAGTTGGAAAATTTTGTTCAATAGGTCAACCTTTTAATTTGCTAGCCTACTGTCAGTAACATCACCTGCGTGTTTAGTGAGTTGAATAGTTCTTTTAGTGGACCATGGCATCTGCTTACTCTTTGTTGTATCTACCATTGTTCAGCTGTACTTCTGGAGGTCATTGAATATGTAGGGTTTCTGGTGTTGTTTTATTGCAGATTACTGCACTTTAAAAATAACTCGAGGTTTGTCTGAATCTTCACTGGTAATAGATATGTCTTATGAGTTGTGACTGTTCGATAATAAAAATTCCTTTTTCTTGCAGGAAGGTCTTGAGCGGCCTTATTCCTTATCAGGTCATCTCTCGCGCTCTGCAAGTCGTAATTCATTACATTCAGCAGCAGTATGTAATGGAGTGGAATCCACAGAGGCCTTGAATCCTGGGGCAAATAACACGGGCCTGCCTAGAGTTCAGAGCCTTGGCTCACTAGTTTCTCATTCTTTTGCATCTTCTGTGCCTTCGCCTCTATCGAGGAGTAGAACTCCAGAACCTCAGCTGATTGGAAGGTCCTCAAGTCCTGGTCTTCCTCCTGTGGGTGACATAGTCGAAACAAAGAATCTTGTTGGCTCGAATGCCCTCAATGGTCATTCTTCTAGCATGACCAAGCTTTCTGATATTGCATCTTCTTTATCTAGCCTTAGCTTGTCGAGAAATCAACCAAGTCATGAAGACAGTCTTGTGCAGTCTCAACTCCAAATGGTATTTGATAATCCTAATCAATTGCTGGATATGTCAAATAGTCACATACAACATCAACATCAGCACTTTGTTACCAGGTCCAAACCTGAAAAGTTGAATATTCCTACCACTTATAATGATTCAAACGGGAGGAATGGAATTGTGATAGACCAAAATATTTATAAGCTTGGTTTTGATGGGCAGATGAACTGTCCCCAAACATTGTCTCCTGCCAATCTTTACTCAAGAACAAAGGAAAGATCTAACATATATTGCCAAACTGATAATTTTTCCGGTGTGGAGTTTTCTGGACACTTGTCAAGTGGGGGTTCCGTTGGTAAAAAGCTTAATGCAGAAATTGGTAATCAGCTGGATTCAGGTTATTCTTTATTCCTCGTCCCATTTATGGGAGTTTTCTTTCACTAGTGAACCTTGGTGGATTTTATCATTTGCATATTGTTTTACTTTCAGCTCCAACTTTCCATGGTGGCAGAAATGGGCAAAGTTTGAGAAGAACTAGCAATCAAGCTGGGTCTGACTCTCATTCACCACATATTGATTCACATTATATCGAGTACTTGCAAAAAACTTCCGATTATGCAATGCATGATTATCTTGGCACTTCACTTGCTTATGGAGAGTTGCAAGACTATCAGAAAGCTTATCTCGAGACACTTTCTGCTCAAAAGAAAAATCAGAGCGAGACACCACTTTTATGCCAATCTGGCATTTTGAATCATGAATATTATGTGAATCCACCTTTTGGTCTTGCCATTCCATACCAAGGAAACCAAATGGCTGAGTCTGTGCTTCCATCTCGTGGATCTGGGGGTCCGACATTGCAGAAGGACCAGATTTCGCACCATAATTCTGTGTTCAGAAGTTCACTGGGAGGTTCTAATGGGTCATGGCATTCAGATTTTGGAACTAACATGGAAGGTGTACTTGTATCTTCTTTATTAGAAGAGCTCAAGAACAAAAAGACAAGGTCTTTGGAACTCTCAGACATCGTTGATGATGTAGTTGAATTCAGGTATGCATGAATCTTTTTGGCTGTCTTATTTGACTCCTGCTACTTCATCTTGCTTTGAAGAGTTCATTGTCTTTCATTTTATAATGCAGTATGGATCAGTATGGGAGTCGCTTTATTCAACAGAAGCTAGAAACTGCTTCAGTGGAAGAAAAGACAAAGATATTCCCAAAGATTGTTCCTCATGCTCTTGCTTTGATAACTGATGTCTTTGGGAATTACGTGATACAGAAAGTATGTACTTTACCATCTAATGAACTTGAGAAATCTTCTGTCATTCTGAATTTACTTCCGACCGGTTATTCTTGATTGCAGTTTTTTGAGCATGGCACAGAGGTTCAAAGAAAGGAGTTAGCTAGCCAACTTACTGGGCACGTGTTGCCTCTCAGTCTTCAAATGTATGGCTGCAGAGTTATTCAGAAGGTACTCTTAAAGCTTTGTCTCTTAGTTGTCTTCAGCTTTCAGTGCACTTGTATCTCTCTCTTGTTTAAGTTGGCACTACTTTGATGCAAGTGTATGACTTTTCTGTTCCTCCAGTATAAGTTCTTTAAATTAACAACTACACGTGATTTTGTAAGGAAATATGTTCAGCTCCACGTGTGTCCTTTCAGTGGGAAATAATGCCTTGGAGGCAAAGGGCCCTAGTTTTTAGAAGATTCTACTGGATATCTTTATAGAGAGGTCTTTCTTTCTCTCAGTCAAGGATTCGCCCAATACAGCTAGATCCACATGGGACCTTTTGTCTTAGCCACCACACCTTTAAACTTAGATTCATGTGGTTTGCTTGGATTACTTGAGTCCACTCCTGTTGGCCTAGGTTGAAAGATTTGCGAATATGTCAAAATTATATGCTATGAAAATGTTGATTAGTTGTATGATTATCAAATCCCATGTAAATCTTGAATTGCACATGCTATTGAATAACGAGTATGCATGCCTTTAAGTGCGACCACTTTGTTTTCCTTTCCTATTATGTAATCTTTTAATAATGCTGTTATTCTGGTGATTTCAGGCCTTGGAAGTGGTTGATGTAGAACTTCAAACCCAGATGGTATCAGAGCTGGATGGTTCCGTCATGAAATGTGTTCGTGACCAGAATGGTAATCATGTTATTCAGAAGTCCCTAGAACGTGTCCCGCAAGATCGAATACAATTCATTATCTCAGCCTTCTTTGGCCAAGTTGTGGGACTTTCCACTCATCCTTATGGCTGCCGTGTGATTCAGGTTAGATATTTGCGGTTTGGTACTTAACTTTTGGTTGGTCTTCTATAGCATCCATGATGTAATGCCAATTAATGTCAGCAGAGGGTTCTGGAGCACTGTGATGATCCAAAGACACAACAAACTATCATGGACGAAATTATGCATTCAGTAGATATTCTGGCACAAGACCAATATGGAAATTATGTGATTCAGGTAAATTTTCCCTCGCATTTTACATCTCCTGGTCAACTACAAGTATCAGCACTAGCAGTGAGATCCTCAGTTTCAGTTGAGGGATTATGTTTGTGCGGTCTGGCCTGTCTGGGCTTCTTCGGTTATTACCTAGCAAACTTTTTCCGTTTCTCCTGAATGGAAGGTTAGCTGCCTTAGACAGGAATCTCCATTGGTGTCTTTGTTTATGCTATGTACCCTCAAAATTTGGGAAAATAGATTTGTTTTTCTGATGGAAATAAAGGACTAGACATCCCTGTACTTGATTGACTATATGAACGGAAGAACCAAAACTTTTTCAAAATGATATATTTGTAATGAGCCACCAATGTAGTTCCTTTGTTCAGTCCTCAACTCTACATGGCTTCATTACTACATGCCTAATGTTTCTTAATAACAGTGATAATGATGAATGGTATTTACATGGTTTAGTCCGAAAGCTGCAGGTATAAATGATGCTTGGAGAAGATATCTCGTGTTTTCTTAGCTTCAGATATTAAAAAGTGCATTTTTTTCTTTCTTGTTTTCCCCCTTTTTTCGTTGTTATTAGAGAGAACAAGAAAGTTCGTTTAACAAAGGAAAGAAAAGGAAAATTTGTAGAAGAGCTCGAGATATAAACAAAGGTAGCAGCATGTCCACCTTAAAGCTCGTGAAAGTAGTGTAGTTTGTAATAATTCTTTATGCCTCCTTAACCAAAGTTGTTTTGCTACATAGTTGAAGGTGCTTACTGCACAGTAAGACTTGAATTGATTAGTAATGGATCCAAGAGAAATCCTATTTCTGGTACTCAGCATTTCGTAATCAAGATTCTGGCGACAAAAGTTGTTTACATGGTTAAGGGTTTTGATATACTTTTTTATTCTATAAGATCAGATGCCAACTGTCTGAGGGACTAACTTGATATCTCCAGCAAAGATGGATCAAGGCAACAAAACAACAATGTTTTTCAGTTTGGTAGGACAGTCTAAAGATCCAGATTGAGGCCTTGGGGTATGAGTTGTCAGGTAAGACCAATGTTCTAAAAATCGCTAGGCACTAGTTGGGTGGAAAAGGGGCACCTAAGCGCCAACTAATCAGGCACCTAACGCGTAGGCGGGTACTAGACGCTGACTAGTTGGCTGCCTGATCTAGGTGTTGCACCACCGCCTAGCGCCTAGGCGGGGACTCGGCCGACTTTTAGAACACTGGTTAAGACATAGGAATATATTGCTCTGGATAGAGATATTGGGTAAAAAAGACAGATGCATGGATCTAAGGTTGAGTTTGATCTTGCAATTTTCCATCTCACAGTCACAGGGACACAAAACTTCTTTAATGCATGTATTCTTGGACTTTGTCGAAGAATTTATGAAGCAAAGATCTTATGCGAATTCCCATGTTATCATGCATTCTTTAAGAGTTTTTAGTGACGTTTTGGGACAACTTTTCGTGCCTTGTTTTGTTCTATGTATACCAATCGTGCTTTATAGTCACATTATGTAGCTGTGATTTGTCACTCATGTTTATGCTTTTTGCTTGGTTAGCATGTCCTGCAACATGGTAAACCACATGAACGATCTGCTATTATTAGCAAGCTAGCTGGACAGATAGTGAAGATGAGTCAGCAGAAGTTTGCCTCTAACGTCGTTGAGAAGTGCTTAACTTTTGGTGGTCCAGCTGAGCGTCAGCTTTTGGTGAATGAGATGCTTGGTTCATCAGATGAAAATGCGCCCTTACAGGTTTTTGAAATCTCTTACCTCTCAAATTCTGCAGTAGATCATATTATGATTGGGAACCGATCATAGTCTTCTATCATGGGCAGAGCGAAGAAGGGCCGACTGGGTCCGAGGTCTCAAACATTGTACTTTTACTGAATACTTTCTAAGAGGGTTTTCAGATTTACCCCACAAAAATTGTTGATTTCCAAGTTTAACATGAGTTCAATTTTCCTTTTTCAATTCTGATGCTTAGTCCCTGTCAAACCGTTGCATATACAACAACAACATAACATAACATAACATAACCCATCTAGTCCCCAATCATTGGGGGTATGGGCGGGGATGATTGGAGACAGACCTAACCTTTGGCAATATATGCACAAAGTGGCTGCTCTCAGAATACCACTGAAACAGTGGCCCCCTAAAACCTCCAAGAACCGAGGAGCCACAGGGACGTTTTGTTGCATATATTTGCGCTATAATTTTCTTACTCGACCAATGTCCCTCTCTCTCTCTCTCTCTCTCTCTCTCTCTCTCCCATACACTTCAGGTTTCTTTTCACTTTTCGATCCTATCAATTCGTCAACTCTTCTCTCCTTTTTATTGTATTTCCATTTATTCTCATCCCCTCTTCCTCATTTTTGACGACCACCGTTACCTATGTCCTCTACCACCAGCAGCCCACATCTCGTGACCTTATTACCTTGTAGGAATAGTTCTAGATAAAGCTTCTCCCGTTGAACAAATACCCAGGCTCTATGTCTGTCACCTATGATGTTTTTGTCTAGGGGAAAAGTTGCTAAATTTGCAGAGACATCTGGAAGAAGTCAATGAACTTTCAGATACAAAAAGTCATTTTCTCCCCCAGATAGCCTTGTTACAATGGTTAGGCATTTAAGTAAGTGCATCATAACCATGACATGGAACATACTGCATTGAACAGCATAGTACCTCACGCATCATATGATGTGTGCTGTCCTCTGCTTATAACCATTACATGGAACATAAACAGCACAGTACCTCTCCGCGCTTCATTGATAGGTCATAGGTGAATGTGAACCTCCTAGTTTGTTTAGTGGGTGTTTTTACCTGCATTAGGTTTAAAGCTTCTGTTATTCATTCGCTGCTACTGCTTGTGAATAACTAAAAGGTAATATATTTTGAATACAGGCCATGATGAAGGATCCTTTCGGAAACTACGTTGTGCAGAAGGTTCTTGAGACCTGTGATGATCAGAGCCGTGAATTACTTCTCTCTCGCATCAAGGTCCACTTGAATACACTGAAGAAGTACACTTACGGTAAACATATTGTTTCACGTGTTGAAAAGCTTATCACCACTGGAGGTAAGGAATCTTTTTGATAAACCCATCGTTAACCAACTTCAGGTTTACTAAATACGGAAACTATTTCTGATCGACTTTAAAACTTTTTCTTCCAGAGAGGTGTAGCGGGTCAGCATCCTCACACTCTTATTGAGGTATTCAAGAAGGCATATTTTGTACAGCTAACATGGAAGGTGACTCGGATTAATCAACTTGAGCTATTATTTTTCTGTATAGAGCTTCTAAGAGTTGTAAATAAACGCGGCTCAGTTCACTTGCCTAAATAAGATTTGCTTATCTATTTCGTTGTGTATATTCAGCTCGCAGTTTTGTTATTCCATGGTGAAGAGTTGTCTTGGGTTAAGGCTGCAAAGAAACAATTTGAGTGTAAATGTCTGCGCCTGTAAAGAAAGGTTGAAATCTATCATTTAGACAACATGATGGGTGTGTAAATGTGCTGAGATTTTCTTAAGCATCTTAGTGTTATTTTACTGGCCTTTCTTGCTGTTTTTATTTTATTTCATTCATGTTAAGGTGCACAGCCCCATATTCCTTGCACAGCATCAAAGCTATTTATTATTTAACCTGATGGAGTTGAACGGTCCTGATGGGCTGCTGATGTCAAGCTTGTCTAGATTTTATTTTTTTTTGACATCGCTTGTCTTAGATTTTTAAAGCCAGTAAATTTCTGAACTCAACTCAAGCTAATTATATGGCATGAACAAATTGAACTACTTGAATTCTGCTTGTGGTTGCTTTGATTGACCCAAGTTTTGAACAGGTTTTAGGACATGTTCCATTCACACCCTCCAAGTTTTCAAGCCGAGATTGAGCAGCCGCACTTGGCTCATTTGCGAACCCCGGCTAGAGAAAAACAATCTACCTCCTCCATCATCACCAACATCATATGAATCAGATAGGCCACAGGTTAAACAATTCGCACTCAGATTGATAAAGTAAAGTATTAAAGTTCTGTTCAGATCACGGTTTAGTGTGCGATTTATGGAGGGAAATAAAAACATTAGGGCAAAAATGAAGGTGAAGAAACTAGACATTACTTCAGTTCCTGCTTCCTATCATTTTCATTTCCTCCAACAAAAGATCCAAAAATCCATAACTCAAACAGTGCCTTACCACACCATGCTCATTCGAACAGCTTGAAGTACTGGTAGCCTCCAGACTGAGATGGGTGCAAAATTGAATTTATAGAGAGAACTGAAACAGAGGAAGAAGAAGAAAGATGCTTGCTTGTGTCATATTCACAGCTATAGTAGTATATAACACTAAAAACAGAATTGCCTGCCCAAGGACGTACAAAACTTCCCGAGAGAGCTATAAATGAATCCATGGATAAAAATCTAGGAAAACAGCTTCAAATGGAATAAGGAATCAGGAATAAGCCTGAAGTGAATAAACACCTATTCTTAGAAATAAATAAATAAAAAGAAAAAAGAGAACCTATTATGTACAAGGAGAGTCATAGCATAATTGCAGTGGCTAGACGAATTGTGTGAGAAATATGCTGCAAACCTCACGAGCATTACCCAGTTGACCAACTTCAAAGCATTCATAGCTTTCTTCCTCTCCAAGGACCAAGAAAGTGGTAAAAGGTCACCAAACTGAAGCTTTCTGCCCTGCATAAAATCGTTCGGCATGAAATAGGCTGCCAGACCCATAAGCATAATCAAAGCATCCACCATCTTTTCTTTTTCTTCACCTCTACTACCGGCAGATCTAAAGAACAAAGCAAGGGTCAAGAAATCTCGTAACTGTAAAACTTAGTAATAGATGCCATCTAAACCCAGGAGAGAGATGTATACGCACAAAATCAACAACTCCATCATGAAAGCACATTAGATGGTAAGGCCAGGCAAGGTGAAAATGACCCAATATGCAATCGAGTAATAGTACCACAACACAATCTTATGCATTATCCTCAAAATTACTTAAAGAAGGTGACTGGAGCCACTGGAAGCAATCCTCATCTACTAAAACCTCATGTTATTGCTCCCCAGAGTATAATTGTATGTTGCCTTCTAATAAATGTCATCACTTGTCACAAAAATCCTGAAAATGAGTCCAGGATTCTATCTGCACGAAGAGATGGGTACTTACTCTTCTACGTAGACTCTTCCAACAGCATTCAGCATTCTTCAGTACCACTTCTGATACCCATGCAGAAGCCTATTAGCTTAAGTGGTATGCTTCTACTGTTTCAGTGTATGAAAGTTGAGGTATTCTAAGTCCCACCCAGGGCTGCAAATGAACAGAGACGCTCGCAAGCAGCTCGAGACTCGGCTCGCTAATAGCTCGTTCAAACTCGGTTCGTCAAATAAACGAACGAGCTCAAGCCATTTGATGCTCGGCTCGAATGAGCTCGCGAGCTGGTATATATATATATATATATGGGGGCGGTTCCGGGGACACCTAAAAAAACACCCCATGGTTCCCGATCAAATTTTGATGATCCGAGCCGCTCAATGTGATCAGAATGTGATTTTAAGGGTACACGCTAAAAATCAGCAAAAAAAATGACCGGGAAGGGCTTGATCCGAACAGTTTTGAACACTTATTTATTGAACGGTTCAAATAAAAACTGCTCAAATCAAGCCTTTCCCGGTCATTTTTTTTGCTAATTTCTCGCGGACACCCTTAAAATCACATTTTGCACACATTGAGCGGTTCGGATCATAAAAATTCAATCGGGAACTATCAGATTGAGATTTTGGGTGTCCCCGTTGGGTGTTTTATTAGGGTGTTCATTGAACCATTCCCTATATATATATATATATATATATATATATATATATTTGGAATATATATTATATTATATTATATATGTATACATTTTGAATATATACAACTTTGGGTTTTACTTTCCACGTGCCTTATGCAGCCACACCTAGCGTGGGCAGCCACACACGAACGTATGTCTACTGCTACGCTTGCACATCTTTTACCGATGTGGGACAAGTCTTGAGGTAGGCTTTTCGTTGTGAGGGGAAAAAAATGAGTCCCACATCGGAAGTTCTTGAGAACTCACACCCACTGTACCAGTATAAAGAAAGAGTCCAGCTCACTTCCTTTTCCACGTGCTCCGCACAAGAGTTTCTCCAGATTTGGCGAGCCACGCGAGTCGAGTTCGAGCTCTCAAACATTTTTGCAAGCCGAGCTCGAGCCAACTTATCTCAGCTCGATTCAAGCTCAAGCCAAGCTTGAGCCTAGGAAAATTAAGGCGAGCCGAGCTCGAACATGGGGAAGCTCTGCTTGGCTCGTTTGCAGCCCTAGTCCCACCAAGCTCAGTTTATCAGAACAATGGCTTTCTCTATACTAGGAAAAGAAGATATAGAAATTACAATCATGCATGTGAACTCTCCCACGTTCTGTAAACTGCCTTCAAAGTTCATAAGCTAAGCACTAGTGGCTCCCTATTGCAGATTCAATCACCATGGTAGTGGTAACCTCACAAAGCAGTTTTCCTTTTCCCAGTTTCTTAGGGACATGTTACATTTAAGATTTTTAACCCCCCTTGTGATAACTGATAACACAAGAATATGCTTAATGCATAGTGAAAGAGAGCAAGTTATCACCCGCTAGAGGAGGATTGAGCAAGCCAACAAATGATAGTTAGAAGAAATAAAGTGAATGTATGCATAGATCTAAAGAGTATGGAATTTATCACTTCATTCACTGCAGTTTTAAGACTCTTGAAATAATTGAGAATTCCCATAAGAAATAAAATGACCAAGAAAAATAGTAAATTACACGCTATTATATACGAAAAATTATGAATGCATGGTCGTAACTCGTAAGAAGTGAGTTTACAGCTGTGTGTTTTTAAACTTCTCCAGAATGCCAAAGCAGCACATGTTAGTCGTGTAATGATGATCTTATCTATGCTTACCTCCTTCAGGATAGATGGAGTTGTAATGCACCTCTGCCCAGAAGCTCAAAAATATAACTGCATGAGATGGAGATTATGAAACTTTGACCTCATCTTCTTATAACAATTAAAAATCCAAAAAAATAAATACGATAAATCAACATACAAACGAATAGCAAAAAGCCAAAAAGAACATCGACGTGCCATATTGGTAACAAGGAACACAAAATAAATGCCAGGACAAACCAGAATGTGATTGGCAATGCATAATAACAACATCGAACAACTTGAACACAAGAAAATGCAAATCAAAAGGAACAGGCAGACAATAGGGTTAATGTTAAGTAACATCGGAAGAACCAAAAACGGTACCCTAAGAGCAATAGCAACCATGTTGGACTGCAACTCCACAGAATGCATTCTGAGGAACTTATATGATACAGCAACAGGTAGGTTCATTTGGGCCCCAATAGTCACAATGCAGAATCTACAGCCATTCAGTTGTATTACTAAACCCTTTATACAGTGTATTCTTCCGGAGATGAAGTTCCCTTACAACAATTGACTTGGTGCAGATTCTTTTTTGAGAAGCCGACATGGCCAAATACGTTTTATAATGAGCTTCATATAAACTACTTTAACAACCTAGCATCAGACTTTGAACAAATTTCCTTAATGGGTGTGAAAGGTAATACTTAACACTTCAACACGCGTCAACCAAAATTCTTAGGTAATGGTATCTTTGCCAGGAACAGTATGCTTTAGCTCCTTTTTTGGCCTCAGCATTAATTGCCTGATTGGCATACATTTGCCGTACATTTTGTATGGCAAAAGCTCAAGCGGATTGGAGGCTGAGAGCAGTTAATTTGTACACATAATGGTCAAAGTTCGGGGTCCGAGAGCAGCCAATTTGCGCAAATATTGTCTATGGTTAGATCTTTCCCCGATCGTATTTCTCCAAACACACGTAGTTTATGGGGATCAGTACTCGTAATACTTATCTTTACGATTTCTGCAAACCACTTTTCACTTCATCAACCGATGGAGTGATGAAATTTTTATCACAAAACCAAAGAAGAACAATGCGAAGTGTTCACAACTATAACACCATTGTTCATCAACAAATCCAATAGTCTCCAGATGTTGCAGTAGAAATGCAAAACATTTAGTTTTAGTGCTTATAACAGAAGCACACACCAGAAGACTCTGTGCGCCTATTCTTGAAGCATACACTTTTGTGTTTTAAACAGACATTGTTATCATTTGAAATTAGATGTTGATTAAATGGCAATTCATAGCATATCAACTCGTGGAACCTTGTTTATCCTTTGTTCCCTTACGTCTCTTAATCCGTGTTTGTGTTATCCAGCTAATGGAGGACATCATCACAGAATTCTAGCTTGTTTGACCCCCCAAAAAAAAAAAAAAAAAAAAGCAAAAAAAAGTGGTCCTGCTTTACTGTCTTTCCCATGCCATTAGTGACACAACAACTATTGGAGAGAACAATTCAGTATCAGTTTTGACAACAGCAAAAAAAGGCACCATCACTTACTTCTTTCCGACTTCTGAGTGTGTGGAAGAATCTCAATGTAACAAGTATCTTTAAATGACGTTATGATAAAGATTTTGAGTCCATACTGCAATAAAATTACAATCAGGGATTAGTCATTGTACCTCATCACACTATTGATTCATATCATCCTGCATTAAAAATGTCAATACAATCATACTCGTACTAAACAAGTACCTGATTTCGGAAAAAAAAAAGAGTTTGATTAGAAGAAATTAAGCTTTTCTGTCTTAAATCATTACAAATAGCTAGAGATGCTAACTTACACACAGAGCCACAAGAGACACAGAGAGAGAGAGAGAGAGAGAGAGAGAGAGATTTGCTAATACCGTATCTGCAGCAGCCTGCAACGTCACATGATCACCCCACTCACCAGTCCTATAATCATGTACACAAAACAGATATGAGCAAAGACCAAGTTCTATAAAAAGCAGAGATCCCACAAAGTTCAAGCGAAGAATGCTTCCATACTTGCTGATGTTTTGTAAATAGTGAT
Source organism: Rhododendron molle (assembly GCA_025413875.1). Lineage (NCBI taxonomy): Eukaryota > Viridiplantae > Streptophyta > Magnoliopsida > Ericales > Ericaceae > Rhododendron > Rhododendron molle. Next base: position 17,767,692 of record CM046390.1, read on the forward strand.
CATAAGCCATAGGAACATAACCCTCGTACAATTCTGGGAGTGATTTCAGCTGATGACATTGATGCATTGAAAACAGACATCAAAACTTTAGGTCCAACAGAATTGTATGATGTCAATAGAAAAAAATTGACAATAAGTCATACCTATTTTCAGTAAGCAAAAATACCAACCTGCCCAACTACTTGTTCTCTTACAAGTTTGTGGTGCTCAGTAGTACGATAGATTTGATCTGACAAAGCACGGAACTGCAAAATAAAAAGTAAGGAGATAATAAATGGTAGACTATACAGGCTTTTCTGATGTTCAATATAACAAAATCTACCACTATCTGTTTACCACAATTTTTTAGTTCAATAATCCCAAAATGGAGGGATCACTAATCCACAAAGGAATCGAAAAGCAATGGTAATCAGCATCATTGCAATCTACGACTCTATGAGTAATCAATTACTACCCGATTAAAAAATTCTTCAATTCTAAGTTGAAACCGATTATAGCTGCTTATTAACATTGGAAGGCAACATTTCCATATGTTTGAGTGAACTCTATTCTCACTAATTTAAACGGTTAGCTCCTATAATGATATGTTGAACACTAAGAATTCAGAACTAAAAAATTTCCGCAATGCTAATTTCTCGACCAAATATTGTAGCCCAATTGTTTACTACCCCTTTGTATTACTACCCCTGAAACTTAAATTAGTATTGCTAGCACTATTATGCCCCCCTCCCCCTCTTTCTTCACAGGTTGTGAATGGTCTACATCATTTTCTTTGAGGCTTGTTGCTTTTCCTTACTCCCAAATATGATGCTGCATCTACTAAAATTAACAAGCTCCATTATTCAACATTGTTTGGCTTGACTGCAGTTTGCACGCACTTAATTTTTTTTCACTTGATTCATATAATCAAATGTTTACTTGATTTGTTACAAGTTACAACAGACAATGAATTTTCAGTTCTTCATACGTTTCCGCCAGTGTTACCATATTACATCATACAGACTCTCCAAAACATATCTAACTTTCTTATGGATGCATTCACTTATTCACATGAAACCTTATTCCGCAAGACCATAATGTCAAATCAAAAATAGCAACAAACCAATTCTTCAATTTGCATAGGTGCTTTTATATTTGGAATGCAGTGGTGGAAACGGAGAATTTGAGAACAGATCAACTGCAGAATCAATGTGATGAGGATGGAAAAAGAATTGAATACAAATTAAAGATTAGGGATATTTTTATGAATCCAATTTTGTAAGACTTTTTTTCATGCCAGTATGTCTTACAGTCTTACTACAGATTATGGTTGTGGTAGGAGTTTGTTATTTCATTGATAATGCTTATAGGACGATTTACTGATGGAAAAGAATTGAACTACGACGTTTTGAGATTTGATTCAAGTATCAATATTGAAATTACACAGAATGATGTAAATGATAATTTGAAAACAAACAGTAAGTGGCTTGCAAGAATAATACATATTTAGTTCTTGTATATTTCGATGATACATACAAAGAAACTTAGGTGAAAGAAAAAATTTAGAAAATCACGTTTCCTTTTATGTTTCTTTCATTCCTTTTCAGAATATTTTCTTTTCTTCCTTTTATTTTATATTCTTTTTGCTTTGTAGATGGGAATTGACGCAGTAAAAGACAATAAAAGGAAATCAAATTTCAATTGCAACTCACACATAGCACGGGGTAGAAAAAGTTAGTGATCATTAACTCAGGCCAGGTAATGGAATCAAAATGACATACATCATATGGGATACAGAAAGTAAAGTTACAATAGAGGATATCATCATCCACAATAGCTATATAAGTTCACTTTCATCTCTTAAAACCAAGGACAGGTATACAGAATACTGAGCAAAATAACTCATACATCCATGTACACATATAACTAGGCAACGTATAATTACAGCATTAAGAAGGATAAGAACTAACTTGACAGTTACCATCTCCTTGAACCTTTAGCTCCACCAAGTCATACAAACGCAATCTGAAAAGATCAGTGTTGTTGGTATTGAAAATACTTAATTGGGACCAATTTATGTGGATTGAAATATTGAATAAAAAGTGAACAGAAAGCAAAGACATGAGGAAGATATGCAGGTGGATCAAAGTTATGCACTATTTCTAGATATCATTTGTAACAACAAATGCAGATGCTAATAGTGGCAAACAAATAGACAGGGTTGCCTTCTCTTTTTCCACAACAAGAAAAAATAGGCTGAGATAAGGGCTGATTGGAAGGACCGAGCAAGGTTTCTTCTAGAAGAGAAAAGGGGAAGAAAAAAAAAACAAGGAATTACCCAAAAGAATAAACATTCATAGTCCAAGAAAAGAAGAGAAAGGCAGCGGACAGAAATCACACACACACACAACTAAACATGCCACTAAAAAATATAGCGTGAAGAGATATCACTAAAAGGGCAGAAGTTCAGTATGAGTGCCCTTTGAGAATTCGAGACTTCCACTGTGATGGCTTCCTCACCATTGATGGAGCTTTGTATATAGAACCCACTAAAAAAGAAAAATTAAGATTGACTCTCTCATAAACTGTACAGTAATTACCTCCCCTAAATTCTTCATCATCTCAATACAGCTATGGGGAAAAAAAACTCAATTAAGCTTAAAAACACCATAGTTCTGAATCCTGGAGCCACCGACATGAATTGCACATACAACAGCTTAATGAGGAGTCATATCCTACATTATCGAAGCCAATATCTAGCTTAGGCAAATTTGTTACCAAAGACCAGGGAGTGCAAAATCCAGATCTGGAAGGTGGCCTCCAGAGATTTCCAGCTTCAACTAGTCACGGCTGACAGGAAGACACCCTTTAGAACTGGACTTCCCTAAGCTGAGCAGAAATGCAAAGTTCATAAACCTCTTCACTAAATAACACCCACCTTAATTTCATCATCTTCTATATTTTGCAAGCAACCACCGTCACTTCCATATCTGACCAAATATGACTTCTACTGACCTCAATCTTCAGAAGAAAATCAATCAACTACTTCAAAAGCAACCACGATACTAACCCCTAACTAGCCTAAATGAATTGCGTGATGTTATTACCAATCAACCCTTGTCATCCATTGGTTTTCTACCTAGTTGGCTTTCTACTTAATGACTTCAGTAATGTTATTGCCATAGTTGTCAAATCGTGAATCGAATTGAGAATCGAAATGGTCATTTTTCGAATTGTGAATCACTCTGATTCGGTATGACTTCTATAATGCATAGAAACCTACAAAAAATAGTTTGAACCCTTTTCAAACAAAAGAAGCAAAACAAGAGTAAAAATAAATTTCGGAAATTTTAAGTGAATCGAACCATTCACAGATTCACTTACGATTCGCAGCTTTTCCGATTCAGGCAGCCTATTCGTATCGATTATCCACTGAATCGTATTGAATCGTACGATACGAATCATGAATAGTACGATTCTGACAACTATGGTTATTGCATTCTTTCATATTAGAACTGGACGGAGAGGGAGGAATACGCAGAATAAAGAAAAGTGATACAAGTGCTAGATGGCTTTTATCTTTGGATATCACAGAGGGGGAGGAAGGCAGTCAGGCAAGGATATATGGCTATTGGTAAACAGTTATGAAGCTCGCTGTAGTATTTGGTTTGAAGTACCAAAAATTGGACGAACAAGCATATGTACAATATATCAATATCTCCACGATAGAAAAATCATGAAGCAACCAGCACTGTGAAGTGTTTTTTTGGCGTTCCCCGGCAAAAGAATTTATGTACTTCATATTCAAGATATATTACCACAGGCAAACATAAACACTTCAACTCTTTGTCCAAAGTTCTCCTTTCGAAATAGAAAAGTGCGCATTTGTCTTGTGCATTTTAGAACCCATTTCAAAAAGCATCAACCTGTTGCAGCCACCTGAAGGCCACAAAAATAGGAGTTTCTTCATAACGTGATTCAGAATATAGACAAATGAAAAAGGATAACTCACCTGTCTAGAATACTGAATTTGGAGATCCAAGAATCAAGGAACACAGCCAAAATAACAACAATAAGCACTGAAACCCAAAGGGAAATGTACTCTCCCAGAGCACTGAAACCATTGTGATGACAAATGCATGAAAATAGAAAGAGCATAAGAGAAATGTGCGAAACATAACCTTTCAAGCAACCTTTGATGATCTGACATTTCTTCATCCGCGGAGGGAAGGTCTCCATTAATTTTAGGTACATGCTGCACAAGGACAGGAATAAACAGAGAAATGTCAAGTCCAATCCAGTCTTTTCAAGATTGTAGCCTTGTAGGCTACTAAACATATTACATGTCCTGACACATGTGAAAAGCTTTTCTTCCATTATAAACCACTAACCAGCATGAAGACAAAAAGCTTCGTAAGAGAAAGCATTAATGCATCTTTGTGCCTTTGTGGAGTAGCATGGTATCTATGACACAAAGGTAATTGCCTATCATAAATGAATATTTCTTGTCCTCAACAAAAATAACCTTCTATACAATTTATCTTACAATGCTCCCACTTACAGTAGCTAACTTGTTTGTTTCTCTACTATCAGATGAGTGACCCATCATCTCAAAATAAACAAAATTTAGTAATAGTTCATGTTAGCAAGAAAGTTCAAATGATTCGTATGTGATACTCCTCTTAATTTCAAAAATTTAAGGGAAAGTTTCAAGGGCAAGATATACTAGCCATATCGTCCTTGTTTCCCAATGTAATCCACGATGAAGTAATGAACTGCCATTATCTAAATAAAATAGGGATCCATGCAGGGTGGAGTGGTAATAGCCCCGACATTTGGGTTGCCCTGGCCCAACCTCATGCTTTGTTACCCACTTACTATTAAGTCATACAAAATAAAAATAAAAACATACAAGTACAAAAAAAAATCCGAATTTACATTGTTTTTCTAGCTTGAATAACATAAAAAAAAATCAATATCAAAACGTAAACCCCCGTTATACTGCTTTAATCTCTCTTGCGAAATGGTAGTTCGAAGATAAAAATAAAAACCTGTTCAGCTCGCTTGATTTATTTTAACTATGATGTTTTTTTAATCAAATGTAAGGACATATTACTTATATATTACTGTTGTATTTGTTAAGTCTGAAAATTTCTAACAAAGTAATTTAATTTTCGTAATGTCATGGATTGGGAGGAAAACAAAACGTGGTAGAACAAAAATTGTGGATTGAGAGGAAAACAAAAAGTGGTAGAACAAAAATTGTTGATTGAGAAGAAAACAAAAAGAGGTAGAACAAAAAGTGGAGAAATAAAGAAAAGAGGAGGGTGGGGGCCCTGGGAATCAAACTCAGCCTAGTTGGAGCTTTCACAACTGCAATGACCACTACACCAGGCAAATAGTTTGTGCTACTATGGGAAACTTTTTTGTACTTATGATCTAGCTTAGTATTTTTCTTTTTTGGTTGCCCGGGGTTGCCCAAGACCGAGGGCTTGCGGGCTTACCCCAGCAATAAAGCCTGAAAGCAACGGTTTGTGTACGAGGCAAGCCACTCCATATGTCCCAACATAAGGATTGGCAAACTAATGGTCTGTAATGACCTCTTCAGCTGTTAATTAAGATTTTCATCCTCACAAACCGACTGCTCCAATTCTAAACCTATCTTTCCATTATCTTGTGAATCAGAATATAATATCCTGAAGTGTAATTACTTTGGCAATAGACATTTGAATGAAGGCACTAAATGCAGTCTTCTAAGCAAGCTCAGCAACACAGTGTAGAGGAAATATATGTAACAAAATATTATGGATGATGACTAGCTACTGAAACGTTCACAAGATTGAGAAAATAAGTCCCTTAAGTCACTTTGCTCATGTGGGTGCTAATCTTGCTTTGGGATGGGAAGGGGAGGTATCCAAGTCTCTTTTGTACACAAGGAGATTACATGGAAGAATGACAAATGTCACAACAACAAATAGTATATAGAAGGAATTAAACAAGAAAGTGGATATGTGCTTGTGCATGTCAACATTAGTGAATGTCTATGCGTATATCCACCCTTAGATTTTAATGCATGGCTCACACAATTTCCATAACGCACCAATATATTTACAACCATTGCCACAAAATATATAAATTGCATTCCCACAAAATGTACACATTTTCATGCAAGACAGAATGTATACTATCCAAAATGGCACACAGAAAGATAGCAAGCAATCTAAAGCTTTATAGGTTGATGAACTGAACTCAATCTTCCTATGCCAGCTGCTAATTCAGTGAAGACTCTACGTAGTACACTTGCTCATTTACACGGTTAAAGCATGAGTCAAGGATAGGCAACAGAGGCAAGTTGAGAAAGCCCACGAACTGATACTTCATGATTACGTATAATAAAGTCTAAAGATAATAATTTGCTTAAGAAAGGGATGGATATACAGACACACATGTATTGCCAAACGCAAGGAAAAAAACGAATGATTTAGTCAAGAAAGCAATCATGAGGTGAATCCATCTCAATAAGCTACTTTTTATCTTCTCTGCAAAGAAGCAAAGTTCCAGTATCATCAACTACTGGATACTTGACACAAGACCATTCGAGAAACTATTAAACTACTATTTTTATAGAAGAAAAACATGTGAATATTTAAACCCCAATCGTTTCCTTTGGCGAGTTTTCGTACTTTATATCAATTCCATAAACTCCTTATTAACTATAGCATGAATACAACCATGTCAATATCTATCAGAGTACGCTATTGTTCTCCAAAAATTTTCATTTGACTGCACTGCATTCTTTTTTGTTGTAGGTTTATTATAATTTACAATTACATATAAATATCTTTTTTCCAATGTCTAGTAGACATGCAAATAATGAACTTCTGAAATATACAAGGAAAGAATAGAACTACAAAGTAGCTACACATACAGGAACAGGAACCATCTGATTCAACCTCTTGCCCACTTCACCATCAAGAACAGACTCATTTGCTATCTCCGGGGAATATGGCTGGCTCTCGACAAAATTCGATTCTTCTCCCAGGCTAGAACATGAACCAGAATTTCCCCTTTCATCTGTGTCTCTATGATCACCCCCATGCTCTACAGTAGAAATGATATTATGAAAACAACCCAGAGGGAAACGATAAACAGATAGGAACCGAATAAATTAATTTTGGAAAGGTAGAGCTGTTTTTTCCCAAGTACCAACAGTAAAATGTCTGTTTGAAGGAACCCGCCAATCCTGAGATAGAATGGATGCTTGCAAATCTTCTTCCCCAGCTTGTGAAGATCCAGATGCTTCAGCAGCTGCAAGTAGTGATAGTTCTTCTTGTAAAGCATGTGCAATGATCTCATCATTCTCAACTTCGTCGCATTTTTTCTCGCAATATCCTTCTTTGACACATTCAACTTGAGATAAATCCTTTTCATAATGAATGGAACTACCAGGGGAACCACCACTAGGTATACGGCAAATATCTAGATGATGAAGACCCCAACGAACAACATCAGGATCTTGCTCATACATAATCATCAGCTTATATTGTCTCCCGAAAGGCTCTGCACCAAGAACAGCCATATTTTGGTTTTGCATTCTTTAGTTATTAAATTTCAGACTATAATTACTATCAAAGAAAATAGTAACCTCTCCTACTAGAATATTCAGCTCCGATTTATAAATTACCAGCACAGGCCATTGTAGTTAATCTTTCATCGGATTTTTCATATTGAGATCATTCAGAATAACAAGATTACAAAAAGCAATCAGATGAATCATCAACAACTTAAAAACAAAAGCATTTGTCATATTGAGGTCATCTCAAACGACAAGAAGAATACAAAAAGCAATCACATGAATCATCAACAACTTAGAAACCAAAGCATTATCCCTCTGAGAAATATCAAACTTATTAGAAAAGAACAAACCAACTGTTCCTTTTTCTCAACAGACAACTTCCCTGACTTACCGCCCACCCCTCTCAAAAAAGAAACTTGATTTGGCAAGACTATCCGCCTCTCAATCTAGTGCTCCAAAAATGGAATTAAGCATCAAAATTCCATAATTCAATAACTTCTCAAGAGACTCTTCTAGCCTTCGTAGAAAAGACATCTTGTAGTAATATCCTTCCAGAGTTTCTTACATTTTTTTTCTTTTACAGGTCATGAATTTGAGACAAACTGAGCCGCCTCTATACATCACCATACTCCCAAATCCCAAGTACTAAAGAGCGCATCACATGGAAATTATACCATCAAGCATTTTCTTCGAAAGCAATTTTTACTTTCACCAGACGTTTTGCACCATCTGGTAGGCTGCGTATCTCTTACTAACTAATCAAGCAGCCCATTTTGCCACACTGACACAAGGCTTGTTTTGTTGCTTACCATAGCAACATAGTCAGGGCTTCCACCTTGAATCCATCTAAGCAACAAATCTAACGGGTTAAATCTGATTAGACAACAGATTTACATCCTTTTCCACTATTTTCGTAACCCGGACTTACGATTACTGATCCAATATTTGTTTATACAAATGAACTAAGGAAAACACTAAAGCTTCTAAATTCTGCCTATGAAACGAGCATATATAAACGGTATTAAATTAAGAAGTCCCAATTTAACCTCTTTTCTACCACACCATTACAAATGCAGTCCTCTCAAAATAAACTTTCCACTGCACAAAATGAAATTATTTCCTTATTTGTTTCCCAAAGTAATGAAATATATCGCAGACATACGGAGAAGCTCCAAGGTACTCTACGCCCCATTAAAGCTCAAATGGCATCTAATCAGTGAAACTGAAAAGTGGTCCATACTTGAGCAACGTCTGTTAGACCCCTAAATAGCACATAGCTAAAAGAGTCTCAGGTTAAGAAGCACCGACACGCCTATGGGACATGGACACGGCTGGCACGTGCCTAGATAGGTATGGGACATGCCAAGTGGCATATGTCCCTCCTCATCTTCACAAGATAGACAAGTTTGATCCACATATTCAACATGGGATACGGAAATCCTAACAGTCCCTTTGTTTCCCACCTCAACCCATTCATGTAAAAACTAACAAATAAATGATTTTCTCCATTCATTTCCCTTCGCATTCTATAAGTACCTTTACTCAATTCATACATCAAGCCATGATATCTGGCAACACTTCCCTCCCTCCCTCTCTTTCTCCATAGAGGCAAAGACAAGAACAGGACCTAATTGCCCACAAGAATGGTGACTGGATGGCCATAAGAATTCCATTTTCATGCAACCAAGCCTCTTTACACACACACAGACACACATATTACTATTTATATCAAAATCTATTTCTACTACAAAGCTCTGTTCTAAATGGTGGCCGCCGAGGCCGCCTAGGCGCTTGGAGGTGCCCTACTGCCACGCCAATACCCCTTGGCGTTTGATTTGGCGCCCAGGGGGTTTGGCGGTGTTTGGCGGCCGCCTAGGCGGTCTTGGCGGTCTTGGCGGCCGCCTAGGCAGCCATGGCGGTCTCGGCGGCCTTGGGGTCTTGGCGGCGTAGTCGGCGTCTTTGGAGGCCTTTGACGGCCTAAAATGTATAGTATTAAACTAATGGAGATCAAGTTTTGGAGGGGTATGAAGGAGAAGAGTTAAGAGGAATGAGATGAACTTAGAACTTGGCATTAGGGATCTCCGATCTCGTTTATTTCTACTTATTGTCTTATTCAACTTATTTGCTAGTTGCTACTACTTAATTTTATTTGGATTTGTACTTTGAAGTTTGAACTTACATTATGAATACATGGAATATAGTTTTATTGGATAATGGTTTGTAAAAAAATATATATATATATATCCGCCGAATTGCTAGGCACCGCCTAGGTGGCTTGGCGCTTGGAGGTGGGTATCCGCCCGACTACCTCCGAGCGCCATTTAGAACATTGCTACGAAGGGAACACCCTTTTGGCGTAGACAAATTTTGAAGTTGGCTCACTTTTTGGGTTCTCATAAACACCCATAAATTAGAACTGCCCCCACACTACAACTGCCAAAAATTAATTTAACTGTTGAGGGCGAATCCGTAAATCCAATATAGCATTTATCTTAATCCCACCCCCATGTTTCGCCGTTGCAATTACCAGTTCCATTTCTGCATTGCATGCCTGTACATGTAATCTGGAAGCTATTGAGGGTGGGATTTCCATTTTCCATTATCTAGATACACCTACAATGATCTTCATTGTAAGTTTTGGTACTCTCTTTGCAAATATCTAGATACACCTACAAAAAGATATTCTGTTGAAATTTGTATTTTATGTCTACAATTGGGTGTTCTGTTCTTTTGTTCGCTTTTCTTTTTCAGTTCGCTTTGTTTTTTAAGCCTGTAGTAATCTACTTGTGAAAATTGCACACACATTGCGTGTGCACCAAACACTAGTGTATGTGTATGTGTAATGTGTGTGGTGTGTGTACATATACACGCATATGTAGAGAGAGAGAGAGAGAGAGAGAGAGAGAGATGAATAAACTCAGTGGAACACATATCTTTCTTTCCTCTTAAACAAACAGGCTGCAATATGGAACGTTAAATCCCATGCTATGAACCAAGTAGTAAGATCCTTTTACATAGGTTGAAATGGTCAAACTGTTTCATTACTCAAGTTCATGACAACATCGCCTTGAGCAATGCAAGAGCTTTATGTCACACCAACCTTTCTAAAAAGAAAACTACTAAAAGAAAAAAGAAGCATTTTCGTCAGGGACAAAGTTAAATTGAATTATACAGCTTATCTGACAGGCATAAGTTCATCGCCACAACCCATTTATATAGCTTTTTGTATTGCTTCTACATCCAACTGCAAAGTAAATCTTTAGAAACCTAAAATTCTCATATCACAACTCATCAATTCAGGGTTCAATTTGGGCCCCAAAAAATCTCAATTTTCCAATCCCCAACAATGCATCCGTTGTTGCAATATAATAGACTCTGTACAGAAACAAAGAGCTTGTTCGTTTGGGGGGTTTAAAACCCCTACGCCCGGTCTCCAATAAATTTTCTCTATCTACCTCTCTCTCCACTCAAACCTCCTTCAAAACCCAAAGCAAACAAGCCCTAAAGGACCCCATAATCCGCACACAATAAATATTATAGCTTCCCATTAAAATGGAAAAAGAGTTACTCTCAAGTATAAACCCCCAAATCCAATAAGAAATAGACCATTGTGTAATTGGTAAAGTGTATAAATTGAAGGTAGGGCATAAATGTTTACATGTATAGGGTATTTGCACAATTACGATGTGATTCGGTTACAGTTAAGGTTTGAGGTTCGGCTTTCGGTGCGGTACATGAAACCAAGACCCGAACCCGACCCAGGCGGTTTTTCGAATTCAAAAACCAAAACCACGGTTAAGAAATCGGTTAAAAACGGCACCAATTGGTTCGGTACGGTTCAGGTAACCAAGAGTTCCGGCGAGATTGCCATCCCTACAACAACAACTATGCAAAGTTGTTAAAAGTAGTTTCTAGTAGGTTCTCTTTGTAAAGTTGTTTATATAAGGGGTTCTCCCCTGAGATTCTTTTTTGCTTGGTTATAAAACGCATCATTTACCCCAAACAAAACTATGCATTCCAAACGTACGCATGAAGAAATCTCAAATTCCATCCAGAAACCTTACGCATTAAGAAATCTCAAATTCATCCAGTTTCAGGCAAATCGAAATTCTCGGAGAATTCGCAAACCCTAATCCTAATACCAAACCTCCGACAACTCGTATCAATTGAATAAGGAAGTAAAATTCAACCGAACAAGATCAAAATCAAGCAGATATAGTGTACATTACTACTATGTACAGAATCATCATGTAATAATAATCATCTTCCTTTACAGCAACTGAAAAATGGTATACAAACCTAGAAATTCGAAGAACGAACGGGTAAAGAACGCCGGCGTCTGGCTGAGAGAGAGAGAGAGAGAGAGAGAGGAAACGACGTCACGGGTTTGAAAATATACTATGGTACTGTATAAAGAAGCGACAGGGTAAAGATGGAGAGCAACTTTTTGAAAGTTGAAACTGAGGAAACGTAACGGAAGCCGTTGTTTTTGGCGTCAGACTTCTGTTTTCGCGTGCTGCTTTTTTCTGAAATGAAAATCGGGTTGGTTATATGGCGGTGGACCCCAGTTTTATCGACCATGGATTATCTCAGTGGAACCAAAAAAAAAAAAAAAAACAGATGCTACGCGCACAACATTAGCAGAGGAGTCCACGTGGAAGGATTAGGTCGGGGTGGATAGGGGAATCGAGATGGGTACGGGTTCGGGTACCACGTGGCCGTATCCATGTGGTGTCCGAACAGTTCATTTGGACCTTTCAAAATTATGTTGGATGGTCCAAATTGAAATTCTCTCTCTCCTTTCACCCCGCCACTCTCTCTTATCTTTCTATCTCCAAATTCGAGTCATCCAAAACCGAAATGAACTGCACGAATACGCCGAGCGAACACCATGTGGTACCCGAACTAAAAAAATTCTCGAAACCTGGAGTCCCCGGTTAGTATAACGGATGGAATGGATGCCACAAGGGATTTCATGTATGTGAATATGTATAACGAGTGTAATTTTGTTTACCTTCGTTAAAAGAAGGTGAATGTTACATTCTCTCAGTTTGGATGGCCGAAATTTTCAATAGGAATAGGAATGTGATTATTATGAATCAAATTCTTATGAATTTTATTGAGTGGGAATAGGGATATGATTGATAGGAGTGAAATTTCTATGAATACAATACTTGAAGTAATTTCATTTCAGTGTCTGGATTAGTTCAATAATTTTCTGCAAGAATCAATTTTTTTAGAAATTATCAAAGTCAATATTTTCTTTTTTTATTGATTAAGCCAGGAATCTAAAATTCCCTTGGGGTAAAGAAGGGATCAAATTCTCACTCTATGGTAATGTGATTCCTAGTCGGATGTGTTGTCAGGAATCACAATCTTAATCCTGTCTCTTCCAAACATGGGAATCCTGAGGGTGCGGCATTACATTCCTATTCATGTTCCTTCCAAACGTCGGAATCATGGAAGTATTGTATTACATTCTCATTCCTCCTCAAAATTCCTACCATCCAAACTGAGCCTGAAAGTAACGTTCACCCTCTTTTAAGAAGAGTGAACAAAGTTAATTTCGGTTATTTATGGAATACTGGGTAGGATACTTTTCGTGCGAGAATTTCTTTAGAATCTCGTTTTTAATGTTGCAATGAAAATCTTCTCTTTTGGTGGAATTTCTATTATTTCATCACCAAAAAAGCAATGCTAGCTTTCAGATTTTCCTTCAGCGTTAAAATATAAATGGACAAAAAGAAATTAAAAATTTCTCCGTAAAAATTAGTACTATATATATGAAATAAAAATATTTATTTGGTTGAAAATTTAACGGACTTTCATTTATTTAGTTTCTATCTACCAACTCACAAATCTTAGTAAAATTTCATTTAGTTTGGCTTCATAACAGTGATCCAGTTGAGAAAATATTACAAAAGCTCAAATTATATGTAAAAAAACATAAAATTTTAGTGCATTTTTTTAAACTAGGGATGTTCTTTTTAGCCCCTCAAAATCTAGTGTAGCCGCCTAGGGCCATGTTGGCAGTAGTGACTCTCTACCACATATGTGCCATTTTTCTCAAATGAATTGATGATATTATGATATTATGTGTGCAAAAAGTGAACTGGGAAAGTATGATTGTAAATTCATGACAATAAAACTCCTATTCTTTTGGGAATTGAAAATCTTCGCCGTCATCCTTTAATGTTTTCTATTTTCTTTTCTTTGTTTTAAAAAATTTAAAGAATCGTACAATACGAAATTTTGTGCATCACTGCTACTTCATACGTAAGGCTAATTTTATGACAAATTAGGTGCATCGCGACGTGCAAAGCACGTCTATCATGCCCGTTGTAGAGATTGATTTTGATTGCAAAAAATATAATTATTTCATTTTGAGTTGTCCCTTAATTAATATCGTCAAAGACTAAATTTCAATTCTTTTCCCATTGCGCTAGCTCAATTCATTGAATGAAAGACTGATACAGGGTGTAAACTACAAATAATTTGGATAGAAAGGAAGAACTGATATATTCGTACCTAAGTACAAGTAGATCACTCCAACATGAAATGAAGCAACATAAATATATTTACGATTTTTGGATTGCTATTTTGATTTTGTTGGACACCTTAATCCTGACTTGCTGCTTCGTGCTTTCCAAATTTGGGAAGACTTATCGTACTGATTGAATTCACGCCTCATGACAATCACTAAACTTTGTTAAGGTAGCTGCCCAGACTAAGCCACAAGAGTGCTGGCAATAATTGACTCGCTGAAATAAGAAGCTTCAAGTTAGTGTTGAATCAATGAGCAAACATTTCCCAAAAAAAAAAAAAAAAACAAACATCAAGTTAGTGTTTAATCAATGAGCGAATGTCAACAGAAGAAGTTACATGACACTATGTTTTGAGGTTTGAACAATAGAAGCAATAGAACTTGATGATACATCGACTTGATCTAGGGAGCAGGGCATTGAGCATGAGGACCAAGTTTTGTCATCTTATAGGAAGAGGGGATCATTCGATAAGTCACAATGCTCTGCTTTGCACTCAAGTTCAATCAAAGATCAAATGCCTAAATATTCAATAAACAATGTGTGCAAAAGAGTACACATGGAAGGCACCTACGACAGGAATTTAGGAAAATAAAGAAGAGGGGGAAAAAAAAACTGATTCTACATATACTTAAAAATGCTCTCATGGGAAAACTCTCATTGAGAAATACGGTTAATGAAATAAGTCAAGTTTTTTCAGAAAACTCACATAAACAGTCAACTAAATCCTTGAATTTTTAGACTGAATCGAAAATGAAGGAAATTACCAACAAATGTTGATCGAAATGAAGCAGAAATAGGAAGAACATTCCAACTAAGAGCAACATGGGCCGATACAATATGTTGGCCCACTTCACATCGAATGCTTTGAGGGACCAAAGCCAGAATTCATTCAAAGGAACAAAAATAGAAAAACTTAGCATGGCAACAATACGATAAGAAAATATGACAAATGTGAAAAAAGATTCCGAGAGAGACTCTTTTTTCTGACTTTGTGACAAAAAGTACCAACTCCACAGAAGATTGTTTGAGACTTGTTACTTTTTCCTCATTTCCAAATTGGGTCTACTCTAATGTTTATGCTTTTGCTTATTTAAAAAAAAAAAAAAAAAACCTTTAGTTAAATTTTCCAAAACCTAACAATACTGCAGTCTCACTGTTACATCAACAAAGCTCTTAGTAGAATAAACTCAGTCGACAAGTTTGATGGCAATAGACAACTACTAACAAGCAAAAAGTTTGTATCAAGATAAATATTGTTAAGAGAACTAAAGAAACTCACCTCAACTTGCAAATCTTGTTACAACCTGTGGGGGGCTGGTTTCAACTTGGACCTCTTGAACCCTTCGCTCCTCTGCGGTTAGGTCGCGGGAAGATGACGCGGTTCGCCGGGTACCTGCAAACCGGAGGATGGTGTTCCTCCGGGTAAAAGCTCCGACGAACAAGTTAGTATATGGAGGGAGAAGTTTAGTAAGAACAGTATATGTAGAGAGAGAGGGAGAGAGAGTCTCGCGTGTACAAATATTCAGAACAGATCCTCGTCTCAGATGAGGCACCCCTCTATTTATAGGCAAAGGGTGGGAGCGGTGAGTTAGTCGAGCGTAGGCCATACGCGCGTTCCTACGCTCGGCTGACGTCATGTGTCAGGAACATTAATGAAGGCCGCCTTCAGAAGATCTTGTCGTGCGACAGTAGCTAATGTCAGACCGGTCACATCACGAAGGGGCGGTACGTTTGTGAGAAGGGAAGACAACACACGCATCACATGGAAGATTCTAGAACGTTCCGCACTAGCGGCATCCGAGTAAACAAGTCCCGAAGGAGATATCACTGACCAAACAAATGAAGGTCAGAATGGGGAAGTGTTCTGCCGAACAAAAGGTCAATCCGCCGAACAAACCAGTGAGTTCCGTTGTTCGGCGAACTATACCTGAGCCTCATTACGTTCGGCGAAGGATAGATGACGTGTCACTGGTCCATTTCGGCCCACAACGGACTGAGACAACTGAACGATGGACCCTAGGTATGACCCCTTTGAACCCTGTGAACCCCTCGGATATTTCGGCCCACTACACAACCCTTTAAAACAAGAAGAAAGACTCACTTTTAGTTCTCAAAATAAAAGAAGACCTGCACTAATCCCAATCATAAAAATAAGACAAAAAAAAAAAAAAAGATAATGATATTGTAAAGACTCGTATCATCGTGCTTCGTCTAGTTGATCTTCCTAGGTTTCTTTGGCACTCGTTCTATAAGACTCTCATTTAGAACCTAGCGGGTGGTGTGTCGGGGAGTCGTTGTGGGTTCCGTATGTGACGTAGGGTGTCGTGATAGACTTGAGAAATAACGTGAACTTAAGGTATTTATAAATGTGCAATGGGACATGTATAGGAGTTTGTAATGCATTGTGTGATGTTGAATGAAAGAATGTGAATTTGGAAATCATTGTCTTCTTGTATATGGATTGATAATGCCCATGTGTTTGTGTGAGTTGTGAATTTTGAAATGAGGGCCTACAACGTAAGGTGTGGTAATGCGGAGACTTTAGAGAGCCCGCAACGTAAGGTGTGGTACTGCAGAAACCCATGTGGAGAGAATTCACTATAACGCAAGGTGTGGTAATACAATCAAATGTCTCGCATGATGAAGGAAGTTATGATTGATTTATTAAAGTTCATGTTGTTGTTTAGGCTATGAATTACTTGAGAATGTAACTGTTGAAAAAGGGAAAATAAACAACGGATTTCATTTGAGGAGTCTTAAAATGATTTGAGAAACAGTATTGGATTGATTAGATTGATTTGTGCATAAAGCTGCTCCTAGTTGCTGTATGAATGGTCAGGGATATGTATAAGACGTATTGAATTCCATGGTCGTTGTTCGTCGGTTCATTGTGGTGCCCTTTGTATCTTTGATCGTTCATTGGAAATCATTCACTCTTACTACATTTTCATCTCATTTACATATAGCTTAAATATAGAATTCTCTACTGAGCTAGTATAGCTTAACCTATCATTTTCAGGTTCATTGCAAGTCACTGTCATAGAGTGCTTGGAGTGCATGCTTTGAGGAGGGCAAGAGGATAATTCCACATACCAACTCACATAGGCAATTGCTGTCTAAGGATAGGTATAATGGACCCTTTAAACACACACACAATACCCAAACTCACCTTGGAGTGCATGCTGATGTATGGTTTAAAGCTATTTTTGGAGAGCACTTTATTATCTTTGTAAACCAAACCACATTGTTATGTATCCTCTATTTTGGATTATTGTATTTATGGACAAGTTTGTGGAATTGGATACCGTATTGTATTTTGGGGTATTGTAAGTACCATCGTGAGGATTTTGTATTTCAAATGGTATTGTTATTTATGTTGAAAATCGAAAATGTGACAATGCTTCTCTCACGTCTCCTCTAAGCTAGCCATGTTTATATAGGTTCAACCTCCCTCCGTCCCATAATGGATGTCAATTTTTGATATCTGTGCCAATTTCAACTCCTTATATCTTTTTATACGGGTCTCAAAAAATATGCAATATGGATCTTGTTTGATAGTTCTCGATTAATTCTATTATACAAAATTTTCAAACTCATGAAAAACATTATAGATTGGAAGATATAAGCGATGAAAAATGACACGGATTTCAAAAATTGTCATTCTTTTTGGGACGGAGGGAGTATTAAATAATATGGGCGAGTTGGGTTTGATTATAAATAAGCGGATTTGGATGGGTTAAAAAATATGGGTTAAGATTGCCACATTTACTAAAACGTAAAAGGTTACAACTACGGAGTTGCTAGAAATGAAAGTATAATTGTAACGACACAGACAAAACCTACACAGATCACACACAGATTTTTGTGGGGCCCACTACGGGACCCAAAAAAATGATCCGAGCCGTTCATTAAATGAAAAATATTTTTTCAAGAGCCCCCGCAAAAAATCAGCTCAATACGATACCTATAGGTGCTCGATTCAATCATCTATTTTTTCATTATCCTGAAATCTGAATGAATAGTCAAATGATTGGATCGAGTCTCTAGGTATCGGATTGAGCTGATTTTTCTCGAAAACCCTTGAAAAAATATTTTACATTTTATGAACGGGTTGGATTATTTGTGTGGGACCCATAGTAGGCCCCACAAAAAATCTTTGTGGATTTTCTTTGTGTGAATAGCACAGTGAAATATTCATTCGAAAAGGCCGTAAAGAAATCCCCAGAAATCATAGCATTTTGGTTGTCTGGTCGGGGACCCTCCTAGCAGTTTTCCTCGTATTTTTATATTTATATATATAGCACTTTAAAAATCGATAGAGGGAATACAAAACGACGTCATTTTGTGTATCAATACAGTTTAATTTTGAAAATTCCTCCATCAGTTTTTGGAGTGCCAAAATCACAACCCTTATATATATTTATTGCCTAAGTAATGACTTTGCCATTATTCCACTGCCTAAAGAGAAGATTTGGCACCATGGTTGCCAAGTTAATCGAGAATCGGGAAAGAAGTGAGGTAACTAAGCTCACTCGCCCTAATCGAGTTGTAAGGTCCTAATCAAGGAACAGCTCTACAACCATGCCACCACATGGATTTAATTGGGCAACCCAAATCTCAGGAAGAGCTAACTATAACACATTGACCGTGGACCCCTACTTAAATACCGGGGTACTCGGAGTCGAACCCCAAACCAAGAGGATTACTCTCTAAGTCTAGTATTAGCCTTTACGACTGGGACCACTCCTGAGTGTGTATTTCCATATATTTTTGCACTTCGGTGAAACAAAATTGCTCCTATTTTTTTTTTTTTTTTATCCAGTATTTGCAAAGTGGTCCACTCGGATTATCATTATTTTGTTACAAACACATCCAAAGAGATGCCTTGTTAAACCAAATGGCACTCCCTTACCGTAGTTGAGACAGAAGAAGCAGCAGAAGATGAGTTTGCGAACATCATATGGTTACTATTTTTTGCGAGACGAAGCATCCGTTAATCCAAGATCCATTGATGAAAGGCGAGGTCACTTTGCCAGATCAAATACAGTCATACTTTAATTCGACTGGATCTCATGTACGACATGATTCGAATCTAATCATACAAAATATTCTCTTCAAGTGAACCAATCTATCCTTTGTACGACGCTTTCACGGCGGTTGGAACAAAGACACATTGATTGTTAATTCCAATGTGACACTGATTCTGGTATAAGTGGACAGTCTGACAAATAAACATCCATAGGAATTAGCTTATTGACTCCTCGAACAGTACTACAAGAAAGAAGTGTGATTTCTTATTATTTTTCTTCCTTTTTATATTTACTTTTTTTAAACTACTTTACTTTATACATACTTGAATAATAATGGAATAAAAAAATGAAACTATGGATTCTTAGACAATGCATTACTCCCTCCGTTCCAAATTGATGGTCCGGTTCGGTCTCCAATGCAAAATTTAAATTGTTAATATCTTTCAATCTACAATGATTTTTATCTACAATGATTTTTATGTGCAATATGGATCTTATATGATAGATCTCAATTAGTTCTATTAGATAAAAATTTTAAAATCTTTAAAGACAATTGTAGATTGAAAGATATTAACAATTTAAATTTTGCATTGGAGACCGAACCGAACCATCAATATGGAACGGAGGGAGTATTATGTTATATTGTGTTTACTTGCAGTGTGCCGAAAGAGGAGATGGTGTATATACTAATTCCTCAAAGCTAAAAAATACTCCCCAACTTGAAGAATGCTGTTACAACAATTTCATAGGAAAACTTTGAGACTCTTCTTTCAGGCGAGCGAAGATTCTAGATCAAACCCCAAGCATTACGACCTTTGTCAGATCAAGGTTGAGTTCTCATCCTTTGAATTGAATAGCACAAACAAAACTATCCTAATTAGTCTTTGATTATGCTAATGAAAAGGAGAGATATCCACTATCCAGAGATGAGTATAAAGTGCAACAATACCTTTATTAATGGTTAAGCGCGCACACAGAAAAAATAATGAGGTGGACTCTTCACTTATAGAGGTTTATGGTTCCTAAAGCACAGGAAAAACAAACAAACAAACAAATAAATACAAAAACTAAAACTAAAACTAAAACAGGAACACTGCATAAGTTCACATGTTCATCAAAATAGCAGCCCTCCTGCATAATCCCATTTCACCCAAGTAACCAAAAGCAACTGCCTAGTCCCTCATTGTCAGTCTCATTTTGCTGAACTAGCACTTGCAAGCTTAGGCTTCCAACTTCGCCACCCCAACCACCGGTTTTCTCCTATTATAGGAACCACGAGCCTTCTTTTCAAATCTTGTCAGGGAGTCCTCCCATTGCCATTTTTTGGGAAGACTCTTTATAGGGGATTCGAGACTTCTCAACAACCCGATTCACCATTTCCAAGACTTTGCTCATTTTGGGACGCAGTTTTGGGTGACGAATTAGGCAACGATTGGCAATGGCCGCGAGCTTTTGGGCGGACTTGAGGGAGTACCTCCCGTTGAGTCGAGGATCCAAAATGAGTTCAAACTTCTTTATGTCGGAGAGGTGGGTCCGAACCCATTCCAAGAGTTTTTGCTCGTTCTTTGGTCGGTTTAGGTCTATCGGACGCCTACCTGTGATAAGTTCATAGAGGAAGACTCCGTAGCTCCAGACGTCACTCTTGGCTGTGAGGCGCCCAGTTTGGATGTATTCTGGAGCCGCGTAACCAACAGTTCCCACAACCTGTTTGGATTTTAGAACCGTCAGTTTTGTAATCCATACAGTGAGTGAGCATACATGCAATCGAAGCACAGTATGTTTGCATAATCACTAGAGTAAAAGGAATTAGAATAAGAAACAAAAAACACTCGAGCGTTTACTGGGTGGTGAACAAACCAAATCTCATAATTTGGGAAATTTCCAGTTTATTGTTATGATTTTCATGCTATTCATCAGAAATCTAGAAGAATTTAGTTTGGGTGGGAATGTAGCTCTAACATGCCTGCAAACTTACACATTGGCAGTGAGCAGCTAGTTTTTTCAACTCTAGTCACATTTTTCTATTGGAAATAAAACTCTTCATTTACGCTAATGAAAACAGAAATAAGAAGAAGTATATTCAAAGGATAAACTATACAGTGCATGACAATTACATTGCAGAACCGTATCTTCCATTCAGCATTTTATTAATCAAAGCCGATATTACAGTTACAGAATGAGAATGTTGGTAGAGATTTGTAGTAGGCCGAACAAGATGGTTCGAGCCGCGCTTCTGAGAAACACGGACCGAGGTTAGAGTCGAAGTAGGTGGCCGTGCGTAAGCCCAAGTTCGGCTACAACCAAGGCAGGGCAGTGAATGACGATACGTTCACCTGAGAACCCGCTCGAAGGGATATTCATCAGGCTCGGCTACCTTCAAGATCGGCTATCCCGTCGGCCGTTTGCCCCTACAAATCACTTACCCTCAAGCTCGGCCAAGGGAGAGGCTCGGCCAACAATAACGCCACATGCCCCCCCACGCGCTGATGCAGTTATGCCAAAAGATAATGATGAGCGCACATGGGGGTGCCAGCTCACACGAAAACGGTTACCAGATCTTATCGGTGACGTCGCAATGACGTCAGCTGACCCGTGCAAGGCACATGCCCATACTTGAAGAGCAAGCCAAACAGACTCTATAAATACCAAAGGATGGCAACCCTAAAGAGGTACAACCGGACATGCTTCTACACACCTAAACCCTAGTCTCTTGCTTTACTCTCTGCACATTCTCATCCTCTCGCCGGAGGACCTTGCCGGGCAACCCCGACGAGGTCTTAGTCGTGTGTTCACTGTGCAGGTTAGGGCAAGAAGGCTAGGCAACCCTTGAACCAACGGAGGAGGAACTTAGACCAAGGATCAACGGGCCACACAAGATTCTTACTTGATGGAAAGATAAAATTCTATAGGGATCGTGGAATAGAACTAAATGATTAAGTTGCTCATACATACCGCTGTTGAGATGTGGCTTACTCCATCGCAAGGGCCTAGCCGAGCCAACCCAAAATCAGAAAGTTTTGCATTCCATTCGTCATCCAAAAGGATATTTGAAGATTTGAAATCTCTGAAGATAATCTGTCCCAATATAAGACAGTAATGTCAGCAAAATGCTCTGGAGGAATTTATGCAATCACAGAACAAGTCAAGGTCATTGCTTATTCACAGAGCCATCAATCTTCATGAAATAGGTATAGTTTCACAATGCTTCACAAGATGGGAAAACTCTCACAAGTCAAGTACAACCTCCTCTTTCAAATTCCACAATAGCACCTTTTAACTTGCTTCTTTCATCTTCATGTCAGCAGAATTAAAGCACGGGCATGAAGACTATAGACAACTGTTTTAGGATTTTATATCCTGAGGGAGTTCCATAGCATGATTCCGTTATAGTGGCATCTATTCAACTCTTCTATTCCGTCATACACCAATAAACGGGGAGAAAAATAAGAATCTTCAAGCTCATATTACATCAATGAATCACCTCAGTCCCAGTTAAACATGGATGACCATGACCAAAGAATAGAAAAGCCATTGAAGGCATATTTCTTCAGTGAATCACCTTGATCCCAGTTTTCTGATAACATTGATATGACGACGAATGTGTCTGAATGAAACGAAAACAGTAGCCACGAGAAGGACAAAAGGGTACCTGAAATTTCATTCCTTCATGGAGGTATGCTAAACCACGAGCAGCATCCTGAGCAATTTTAAGCCTTGTTATCCATGGAAGAGGTGTCTTAAATTGACTTAAATGATCCTGCACACTCCTGTTGACCATATATTCATATACCAAAAGCCGTTGAATCCCTCTTTCGTCATCCTCAGCACAATAGCCCACAAGTTTGACGAGATTCTGATGTTCAACAATCCCGAGGAAATTTACTTCTGTGAGCCATTCTTTATGCCCCTGCGAGAAAAACCATGGAGATTTAACTAAAGAAACAGAATCAGCAAAACTTATAATTTTGAAAAAAGAAGATGAGATCATGCCAATAAGATAACAGGTACATAATTGATAATCGACAGATAACAAGAGAACCATGAGATCAATTAGGATTATCTCTGTATAGATCAAAGAGCTCAAGGAGATCCTTGTCACTAGGTCATAGAAAAACCTAAGCTGGAGACTTTTGTCGCACCATCTGCCAAAAAACTATTCAACGAGTGAGAGGAGATGAACAATAAATATTCAGGCATCATAGTATCAGACCTACCAAGATCTAGGAGATAGCATGTAGCGAAGAGCATCTCCAACCCACTATGCAAATCATGCTTGTTACTTTATATTTCCTAAATGGGAAGCTCTCTGATCTTTCCTTCGAGTTCGAGTTTTTATTTTACAGAAGAATGGTAACAAAAAGAAGTGAAAACAAACTTTTTTATAATTGCAACAAAATTGGGACATGCTCCCTTCAATTGCTATGCAAATTTGTCGACATGTTACAAATATATAGTCTCCCAATGCTGACACAGCAAACATGAAGAATATATAATTTTTTCTATTTTGTGGACAAAGCAATTTTCCTTTTAGAGTTTGATAAGTTGGTTTTGATAAATATGCAGAAGAGAGAGTGGGTCGGAACCTATGCACTTAGAAGTATATAGGCAAAAATCAAGGATGTCCTTTTTTGTACTTTTGACTTGACATGATGCCTGGTAAAGTTGGAGTTGGTGCATCAAGTAAAGTATCTGGATCATTAGTAAGATATCTCTTGCCAATGAAACGAAGCACTCTGTTCGGATACTAGTTAATAAATACTCCCACTAAAATATGAATTTAACACAAGATAGCCATATATTTATACCCAATGATGCACGGACACGGACACGGACACGGGAATTCTAAAAAAATGTGGACACGGACACAGCGGGGGACACGCCACATGTATATTTATTTATTTATATAAATAAATAATTGTAGTTTGACACCCAGAAATTTTTTAAAAATTAC
The DNA here is from genome assembly GCA_025413875.1 of Rhododendron molle. Classification (NCBI taxonomy): domain Eukaryota; kingdom Viridiplantae; phylum Streptophyta; class Magnoliopsida; order Ericales; family Ericaceae; genus Rhododendron; species Rhododendron molle. Next base: position 17,791,773 of record CM046390.1, read on the forward strand.
AATTTGGCCCCAAAATTTTTTTGACAATTACAATTTGGCCCCTGCCGTGTCCCCATAAAAAATTTAAATTAAATTATGAGGGCGTGTGTCCGACACTGTGATATTTCGACCTCTAGAGGTGTCGGTGCTTCATAGTTAATTATACCACGTAATAGTTTCAGTGGGCATAATAGAGTTTAGTTTTGCTTCTAAATTTAAAAGCAACCAGCTAAAACGCAATTGCTTATTACAAACATAGAGGAGAGGCCCACAAGGGTCATATGCTAACTTGGGAGTTGAGAATGAACCGTTGCGGGACAAGCTGTAATTCTCCCTCATGTGCAACCCTCACCCACACAGAGAGAGAGGTAGACAAGAATTAGAGGTCATGGTCCGAGGTCTATTAAAGTGCACCTGATAAGTGCTGAAATTTACGCATTTAGGCTGCCTACTGTACATTTGGTCCATCTTATGTTATTATTCTTTAATATCATTTGTGGTACTTTTGTGATTGTAGGTCACAAAGTTCTTTGTATCAAACTTGGCCTTAAATTGCAATTGAGCATAAGCATAAATTTTGCTATGTTGGATATGTTGTTGGTACCCTAGTTCAAAATATTAGCCTCTTGTAAAATGTTTTATGGCATCTTTTACTCAGCACTCTGCACTTCACGACTAGTTGCATGATCGTATTGATGTGTGTGGATCATCCGGAAATCTTGATAAGCACTTGTGGAGGCTTTTACCCCTAGTCAGTTTCGAGCCATTCTTTCATTTGGAGAGTTTAAAGTTCATTTACTCTTATATTTTTATTGATAACGCATAATGCCTGTTGGCTAGTCTCATCATCAATTCATGTTTCAAATGCCAGAAATGCATTACTTGTGTCACGCTGCTTTTGTGTTGAGATCGATCGCAGAAACTTGGAGAACCATGTAGTACTAGGGAAAGGATTTGGGGCCATTTTTGTTGTATTGAGCCCTCCATTCAGAAATACACTTCCCCCTTGTTTGCCATTTTGAGCCCTTTACGCATAAGCCATTTGTTGCTGAGCTTCAGAATTCAAATGATTTGAGGAATGGATTTGGTTCATAATGAGGAAGCAAATTATTAAGAGCGGCTATCGGTGAGGATAGTTGTTGGTTTTTGTTTGCAAATGATTAATGCCCTTGATGTATGGGCCTCGAGATGGGATCTGTTGGTATGAGGCATGTGGTGGTGCAAAGAGACAGAGAACATAAAGAAAATACAGGATATGGAATTATGGCTGCGGATGTGTGTGGAGTAAGAGATGCTCTCTATAAGTTCACAAACCAATTATATAGTTGCCCATTACGACAAAACCGATTCCTATTTGAAAACATGGATGGGATGAGCTTGGGTCATTATAACTGTACTATGCAAATCTTTAGTTATAGTCCGGTTAACGTAAATAAATAATCTCATTTGACAGTCATTTGGTAAACATAAAATGACAAAATCAACGACTGCCAAGTGGGTACATCAGCGCCTATGTTAGGAACTAGGGGGAATCAAATTAAGTCTAGAGCAAAGCTCCCATAACCTAGATGGCTAGATTTGATACCACTTTAATGCATCCAACTCAAAACTGATTGGCTATGAGTGAAAAGGCCCAAAAGGTTCGTACACCACTTGGGAGGTGCCATTACACAGATGTCAGACAAGCTCTAACAATTGCCATTTCCATTTTTAGCTGACAAGGTTCTCACCATCTACCTACTACATCTAACTTCAATCGGAAAACGTTGCATATGCAAACCAACTACATTCTTTTGTTAAACTTAATTGGCAAAGCTTTTAAACCTAATTGACAAAGCTCTTCCTATGTGCAATCCACACAAGATCGTGCACCTTAAAAGTTTTTTATAGAACGCAGTTAATAGTCAGTGTAGTTTAAATCTCATAGCAAGAGGAAGAAACCTTGCCTGCAATCCTCTACTTCCAAGTTGTTTAACAGCAACATCAATCCTTTTGTATGAAGCCTTGGAATCTCGTATCACACCCCTATATACACAACCAAACCCACCTTCTCCAATCATAAGAGAGCGGCTAAAATTTCTTGTCGCCGTCTTCAGTTCGTCCAATGTGAAATCTCTGAGGCTGCTTTGTATTTGGGACATACTTGCTAATGGGATCCTCGTAGATGATTCAGCGCTTACATAAGAGAGATTCTCGGAGTTCAATTCAGATCCAGATTTTCTCACATCTCGATCAGTTGATGGAAAAGGGAAGGAGATATTCTCGGAATTCAATTCAGATCCAGATTTTCTCACATCTCGATCAGTTGATACAAAAGGAGAGGAGCGAACTGAGATCGACTTAGTAGTACCCCTTGGTACATCAGTTTCATGCAAGCATGAGAAACACCTCATAGCCCCCCAAAACGCCAATCACTACACTGCATAGTCAGCGCCATAAAACTATGTAAGTAAGACATATATACACTAGGTTGACAAGACCCTCTACTGAGCACTAAACTGACAGCACAAGCAAGAAGCTTAATTACATAGACACAAAGAAAGACCAACAATATAAAGTGAGAAACATACAAATTTAAATGAAAGGCTAAAAGGGACGATCCAAACAAAATAAGAGATGAAGTGATGAGCCTGCTTCTCCCCTGCAAAAAATGAACAAAGAAGCGAAATAGAGTAATGGTACCAAATGCCAAATAGTTTCTTGAGGCATTTTGTCGAGACTGCGTATAAGTTAGGACTACAAAATGCTTGTTGCAGTAGGTGCCATGTTCCATCCATGAGTTATAGAAAGGGCCATCGAAGAAAGAATTACCTTAGGGCATTAGAGCAGTCTCAAGTTATAAAGGGCTACCTTCCAACAAATGATAGCTAACCCATATAACATCAAAAAATGGGAATAGTTACTTGGACAGGTTGCCCATAGAGTTTAGGCCTATGATTCCAAGGTTTATAGGCATTCGCTATTACATCAAGCCTGCAAGTGTTGAATCACCATCAAGCGGGTCTACTAGGACTTGGGTCTCTCTCTTGGGTGGGACATCAAGTACATGTATCTTTAACGATTAACGAATATCTAAATGTTCCATAGATCCTAAAGAGATACCGCTTCCTCATGAAAGGTTATTCACGCAGAGGCACAAAGTTATTGAACTATAATTCCAAAATTTAATAAATCTCAAGTATCACATCCTTCGTTTAAAAGTCAAACTCACTTGAACAACCAGATTTCAAAAGTGAAATCCAAAAATCACCACAAGTCCAATGAATGAAATCTATTCATACAATAAAGGGATTTTTTTTTTGGTAAATACAATGAAGGGATATTCAGAGTCCCCTATCCTATGTTTGGCTAATACGTGTATTATATCTACTTCTCACAACAGGGTACATTCATGATATCTCAATTCCAGACATGACCAAGCTCTTATTCCAGATAGCAAGGCGAAAAAACTGCTCAATAAACACGGCTTAAAGATAGTGGAGTGAAGCAAAGTTACCCAGTTCAATACAGACCAATAAAACAGTTGAAAGAGTTGAATATTTCTAACCATAAAGTCTTAACCCATATGATCAAAAAGAAGAGGAAGAAGAAGACATTCACCTCCTATAACAAATCTCAGTAAAATGAGATAAACAATGTTGAGAGTGCTAGCCATCAGAAACCCTCTATCTTGGCGGGTTTAAAGAGAAACCCAGAATCCACATGATGGTGTTTAATTGGGCAACGAGCAATCCATGATGTATGTGAGCGACAAGTCAATGCTAGGCAGCTGTAATATAGCTCACCAAACACAATCCCCATTTGAAAAGAGACGGCAATAGAGAGAGAGAGAGATGCAAGGGATTGTAAGATATGAAAAGGAGAGGGGTTCGTGAAAGAGACTGGAAAGATTGGATATCAAGGAATGATGAGAGAGAGGCCGATAGAAGAACCTCCTGGAGTTGTATTTTTCTTTTGGAAAATTTTAAAAAAAGTCCTTGAACTTTTTTGGAGCTTCACAAAGAAATATATATATATAATATACCCGTCCTCGATATATCCCTTTCGAGTTTTATAAAATGTTTCGATTTGCGGAGAAAAAAAATTTACAAAAAAATACATGTGCTTTAACTAATGACAAAAAGACACCTAAACTTATTATTCCGTTAACAATAAAGCCATCGCCATCTAATTCCGTCAATTTGTAATAGATGTAGTTATCGGAAGGCGTTAACCTTCTTTTTTTAATTTTTTACTTCAAAAAAAATTTTAAACTCTTTTTTAAGTAATAAATAACTATGCAATAAATTTTTTATTACTATTTTTAAAATTACTTTGATCCCATTTTTTTTTTACTTTCAAATTTTACCTTTTCCCCCCTCTTCCTGTCTCTCTTTCTTTTTTTCAGAAATTTGACCCAACACCACTAATCAACACCACGACTAACTATCAAAGCCCCTGCCCCAATTTAAAAAATTCGAAATTACTTTTAACTTGCTTTTTTTTTTAAAACTTTTTACTTCTAAAAATTACTTTTAACTTTTTCTTTTGTAATAAAAATAAATATGCAATAAAGTTCATTTTTCTTTACTATTTTTTAAAACTTACTTTCACACCCGTGTTTTTTAACTATTTATGAAAACTACTTTAACCCCACTTCTTAAAAACTCAAAATTTATCTTTTCCACACTCTCTCTCTCCCTCTTTTTTTTTAAAATTTGACTACACACCACCAATCAATCCCAGAACCAACCGAAAGGGGAATTTTGGATTTCTCCAAAATTCAAACCCTAAATCAAGTAGAGAAGAAAGAGAAAGTTTTAGTTGTGTGTGTGTGTGTGAGAGAGAGAGAGAGAGAGAGAGAGAGAGAGAGAGAGAGAGAGAGGGAGGGAGGTATAACTTTAAAGTAAAAAACGGGGGTAAAAGTTATTTTTTTAAATAGTAAAAAATGGGGTTAAAGAAAATTTTTATAAATAGGAAGGAAAAAGGACTTTATTGCATATTTATTTAAACTAAGAAAAGAAAGTGTTAAAAGTAATTTTTGAAAAGTGGAAAAAAAAAGAAGGAAGCTTAAAAAAAGCAGGTTAAAAGTAATTTTAAATTTTTGAAATTCGGGTTAGAGCTTTAACGGTTGGTTGTGGTGTTGATTGGTGGTGTAAGGTCAAATTTTTGAAAAAAAAATATAGAGCCAGTGAGAGGGAGAAAAGGTAAAATTTAAAAGTAAAAAAAAAAGGGGTTAAAGTAATTTATAATAAATAGTAATAATGTTTTTTCTTGCATAGTTATTTATTACTTTAAAAAGAGTTAAAAGAAATTTTAAGTAAAATGTTTAAAAAAGAGGAAGGTTAGTGCCTTCTGTTAGCTCCATCAATTACAAATTAACAGAATTGGACGACGGAGGCTTTATTGTTAACGGAATGGTAAGTTCATTTGTCTTTTTGTCATTAGTAAAGTCCATGTATTTTTTTTGTAAAGTTCCTGAAAGTTTAGGGGCTTTTAAAAAAATTTTCCTTTTCTTTTCACAAACTATCATTTGTTTATATTTTGATAATTGTTCTTTGTTGTCTCACTTCGTAATAAAATTTGTACTTCGAATAAGCATGAGTACAACATTTATAGGATTCAACGAGACTTGCAAAGAATTTACAAAAACAAAAATACAAAGAGAAGAAGAGAACAATTTTAGCAAACTAACACAAAAAATAAGAACAGAAGTCTGGTGTTTATCATCTAGACACGAGTCTAAAGTTCTCTAACACATATCACAATGCAAAAGGAAAACAGTTTGGCAACATTGCAAGGGAAAAAAAGGACTTACTATAACTAAGTGTTACCAAGATTTAAATTGAGTAATATTACTATGTAATCCGATTGAGACAATAAAGCAAATAAAATATAGAATATAAACAAAGCAAAAACCCGAACTCTATTTCATGATCGAGCCAATGGATCTGATTCGGACCACCACCCACTATCATCGTTGGTTAAGTGTGTTTTGAAAGCAATTGCTGGATTTTTAATTCAATGTTGTGATTTTTTCCAATGTCTAATCTAATAGACAAATCAAATGATTTTGTCAGGCCGGCTACCTATACGTTACGTAATAGATCAGTAAATTCTTCCTCCAAAATCTTTTGACCAAAGAAAAGCATTACAATGTACAAATTCTATAGTATTATTTACTCCACTTTTCCCCAAAAAAAAATTATACTCCTATATATATGAACTAATTTTTAAATACCCGTTATCATAAGATATTGGAAACCAATATTATATCTGATTGGTTTGTTGTTGAAGTATCAATTACTAAAAGTGGAGTATTAAAATATACTCCAATATATCATGCACACACCAATATATTAACCAACAAATTAAGAGTCTGAGTTGTACAAATGTTTAGCTCGCAGTTGTTTTTTTTTCTTTCTTTCTCTTGGAAAACAACAATATTTGAATACAACCGTAGAGTACCTGATGAGGTGTTTAACGAAAAATATTACTCCAGCACATTGCAGCAATGGAAGTCGTGTGTATATTTAATTAGCTTGGTTCATTGGTAGAAAACAACAATTGGCCACCGAAGCTCTCATTTTGATTTTTGGCAGATGACATTATGCATGTAATATAGCGTTGCTTTTCTACTCAAAATATGTACTGTATTAATTAAGTTGTTCATCATTCAATGCCCATTCGCATATACATATATATATATATATATATATATATATATATATATATATATATATATTCGTGCACTATTTTCGGTGCGACGTACGCTTTTACACTGCTCAATTACAAGTATTGTGGGTAACTTATCTAATAATGCGATTAGTATGCATCACATTAAATGTAATCTCTATCTAGATTTGGCCACTATCATCATTATATCCTATATATGAAGGTGAGATAACTCAATCTTATGGAGAAGAGATATGACACAAAGGGTGTATAATACAATACAAAACTACTCTACCTTCGAATTGCATGTACAATATTGACAATTCAATCGGCTTAAATACATCTTATCTTGCACAATATTCCTTATCCCACATACGGTGATACACAATTCATTAGCTTATCACAAGGATAGTCTGTTGGGACATAATAAAGATCATAAATCCGAAAGACTTTGATGCGCATCTAACGCCACTGTCTTTAGAACGTAAGTTGCCCCCACTCGAAAGAGTTTGATGTTGGGTTCAAGCAGAATCATCCCAGAAACCTTTCAAGAAATCATCTTCCTAACAAAAATACGATGAAGTAGAAATAATAAAATCTATATCTATCATTAAAGAAAGTTCACTCCTTAATTCTCTCTCCTATATGTGAAGTATAAACTTTATTTTGCTTGAAATGAAAACTAAGTTCAATCAACTAACAAATATATACTCTATTTTGCTTCAAACTTGTCTTCTTTATTTCATTGTTTTTGTTATTGTTGTGAAATTTTCCTAATTTTTTTTTTTGCAAGAATATGTATAAATATACATGTATATACGCATGCAAGAAGACCAATTCTTTCAACAGGGGGAGTAAGTAAACAAGGGAGTAAATTCCTAGAGCAATACATGTTGACCCTATGATGCAAAGAACAACTTTCACTGTTGTTTTTTTCCGTCCATGTGCATTGAACGGGCAAAACATTAGTTTTAAGTATATATAAAAATGTTGGGATGAAGGAGTTTATATGAAGACATAAGTGCCTTTTAGGAAAGAAGACATCTTCTCCTAAAAAAAAACCACATGACTTGAAGGTACTCACAGCCTTTCGTGAGAGGCGGCACCACTTTTACGTTTGTATAGGTGAAAATTCCCATCATTCCCCCATTTTAAACTCATTAATAAGAATTTAATTCAAGCCTCTCATTCAGAATGGATAAGAATGAATCTCTTCGATAATTTGAGCAGAGCCTAAAAATTGAATCAGTGTTAGAGCATCTCCAGCAATTGCTAGCATTTTGGCTAGACCAAATGCAATTTTCTACTTTAGCTGGCCATTTAATCTATGAGGTACCCAATAGCCTAGACATTTAAGCTATTCAAATCACAATAATATTCGTTTATTAGTAATAAAGTGCAAAAGTTACTTCACTGCTTTAGTGCTATGGAAGAAGAAAAGCTAGTTTTTTCAATTGCACTTCCAAATACTACTTTTTCCTTCCTACAATCATATTGCACATTTGCACTTCCAACAGGCAACAGCTATTTTTTCTTCCAACAATCCTATTTTTTAATCACCAAATACAACTACTATTTGCTAACCTCTATTTGGGTCAAATATGGTTTGAGAATTCGTAGGTGTAGGGAGGTAATCCCAAACAGGTACAAAGAGTGGCCGAACACGTGGTACGTGGGGCCGAGAATCAATATAGTTAGAGTATCCGCCGTGCGATGACGGTGAAGCAGCGATAAGTGGGGCGAGGTCCAGTCCAAGATACGGCGAGTATGGTTCAAAGAGCAAGGGTATTTGTTGGACTAGTCTCGTGATAAGGGGTCCAGTGATATGAGATATCATTGGTCCAGATACGTCTGCCGAAGGCGAACAGCAGCTACCTGGAGAAGGTGCCAGGAGGCGCTTCAGAGTGGTCCAGAAATGGAAATATCCAGAAAGGCGAGACCTGAGGTGATTCCCAACGAGAATGGGATGAGCAGCTTTAGGAAGAGTGCCTAAATGGTCTAAAAGGAAATCTGCAGTTATGGGAATGAGAATCCCCGATATTCTAGGTTCCCTTTACGAGAAAGGAAACTTAGACAAGATGGCTTGGATAGCAAGTAGACATGGGTCTATAAATATGAGGTAAACATAGAGGTAAAGACACGCAATTCTTGGTTATTTGATTACCTACTGATAATTAGTTTACTAGTACGAGATACTAACTTTGGCATCGAGGGCCTTCGCCACGAGAAGGCAAGGTGCGCTCACCCATTGTTTGTTTTACAGGCTCAACTCCGGCGGTGTGTTAGGGTCGGTGTAAGAACGAGAAGTAGCCGTTACGATCAAGGTGCTGTTTGGAGCCCATTTGTGTTTCTGCACTTACAATTGGCGCCGTCCGTGGGAAACGAAGTCCCTTTGAAACAGCGACCATGGTGGAGGAAGATCCAAAGACCCCGGTTGACCCGAATAATCTGCTGGGAGGGTGACAAGTCCTCGCCGGATCCTCCAAGAAACCCGATGGCGGGGGCGAACCGGGAGGACCAGTAAGACCGCCTGGCGGCCCATGGCGACTCGAGAAACAAAGACTGACTGACGGCAGGATCCACGAGAAGGAGTAAGTCCCGCCGTGAGGGAGTCGGTGGCACGTTCGAAAAGCTGCATAGCCGGGAAGATATCCTGGACAAAAAGAGAGATAGAGATGAAGAGTACGCCGCTGATTAAAAGCGAGTATGAGATTCAACGATTGTGTACATACGAGAACATCCGAGAGATTACGGGCTTTCCTGAAGAAGTCGAAAAGAAAGGTTGGATATGGTGGAGTGAGAGAGCTTCTTCACGAAAAAGAAAGAGCGGAGCCTCATCCGAAACAACTCGAGGCTACTCACGAAAAAGGAGGGAGGCGGGTGAGCCCCTCCCAGGAAGGAGGGCGAGAAGCACTGCAGGATGGTGCACGAGACCCGATTTAATCGGGAAAGGAATAATGCAGTGGTCAAAGGTATCGGAGGAAGGGACCATGTCTGCACGAAGCAGCACGTAGAGCCCTTAGCAACATAGCAACTTCTCCTTTTGCAAAGAGATCGCAGGAGGCAAGGTTGCCGAGCAGGGTTAAACACGGGACGTTTATCCTGTACGAAACCAATGCAAACCCGGTGGCGCACATACAGCATTACCAGCAGGCAATGTTTATGCACGACGGTGATGACGCAATCATATGTAAGATGTTCCCATCTAGTTTGGGAAAAGTGGCCCTATCATGGTTCCATAAGTTGGGGCCGAACACCATACGAGGGTGGAGACAGTTGGTCGAGGAGTTCACTGCTCGGTTCCTGACGAGCAGGAAACCACCCAAAACTTTTGAGAGTCTCTCGGCTATGAAGCAAGGAGAGAATGAGCCAATCAAGGATTACGCCAAGAAGTATTGGGAGACTTTCAACGAGATTGAAAGTTGCGATGAAGAGTACGCAATAACGCGTTCAAAAGCGGGCTACCTGCTCGGGAGAGGCTGAAAGTCCTCAAACATGAGTCCAAAGGTGAGCACGTTGGCAAAGCCGATGGAAGCGGATTGAAGCAAAGACCGCCAGAACGAGGGATGACATACTACGAGAAGGCGGCAAGCTAAGTGCCGAGCAAGTCAAGGGACCCACAAAGAAGGATAAACCCGAACCCAAGACTTACAAAGAAAGAAAGGAGCACGACTAAGAGAGAGTCGTATCGAGAAAAGCACGTCCCTGTCGTTCTTTCTGGTGACAGCGGTTTGGAAAGAACCGATTTATCCGAATTCTTTATCGAATAAAGAACCGCCCATACTTTAAATGGCCTCCACGACTGGAGGGTGACAAAGATGCAGGAAGGGCTACGAGTCAGCACCGCATTACAAAGGCTTGGGGCACATGATGAGGATTGCGAGATGTTTAAGCAACATCTTGAGACCTGGTCTCTCGTGGGTACTTGAAAGAGTTTATCCAAGAGGAGCACAGGGCGCCGAGAAAGCGATGGAACTGGATTACTAGCAAAATCCAAGGGGCGTAATCCATATGATACATGGGTTGGCCACACCTATACGAAACGAGGTGAGATTACTCCAGGCGGGTGAAACACGACCAAGACGTGATGCGGTTGGGAAGGAAACGGGGGCGTGAAGCGGAAGGGTGCAAACGAAGAGCATAGTCTTCCGCGGATTTACGAGGATCTGAGGAGGAGTCCAAAGCCGCGACAACGACGCTCTTGTCATAACCCTCCTACGAATTGGGGAGTATGACAGAGAGAGGATCCTGTGGATTCAGGAAGTTGCACCGAGGTGCTCTACTACGATGCATTCGGTGGGATTGACACAAAGCGGACTTGATGCAGTACCAAGGTAACCGTTGGTCGGGTTTAGTCGAGCGCTTTTGGCCATTAGGTAAGGTAACCCTTCCTGTTCGGGCAGAGGAACAGTGGTGCTCAAAACCGATTTTTGGTGGTGGATGTGCCGCCTTCCTATAACGCGATTATAGGAAGGACCTGGCTGCATAAGATGAGGGCGGTTTCCACTTACCATCAGATGGTGAAGTTTTCAGGATCCAATGGGATCGAAGGAATAAAGGGGAACCAGAAGATAGCCCAGTCTCTATAATCAAGAAGGCGCCCAAGGCACAACTAGTGCAAACCGTCGAGGTTGACAACCAGCCGACCATCGAGGAGCGAATCCAGCCGAGAAGGTGGTGGAAGGATTGAAGAAAATCCAGGTCAACGAGAATGATCCTGAAAGGTATTTCACGATCGGGAAAACACGTGTTAAGAAGAGGAGGAGTTGGTGAAGTTCCTCGAGAACACGTTGATGTGTTTGCTTGGGTACCAGAGGAGATGCCTGGGTGGATGCAAGCGTGATTTGCCACCACCTGAATGTAGACCCACACAAACCGGTGATGCAAAAGAAGAGAAGATCTGCCGTACAACACGTGGACGCTGTCATCGAAGAAGTAGACCGCTTGCTCGAGGCAAAGGCTATCCGAGAAGTGTATTACCGGAGTGGTTGTCTAACACGGTAGTGGTGAAAAAGAAGAATGGGAAGTGGCGAGTTTGCGTCGACTTCACGGATCTAAACGAGGCCATCGAAAGGCGATTTTCCCACGCCAGATAGATCAGTGGTGGATGCAACGGGGTATGGCGATGAGTTTTCTCGACGCCTATCGATGATATCACCAGATAGCTATGTACGGTCCCGATCGGAGAAGACGCCCTTTATCACACCACGAGGGGCATCTTTATGCAGTGTCATGCCGCTTTGTCCGAGGAACGCCGGAGCAACTTATCGAGAGATTAGCAACGACATTATGCTACGGACCGCTGCAGCAAGACCATGGAGGTATACATAGGCGACATGGTGGTTAAAAGCAAGGAGAGACGGGACCACATAGCTGATCTGAAAGAAGCTTTTGAGATACGAGAGTATGTTCGGCTCAACGCCTCAAAATGTGCCTTCGAGTAAGTTCAGGAAGTTCGGGCCACTGGTGACCATTAGAGGATGAGGCGAATCCTCGATCAAATCACGCGCTTTCGCGAAGTTCTGCGAGTCCAAGGACCACGAAGGAGGTCTAGCGGTTGAGGATGGCGGCTCTGCGGGTTCATCACTGCTCGAGTGACAAATGCGTGCCTTTCTTTCGGTTGTTAAAAAAGAGAAGGTTACGAATGGGGAGCAGAATGTGAGCAAGCATTCCAAGACTTGAAGAAGTACTCGGCTGCAGCCCCACTTCTGTCCACCCCTGAACCAAGTGAGATCTTAACCTTGTATTTAGCGGTCTCTGAACACGGTGTTAGCGCAGTCTTACTGAGAGGCAAGGGATCCGAACAAATCCATGTCTACTATGTGAGCAAGACGCTACTGGACGCAGAGACGAGATATCTACCAATTGAAAAGTTGGTCCTGGCACTAAGGACAGCGGCTAGGAAACTGCCCCATTATTTCCAAAGTCACAAAATTGTGGTTTACACAAAGTTCCCATTGAAATCGTTGCAAGGCTGATTTCTCGGGATATCGACACAGTCGATTAGGCCCGAGCCAGTATGATATTGACTATCAGCCGCGCCTCGGCAGTTAAAGGGCAAGTTTTGGCGGATTCGTGGCGAGTTTTCTCCCATTCGCTCCACCCCACCGCTTCCTACGAAAGGAAGCGATTGGTTGAGCAATCACCGAGAAGAAAAGGCATCCGCCGAGCGGGACCCATTTGGAATGGAAGCTTTTGTTGATGGGTCCGCATGCAATACCGGATCTGAAAGAATTGGGGTGGTACTCTTCCCTCCTGAAGGAGTTATGATCGAGTTGTCGTTACGCCTAGGGTTTCGCACACAAACAACGTGGCGAATGAGGCACTCAGCCGGTTACTGAGCGCAAAAGCTTGAAGGTAAAAAAAGAATTGCAGTATTCTGTGATTCACATGACTCGTGGTGAATCAGCTGTCGAAATCTGAGCCGGAATGAGAAGATGGCGGCCTACGTGGAGGCAGCCATGGATTTGCTTGATACCTTCGAAGGTACACATCGGTGCGAGATAAGCTCCGGAGCAACGACTCACGCTGTTGCGGTTGGGCGCCGCCGTACAGAATTCCAAGAGGAAGGTGGCGGTGGACTATCTTGCTGGAGCCGAGTGTTGGGAGAAGTGTGGAATTGGTCTTGGGCGTGAACCAGGACCAAGTTGGATGGATCCAATAGTGGAGTTCCTACGAGATGGGATACTCCCCACTGCAGACAAAAAAGAGGCTCACAAAATAAAGACAAAATCTGCAAGATTTTGGCTATCACCGGAGGGGAAGTTGTACAGGAAGTCCTTCACTGGACCGTACCTGCTTTATGTGCATCCCGAGATGGTGCGTAAATTTCTCCACGAGATACATGAGGAAACGTGTGGGTCATGCAGGTGGGAGATCCATCGCTCATCGTGCAATCACACAGGGTTAGGTGGCCACATGCAAGAAGATGTGTATGTGAAAATCTGCGAAGTGTCAGTTCTCACCAATGATCCGAACACCACCAAGATTCGGTGTCTTTGACCACAAGCCCTTGGCCGTTTGCGCAAGGGGGAATGGACATCGTGGGTCCACTCCCCAAGGCCCTAGGGAACAGAAGTTCCCGTTGGTAGCATGACTACTTTACCAAGTGGATTGAAGCAGAACCACTGGCAAAAATCACAGAACCCATGATAGAAAAGTTCGTGTGGAAGAACATCATCACTCGATTTGGAGTTCCTTATTCCCTGATCACGGATAATGGGTCACAGTTCCAGAAAAAGTTCAAGGCTTTTTGTGCCCAATATGGAATAAGGAACTACTATTCCACGCCAGCCTACCCTCAGAGCAATGGGCAGGCAGAGGCGTCCAACAAAACCATACTTGACGGGATCAAGAGACGGTTGGACAAAGCAAAAGGCAAGTGGCTTGACGAATTGCCCACCGGTCCCGTGGGCACACCGAACAACTCTGGGAGGTCTAGGAGAGACCCTATTCACGCGTATGGAACAGAGGCTGTGATTCCACTTGAGGTTGGTTTGCCGACCAACAGGACCACATTAATTGGAAAGTGGGGCAATGGCGAGCCACGGAAATCGAAATGGACCTCGTCGAGAGGAGAGAACGAGCTCACGGTACACTTGGCCGTACAAGAAGCACCGGTGATGAAAGCTACAATAAGCGTGTCCACCCACGAGAATTGGTGTTGGAGACCTTGTGTTAAGAAAGGTGCTTGGCAACACCAAAGTGGCCAACTTGAGGGCAAGTTGAGGCTAATTGGGAGGGCCCATGTCGAGTCACGGAGGTTGTGGGCATAGGGGCATATCGACTGGCAGACCTGGACGGGAACCCTGCCAAGGCCCTGGAATGTTCATAACTTCAGGAAGTTCTACGTGTAAAGAACTTCGCCGCTTTTATTCTGTTTTAGATGCACATCGTGATTGTGTGGGAATTACGAATAAAATTCTTTTATTTTTATTGTTGCAGGGAAATGCATAACGCCTTGAGTTTTTTGAATTATGAATAAAATTCTCAGATTTTGGTAACACAAATTCTATTTTTACGAGTTTTTCTTTTGTTATGCCTAAAATACCGAAGTCAAGCTATGACCTTAGTCCTCATGCCCGTATTGGGGAGCAGGAGGTATAGGGTAGCTAAAATGGAATTTGAATATTTCAACTTGAGCCAAGTCTGAATATACTTGTTTATTTGCTCAGGTACGAATACACACCCGGAGTTTTATATACTTAATCATTTGCTCGAGTACGAATATACCCAAAATATGTGCCAAGTCTGAATACACTTGCTCGGCACGAATACACCCAGAATTTTGCCAAGTACTAATACACTTGACTGTTTGTATATACCCAGAATATGTGCCAAGTACGAATATACTTATTTGCTTTCGGGGTCTGAATACACGAACGTATACAAGATCGCGCACACCTGCTCTTGTACGAATATACTTTATTGGCCACCTAAATGCATTAATATCACGGGAAAGTTCACATCAAGCATGGGTCGCATCAGAAAACATGTAGTAATGTCTAAAGTTAGAAGAAATTTGATGGTTGCTCAGGCATGAATAGACCTCGAGCACCTTCAACATCACATGAAGATGGTCAGAAACCTGCCCAGGGTAAATGTGAACACAACTGGACCGTCAACCGGCACGATGAGACCTGGGGAGCATACGAGAGTATGCTTAGAATCTAAGACACTCAGCATGCCAAATGCTGGCCAAGAGATGGCCACCAGTATAGATACAGCGGCCCACGAAGGGCCAGCAAAACTAAAGTTTAGGCCACGAAGGGCCAGTCAAACTAAAGTGCGAAGGGCCAAAACCAGCAGAGTTAAAATGCATGAAAATGTATCAGTGCCACGCAGTGAAACCAATAGGCACGAGGCCAGTCAAAAAACTGTTCAGAAGAAGTTCCAATTGTTGTTAAAAGCGAAGAGTCCAACTTACTTCTTCGCTTGTCCGGATCTTGATGGCGGCAGGCCTGAAGGCTTGTGGAGGTCCGGAGTAGCTGCAGAGTTGGAAGCGATTGAAGAGTTTGAGATTGTTGCATCGTCCGCTACGTGCCAGTTGAACGGACCGCCACCGCCTTCCTTCTCGGCGGTGTTGGTCGCTTCTCGACTTGGTCGACCCGGCACTTTCTTTATTCGGGGGCGTTGTTAAGCTCCCCCGTCTGACATCCTCCTCCTCCACAACCTCTTCCAGCTCCTCGGTGGCCGCATAGGTGCATCTCAATCCACAGGGTAGAAGACTCTGGAGCACCAGATTTTCGGAGGCAAGCCAGTTCAAAGACCTGGTCTTGGATCCCAGGCATTTGGTCCGCGTAGCTCTCGATAGCCACACGAATCCCTTCATTGTAGCCTCGCTGAGAGGCCTTGGCTTCGTTTTTACTGCCTCAGCTCCGTAGTCGATTGAGGCTGTCCTCGCACCTTCCGGCCTTGCCTCAACTCGTCCGAACGCCGCGGGCTTGATTTCTCTCTCCAAATTTAACTGATGGTGTTCTCGTTTGGCGTTTTCACTTGCTACCGCACGCGTTGAGGCTCGGCCAAGTTTACGTGCCATGGCCACCATCTTCTGATTGCCTGGATATTTTTTGAACACGAAGAAACATCAGGCGGATAACTGTGAATAACGATCCCAAAAACATCGCCGAGACAAGGATGAACGTGAGGGATTACCTTATCGTGGCTCATGAATGAGCCAGGAGATTGTCCCGGGGAGCCGGGCGATCACTTTGCATGTCCTCAGGAAGCATGAATGCCCGACAAGGTAGGCTGTACTCGTGAGTCCACTGTACCGACCGTGGATCGCCGGGCCGCCATGGGTGAATTGTGGAGCCCAGAGGGTGTTGGAGATGTTGCATGATGAGGAGGCTGGGCTGCCCAACAGAGGAGGCTTCCAACCGTGGACGCTTGTCCCTGTGGCTGGCTCTTCTCGGGAGAGAAGCCTGGAGGGGCGCCAGGTTGAGCTGGGCCACGGCGACCATGAAGGCGCCGGCTCGAGCGTCGCCACGAGATGTGCCGCGGCCGGCCCCACGCCACAGGATATCGAGGAGAGGCCGAGGTCGATCGGCTGTCTGCATCTCGTGAGTGAGGAGACGGAGAGTAACAGCGAGGATGTGGAGGTTTCTTCCGAGTTGGATTGGCTGGTGCAGGGAGGAGTCCAGAACGCCTTCTTCGTGTTCTTTCTGTTGAGTACCGGAGGATCGAGGGATGATGGGATTATCGGTACTCGGATTCCGGTCGATGAATCGCGACGATGCACCGAGCTCGAAGAATCTGCTCTTGCTCTGGTCGATGATAAGCACGCGTGCCTTGCCTCGTTGAAAGTTGCACGGTGCTGATACTCGCGAACGCGTGGACCTGGGGGTAATGATGGCGTGCCCTTGGTTGACTCGATGCTGCAAATACAAGAAAAATTGGCGGTCAGGGAAAGCAAAAAGAAGACGGTGCAAAGCGAAATTTTGCTCGGCAATAAAGTTCTACGAGAAAGGGACTAGGGGTGCCAAATCTGTGCGGCGCGTGAAAGCGATGACCCTACCATCTTCATCCCTGGGCTCGAAATTCCACGTGACGGATGAGGAAGTCATCATCGCCTCCTCGAGTCAGCAAGTTTAGCACGAGCCTTTTCTAGAATTCCTACTCTTGAGGTAGGTAGGTCAGGGCATCCTTGGTTCTGGAAATACTATACAAGTGGTGTATGTCGTGCAAACCTAAGGATGTGCCTAGCATTTGATTCAGGCGTTGATGCCCATAACGACCTTAAAGAAGTTGGCTGAAACTTGCATGGGGATAGTCTATAGTAGGCTAAAACCTGGCGGAGCGATGGTGCCAGGGAAACCCGCCGCCTTCAACCACGGCGACGACAGGAATGTGAAAAGTATCGTTATCGAAACTCTCGCAAATGGCGTTTTCAGAGGCTAATGTGGTGGCCACGTTGCGGGAATCTCGTAACGAGATCTGAACTCAGCCATCCGCTGAGGGGTGTCGCAATGACTACGAAATCTACCCATACTGAGAATTATGGGTATAGGTTTCCTAAAAAGAGAAATGGGTACAAGAAACCCTAAGGGGACTGTGATAGTTCTAAATTGACGATGAAGGCTGAGCAGAAAGGGGAATAAGAACTTACGAACGGGAAGAACCCTAGAATCGGAATGAAACCCTGAGATGCGAACGTTCAATGGCAGGAGCACTTGGGCGTGTTCTCTGCAGAGGGAAGATGGAAAGAGAAAAGTGGGGTTTGAAATAGGGATGAAAACCCAAGTATACCCTGCAAAAGGGGTGGCGTGAGAAACGCCACCCCAGCACGCCCAGGCGCTCCGTTACGAAATGTGCTCACATTTAATACTGGCAACACGAGCATGCCGCGTGTAAAGGTGTTAGGTGGAAAAGCCTGTGACCAAACGACGAGGCGTTTGGGTTGGGCTAAATGATGAGTTTGCACCAAGTACGAGAAACATAGGTGCGGGAGCAAAGGACGAGACCTTGCTCGGTGTTCATAGCTTTGCTCGTCATATTAAGAAAATAACGAGTAAAGCTAGGAGCCATTGTAGGAGGTAATCCCAAACAGGTACAAAGAGTGGCACGTGGTACGTGGGGCCGAGAATCAATATAGTTAGAGTATCTCGTAGTGCAAGACGGTGAACGCGATGAAATTTGGGGCACGAAGGTCCCAGTCCAAGATACCCGAAAGGGGGTATGGTTCAAAAGAGCAAGGGTATTTGTTGGACCAGTCTCGTGATAAGGGGTCCAGTGATATGAGATATCATTGGTCCAGAGGTCTGTTCGGCAACGAGAAGGCCGAACAGTAGCTGCAATCTGGAGAAGGTGCCAGGAGGCGCTCCAGAGTGGTCCAGAAATGGAAATATCCAGTAAGGAAACGAGATCTGAGGTGATTCCCAACGAGAATGGGATGAACGGCCAGCTTTGGGAAGAGTGCCTAAATGGTCTAAAAGGAAATACGCAGTTATGGGAATGAGAATCCCTGATATTCTAGGTTCCCTTTACGAGAAAGGAAACTTGGGGCAGCAAGATGGCTTGGATAGCAAGTAGACATGGGTCTATAAATATGAGGTAAACCTAGAGGTAAAGGTACGCAATTCCTGGTTATTTGATTACTTCCTACTGAGAATTACGGTTTTCCCTAGTACGAGATACTAACTTTGGCATCGGAGGGCCTTCGCCACGAGAAGGCAAAGGTGCGCTCACCCATTGTTTGTTTTACAGGCTCAACTCCGGCGGTGTGGCAGGGGTCCGACACCAAATACAACTACTATTTGCTAACCTCTATTTGGGTCAAATATGGTTTGAGAATTCGTAGGCTTTGATGCCTCCAAGTAATAGGTAAGATATATCCCTGATGATAGCAAAAACTGTTTCAGCAGAAATATCTGAAAAATGCTTATTCCTGAAAAAAAATTATCGTCTAGATGTCAGAGAATTGAGACGCAAGATAGTTGTTACGAAAGATAAACAACATAATCTAAGCCAAGAAGTGGATCGGACATTACATGGAGGGAAAAAATGGATGGCCACATTCCTTTTGGCTGAGGTTTCATGCCAAACTTACAAACAAACAACATAATCTGGGCTCCTACAATGATGCCATTTCTTTCCAAACGAAGACAGAGAAGAAAAAAATTGCATGTTTGCACACTGGCATTGCACGGGTGGTAATATTATCACACGGAACCCCTGGAACAAATTTCTTACCTAAATTGCAGATTTTGCTGCAGAAGCATGACTAATATGCAATCAAGAAAACAAACTTGGTTGGTACCTGTTAGAATAGAGTTGGACTAAGTCCCACATTGGTTGCTTATGTTATGTAACTAGTCACCACGTAATATAAATAAAGCTTACGTGTGTTAGGGTTAGTTAACACTCTACACACTTTTCCTATCCTTCCAAACATCATGGTATCAAAGCATGATCCTAACCTTAGCCTACCACCATAACTTTCGTCCACCAGTCGTCGGCGTCCACCACTCATCGCTATCCACCATCCATCATCAACCATCACAGTCGAACCCTATTCCTGTTGCCGTCATCATCAACCTTCATTCTCCAAAGTCAAAACCCTAGCCCCCTACTGCCGACATCAGATTTTCCAAACCCAAACCTCCAAACGCCAGCCCAGTCCCTCTCAGACATCTCCACTCATCGTCGGCACCGACCACTCGCCCACCTTCGGCCCCCCTCATCCAAGTCATACTGACCTCCGGTGACCGTAGATCTGCTGGATCTTCTCCAAAAACCTGTAACGCCCCGACTTTTCGGGTGTAAAATAAAATAATTTCTCAAGAAAATTTGCTAAATAAATATGATTTTCCAAAATAAAACTTTTGCTAATACAATCTCAAGATAGTTTTACGGAATCAAAATACATTAACTTCAGAGCTGACTCTAATCTTGATACGAATCCTAAGCATCCTCGATCTTCATTACTGATGTTCTTTTCGTGTCGAACTGCATCATCGTTGAATCTCCTCCATTGAATCCTGCGCCCTCTAGCAAATTGATCGCCGAAGCAATCGATTTGCCAGGATACAGACGTATCCGTGAGTGATAAATCACCCAGTAAAATAATCCAACCCAACCACCCCTCTTACTTTACAGCTAGCAGGCAAACAGAATATATAGTGCGAAAAAGTAAAACAGAGATAATTCACATAACTTGATTCATTGCTATCCATTAACTTAATATGAAATCTAAGATCTCTCCACGAGATCTTTCCTCCCCAACCACTAACCATGTCCCGTCCCATGAGATCACTTCCTTTTGCTGTCGCAGATACACCTAAGTTATGTACCGAGTGTGCATCCCAATAACTACAACAAAGGGTAAGCTTATCATGCCATTATATCGCTAGGGTTCGCCTATCTTATAAACCACATCACAACCATTTCACAATCATCACTGGACACGCGCCAGTCTATCAATTCATCACTGGACTCTACTTTATCAATTCATCACTGGACTCTCGCCAGTTTCAATTCTCATCACAATCTCATCATTTCTCATATCACGCCTGCAGGCAACCTCTAAACAGAAAGAAACTTTACAATTTATCCATTTCTTAGCATCGTCTAAGTGATTTCTATATCGTATACCACCCCATGTCTCTAGGGTCCAATCTAACATTCAAATTAAGTATTAACACAATATCATACCCCATAATAATTAAAAACGAATAGTAGACGGATCAAAACAGATATTCGGCAATGCAATCACATAACTTTTTATGACTGGGTCGTTGCCCTTAATCTCATATGATCACAAAGTCATTAAGAATGAAAGAATTAATTAATTAAGATTTAAAAAATAATTTTCTAGACTTTCGTTAATTAATTATAAGTAAATAAGTTAATTAAACACTAATTAAATACATTAATTAGGTAAAAAAATTTAGAATAATTATCGTAACTTTAATAAAGGTCCTAACAGTCCTCTATAATAAGTTCGCGTGCTAAAAGTTGGGTTTGAATGCTCACAGAATTATTTTAAATAAAAAGATTTAGTTAATAGGTAAAAGAAGAATAAATAGATAATAAATAATTAAATAATTAAATATATATTTATTCTAACAAAGTATCATCTTAGGACTATAAGAAGTCTAAATAAAATTATTCGGAATTTTTAACATCTTAAATAATATTTTAAAGTATTTCTATTTAGAAACAATGCGTAATTAATAATAAATAGTTAATGAAATAATTAAATTATTATTTTAATAACATATCATCTTTGGGATGTCAGAAGTCTAAAAAAAATAGTTTAGATGTTAAAATCATTAATTATAAGGTCGCAACTATTTTTTGTTTGTATCTATAATTAAAAATAAAATAAATAGCTAATAACATAAAAAAAAATATGAAGTCAGCAAGTTATGATCTCTAATATGTTAGGAATCTAGAAAAAATAGTTTGGGAATTTATAGAGTAGTTTATAAGGTCGCAATGATTTTTAGTTTACAAACTTTTACATGATTACGAATAAAAATTTAATAAGTAGATAATTAATAAAAAAAATATGAAATTAACAAGGTATGATCTTTGAAGTGTTAGAAGTCTAGGAAAAATAAATCGGGAGTCGAAAACGAGGTTCGGGATGTTGAAACGAAGCTTCGAACCATATCAAGTCAAACCGCAAGGTTTGACTGGAGTTTGACCTTGCTGCCGCAAGGTCTGTTGACTGGTGCATGCGGCTGGACAACCCCGAAGGTTGCGGCCGCAACCTCACGGCCAGCCTTCGTTTTTTTGTTGTTTTGGTTCGGTTTTCGATGCATGGGGCTATTGGGTTATGTCAATAAACTTTAAATATACTTAGAGGAGGCTTCGGATCGAATTATAATACCTCGAATCGGATTAAATTTGTTTTCGATCGAACTTGAACGTTTGGAGAAGACAACTTCGGTTTCGTCGATCGGGGGACCTTGGGCTCGAATTGGATGATCTTTGGAGATGCTTGGGGTCGAGGGAAGTGATTGGAACGATCAATTTGGGTTTCGATTGATTCTAGGTACGAAACCCACTTTTCTCTCTCTCACTTTCTCTCTCTAAAGCTCCATGGATTGGAGTTCGATTTTCTTCGAATTCTCTCTCTCTTCTGGACTTGTAGGGTGTAAGAAATTTCGTAGGGAACCCTAGGATCGACGTAATGAAGTATTTATAGAGAATTGAGAAGGGTTTCGATTAAAAACGGGTTTAAAGGAGTTGTATCCTTCTAGGACTCGAATTGAGACGCGATACGAACGAAGATACAATCACGGAGGAAGCATAAACGAATTAGGTGGGTGAGGGACGAGAGAAGTGTGCATGCATGCAATTACTTGTATGTAAAGTAAGAAAGAAAGAAAATAAAATTAATTAGGATAAGATAGATAATTTAAGGAAAAGAATTTAATTGACACTAATTATACTTTTTAATGATATTTTTTTTAAAGATAATAATTTACGGAAATAAAATTTGTAAATCTTTTTTTTTTTTTAAATTTGTTCGAAAATTCCGGGTCGTTACAAAACCATTGGGTCTTCTCCTGGTTTTCTCGAAGTCCATTGGGTCTTCTCTTGTCTGATTTATCTGCATGGTCTTGAGGTAGATCAGTGGATTTCCAGTCCGTATATCTTCTGTTCACACTCTAGTTATTGTATTGCAAGCCTTATGAGTCTCTGTTTGGTGGTTTTTTGGTTTTGTGGCTTTATCGACACCTATTTATGTTGCTATTTGTTTGAGATTGGATATTTCGGTTGGTTGCTTGGTTGTTGGTCGTAGGTGGTTTATGTTATCTTAGTCTTGGTTGTTGAGTTTTGCTCCTGTAGTTGATTTTGTTGGTTCTTAGTATTGATTCGGTGCAATGGATGAGTCAGAGTCTAGATCTAGTTCTGCTTCTAGCTCTTCTATTGTTGCAAGTTTGTTTGGTTCTTCTCGGTTTCGTGAGAGGTTGTCTATTACCTCCACCCCTTTGAATGGTAATAATTATGTTGTTTGGGCCAGGGCAGTCGAGGTTTATTATTTGGGTCAGAAACTTTGCAACGACTACTACCACGTATGAGGCATGGGTATCTGAGGATGCTAATATTCGATCTGATTTATGGAATAATATGGAAGAACATATTGCTAGCACACTAGTTTTCTTACCTGCGGCCAAACAAGTATGGACACAGGCTCAAGAGATGTATTTTGGTGTTAACAATCTTCGTCGCACATATGATTTTCATCAGTCCTTCTTTTCTATCTCACAAGATGACTTATCTTTGGAGTCTTATTATGCTAAGTTCTGTGGTATTTGTGAGGAGCTTAATATATGTGAGCTGATTTCCTCTAATGTTCAGGTCATGCGGCGCCAACGTGAAAATATGCAGGTTGCTCGATTTAGATCTGGTGCATCATCCACATATGGTCTTGTTTGTAATCATCTATTGGGGTCTCGCGATCTACCTTCTCTCAACGAGGTATTTAGTCGCCTTTGCCAGTCTTCTATATATGTGTCTGCGCCACCTCCTGATCGTTCAGCATTGGCTTCCATTGTTTCTGGTGTTTCTAGTACTTCATCTAGCCATGGTCTTGGTCGCGGCCGTGATTCTAGGTTTAGCGGTCATGGTCGTGACTCTGGATTTAGTTGACATGGTTCTGGCCGTGGTTTTGGTGGGTGTGATTCTAGTGTGGGTACTCGTTGTTCTGGCATTGGTGGTTCTAGTCGTGGTTTTGGTGGTCACATGTCAGGGAGAAGTGGTCGTGGCCGTGATTCCCGATTGTGTACTTATTGTGGGGGGACCAATCATACCGTGGAGACTTACTATGATCTTCATGGGTTCCCTCAGGCTCACCAGGCTGCTATTTTTGAGGATGTTGAGCCGCTTCCTGACCCTACCAACCCTGTAATCACTATTTCTGTAGAAGAGTATTAGCACCTTGTATCAAATCAGACTTCATCCTTTATTGCTATGCTCGCTCAGACTGGTTCCTCCATTGCTTGTGTTGCATCTTCTCGTTCTTCCACCCCTTGGGTTATCGATTTTGGTGCTTCTGATAATATGACTAGTACATCTACTATCTTTTCTAGTCGTCGGTCTATTGGTACACCATCTCGTGTCACCTTAGCTGATGGTTCTACCTCTGAAATTACTAGTTTAGGTGTTAGTTATTTTGGTTTGGCATTTTCCGGGGTTGTTCAAAACACACCCTGATTCAATCAATTTTATATTTTCCTTTGGATTGTAGTGGGTAGGTTGATAGGGGTAGTTTCTCGCGCGATGCTCCTTCCTTTGCCTTCGCCTTTTTGACCCTGTGAAGCCATTTGATTTCGACAAAGGTAAAATCATCACGGCATTTCATACATAGCATTTTTATGGATTCTTTTTTTATTATTATTGATCATGTTTTTAAAATGCTTTAAATTAGTTAACAAAAAAAAAGGGAATTATTTTCTTGACCCCACATCATGCTTAAATTATGTAATTTCCGTTTCTCAATGTTTTGGGTTGCCTAAATACACTTTAGGAATTTTTGTTATCAAAATTTTATTTACCTACCAATTGCAGAACTACATATCAAATAAGGGCATTATTCCTTTTGAAAAAAAATAATAAATCTGCAGCAAAGGAAATACGGCCTTTTCGGAGTAATCATGAATCAACTGATATGATTTGATTTATTTTCATTCAATTTCTTCCTAAATTGGCTGTCAATCTTTTGGGTCGTATTTTTTCTTATAAAAATACATCCCTTATTCCTTTCGGCTGTGAAGCTCTACACTTTTGCAAAAATAAAACGTACAAGTTTTGAGTGTTAGGGTTTTTATTGTTTTGTATGAGTTGACAATCAAATCAACTCATACTGAGCTTTTTGTGACAATCTAATTCAACGTTCTTGCATCTTGCATTTATCCGAACGGTTTTGATTGCACTGTTCATTCCACACACATCATTCATTTTTCATCTGGTGATCCGTTGGTGCCTTGTTGCTGTTGGCCGAATTGACGAGGAGTCTATTCGGAGCTAGTTGATTCCAGAGATCGAACTTGAGGTTCGTGGCAGGCTATTGAATCAGAAAGAAGCTCGGGGAGCATCGTGAGTTGGCGAGAATAGGGAACGCTTAAGGGTAAGGCTTGAGGTAATCTGTTTCGCACGGTAACTCTCTTTCTGATTAATAGAAAATAGTAGACTAGGCCGTGGTTTTGTCTTAGGGTTATTCGGACCCTAAGGTTTTCCACGTATATCGCGTGTATTGTCTCCTGATTTATTTTCTGCTATTTTCTTATCTATTTCAGTTGTTTAATCTCTTTAAATTATCAAAGAAAATTTTATTTAAAAAGGTTATTTTTGTTTATAAATAGTCCTATTCACCCCCCCCCCCCCCCCAGGACGTTTTTAAGCTTCCGCGTAATTTTATTAGGTTCTGTTTCTGTTACTCCATCTCTTACTTTAGACTCTGTCTTCCATATTCCTAGTTTTCCATTTAATCTTATGTCTGTTAGTAAACTTACGAAATCTTTAAACTGCTCAATCACTTTTTTTTTTCTCATGGTTGTGTGTTCAGGATCTAAAGACGGGGAGGAAGATTGGTGGGGGTACTGAACGTGGCGACCTATATTACATTACTAATGACATTTGTCCTGCGTTTGTTGCTCTTCAGTCATCCATTTCTCCCTATCAACAACATTGTCGTCTGGGCCATCCCTCACTTCAGAATCTGAATCGTCTGGTGCCATCATGTAGTAATGTTAAGGACTTGCAATGTGAAGTCTGTGAGTTTAATAAACACTGTCGAGTGTCTTTTTATCCTAGGGTTGAGCGTCGTGTGTCACGTCCATTCCAGTTAGTACATTTGGATATTTGGGGTCCTATTCATGTTCCCACTTTAGCTAGTTTTCAATATTATGTTATTTTTGTCGATGATTTCTCTCGTGTTACATATCTTTATTTTATGAAAATGAGATCAAAGTTGTTCTCTGTCTTTGAGTCATTTTATGTAGAAATAAAGACTTGGTTTGATACTTGCATTCGTATTTTTCATTTCGATAATGCACGTGAATATTTTCATAATGCTCTTTCTCGCTTTTTTGATGGTCATCGGATAATTCACCAGTCTTCTTGCACTCGAACTCCACAATAAAATGGGGTCGCCGAACGCAAGATCCAACACTTATTTGAAGTAATGTGTGCCATGTTAATCCAAATGCATGTCCCTAAGTCTTACTGAAGTGATGCTGTTCTTACAGCCTGTTGCTTGATTAACCATATGGCCTCCACTGTTCTTGGTGGTTAGATACCTTACAAGATTTTATTTTCTGATCGTCCTCTCAACTCATTACCCCTTGGGTATTCGGGTACACGAGCTATGTTCATGCACTAGATCTTGACTGGGACAAACTTGATCCCCGCTCGATCTAGTGTATCTTTCTCGATTATTCGCGCACTCAGAAAAAGTATAAGTGTTACTCACCCTTTCTTTGTCGTCACTTTGTGTGTGCTGATGTCACCTTTAATGAGTCATTGCCTTTCTTTTCGAGGACCCCTGAGTCTGAGTATGTTATTCCTATATATGTTCCTCCTATTCCTGTGCCACCCTTGCAGGTATATGTTCGTCAACGGAAAAGATTAACAGCCCCATCAGTGCATGCTGTCACGCCTCCTCCGTCCCCAGATCCTACTTTACCACCACCACCACCTCCTGGTCTTCCTATTGCTCTTCGCAAAGGTATTCGATCTTGCACTACTCATCCTATTGTTCAGTTTGTTTTCTATAATCATCTATCTCCGTCACTTCGTGCTTTTACTACTTTTGTTTCATCTTTTTTTGTTCTTAACACTGTTTAGGAGGCCTTATCTATTTCTGAGTGGCAGACAGCTATGGAAGCTGAGATGTCTGCTTACTATGACAATGGCACTTGTAAGTTGGTTTCTCTTCCGCCAGGAAAGTCTACCATTGGATGTCGATGGGTATTTACAAACAAATATCATCCGGATGGCACCATCGAACAGTATAAGGCTAGTCTTGTGGCCAAAGGCTATACCCAGACGTATGGAGTTGATTATGCCGATACTTTCCCTCCGGTGGCCAAGATTAACTCTGTTTGCATTCTTATTTCTCTGGCCGCCAATCTTGGTTGGCCATTGTTTTAGTTGGATGTCAAGAATGCATTTCTACACGGTGACTTGCTTGTGGAGGTGTATATGGAGCAACCTCCTGGGTTTATTGCTCAGGGGGAGCGTTCTCAGGTGTGTCACCTTTGCAAGGCCCTCTCTGGTCTTAAGCAGTCACCTCGAGCTTGGTTTGGTAGGTTTAGTGATGTAGTGTTGCAGTTTGGTATGCGTTACTCCCATTCTGATAATTTTTTCTTCTCTATTCAGTCAGATCGGGGGAAAGTAGTGTTGATTGTGTATGTGGATGATATTACTAGGGATGATCAGAAAGGTATTGGTGAGTTAAAATAGTTTTTACAGCTTCAGTTTCACACCAAAGATTTAGGTAAGCTTTGATATTTCTTAGGTATTGAGGTAGCAATATCCAAGGACGGGATCAGTTTGCCCTAAAGAAAGTATGCACTAGATATTCTAGAGGA
Organism: Rhododendron molle; assembly: GCA_025413875.1. NCBI lineage: Eukaryota > Viridiplantae > Streptophyta > Magnoliopsida > Ericales > Ericaceae > Rhododendron > Rhododendron molle. The sequence continues at coordinate 17,819,450 of CM046390.1, forward strand.
GACTGGTTTATTAGGAGCAAAGCCTGTAGAGACCCCTTTGGATCCAAACGTCAAATTGTGTGTTGATCAGGAGGAGATATTTCCTCATCCAGACCGTTATCGTCGTTTGGTAGGCAAGCTGAATTATCTCACCAATACACGGCCTTATATCTCATTTGCTGTCAGTTTAGTAAGTCAGTTCATGTCAACCCCTCGTCTTCCACATTAGGAAGCTTGTCTTCGTATTATGAAGTATCTCAAGGCTCATTTTGGATGCGACCTCTTTTATCTTTCAAATGGTCATTTGCGTGTTGAGGCCTTTACCAATGCTGATTGGGCGGGATCACCATTTGATAGACGTTCACAACTGAGTATTGTACTTTTATTAGTGGAAATTTAGTTATCTAGAAGAGCAAGAAACAAACTGTTGTTGCTCGGTCCAGTACTGAAGCAGAATATCGTGCCATGGCTCATACTACTTGTGAGGTTGTATGGTTGAGAGCTTTGCTCAAAGAGTTGGGGTTTGACTTACAATTACCTATTCCTATGTATTGTGATAATCAAGCAGCAATACATATCGCTTCGAATCTGGTATTTCATGATAGAACCAAACATATCGAGGTAGATTGTCATATTGTTCGGGAGAAGATAAATAGTGGCATGTTGGCTACCCCTTTCGTGTCTACAGGAGCTCAGTTGGTAGACATCTTCACCAAACCTTTATTTAAATCACGTCTAGAGTTGTTATGCAACAAGCTGGGATTTTGTGATTTTTCTCCAGCTTAAGGGAGAGTGTTAGAATAGAGTTGGACTCCCACATTGGTTGCTTATGTTATGTAACTAGTCACCACGTAATATAAATAAAACTTACGTGTACGTGTTAGGGTTAGTTAACACTCTACACACTTTTTTCTATCCTTCAAAACATCAGTACCTTTAGTAATACAGGCAACCATGAATAATAGGAAAACAGTGGTTAGTGAACTAGATATGGTAGCATTAGACTTAAATTAAGAAGCAGATAGAAACATGGACACTCGAACACGACACACCTGTAATACAATTACTCTTGATAGGTATGGACACAACTTAGTAATTCAACAAGGAGCCAACAAAGCACAATAACAAATACAAATAGCATAACAAGACCGAACTATCATAACAGAAAATCAATGTCATAGCCTAACCAGACATTAGACGCAAATGAAATGAAAAGCAGAAGCATGAAAAAAAAGACCATAACACCCATGTGAAGCAGATGCAGCAATCCAGACCCCAACTACATCAAACACCACTTTGACTACAAAACATCAACTAAGCATCTCATTTGCAGAATTTAGGCTCTGTTGCAGAAGTGAAAATCGGAGAGATAGCAGCAGAAGCAGATACTGAAATTAAAATACATAATTGAAATAACCATAGAAACAACACCTCTCCATCTTCCACTCACTCTAAAAGGATCATATATATTAACATGGTGACACTGATTGCAGTATTGACATGTTTGCTAGTCTTAATTCGGTGCAATGTTATGCTGCCTAAACCAAATCAAACCAAACCGAGCCTTATGCTGCCTACAACAGAAAATCTTCTATAGTTTATCCTTCTTCAAATAGGGAGGAAATTGGAGGGATAGATTACAAGCCTCACGGTAGCTAAAGAAAGAATTAGAGAAACAACTCCTATCAAGCCAAACCATCTCGGTGTGAAATGCTTGGAAAAACAATCAAGTTCATCAAATCAATGAAATGGAGTCGGATCCATCTAATTTTAAATTTTCATCTCAAGGACTCGAGACATGCCAAAACAATCATATTCCCAAGTTATTTTTTTTTTATAGATAAAAGGTGCCTACAAAATGTTTCTAGGCATTTCTTCCATAATATACCAGCTCTATACCTAATTTATGGCACTTTTTGATTATGACGATGAAACATGCTTTCTAGCCTGCTAGGTGAATATTTAGTTAAACATGTCGGAAACAAACCCCATAACCATATTTCATCCTTGAGTGTTTGATTGATTTCACACGTATAGAAGAGTCTATGTAGCCTACTCCCTCTGTCCCATAAAGTAAGTCTCCTACGAAAAGACATGCATTTTCCAGATCAAAAAATAAGGTACACCCAAGCATAATTTGTTAAGTTATGGGTGTATGTGTAATTAGCATGTAATTGAGCCCTTGTGTAATTAGATTAGGAGATAAGGGTCTCAGTGTAATTATTCTCTTAGTCTTGTGTAAGTGTAACGTAATAGAAAAATAACCCTAGTTTTTGGGTTCCAATTCTATCTCCTGCTTTCATGGTTTCAGAGCTATCAATTACCTTGGGACCCATCTCTTCTACCATCGCCAGTCTTCCACAAAGCTCCAATGAGTTCTCTGACTTCTCTTCCTGACATCGTCTGCCTTCAATCAGGCTCCGACGAGTCTCTCACCTATCTTCCGACGAGTCTCTAACCTTTTGCTCTTGCCGACCTCCGCCACACCTTTTTCTGGTCTCCGGAAATCTTCGATAGGTCTCAGAACAGACTGGTTTAAGGTTCCAAGTTTTTTTTTCTCGGAACAGGTATTTTTTTTCTCAGAACAGACTGGGTTTAACCTCTGACAGGTCTTTTTCTAATCTCTCACGCTACTGTGGTGGTAAAAGGAACTTGAGAGACAACTTGCTATGTTGCCTTTCTGATTTCTCTACATTGACTGTCTGATCTTTGACCCAATTAGTAAACCATTAAACCTGTGATATTTTTTTCTGGTTTATTCAAAGGCTGAGATTACTTAGAAACTGCAGTTTTTTGTTGAGATGTCTGAGGAAACAAAAAAGGCTACCGTTAGTGGTAAGGATGAGTTGAGTCGTGTAGGGACTTAAGATAATTTTTCTCTGGATATTTGTCATATTAAGTTGGATGGTACCAACTATTTGATTTGGTCTCGCACCTTTACTTTGGCTATTGAGGCCAAAGGGATGTCAGAATTTATTGAGGGTCCTGTTACTCCACCTGTCGAGGCTATTGAACTGAAGAAATTTTAAGTCTCAAAAATCGTTAGTTATGACCTAGTTGTTTAATTCTATGAGGGCTGATATTCGTCATACTTTTCTGCTTCTTGATATTCCACATAAGATTTGAATTACTGCAGCCCAAACCTATTCTCAGCAGGGTAATGATGCACAGTGTTTTGAGTTGAGGAAGAGACTCCGTACATTAGAACACAATCATCGTTCTGTTGTTGTGTACTTTGCTGACTTGAATGGAGCATGGCAGGAATTTGATTATTATCAAGGCTTTCAGGCTGTTTGTGCTGTTGATGCTGCTGCTTGGTTAAAGCGGTTGGAGAAGGAACGTGTTTATGATTTTTTGGTTGGACTTGATGTAGAATATGATCAGATTAGAGTGCAGGTATTGGGTCGTATTCCGTTTCCGTCGTTGGGAGAAGGGTTCACCGACAGTCTTCTGGCCCTGTCCGGACCTCCGACCACTGCTTTCCAGCGTTGCCTTCCCTCAACGGAGCTCGCCGGAGTTTTCTACGTCGTTTCACGTTCAGGTCAGGTACTTTCAGGCTTTCGCTGCTACTATTTGAGTTCGACCGAGTCAGTTTGAGTTGACCCAGTGAGTTTGGGCACCTTTTCTGTAATTTCTGGGTTGGTCTTCTTCTGTTTGCTGCTGGTTGTAGCATTTTGGGCATGTAGTTGCACTGTAGTTTATGTTTTTTGGTTCTGTTTCTTTGTTGATTCAGAGCATATATCGTTTGCTAGTGAGTAGTTTTTCAATTTTTGAGAGGTTATTTTTTAGCCTAGTGAATTTGGCTCCTGGATTGTTCTTGCGGCATTTTTTTAGTAGATTGTTACTACTATCTCTGGTGTTGGTGGTTGATTGTTCGTGGATTGTTGAAATTTGGGGCCCCAATTGATTGGGTATTACTTAGTTTGAGTTGATTCCCTTGATTGGAGTTGTTTTTGGGAATTGTTATTGTTTGGTACTTGTTCACTACCTTCTGTTGATATGGCAGGTAATCCCAACCATGTTCCAACTGGCCCTCTTTCTCGGGAGGAGATACAAGCTCTCAGGCGCCTACTGGCCAGGCTTGATACTCCATCTACTATAGCTCTTACCTCCACTGCAGCTTTCTCTACAAGTATTCCAGCTAATGCATCATATTTTCCGTGGGTCATAGATTCTGGTGCCACATATCATATGACAGGTTGTCTTCATTTTTCGACTCCTACTCTACATGTTCTAGTAAGGATAAGGTTCGAGTGGCAGATGGAACCCTATCTGGTGTTATTTCAGGGAAATGTTCCATTCGCTGCTCTCCAACCCTTCCTCTTTCTTCAGTTCTTCATTTGCCAAATTTTCCTACTAATCTTCTCTCCGTTAGTAGTCTTACACAATCCTTAAATTGCTCAGTGACCTTTTTTCCTATACATTGTGTCTTTCAGGAACTGGGTACAGGGAAGGTGATTGGCAGTTGTAGATCATGTGATGGCCTTTATTATCTGGAGTCTGCTCCTCGTCCGTCTCCTTCACCCATGCCAAGTGGTCTGGCTCTGCAGGTAGATACGAGTCCAAGTCTCTTTATGTTATATCAGTGGCATCGTAGATTGGGTCATCCATCTTATGGGATTTTAGAAAAACTTTTTCCTAGTCTAACTAAACATTGTCGTCGGAGTGAGTTTTTTTGTGAAACTTGTGAGCTTGGAAAACATAAGCATTCTTTTTATGCACCTATTAACAAAAGAAGTGAGTCCCCGTTTATGATTATTCACGCTGATGTCTGGGGCCCTCTCCTGTTACTTCTATTAAGGGGTATCATTGGTTTGTCACTTTTATCGACTGTCATTCTCGTGCTACTTGGGTGTTTTTACTTAAATCAAATAGTGAAGTTTTTTCTTGTTTTTGATCTTTTCATGCGATGGTGAGTACTCAGTTTGATGCAAAAATTAAAATTCTCCGTAGTGATAATAGCACTGAGTATATTGATAAAGGTTTTAGGGCTTTTCTTGATGAGCGTGGTATTCTGTTTCAGACGACTTGTGTTGACACTCCACAACAAAATGGAGTTGCTGAACGCAAGAATTGCCATTTGGCTAAGGTTGCTCGGTCTTTTTTGTTTACCATGAATGTTCCAAAATTCTTATGGGGAGAAGCCATTTTAACTGCCGCTTATCTTATCAATCGTATGCCATCCAGTGTTCTTAACTTCAGGACTCCCATAAAGTGTCTTCCTAGGAGACCTGTGAATTCTCCTATTGAGGCGAATCATCATCTTAGTGGAGATGTGGGGGAGCACATTGATAAGGAGAGGTATCAACGACTAGTGGGTCGACTGATATACTTAGCTCACACTCGACCGGATGTTACTTATGCAGTTGGTGTTGTTAGTCAGTTTATGCATGATCCTCGTACTTCACATCTGGATGCAATTTATCGTATCTTAAGGTATCTCAAGTCAGCTCCAGGGAAAGGAATTCTATTCTCTAATCATGGTCACCTGCGGTTGGAGGTTTTCACTAATGCTGACTGCGCTGGATCTGTGGATGATAGACGCTCTTCTTCGGGCTACTGACTTTCCTTGGAAGGAGTTTGGTTACTTGGTGAAGTAAGAAGCAATCTGTGGTTGCCAGATCAAGCGCAGAAGCAGAGTATATAGAGTTATGGCTCATGGTGTTTGTGAGCTCTTGTGGCTCCAAACCTTGTTACGTGATTTGGGCTTGCTGTAGAAGTAGGAGCTATAGTAGATGGAGAATCAGCCCGAGCCATTAGGCACCTGAGAGCTTGCAGCTCCCCCTGAGAAAAGCCACTAACATGATCAGAAGATGCCTGAACTCCAGTACTGAACCCAGAATCAAGCAAGGTAGCAACCCATGAAGACTCCGAAACATGGGCCTGAGGCTGAGAACGCATAAGACCACAACCTCGACCATCGCGTCCACCCCCTCGCCCACGAGAGGGATGGCCATGTAACTTCCAACCGAAATCCCTGGTATGGCCGGTGTTATGACAATGATCACACCGGGGTGACCGTCGATCAATAGGCCCACTGCTAGCACCAGACTGTGATTTACCACTCTGTGGAACAAGCCCACCCTGAGGGATGACAACCAAGGCAGAACGCTCAGGAGTAGGAGTGTCCAATATAGCACCCCTCTTACTCTCCTCCTGCTGAACAATGACATAGGCCTCTCCCAACGACGGAAACAGAATACGACCCAATACCTGCACTCTAATCTGATCATATTCTACATCAAGTCCAGCCAAAAATTATAAACACGTTCCTTCTCCAACCGCTTTAACCAAGCAGCAGCATCAACAGCACAAACAGCCTGAAAGCCTTGATAATAATCAAATTCCTGCCATGCTCCATTCAAGTCAGCATAGTACACAGCAACAGAACGATGATTTTGTTCTAATGTACGGAGTCTCTTCCTCAACTCAAAACACTGCACATCGTTCACCTATGTCATGTGGTCTTGCTCTACAAGCAGATACGAGTTCAACTCTTTCTATGTTACATCAGTGGCACCGTAGATTGGGTCATCCCTCTTTTGGGATTTTAAAGAGATTTTTCCCTACTTTAATTAAGCATTGTTCTAGGAGTCAGTTTTTTTGTGAAGCTTGTGAGCTTGAAAAACATAGACGTTCATTTTATGCACCTATTAATAAACGGAGTGCCTGTCCTTTTATGGTTATTCATTTTGATGTTTGGGGTCCTTCCCCTGTTACCGCCCTTAAAGGTTTTCGGTGGTTTGTCACTTTTATTAACTGTTATTCTCATGTTACTTTGGTGTATTTACTTAAATCAAAGAGTGAAGTCTTTTCTTGTTTTAAATCATTTCATGCAATGGTGCGCACCCAATTTGATGCGAATATAAAAATTCTCCGTAGTGACAATGGCACTAAGTATATCGAGAGGACTTTCAGGACCTTTCTGGATGAAAATGGCATTCTTTTTCAGACGACTTGTGTTGACACTCCACAACAAAATGGAGTTGCTAAACGGAAAAATCGTCATCTTGCTAAGGTTGCTCGCTCACTTTTATTTACCATAAATGTTCCCAAATATTTTCCAAATATTTATGGGGCGAAACAATTTTGACTGTAACTTACCTTATTAACCGTATGCCATCCAGTGTTCTCCACTTTAAAACTCTCATTGAGTGTCTTCCTGGTAGTTTTCGTGTCATGACTCTTCCTCCGAGAGTCTTTGGTTGTGTATGTTTTGTTCATGCTCCTCACCTTTCTGGTGGCAAGTTAGGTCCTAAAGCTCATAAATGTGTTTTCATTGGGTACTCTCCTACCCAGAAGGGCTATAAGTGTTATGATCCTCACTCTAGGAAATTTTTTTGTCTCTATGGATGTCACTTTTGGGGAAACAGAGCCTTTTTACTCTCCCTCCGCCCCATCTCTTCAGGGGGAGCATAGGCAGGAAGAGATGAGGGAGGTTTATAGTCATGGTCAGGGGGAGGAATTATTTTTCAATCATGGTGAGGGGGAGAAGGGAAAATCTGAAAAGGAACCAGTATCTATCGAAAGAACAACACATGACATTAGTGGTGATATCGAGAACAGATCACAACGGTGGCAAAGGCCTGACTTATAGGTCTATACTAGAACTAGACGAAAAAATGGAAAGCAATCCTGTGTGATGCCACCTTGTCAATCACAATCGCCTGCTCCAATTCTGGATTCCTCAGCCGACTCATCTGGTAATGAATCTTCTCCCATTGAACCTCCTTTTATTGATTCTGGTAATGAATCTTCTCCCATTGAACCTCCTTTTATTGATTCTGATAATCTTCATGTAGCTCTTCGGAAAGGTGTCAGGTCATGCACCCTACATCCTATCTCTCAGTTTGTTTCTTATGATCGTTTATCTCCTTCGTACCATGCCTTTGTTTCGTCTCTTTCTTTTATATCTATTCCACAGAATTGGCAAGATGCACTTGTGATACCACAGTGGAAAGGAGCTATGGTAGAGGAGATGACAGCTTTGAAAAAGAATAGCACTTGGGAGCTAATATCACTTTCAGAGGGGAAGAATCAGTGGGTTGTAAGTGGGTTTTCACTATTAAGCAGAATGCTGATGGTACCGTTGAGACGTATAAAGCGAGACTTGTTGCCAAGGGTTTTACTCAAACTTATGGTATTGATTACGAGGAGACGTTTGCTCCGGTAGCTAAGATGAACTCTGTACGAGCCCTACTATCTTGTGCTGCAAATTTGAATTGGCCCCTACAACAGTTTGATGTAAAGAATGCATTCCTCCATGGTGAATTAGAGGAGGAGGTGTATATGGATATACCTCCAGGTTTTCATTCCTTTGAGACTGAAGGAAAAGTCTGTAGGTTGAAGAAGGCTCTCTATGGGTTGAAAGAGTCACCTAGAGCTTGGTTTGGCAGATTTTCAAAGGCTATGTTGAGGTTTGGATACAAACAAAGCCATGCAGATCATACTATGTTCATCAAGGGGGCTGCTGGTAAGATTGCTGTCCTTATTGTCTATGTTGATGATATAATAATGACAGGTAATGATGTGGACGAGATTCTTAATCTTAAGTCTAATCTAGCTCAAGAGTTTGAGATTAAGGATTTGGGATCACTTAGATACTTTCTAGGGATGGAGGTGGCGAGGTCTGATAGAGGTATTTTTATCTCCCAACGGAAGTATATACTTGATCTTTTAGAAGAAACATGTATGTTGGGTTATAGACCTGCGAATTTTCCTATTAAGGCGAATTATCATTTTAGTGGAGATGTGGGGGAGCACACTGATAATGAGAGGTATCAACGACTAGTGGGTCGACTGATATACTTAGCTCACACTCGACCGGATGTTACTTATGCAGTTGGTGTTATTAGTCAGTTTATGCATGATCCTCGTACTCCACATCTGGATGCAGTTTATCGTATCTTAAGGTATCTCAAGTCAGCTCCAGGGAAAGGAATTCTATTCTCTAATCATGGTCACCTGCGGTTGGAGGTTTTCACTGATGCTGACTGGGCTAGATCTGTGGATGATAGATGCTTTACTTCGGGCTACTGTACTTTCCTTGGAGGGAGTTTGGTTACTTGGCGAAGTAAGAAGCAATCTGTGGTTGCCAGATCAAGCGCAGAAGCAGAGTGTAGAGCTATGGCTCATGGTGTTTGTGAGCTCTTGTGGCTCCAAACCTTGTTACGTGATTTGGGAATTTCTGATAGTGGCCCTATGAAACTATACTGTGACAACAAAGCTGCCATCAACATTGCTCATAACCATGTTCAACATGACAGAACGAAGCATATAGAGATTGACAGGCACTTCATCAAGGAGAAGGCTGAGTGATGGGGTGATATGTATGCCTTTCGTGAAATCGAAGGATCAATTAGCTGATATATTCACAAAAGAGCTTGGGAGCAAAAGTTTCCACCCTGCTGTGTTCAAGTTGGGCTTGATTGATATCTTCGCACCAACTTGAGGGGGAGTGTTAAGTTATGGGTGTATGTGTAATTAGCATGTAATTGAGCCCATGTGTAATTAGATTAGGAGATAAGGGTCTCAGTGTAATTATTCTCTTAGTCTTGTATAAGTGTAACGTAATAGAAAAATAACCCTAATTTTTGGGTTCCAATTCTATCTCCTGCTTTCATAATTTTTTAATTTTTCACACCAAATTAAAGATCTCGATTGGCTCTTTTTAATTTGGTGCAAAGAAAATTGAAAAATTACGCTTCGAAGTACCTTGTTCTTTAATTCGGTAATTGCACGTCTTTTCGAAGGTGACCAACTTTATGGGATGGAGGGAGTAGCAATTTAGGTTGTGTACCTTTCTCACATTAGTAGAAGATAGAGTCAGTGTTCTGTTTGGCCAAGGCTTTCGAGCTGGGAGCAATTTTCTTTGTACAGCTAGGTACGACGTTTTTTGTTCTTGAACGTGTTGCATTTTGGGCAAGTGGCGAGGTTTTCTACCCGTGTTTGCTGTGTTAGTGAAAGAAGAACGCTAGCTTAACAACTTAAACGCGATGAAGAAACAATGCGACCGACATAACCACTTCCACCACTTTCACTCTTGAGAAATGGCTTATTCCTACAGAGAGGCCCCCCTACAATTTTAGCAACCACCGAACACTAGAAATGCGTCAAGAAAGATAAATTAAGAAAGACAACAAGATAAATATTTTTTGAAACAGCCAAGATAAAGCTTTTGCGCTTTTTGGGCTTTATCTTGGATATTTTCAAAAAAAAATTGGGTAAAAGTCATAATTTTTTACTTTTCCGATTTCTCTCGTCAAGACGAATCAATAATCAACAAAAGTTTGTTGCAAAACTAACAAATGCGGCAAAAAATTTGAATAAGGAAAATACGAAAAAGGTCCAAAAATCCCTTAGCAGAACACCATCTTAATACTTAACTAAAAACAATGAACATTTCTGTTGAAATTCGAACCTATATACAAGCGACAACATGATCCAACAAGATGTTTTGCCTTCGCGCAGTTCCGATCTTTAAAAAATATTTTTGATGTAATGAGTGGAGATGGTGTCACGCCCTCGATTTTCAACATAAATAAATAAGTTTTTTCGATAAAAGTCCCTCGCTTAACATAATAATACCCCAAAGTTTCCACCTGTTTAGCTTTACAAATAGGTCCCCAAATTCAAAAGAGATTACAATATTGGACTCCGGCCCAAATCATGCTCAAGTATAGGTACAAACAACTTATATGGTTACAAACTATTTAGTCAAAAAGGAATTCTTGAATAACTAGTTACAAAACCATCTTTGATCAAAAGTAAGTCTTTACAAGATGTTTAAGTAACTAAATGAAGTTAACATTCAAAAGAATCTTCATGACCATGCACACCATTGCATGCAATCTACTGCCCGGCATTCGAACTTGAAAAGAAGGATTTTGTTGAGCTACAATAGCTCAGTAGGAAAATCTTAACCAATGTTATATGCAAACATGCTGATAAGTGCAGATGACAGGAAAGATAAGGAAACAATTCAGTACCAAATAATCAATCGATTTACAGTCTAAACCTACATTCCGGTTAGGTACCCTAGTCACAAGACTCAACAACCTTGACATTCTCAACTCAACTCGCCACCAAGACTTTTTCTCAATCGGTATTTCCACCCCTTGCGTTACGAAACCCAACAAAGTCTCCATATTACCGCCTCTTGCGTTACAGGACTCCCTAAGCGAACTTCCGATCCAAACGACTAATTTCTCAAACGATATACACACTAAGACTTTCCCAAGATTACTCTCATCGATGTAACATCTTAAAATATGCCAACGATATCACAAATGTATCCTAAACGGTCACATATTCCAACAATCAACAAATAAGCACTTAACGACGTTTAACAAAGTAAAATCCCCATTAGATTCGTGCTAACGGAAGGCCAACGAACAAGGATAACGACGATAGGTCAAATGAAGTCAAATAAACGAGCTTAAGATCGATTATGAGGTGTTCAGGAGGGTTTACAAGTGGTTGGGAGTTAAAACAATCAACGAAAGAACAACAAGAACAAAACCTGGAGTTAAGCTCCCCGTATCAATACGCCAAAAATCCGTATCGATACGCCAAAAATCCGTATCGATACGCAATCAACTGTCCAAAAAGATAAGCTCCCCGTATCAATACGCCACAAAATCCGTATCGATACAGATTGGCTTCGGGTACTATTCATGCAGAATTTCAGAACACGAATCACAGCCAAAATCCAACAACCAATAGCTCGATATTACACCCAAACAACAAGGAAACATATAAAAGAGGTTAAGAAGTTCCTACCTCGAAACAATGAACGAGATTCATGCGTTATTGGACGAGCCCTAACTCCAAAACTTTGAATTCGACCGAGATACTCCGCTCCAAACCCAAACCAACGACACCTAAGCTCAACACACGATCACAAGGTGGAAAGGAAGTAGATCCATAAGGTCATTGAGGTATTGGGTGGGATTTTCTGTGAGAGAGGTAGAGAGAGAGCCGAAAGACGGAGAAGAGAGGGAGACGTGAGAAATGAGAGAGATATGGGTGGGTGTTGTGATCTCCTACACACACTCACCCCTGTATATACCAACACATATGCATAATCACACAAGCACTCCCTCTATTAGCCATTCCAACACTTTAAACCCCAAATCAAATAATCAGACACTTTCCTTATTATCCCCAATTTTTGACATTTATAAAACTTTTAAATATTTTTCTGAAAATACGGGTCTTTACAGATAGATAGAGAAAATTATTATTTTTTAACCAACCAGATAAGAGAAAATTATTGAGAAGTGTGCAAAGAGAAAATGGATTTCTCAAAGATGGGAACCAAACAAATCATTCATCTTTTGCCAAATATATTTTAGCATTCATTTTTTTGATCATCTATTTGAGTATTCATACCATTACTTTTTAGCACTCCATTTCATATTTTCAGCAAATAAAGTTTAGATTCATCGTTTTAAAACTAATTTCCTGCACCAAAAAATAGTTTCAGCATTTAAAGAGCTGATTTTAGCATCTAAACCCCATTTTTCAGCAGTTGTTTTTCAGAGTTCAACTTCAGCATTCAAAACCAAATTTTCCCCACCAAAAGTTTTAGTTTCAATAAGACAATAAGTTTTACTGCTTACAGGAAAGGTGAACTTAGCTCTCAAAATTCAACACTCCAATGTTAAATTTCAGGCCCCTGTAACCAAATCAAAACTTCAGCATGAGTATAATTCTAGGATTGGTTTCCAGCTCGTAAAGCTCATTTGTTCATGTCATGTCTAGCATTATCACACTCAATTCAAAGAAAATAAGCTTATCATTTCCAATTTTGAATGCCAAAGCATACAAGCTGTAAGTCCAAGTTCAACCTAAATTAAGGAAAAGGTACGGAGTCAAATGGCTGGCATCAGGGGATCAAAACACAAAGTTTAAGCACCAAAATATTCAGGTACACAGAGAGGAAGCATATGATTCAAGCATACGAATCATACTAAAGTCGCATGGCTCCCACTCATACAAGTCTCTGGGGAGAGGCAGTAGGTATACAGACTTTATCCCAATTATTTGGATCTAGCATAGCAGTTAACATGTCATGTCACGGCCTCTAATGAACATATGACTCAATGATTCGGCCAAAAAAGTATTTAGCCCACCTTTTCCAAGAGCGTTAAACAAACTTAGGACCATTCAAAATGAACATTGTAGTAGAAGAGTCCAGATCTATCTCACCAAGTCCTTATAAAGTTTCAACTAACATGTGCGGTCTCAAACAGCACAGTGTTTCTCAAAATTTCACAAAAGAGGATATGAATGGACTATGGGATTGCCTATGAAATTCTATGAATGGGCTGATATATGTATAAACACAGCTATGATTTTACAATAACAAATTACAGCAAGTGAGATAACAAAACTCCTTTTTTGACAATAAGAATGAAGAAAAACTCAAGTGAAAAGGAGAGGAAAAAGGATAAGGGCAATATTGAGATAAAATTTCAACAAGTAACTTACAACATCCATAGTCAGACCAGAAGTATCTGTTGGAATACTAGTATATTGTGTCTGGTCCCACATTGCTCAATTACATTGTGTAACGAACTATCTCTTTATATAAATAAATGATTATGTGTGAGGGTTAATTTAACACCCTACATACTTTTCCTCTCTAAATAACATGGTATCAAAGCGGCTTCTTAACCCCAATCATAAATCACATTTGAAACCCTAAACCCACTATAGCAGGCAACCACCCACCACCTTCGACCACCCTCACCCACCACATTCGGCCTTTGACAGTCCTAAATCAATCTTCTGCTCTCGAAACCCTAGCCCTCCACCTTCAAACCCACCCTCTAGTCCTAAAACCAGTACCAACAACTCTCCCACAGCCTTTGACCCTCGCAGCCCACTCTTACCCGTCGCCTAGCCTCCGGCAAACCTCACTGCTCATCACCCAGCCCCCGATGGCCCTCCTCCATCATCCCTATACTGCCTTCCTCACCCCCGACACTTCTAACCCAGCGAAACCCTACACTCAGCAAACCCAGACAGCACCCAGTGATCGGCGACCATTGCCGACCGTCGCCTAGCCTCCGGCGACCCTCGCCACCTGTCGCCAGTCTCCGGCGAACTCTCCGGTACCCTTCTAGCTGTTGATTTTGCGATCTGTTGTTGATTTTGTGGTCTATTCTGCTCTTGTCCAGTAAATGAGTGGTCTGATCTCTACTCCATGTTGTTGTAAGTTGGGTATTTCAGTTAAGAATTCATTATTTGGCTCTTATACTGGTGATTTGGGGTCATGTTGCTGTTGTTACTGTTCAGAGTCTTTTGCTACTACTGTTGCTATTTATTTCAGCTTCTGTTTGATCTCATGTGCTGGTGTTATCGTATTCTTACAGCTCTTGTTTGCTGGTAATCGTGACATATTGATGTTCGTGGCTGCCTCTGTGTTTTTGGCCTAATTTCTTGTTGTTTCCTCCATTTTTTGGTTACTTGGTCTTTTTACAATGGGCTCCGGCACCAAATCTGTTTCTAGTTCTCTATCTACAGGTAATATTGTGACTTCCGCTGTTAGTCGTTCTTCTCGGTCTCGTGCGAGGTTATCTATTACCTCCACCTTGTTGAACGGTCGAAATTATGCTGTTTAGGCTAAGGTTGTTGAGATCTATTATGTTGGGGAAGCAGAATACTATTACCTTACTGAAGACCCTCCCGTAGCGACTGCCGCATCATATGGTGCTTGGGTTCCTGCAGATGCTAAGATTCGGGTTGAGCTTTGGAATAGTATGGAGGAAAATATTAAGAATACTCTGGTTTTCTTATCTACTGCGACTAAAGTTTGGATGAAGGTTAAGGAGATGTTTTCTGGGGCTGATAATCTCCGCCGGACTTATGCTCTTCATCAACAATTATTTCTCTTGAACTTGGCAGCTTATCCTTGGAGGAGTATTATGCCAAGTTCTGCGACGTTTGTGAGGAACTCAACACTTGTGAGCCCATTTCTTCAGATATTCAGGTTATTGAGCGTCTGCGTGAGCGCTTACAGGTGGCTCGTTTTCTATCCGATCTAATCTTTTGGGTGATAGAGATTTACCTTTTCTCAGTGAGGTGTTCAGTCGCACTCCCCAACAGAATGGGGTTGCTGAACGCAAGATACGTCATTTGACAGAGGTTGCCCACGCTCTTTCAACCAGATGACTATTCCCAAATCTTTTTGGGGTGACACCTTTCTTACTGCAGGTTATCTTGTGAATCGTATGCCCTCTCGTGCTCTTGGGGGCCAGGTTCCCTATAGTATTTTGCACCCTGGTTGTTCTTCATATTCCTTACCTCTTAAAATTTTTGGGTGTACGTGTTATGTTCATGGCCTTGATTCCGGGGGTAATAAACTTGATCCACACTCTATCAAGTGTATATTCTTGGGGTACTCTCGGACTCAAAAAGGTTATAAGTGTTATTCTCTCACTCTGCATCGCGAGTTTGTCTATGCTGATGTTACGTTTCATGAGTTGTTACCCTATTTTCTGACTTCACCCCATGGGGATCAGTCTGAGTATATGCATATTTTAGTTCCTCCCTGACAACCTCAAAAGCAGCACCCCTCGATGTAGGTATATGTTCTCCGTGCCAAAGCTGCACCACCACCACCTCCGCCTGGCGCTGCGCCTACTCCTCCGTTGCGAGATCCGAGTCCACCTCCTTTGGTCCCTATTACTCCACCTCCTCCTCCCATTGCTCTTCGTAAATGTATTCACACTTGTACTATTTCTCATCCTATTGCTAAATTTGTATCTTATGATCATATGTCCCCCACCCTTCGTGCTTTTACTGACTCTGTTTCCTCTGTCTTTGTTCCTAAAACTGTTCAGGAGGCCTTGTCTATTTCTGAGTGGCGGACAGCTATGGAGGAGGAAATCTCTCCGCTCCATGATAATGGGACTTAGGAGTTGGTTCCTCTACCCTTTGAAAAGTCAATTGTGGGGTGCCGCTGGGTATTCATTGTGAAATATCATTCTGATAGGTCTGTTGAGTGTTACAAAGCTCGCCTTGTTGTTAAGGGCTACACCCAGACATATGGTGTTGACTATGCTGAGACTTTTTCCCCGGTTGCGAAGCGTGGTTCTGTCCGTCTCCTTATTTCTCTCGCAGCCAATCTTGGCTGGCTCTTATTCTAATTGGATGTCAAGAATGCTTTCTTACATGGCGACCTTCTTAAAGAGATTTATATAGAGCAACCACCTGGGTTTGTTGCTCAGGAGGAGCATTCTCAGGTATGTCGCCTTCGTAAATCTCTTTATGGGCTTAAACAGTCTCCTAGAGCAAGATTTGGCAAGTTCAGTGATGCAGTTTTGAAATTTGGTATGAGTCGATGTCAGTCTGATCATTCTATTTTCCCTCTCACATCTACTCGAGGCAAAGTGTTATTGATTGTGTATGTCGATGATATTATTATTATGGGTGACAACCAGAAAGGTATTGATGCATTGGAGGTCTTTCTGTAAAGTCAATTTCATACTAAAAACTTGGGTAGATTGCGATACTTTTTAGGTATCGAGGTGGCACGATCTAAAAATGGTATTAGTTTATTGCAGAAGAAATATGTGTTAGATATCTTAGACAAGATTGATTTGTTGGGGGTGAAACCTGTCGATACCCCTATGGATCCCAATGTCAAACTATGCATTGATCAGGTGGAGGCACTGCCTAGTGCTGATCAATATCGCCGTTTGGTTAGTAAACTGAATTATCTCACTATTACACATCCTGATATTTCATTTGCAATGAGTATTGTGAGTCAGTTTATGTCTGCTCCTCATTTGCCACATTGGGAAGCCATTCTTAGAATTGTCAAGTATCTTAAATCTCATCCTGGACGTGGTCTATTTTATAGAGCTAATGGTCATTTGCGTATTGAGGCCTTCACTTATTCTAATTGGGCAGGAGGCCCCTCTGACAGGAGGTCAACCACTGGATATTGTGTTTTTCTCGGTGGCAATCTTGTTAATAAGAAGAGTAAGAAACAGACTGTGGTTGCACGGTCTAGTGCAGAGGCAGAATATAGAGCCATGGCTTACACCATACGTGAGATTGTGTGGGTATGATCTTTTCTTGAAGAGATAGGATTCAATGTGCAATTACCTATGAATTTGTATTGTGATAACCAAGCAGCAATTCACATTGCATCCAACCCCGTATTCATGAACGGACTAAGCATATCGGAGTTGATTATCATCTGGTGCAAGGGAAGTTGACTGATGGTGTTCTAGCAACTTCGTGTCTACAAGTGCTCAATTGGTTGACATATTCACCAAGTCATTATTTAAGCCCCGGTTGGAGAAGTTATGTGACAAGCTTTGTTTGTGTGATATCTATTTCCTAGCTTGAGGGGGAGTGTTGGAATACTAGTATATTAGTATGCTAGTATATTGTGTTTAGTCATACATTGCTCAATTACATTGTGTAACGAACTATCTCTTTATATAAATAAATTAATGTGTGTGAGGGTTAATTTAACACCATACACACTTTTCCTCTCTAAACAACAACATCAACACCTGAATGAAGACCCATCATATATGGCGTAGGAGCATCAATATATCCACCCCACTAAAGAATAGCAAAGGAATGTAGACATGGTTCAGCACAACAAAAGAAGTAAAATTAGATGATAATCATTTCAAAGAATCATAAAATGTATCACTAGCCACTGCTACTAAGTAAGCTACATCTAGTCTTAAATGCAAACAAAATCTCTTAGTAGCACATATATTGGTCATTCAATGTAGCCAGCACATAAAAAAATTGAGCAACAAGTATAGGACGAAAATCCTGTCTCAACTGCCATACAAAGAAGAGTACTTTCTGCAAAAACACCAATACGTACTAGCCATCAAAATGGATATACCAAATAGCACGTGGCTTCTGATACTAGAGTCAACAGAGAATACCTGCAAGAAGCAATAAGATTATGACTTAGATAGTTAATATACAATGACAACCATTAAGCAAAACACAGTAGCTAATCAGTTGAAAGACGAGGCCACCGCTCATTAGTCGGACTTCACACCTACCATTAACAACCTTCAACTCACCTCATGTTTCCAATCACCTAAACAAATTTACTCAAAACCAGCGACATGCTCTCTCTCAATCTCGGATCATTCCCCCTCTACCCCTTCCTGTCTCAATCATTATCGCTAATCATTCAATATGTGACATTTTATGCACGACACATTCCATACATATATTCATTACGTTTGACGGCAAAGAAGAGCATATATTCAATATGTTTGACGGAAAAGAAGAAACATATAGTGAGACCATTTGCTGCTTTAGAAGTCTTGAAAATCCTTTTGCATTCACTTTTGCAAAAAACTGGGAAGCTTACTCATGTGTCCAAAATATCCGACTAAGAGAGGAGAGACTGTGATTCTTGAGCTAACCCAAGTAATGAAACAGGCAAGCAGCCAAGAGTTCATTTTCCATCAACTTGTTCTTTCGGAAACTGAGAAATCTAATCATCAGAACTTTCAATCTTACATGCTGACATTTTTCATTGATTTTGATTTACACGTCTTCATACAATATTATATGTAAAATCAATATTCTTGCATCCAAATTTTGCTGAATTATTAGTCTATGGTGGCAGGTTACTTCTAGACAGGTAAAAACAGAGAGGAAGCATACAAGTTGAAATTGATCACAAAAGATCGAGATTCGAAGGTTTGTCATCGCCGGAAGAAGGGGGGAGGGGGGGCTATTTTTCGAGGGCTGTCCAATCTAGCAATGACAAATTGCTCTAGCTCTGACGTACCCAAGGGGCGGCAGTTTGATGGATGAGGTGGTTTGGTGGAAAGGAAGGGCCAGATTAGAGGGTAGGGGGGTCAAAGAGCAGCTACAAGCTCCTTATATTCATAATAGAAGGGGCTGGTCAACTACTTGACACAGCTCCTTACATTTTGAGTTAAAGGAATACCAGTTGGAAATGCTCCCCACTCTGTATTTATGATCTGAAATCAAGCAAAACAATCAAAAACTAGGCTTGAACTAAACCCCATGGTTATTAGTCCGGGTAGGAATATTACAAACTGTTCTTCCAGAACTTGAAATGTGGCTTTGTAGCTTAGGTATAGCATTGACACATTCTACACAGCATGCGTTGGTTCCAGTTCCAAGAATGACAGCAACCATGAAATAGTATCTTACTCCCGCTAGGGTGCCCAGAGTATAAGAGTACAATAAGCAAGAAAAAAAAAATTGTGGACACTGCAAAAGATCTTAAAAGCCTACTGCTCACGTCCATTAGGGGATCCATGCAAACACAATATCTGCCACCATATCAATAATTTCATTAGATTATACATTAATCTGAAGCCAAAGAGAAATATCAATGACATTGACAATGACTAAAACCTCAAAAACTAATTACGACGAAAGAGGATTTGAATGCAACGCTAACTCAATAACAACATTTGGGTTTTCCATAACGATGTAGAAATGCAAAAATATGTTATTTAGTTCACTTTCAGAAACTTCAAACCTCGATCATTATGTAGCAAATTTGCAGCTTAAAAACACATGCAATTAATTGGGTGTTCTTCACGACTTGGAAAGTTGTCGAAGTCAAAGGCGTATACTCGTGCACATGCGCCTTTTTCAATCCGTATTGCCATAGATTGTGCACATTTTGACTGTGAATTTGTGAAATACCATACAAAGAAAATCCACTTGAACACTATAACATATATATGATGGTCCACATCAAATTCCCCATCAAGAAGACAATTAGAGATTGATGGACCAATCAATACAAGTAATTTAGTTCACCTAGTTCAAACTACATATAAAAGTATAAACAGACAGGTGATACAATCAAACATAAATGTCAGTCAGAAATGCGCCTTTTTCAATCCGCATTGCCATAGATTGTGCACATTTTGACTGTGACTTTGTGAAATACCATACAAAGAAAATCCACTTGAACGCCATAACATATGTATGATGGTCCACATCAAATTCCCCATCAAGAAGACAATTAGAGAATGATGGACCAATCAATACAAGTAACTTCAGTTCACCTTGTTCAAACTACATATAAAATTGTAAACACTCAGTTGATACAATCGAACATAAATGTCAGTCAGCATACTTGTCCAACTATGCATATAGCCTATGTAGCACGGACACTTCGTCGGAGCTCACATACCGGTGTTGGACACTTTTCGGACACCGACACTTCTCCCAAAGTGTCCTATTTTTTTTTTTTTTCAATATTTGGGGTCCGATACCCTTCCGACACTTTCGGGGAAAAAATGCAATTATAAGGGCTTTTAAAATAGATCACAGTGTACACTTTAGGGACACTCTCTTTTTGAACATGTTATCTCTTTCTTTCCCTCTCTGATCAGATTTAGGGCTATCTAGGGCTATTTGGTTATAATATTATTTAACTTTTATCTTATTTTAATTTTTGATATATACATAACGTGTCCCCTGACGTGTCGTGTCCATTTTTTGACAATTTGCGTGTCGGGGTGTCCGTGTCGTGTCTGTGTCCATGTCCATGTCCATGATACATAGCATAGAGCCATGAACACTTACTCGAGGCTGGGGATGATGTGGCCTTGAATGAAACACCCGCTGTATATCTATAGCATGAAATTAATTCCAACAATTATGTTGTACCAAAGGTAAAAAACCAAAAGCCAAGCAACACAGTTAAGGATACAACAAGGGGCCATTGACGAAGATCCAGATAGAAATGATGACCCAATCCCATACACAGTCTTCCTTGCCCAATTGCTCATCTTTAACCACAAACTCCACCAACTTCTGCAACAAACTCTCTGCCCTCTGATTCGGCAGGGCCCTTGCTGCTGCCAAATCATAGACATAGTCACAGGTGTTGATGCCAGTGGCTATCACCACGACTTGGTTAAGTTGGTTCAGAAGGAGAATGAGTTCAAGAACCCGACGACTTGCATATAACTGTGAAGATGAGAATTGTGATGAATATGCTCGTTGGGTTTCTTTCAAAAGAGATGGAATTAAGGTTTTAGAGTTACATGTGAGAAATTTAGAAGAAAGGGTTTATGTCGAGTAAGACCATGAGAAGACTAACATCATCTGCAATTACAAAAACAAAATCTAAAAAAACAGTTGCTTTATATAGGTGTATTTATCTATTTCCATTTGCAAATCCCATAAGTTTCAGATTAGGTTTGGCGAAGACCTGTGGAAAGCTACGGTTGGGAGTGGCCCAAATTATATCAGGTGAGAAACGCAGCTAATATATAAGAACGCATCACTCGTAATTGGATGTAGCTGAGAATACCTGGTACATGGGGCATGGCCTTTCATAGTTGTGCACACGGCCATATAAGGCTGTCAACCTTGTAGTTCTACCAAAGTTTCTGAAGACTCTCTCTTCCCATTGCTTCCTCAAAGGATCCTTCAACAGCATACCAATCAACAAAAGAATAACCCAACACTCAATGTGCGAGGAATATGAGCCCTTGTTTTTGTCAATAAACCGATGCCAAACAGTGCTCAATGAAGTTATATGCTCCCGCTCCCTCTCTCCAATTATGCTATGTGCCAGCTATGCAGAATCAAAACATGCCATAGTCAGTGGCGCCGCATTCCTGGCTGCAGAAAATAATACTTATCACTTATCTTTAGTGGGAGTAGCAGTAAAACTATTATCCTTAGTGAACAAGAAAAGAGTGTTTCGTTTACATTTGTGTCATTGCATGAAAAATCTCAGACAAAAAATCCCAATTAGATGGTGGTCTTCCGGCCCCCTTTTCGTTAGATTCAATAAAAAAAAAAATGAAATTGAAATAGAAAAATTTCTCCGAGTAAGCAAGATATTTACCGATTATGGCCATTCGAACCTCATCCATCTATCTTCCATCGATCAAGGGCCAGGGGTTTCCTTTTGGGACAGACAACACGGGAAGATTCAAGTGAACACATAATCAAGCTGGAGCAATCAGCAGAGATCGCTCAACGCTGTATCATCTTGGTTCTTACTCGGAAAAGAAGTGAACTCGGCGGCGACGAGGCATAAAAGAAACCGCCGAGCCGGCGTAGAGTTTCCGACCTAATCTGCTTGTGGACTGTCTGCGGCGGCCTCAGTTCCTCGCCTCAATAAAGCCACTTCCATACCTTTTAATGATTTCTTGGAATTGTAGCCCCTAGAAAATAGAAAACAAATAGACTTTTGGATAATCTTAATCCAAACGCAGAAGATAGTAAAAGACAAAGTCGCTTTACAAGCTTATAATGAACCCACAGTTAGATACATATAATGACTTTTATTATCTCCTCCTTCGTTAATGCCCACAACATAACAAAGTTTGAATAGTACCAACGAGTTGTAAATTTGGCTTGCTTTCTTAATTAAGTCAACAGGCACACAATGAGAAAAGGTATCAATTCTTATCTTAGTTTCAATATGTAACAACAAGACTCTTATAGCTTTTGACTTTAGCCTAATTAGGACCTCCATTATCCCCCATAAAAACAACTCAAAGATTGTGCAAAGAGACAAATGGCAAGAGAGAGCATGAAGTAATTTCTTACCTCAAGTGAAAGCGATCATGTGTAGCAAAGTCTCATGGTGGCGTTTGATGCTCCCTTCATGTCGGATTTGAAAAGACGTTGCGACCCATGAAATCAGACTTGAAGTTCTTTTACTCACCAGTGTATGGATTTGAAATAGGCTAAGCTAGTTGTATGTGTTAGAGTAGAGTTGGACTAAGTCCCACATTGGTTGTCTATGTTACGTAACTAGTCACCACATAATATAAATAAAGTTTACTTGTGTTAGGGTTAGTTAACACCCTATACACCTTTCTTATTCTTTCTTATTCCAAATCAACATGGTATCAGAGCCTAACCCTAATCCACCCTAGATTATATGCTTCTAAACCCACCAGCCCCAACTCACCATCCATCCCACAGACCCTAATCGTCTACTGACGTCATCAGCCACCAACCCAGCCCCCGACGCCCTCTTTCTGAACCCAGACAGCATTTATACCCTAACCCAGCCCCCGACAGCCTCCTTTCTGAACCCAAACCAACATCTGATCCACACCCAGCGACCGGCGACCATTGCCGACCGTCAGCCAGCCACCAGCGCACCTTCAGCAACCTCCGCAACCCTCGCCTGAACTTCTATGTGAGGAACCCAACCTCCGAAACCCTGTTCTAGTTCATGAAACCCTAAAACGATTCTCAAAACCCCAAGGAAATCCAGACCCAGTCCCTACCATACCTCAATCACGCTCGCCGGAGCCCCAACAGTGCTCGCCGGCCGTCGTCTGTCTCCGGTGACCTTCGCCGGATGTTCAACAGTCCTCGTCGGACCTGGATCTACTTCAAAATCTACTGGGTCTTCTTTTGGTACACCTACAGTGCTCTTCTTTCAGTTTGTGTGGATTTTCGGTCGTTGTTAGCATGTTTTGAGATCTCTCTGTTACTAGTTGGTGGTGGTGATTAATGGCTTGCATGGACAGTACTGTTTTTTCCTTTTAACAGTAGTGTATCGTGGTGGCTCTTATTTCAGTAGTGCATTGGTTGGTAGCGGTGGCTATTGTTTCATTGGTGGTGGCACTTATTTCATTTGTTTGTTCACAGTGGTGCATTGGTTGATGGTTGATTTTGTTAGTTCTGTTAATTGGTGTTGATTCGGTATGATGGATGAGTCAAAGTCTGGTTCTGGCGTTGTTTCGAGCCCTACTGTTGTTGGTAGTTTGTCTGGATCTCGATTTCGTGAAAAATTATCTATTACATCCACTCTTTTGAATGGTAAGAATTATACTGTCTGGGCTAGAGCCGTTGAGGTTTATTTTGTGGGTCATAAACTTTATCATTATTTGACTGACGATCCACCCGCAGCGACTGCTGCCACCTATGAGGCATGGGTATCTGTGGATGCTAATATTCGGTTTGATTTATGGAATAGTATGGAAGAACAGATTGCTAGTACGTTGATCTTCTTACCTACAGCTAAACAAGTATGGACGTAGGCTCAGGAGATGCATTCTAGTGTTAATAATCTCCGA
The DNA here is from genome assembly GCA_025413875.1 of Rhododendron molle. Classification (NCBI taxonomy): domain Eukaryota; kingdom Viridiplantae; phylum Streptophyta; class Magnoliopsida; order Ericales; family Ericaceae; genus Rhododendron; species Rhododendron molle. The sequence goes on from CM046390.1 coordinate 17,843,485, forward strand.
CGGGCGTATGAGCTTCATCATTCCTTTTTTTCGATATCCTAAGGTGATTTATCTTTGAAGGCTTATTATGCTAAGTTTCGTGGTATTTGTGAGGAGCTTAATATCTGTGAACCGATTTCCTCTGATGTTCAGGTCATGCATCGCCAGCGTGAGCGTATGTAGATTGCTCGGTTCCTATTTGGTGTATCATCGACTACTTATGGTCCTGTCTGTAATCAGCTTTTGGGGTCTCGAGATTTACCTTCTCTCAGTGAGGTTTTTAGTCAATTTCGTCAGTCTTCTGTTTCTGTGCCTGTGCCACCCCTGATCGTTCAGTATTAACTTCCGCTGTCTCTGGTATTTCTGGTATTTCATTTGGTCGTGGTCGTGGTCGCGGCCGTGATTCTGGGATTAATGGTCGTAATCATGACTCTGGGTTTAGTGGACGTGGTTCTGGCCATGGTTTTAGTGGTTGTGATTCTGGTATAGGTGCTCGTGCTTCTGGTATTGGTGGTTATGGGCATGGTTTGACTTCTGGTATTGGTGGTTTTGGTCGTGGTTTTGGTAGTCGCATGTCAGGAGGCAGTAGCCGTGGTCGTGGTCGTGATTCCCGATTGTGTACTTATTGTGGGGGGACCAATCATACCGTGGATTCTTGCTATGATCTCCATGGGTTCCCTCAGGCTCATCAGGCTGCTATTTTTGGGGATGTTGAGCCGCTTCCTCACCCTGCCGACCCTGTGGTGACTATTTCTGCAGAAGAGTATCAGCGCCTAGTGTCACATCAAGTTTCACCCTCTTTTGCTACGCTTGCTCAGACCAGTTCCTCTGTTGCTTGTGTTGTCTCTTCTCGTTCTTCCACTCCTTGGGTTATCGATTCGGGTGCTTCTGATCATATGACTGGTACATCTTCAGTCTTTTCTGGTCGTCGGTCTGTTGGTACATCATCCCGTGTTACCTTAGCTGATGGTTCTACCTCTGAAATTACTGGTTTGGGTTCCGTTTCTATTACTCCATCTCTTACTTTAGATTCGGTCTTCCACATTCCTAGTTTTCCATTTAATCTTATGTCTGTTAGTAAACTTACAAAATCCTTAAACTGCTCCATCACCTTTTCTTCTCATGGTTGTGTATTTCAGGATCTAAAGGTGGGGAGGAAGATTGGTGGGGGTACTGAACGTGGCGGCCTATATTATTTTATCGATGACATCTGTCCTATGCGTCTGTTGCTCTTCAGTCGTCTGTTTCTCCCTATCAACAACATTGCCGTATGGGTCACCCCTTTCTTCAGAATCTGAAGCGTCTGGTTCCATCATGTAGTAATGTTAAGGACTTCCAATGTGAAGTCTGTGAGTTTAGTAAACACCGTCGGGTGTCTTTTTATCCTAAGGTTGAGCGTCGTGTGTCGCGTCCTTTTCAGTTGGTACATTCGGATATTTGGGGTCTTATTCATGTTCCCAATTTGGCAGGTTTTCAGTATTATGTTATTTTTGTTGATGATTTCTCTCGTGTTACATATCTCTATCTTATGAAAACGAGGTCAGAATTGTCTTCTGTCTTTAAGTCCTTTTATGCAGAAATAAAGACTCAATTTGATACTTGAATTCGTATTTTTCGTTCTGATAATGCCCGTGAATATTTTCATAATGCTCTTTCACGTTTTTTTGATGATCATGGGATCATTCACCAGTCTTCTTGCGCTCGTACTCCACAACAAAATGGAGTTGCCAAACGCAAGATCCGACACTTATCTGAAGTTACGCGTGCCATGTTAATCCAAATGCAGGTTCCTAAGTCGTACCGGAGTGATGGTGTTCTAACAACCTGTTACTTGATTAATCGTATGCCCTCTACTGTTCTTGGTGGTCAGATCCCTCACTAGGTTTTATTTCCTGGTCATCCTCTCCACTCATTACCCTCTCGGGTATTCGGGTGCACATGCTATGTTCATGCACTAGATCCTGACCGGGACAAACTTGATCCTCGCTCGATCCAGTGTGTCTTTCTCGGTTATTCGCGCACTCAAAAAGGGTATAAGTGTTACTCACCCTCTCTTCGTCGTCACTTTGTGTGTGCTGATGTCACCTTTAATGAGTCATTGCCTTTCTTTTCGGGGACCCCTAAATTTGAGTATGTTCTTTTTGAGTCTGAGTATGTTATTCATATCAATATTCCTCCAGCTTCTATGCCATCCTTGCAGGTATATGTTCGTCAACGGAAGAAATTCACAGCCCCACCAGTGCCTGCCGCTGCGCCTCCTCCGTCTCAAGATCCCACTTCACCACCACCACCACCACTTCCCTCTCTGTTCACCTGGTCTTCCTATAGCTCTTCGCAAAGGTATTCGGTCTTGTACTACTCATCCTATTGCTCAGTTTGTTTCCTATAATCATTTGTCTCTGTCACTTCGTGCTTTTACCACTTCTGTTTCGTCCATTTCTGTTCCTAACACTGTTCAGGAGGCCTTATCTATTTCTGAGTGGCGGACAGCAATGGAGGCCGAGATGTTTGCTCTCCCTGACAATGGCACTTGGGGGTTGGTTTCTCTTCCGCAGGAAAGTCTACTGTTGGCTGTCGGTGGGTATTTACCGTCAAGTATAATCCGGATGGCACCGTCGAATGGTACAAGGCCCATCTTGTGGCCAAAGGCTATACCCAAACGTATGGAGTTGATTATGCCGAGACTTTCTCTCCGGTGGCCAAGATTAACTCTGTCCACATTCATATTTCTCTGGCTGCCAATCTTGGTTGGCCCTTATTTCAATTGGATGTCAAGAATGCATTTCTCCACGGCGACCTGCTTGAGGAAGTGTATATGGAGCAACCTCCTGGGTTTGTTGCTCAAGGGGAGCGTTCTCAGGCGTGTCGTCTTCGTAAAGCCCTCTATGGTCTTAAGCAGTCACCTCGAGCTTGGTTTGACAGATTTAGTGATGCTGTGTTGCAGTATGGTATGCGTCGCTCTCATTCTGATCATTCCGTCTTCTCTATTCAGTCAGATCGGGGGAAAGTAGTGTTGATTGTGTATGTGGATGATATCATTATTACTGGGGATGATCAAAAAGGAATTGATGAGTTAAAACAGTTTTTACAACGTCAATTTCACACCAAAGATTTGGGGAAGCTTCGATATTTCTTGGGTATTGAGGTAGCAAGGTCTAAGGAAGGGATCAGTTTGTCCCAAAGAAAGTATGCACTAGATATTCTAAAGGAGACTGGTTTATTGGGAGCAAAGCTTGTAGAGACCCCTATGGAACCAAACGTCAAATTGTGTGCTGATCAGAGGGAGATATTTTCTCATCCAGACCGTTATCGTCGCTTGGTAGGAAAGCTGAATTATCTCACCAACACACGGCTTGATATCTCATTTGCTGTTAAGTATGGTTAGTCAATTCATGGCAACCCCTCGTCTTCCACATTGGAAAGCTTGTCTTCGTATTGTGAAGTATCTTAAGGCTCATCCTGGACGCGGTCTCTTTTATCGTTCAAATGGTTATTTGTGTTGAGGCTGATGCTGATTGGGCGGGATCACCGTCTGACAGACGTCCACAATTGGGTACTGTACTTTTGTTGGTGGCAATTTAGTTACCTGGAAGAGCAAAAAACAAACTGCGGTTGCTCGGTCCAGTGCTGAAGCAGAGTATCGTGCCATGGCTCATACTATTTGCTAGGTTGTATGGTTGAGAGATTTACTCGAAGAATTGGGGTTTGACGTGCAATTACCTATTCCAATGTATTGTGATAATCAAGCAGCAATACATATCGCTTCGAATCCAGTCTTTCATGAGAGAACCAAACATATTGAGGTAGATTGTCATATTGTTCGGGAGAAGATAGAAAGTGGCGTGTTAGCTACCCCTTTCGTGTCTACAGGAGCTCAGTTGGCCGATATCTTCACCAAACCTTTATTTAAACCACGTTTAGAGTTGTTATGTAACAAGCTGGGATTTTGTGATATTTATTCTCCAGCTTGAGGGGAAGTGTTAGAGTAGAGTTGGACTAAGTCCCACATTGGTTGTCTATGTTATGTAACTAGTCACCACATAATATAAATAAAGTTTACTTGTGTTAGGGTTAGTTAACACCCTAAACACCTTTCTTATTCTTTCTTATTCCAAATCAATAGTATGTATACAGATGGCGAAAATAAAGAACTATATCATAGACTCATATAACAAGGCATGTTAGGTTCTTTAGTTTCTTACCCTTTCAAATGGTGGCATTTCGTCACTTGATGAACCCTGTATGTAAAAGTATGGCAACTTATTAATTAACATGTTGATACAAGGTTGGAGAACATGTGACTAACTGTTATTTGCATCATTTGGACTCGTAGATGAATAATAAGTTAGCTTATGAATTTTCATACTAAAGTGATGTTTACACCAAACTCCTACGAGGGCACCACCTTAAGCTCTATCGATTATGCATCAGCAACGCCTATCTTCTAATGTTGACTTCGCAACATCAAGATTCCCTTCCCATGTAATTTCTAGGGAGTAATAAAATAGAAATCATCTTATACCATGCTCATTCACCCAAAGAAAAATAAACAGATAGTGGCAGATTTGGCTCATCTCAGATGAAATAGACAGGTAGTTGGAGTTTTAACTTCATAACTCCGCACAAATCCAGCGAGCAAGATCAAGGGGATCCATGAATCAAATCATTCTGCTCTTGCTCCAGACCTAAGGACATGTAGTTTAACAAAAATTATAGACCCACCAAAATATATCCGACTCATAAACATCTTAAAGCGAAAAGATGGGGATTTCTTGGGCTGGCAAGCATATGGATTCTCAAAATATGAATTATACAAGCATTTTTCCTTTATCTGTACATTATTTCTCCCTTCTTCCTCTTTTATCAATCCAGTTCTCACTATCATGCACACAACTATACAACCCACAATTACATCATCTAACAAAATGTATGAACATTATAAAGCCAAACACCATAGGTAGTTCAATTTTTGTACCAACCATTATGCCTCTTGATCCTTCTTACAAACACAACTAATCATAACATAATCATAGATTGAATACATGCATCATTTAAATGGCAATAATAATCCAAAATTAGAACTACATTACCATACCGCACAAACAACAGAAGCTGAAAACCAAAGCAGATTTACCTCTGCAAAATATAAACTCCAAAACAGACCAAAGCAAGCATTTTCTATCTTGGAGCCCAAACGAACATAGAAATGAAGCAATAAGTAATGGGGCTTCTCCTCTGAAGGACGGCAACAGCCGCTAGAACAGTCGGAACTGGAAAGAGTGCATAAAGGTTCCAGAAACAAAACAAATTCCCCTCTCCCTCTCTGGATGAAAGTTATGAGAACCCAAGCCTATCGATCATATCCACCGTCATGGCCGATGAAATCGAAGGAATGGAATGATGGGAAAACAACTGTCGATTTCGTTTGAGAGAGAGAGGCAGTCGTTGATTTTGAGAGACAAGAATGCTGAATAACAACCAAAATTTCAGGGAACAGTGGATTCGGTAGGTGATTTTACCAAAATGCCCTCTAGCCCAGCAGCACTAAAGGACAAATAATATAATGTTTACATTTGTTAGGGGTAAAACTGAGATACTAAATAATTAGAGGATAACAATTGAGTGTCAAACTGAAATACTTTATAATTATATAGGGTATGTATGCGATTCAATCTGGTGATATGGCACTCCAATCAAAAAGTCAAGGGTCAAAATCATGAATACATCGACTTTTGAAGTTTAATCAGGTGATTTAGGGTTTGAATAAGCAAGATTGGGCTTCGATTCTTGGACCCAATTCGATTTCATACCTCGAAGATGTAGATTAGGGCTCAAAATGGCTCGAATATTGTCGTACAGTGTTTGAATCAGTGTGAGATGGGTTCGAAGCAAGTCGATCAGGTGCTATTAGGGTTTTACAGCCATCGAATCACTTGAGTTCATTGCTGCTGCTGATACTGCTGATTGATCAGTAAGACCTGGAGAAATTGATCCACTGCTAACACAAGGCAAGCGCCTACCCAGACCCTCGCCTCGCCTGGTGCCTGGCAAGTGCCTCGGCGCGCTTTTGACAACTATGGCATATACAAATGTAGAGAATGCAGGAACTGATTGCAAATGCCGAAATCGATTAAGCAGTCCCAGCATGAAAGCATGAAAACATGGCTTGAGATTTGTATTCGACAATACTCCATCTTCTTGACAAAATTGACCATCTCTTAACTGACCATCCCAGACCAACTGGAACGCCACCAATGTATAGCCTAATGACCTATGCCCTTGATTTGGCCACAGACCAACAAAAATTGCCCACCCACTTACTCAACCAGAGCTAGTGCCCTAAATATGTCTATGAGTTAACTTCTCTCAACACACGGAAAAACCTCACACACAAAACTCCAATTGTTTATGTCACCTCTCAGCATGATCTAAAATGGGAGATGAAATCCGTTGACGTAAGCAAAACGTTTGTGTATGCTGCTTATCATGGGTACAACATCAAAGAAATGTGACACCAAATAAAGCAAGAGTGACAGAGAGAAGCAATACTCACTAAAAGTGAATGAATGAGAAATTAATGCATCACCTTAGCAAGTATCTTGATGTCACAGGAATGATTGGATCATGTGCATGATGGGCTCTTAAAAGAGCGGATACCAGCTCAGTAATGTCAAACCTTCTCGTTCCAAACCACTGAAAAATAATCAATGTTAAGCATATCCAACATTCATCAAGACGAAACTGAACATCCACTAGTAAAAGCCATATCTGTGCCAAACCTGATTATACCATCAAATGAACAGCTGAAAGTTCATAAACAAAGGTAAATAAGATGGGGATAAAGAAAGGAATTGGAAGAAACCAAGAATGATATAAGAGGCAACTGGAGGAATTTTCGAAAGAGGTTGGAATCCTTGTTTTGAAATTGCTCACAGGTATCAAAAGAAGAAATTTGGCCACTCATAAAGCAATCATATTGGCATTATTAAGGAGTTTGATAAAGTGATGTTGGTTGGCATCAATAGGGGAGTTGAGTTGAATAGAGAGCTGAATCCTCTCGTTAGAAGTTATTGAAAGGTTGTTTCCCCTGCAGAAGGGTTCCGAGCATTCAAAGGTTTAACATCGATAGGTTGTCCAAGAAGTAGCTGACCAAAGAGATCAACAGCCATCGAAGCATATATCAGATCATCAAATTCAATATACCTACATTTTCAATGGGCTCAGATTGTGTTTGACAGTGCAAAATAAGCCAAAAAGGCAATTTCAATTTCACAAACACATTATGTTCTAGCTTGCATAATACTCATGAAAAGAAAATATTAGCTCGCTTCCGTAGAATGCAAGAATGATGACTAAAAAACATCAGTAAATAAAACCGGAAAGATTTCATATATAAATAACAGTTTCCGATGGGAGTCAGCAGTTCACAAGGCAAGACAGCAATCAATACTCTTCCACAGAATTTCCAAAATTATGAAAGATAAGTTACTAGTGATGATGAAGCCTCAAGTAGACTTAAGCATCCATAAGTAACATGTTTCAACTTCCAACCACACAGACAGCAGATAAAGTTAAGCTAATTTCTTCACCTCCACAGAGAATCAGAATGATCTTAAGTCAACTGAAAAGTGAATTCCATAAACACCTATAGAGATTTCCCTTCAGCTGAAAGGATTTATATCAGCTAATAGAACTTGCCAAGCAAAGTGACAAGTGATTAAGAGATTCCACTCATATGGGCACATGACAAACTAAATTATGACATGAAGGGGTAACAGTGTAACACATACATCATAAGAGGCACAAAAGGTGTGATAATGGTCACATAAGCAGGCGACACATCATAGAATGCAAACAGCCATTGTCAAAGAATTGCCAAGACCCAAGAGTCAAGAGTTCGTCAAGGGAACTGCGTATTACTAACAACTAATTCCAGCTGATAATATACGCCCATTAAGCATACAACTAGCAGGCATGGTCTATGAAAAGAGTTAATATAGAAACAAAGTCTAGAGCAAATTTGGAAGCATCTCTAAGCACACATTAAAATTTCCTACCAATAGGCAGCGGAAAGATTTCAGACAATATCTTTTATCCCATCCAGATACACCAAGCGCCATCAAACTTAACAAACTCAGGTAAACGTCAAGCGATTGTTTTCTTCAATCAGCAATTTGAGTGGAAATGAGTCAACAGAAACTGTGAAGCACAACGAGAAGGATTTGGGAAGTGAGGCAGTCATAAGAGGTATAAAATGGTGTTGGAATTATGTGCGTCAGCTCACAGCAGTAGAAATAAATACAAACTATGATATTAAAAACTGTAAAAAGGGCTATAGCAGAAAGACTATATATTGCAAATAACCGAAGGCATTATACCCTTTTTGCAAATATCCACAACATTCCTTTAAGAAGTCAGTATTTGGTCATATCCAAGAAAGGCATTATAGTGTGTTCCGTAGATGAGTCAATATGGAGACGAAGCCTAAAGTAGACTTGGAAGCATCACTAAATTCCAAGCTCAACTTCCAACCCCCGTAGGCAATTGAAAGAATTTGGCCAAATTCTTCGTCACCTGTCCAGACAAGCAGACTAGCCTAGAATAAACTCAATAAGATAAATTCCCCCAGAATTCCTTCCACTAGAAAGGATTGCATCAGCCAACAAAACTAGCCACACAGAACCAACCGCTTAACACATTTGTGCCCCCACCTACATTGCAGGTATACAATGTGCACTGACAATGTGCACTGCACACATTTCGTGTTTATATTTCAAACAAATAGCAAAAGGGAATATAATAACGACAAAGGATCCATAGCAACGTTATCCCCGGGGAAGAATTATATGACCCAATATAAGCCAAAGTTCTTCCAAAAATGGAGCGATATGGTGGCATGACCTATGCCAAGTTCAATCCTAGACAATAATTGCCATCAAGATCATTGATATCGTTGTAGGATAGTGAAATTTCAGCTTGAAGCAGGATATTAAAAGGGAATTGATTTCTACATTCCCTTTTTTGATAACCACACTCACTTTTTCGGAATTTAGTGTAAAAAGTGTACGTATTTTTTTTGCTAAAAGACAAAAAAAGGGAGTGTGGATATCAAAAAAAAAAAAAGAGTGTCGCAATCAACTCCCTATTAAAAGCAACACGAACGGCTATGGCATGATGTAATGCAAAAAGGAAGGCCACATCCAATCAATGGAAACAGTTATACAGGACAAAGAGGGGAAACCAGAAACTATAATTCAAGTCATTTACCTAAAGTCAATCCCCACAATTTGTCATCACGAATTTATGGCAATGCTAGAATGCTAAAGTGCTAGGTGCTAGTGCATTTAGAAAATCAGCTGGAGTGGGAGATAATGATAGAAAACAGAGAAACAGAGACTGAAAATACTGATCTTATTTCTGAATGAATTACAATGAGATGAGTACACCTTTAAATAGAGAAAAGCTACGCCTAAGAAAGGAAGGTTACAAGATTTGATTACGATATGATTACCCTATGATTATGCTATGATTTGATTACGATATGATTACCATATGATTATGCTATGATTTGATTACAATATGATTACCTTATGATTATGCTATGATTTGATTACAAGAAGATACAGAATATATATTCAAGATACAGAATATATATTCACACCCCCCCTCAAACTCAAGGTGCGAAGGCAGAGAGCACCGAGAGTTTGTCAAGGAGAAAGCGGAAACGAGCAGCAGTATGAGTCTTCGTGAAGAAATCTGCCAGCTGCAATGTGGAGGAGACGAAGGGTAAAGCAATGGTGCCAGACTGGAGATGCTGGCGTATGAAATGACAATCAATCTCAATGTGCTTCGTGCGCTCATGGAAGACCGAGTTGTGGGCAAGCTGAATAGCACTCTTATTGTCGCAGTAAAGAGGCGTAGGAGTAGTAACAGAGACCCCCATATCGGAAATAAGCCAGCGAAGCCAGACGATTTCAGGGGTAGCATGGGCACGATATTCAGCTTCCGCGGTAGAGCGAGCAACAACAGATTGCTTTTTGCTTTTCCAGAAGATAAGAGAATCACCTAGAAAAACACAAAGGCCAGAGGTAGATTTGCGGTCATTGACATCACCTGCCCAATCAGCATCATAAGCATGGAGGGTTAAGCTTGATGTAGACGAAATCAGAAGGCACTGATGAAAGGTACCACGAAGATAACGGAGAATACGTAAGAGGGCAGCCCAATGCTTAGTCCGAGGAGCAGAGACAAACTGGCTAACAATGTAAACTGCATAAGAAATATCTGGCCGAGTAACCGTAAGATAAACCAAGCAGCCCACCAATTCGCGATACTCCGTAGGATCCTCAAGGGGGACACCATCAGAGGCAGAGAACTTGGCATGAAGTTCAAGGGGGAGTGTCAACAGTCTTTGTATCTGTGAGATGAGCACGGTGAAGGATATCAGTAACATACTTGGACTGTCCCAAAAGATACCCCTGAGGAGAGGAAGCAACTTCAATACCAAGGAAATAACGTAGCGGGCCCAAGTCTTTCATTTCGAACTCACGGAAGAGATGACTTTTAACTTCAGCAATAGCAGCAGAACCAATGATGATCATGTCATCAACATAAAGTAAGAGAAGTACTAGGCCATGAGACGCGCGACAGAGAAATAGAGCAGAGTCATGCATGCTAGGTGTGAAGCCAATCTGAAGAACAACATCCTGGAAGCGTGAATACCAAGCGCGAGGGGACCAAGCCATAGAGAGCACGACGCAAGTGACAAACCATACCGGAAGGATGAGAGAAGCCAGGAGGTCGCATATAAACTTCTTTAGAGAGATTGCCATTGAGAAAAGCATTCTTTACATCCAATTGAGAAAGAGGCCACTGATGCACTGCAGCCACTGAGATCAAGGTGCGAACAGTGGTCATTTTGGCAACAAGGGCAAAAGTTTCCTCGTAATCAATCCCATACTCCTGAGAAAATCCTTTAGCAACTAGGCGGGCTTTATACCGTTCTAAAGAACCATCAGAATGAGTCTTAACCTTGTAGACCCATTTGCAACCGATTAAATTCTTACCATCCGGAAGAGAAACCAACTCCCAAGTCTGATTGTGTGAGCAAGAGCAGTAAGTTCAACTTGCATGGCAGCCACCCAATTGGGATCATTGCAAGCTTCTTTATAGGACCTAGGCTCAAAATAAGTGTGAATGCGGGAAAGGAATGATTGATAAGAGGATGAGAAACAGGTATTAGTAAAGCCATATTTTACCGGTGGTTGACGATTGTCGCGGACGGGATACCGACGGGCAGGCGGATCATGATCCGTGGAGGCAGATTGAGGAGCAGTTGTAGAAGTTGGACGGCGGGTGTAGACCTGGGTGATCGGGGCACGAAGAGGTGATGCTGAGGGGGCTGTAGAAATATCAGATACCTCAAGAGTGGAGGTGTACTCTTCGAGAGGCACATCCATATCCATAGGAAAGGGGTCAATATGGATCAAGTCTTCTTTGGCTACAGGAGCAGTGCGAGGAGGAAGAGTAAAATAGGGAAGACGCTCTAAGAAGACAACATGCCTTGAAACATAAAGCTTTTTGGTCACAGGATCATAACACCGATACCCTTTTTGATTAATGCCATATCCCAAAAAAACACCTAAGACACAGCGGGCGCTGAGCTTAGTGCGGTCTTTCTTGGGGAGGAGAACAAAACAAGTAGAACCAAACACTCGAAGAAGAGAGTAATTAGGAGTCTGACCATAAAGCCGCTCATAAGGAGAGCTACCAGAGAGAAGAGGGGTGGGCATCCGATTCAGGAGATAGGCTGCAGTGAGAACAGCTTCTCCCCAATAAGACGGGACGGAGGAAGACAGAAGTAGAGACCGAGCAGTATTAAGAAGGTGACGATGTTTTCTTTCAGCTCTACCATTTTGGGCAGGAGTGTCAGTGCAAGACGATTGGTGTATAGTCCCAAGCGAATCCAGGAATTTATGAAACTCTGAGAGTGAATATTCCCCACCCAAGTCAGACCGAAGAATTTTAACCGATGTAGAAAATTGATTTTGAACCATGGCATGGAAATTCTTACAAATCGTAAAAAACTCAGATTTGTGTCATTAAATAAACCCAAGTATACCGACTAAAGTCATCCATAAAAGAGACATAATAGACAAAACCACCTTTAGTAGCAACCGGAGAAGGGCCCCATAAATCAGTATGAACAAGCTGAAAAGGCGAAGTAAACATAAGTACTTTTATTAAAAGGTAAAGCTGACATTTTTGCGAACTTACAACCACTGCATTCTGAAATATCACTGACTGAAATATGACCCAAATGACCTGACTTAACTAAAAGTTTTAGACGCTCACTAGACAGATGTCCTAATCTAGAATGCCAAAGATAAAATGGAGATGACTGATGATCTAAACAAAAAGATGACGCAGCAGTGGAAGAAGGTTTTATTGGGAGATGCAAGTGCTCTAAAAGATAGAGATCACCAACTCTACCCTGCCTCAATCTGCTTCTTGGAATCCCGATCCTGCACAACACAACCAGAGGAAGAGAAAACAACATCAAAACCAGAGTCGAATAATTGGCTGATTGAAAGTAGGCTCAAAGACAACTGAGGAACATAAAAGACATTAGGAATAGATAGTGACGGTGCAGTAGAAGATAGAATGGAACCAATAAAAGTAACATGCATGGGAGAACCATTGGCTGTGGCAATACTAATAGGAAAAGCAGGTGGCACACAATTACTAAGAAGAGATAGATTATGAGTCATATGATGAGAAGAACCATAATCAAAGATCCAAGTGGGTTGGATACCTGAGGTGGGAGTACCACGCAAACCTGAGTGAGCGGTAGTCATGGCAGAAGCTTGAAGGGAACCCCCTCGAATGGCTTCCATGTAAGCCTGATATTGCTGAAATTGCTCATAATCAAACTCTGCAGGAGCACTATTGGAGGCCGATGCTGCCAAGGTTGCAGGAAGGCAAGTATACTGTTGTGGTGCCCGAGACCTGATGTGGGGCGTGAGAACCAGTCGACCGAGTAACATTTCGTCCCTTTGGCTTGGGACGGTTAGGGCAGTGATGCTTCCAATGACCCTTTTGATGGCAATAGTTACACTCATCTTCGGGAATTTGAGGCCTTGGCTTGGCTGCAAATTGGACAGGATGAAATGCTGGAGTGGGCGAGTGATGTGCCGGATACTGACCAGATGGAGCAAATGGTGGTTTGGCCGCAAATTGGACAAGATGAGATGCTGAAGTGGGCGAGGTTGCAGAGCTGGGTAAAGTCACGTGCTGGAGAGGGTTAGGTCCCGCTTGTGGGTGTTTCGTGATTCGGGTCAAAAATAGAGAGAGAGATCGATAGAGTCGATGAGAGAGAGATATCTGAGGATAGAAGTGGCCGATCAAAAAAAAAACAGTGGTTAGGTTCCCGCTCTCATACCATGATAGAAAACAGAGAAACAGAGACTGAAAATACTGATCTTATTTCTGAATGAATTACAATGAGGTGAGTACACCTTTAAATAGAGAAAAGCTACGCCTAAGAAAGGAAGGTTACAAGATTTGATTACGATATGATTACCCTATGATTATGCTATGATTTGATTACGATATGATTACCATATGATTATGCTATGATTTGATTACAATATGATTACCCTATGATTATGCTATGATTTGATTACAAGAAGATACAGAATATATATTCAAGATACAGAATATATATTCACAGATAAAACAAAGTATCAAAGCTTGTTTAAACTCAACTTTCAGAGAAGAAAACAACAATACTGGTAAAGAATGGCCGCATAATCACGACACCAATTTTTCTGTTAACCAAGAGAAATGAATAAGAAACTTTGTAGTATGAAAGGAACTTACCCCACAGCCTTTGGTACTCTCAAACTCGGGTCCAAGATTAGATCAATATTCCTTACCTGGAATTGAAAAACTGAATCAGTTGAACAGAGAAATAAGTACTTGCAAGGGTAGTTTATACAGCACCACTCTAGACATTCATACTGCATGTTTCAACAGTCGCACATTGGGGCAATTACAACCCTCAATGATAACTGCTGGAATACTAGTATATTGTGTTTACTAGTATATTGTGTCTGCAGGTGGCTCGTTTTCTGTTTGGGTTACCTTCGCCGGCCTATGATTGTATCTAGTCTAATCTTTTGGGTGATAGAGATTTACCTTCTCTCAGTGAGGTGCTCAGTCGCGTCTGTCAGGCCTCTATTTATGACCCAATGCTGTTGATTTGACCCCTGCTGCTCGCTCGGCTTTGGTTACCTCGGTTCCACGTGGTGGTACTTTTTCTTGTGGTTTTGACCGTGGTGGTCGAGAGTCAGGGGGAGGTAGTCGTGGTCCTCCTGGCCGAGGGTTTGATCATGATTCTAGTAGTAGTGGTCCGGTGCAGTCTATTGGTAGCCGTAATTCTGGTAATGGTGGTTGTAGTTGTGATTCTGGTAATAGTAGTCGTGCCCGTGGTCGTGGGCCTCATTACTGCACCTATTGCCATGGTACTAATCATACAGTTGAGCATTGTTGGGTTCTTCATGGCCGCCCATCTGCTCATTAGGTTACCGTTTTTTAGGATGATGGCTCTGTTTTTGTGCCCAGCTCCGTCCCACGTGTGGTTACTATTCCAGAAGATGAGTATCATCGCCTGATTTCCCAGCCGCCTTCTCATGTGCCCTCCTCCTCCACTACTACGTTCGCTCAAAAAAGCTCCACCTTTGCTGGTATGGCCTCTAATAATCCGTGGGTTATTGATTCTGGTGCTACTGATCATATGACAGGCCACTCTATCCACCTATCTGGTTCTCGTCCTCTTGCGAAGCCATCTTGTGTCGCATTGGCCGACGGTTCCTCTTCTGACATTGTTGGTTTGGGTTCTGTTATTTTACATCCTTCTCCTACATTAGACTCGGTTTTACATGTTCCTCGTTTTCCTCATAGTCTTATGTCTGTTAGTAAACTTACCCAATCATTAAATTATTCAGTTACCTTCTTTCCTGGTTATTGTGTTTTTCAGGATCTTCAGATGGGGAAGAAGATTGGTGGTGAGCGAGATGGTCTATACTATTTTGACACTGGCAAACCTCCTGCATCCGTTGCTCTTCAGACTTCCGTATCTCCCTATGAGCATCACTGCCGTTTTGGTCATCCCTCTCTTCAGACTCTCAAACAGTTAGTTCCGTCATGTCGTAGTCTTCAGTCTTTGCCATGTGAGGTATGTGAGTTTAGTAAACATCGTCGTGTTTCTTTTCCACCTAGAGTAGAGAGTCGAGTGTCTCGTCCCTTTCATTTAGTTCACTCAGATATTTGGGGTCCTATGCGTGTTTCTACACGTGGTGGTTTTCAATATTTTGTTATTTTTGTGGATGACTATTCTAGGCTTACATATGTTTATCTCATGAAAAACCGGTCAGACTTGTACTCCATTTTCAAATCTTTTTATATGGAAATAAAAACTCAGTTTGATGTTTCTCTTCGTATCTTTCGTTCTGATAATGCTGGGGAATATTTCTATAATGTTTTGTCTGCCTTTTTTGATGAGCATGGAACTCTACATCAATCTTAGTATTCTCGCACTCCCCAACAGAATGGGGTTGCCGAACGCAAGATCTGTCATTTGACAGAGGTTGCCTAAGCCCTTTTAATCCAGATGACGGTTCCCAAATCCTTTTAGGGCGACGCCGTTTTTACTGCCGGATATCTTGTGAATCGCACGCCCTCTCGCGTTCTTGGGGGCCAGATTCCTTATAGTATTTTGCACCCTGGTTCGTTATATTCCTTACCTCTTAAAATTTTTGGGTGCACGTGTTATGTTCATGCTCTTGATCCTGGTCGCGATAAACTTGATCCGCGCTCTATCAAATGTGTATTCCTGGGGTACTCTCGGACTCAAAAAGGTTATAAGTGTTATTTTCCCACTTGGCATCGCGAGTTTGTCTGTGCTACTGTTACGTTTCATGAGTCATTACCCTATTTTCCGGCTTCATCCCATGGGGATCAGTCTGAGTATGCATATTTTGGTTCCTTCCGGGCAACCTCAAAAGTAGCGCCCCCCGATGCAGGTATATGTTCACCGTGCCAAAGCTACACCACCACCACCTCCACTTGCCGCTGAGCCTCCTCCTCCGTTGTGAGATCCGAGTCCACCTCCTCCTTTGGCCCCTACTGCTCCACCTTCTCCTCTCATTGCTCTTCGTAAAGGTATTCGCACTTGTACTATTTCTCATCCTATTGCTAAATTTGTATCCTATGATCATCTATCCCCCATCCTTCGTGCTTTTACTACCTCTATTTCCTCTGTTTTTGTTCCTAAAACTGTTCAGGAGGCCTTGTCTATTTTTGAGTGGCGGACAACTATGGAGGAGGAGATCTCCGCGCTCCATGATAATGGGACTTGGGAGTTGGTTCCTCTACCCTTTGGAAAGTCAACTGTGGGGTGCCGCTAGGTATTCACTGTGAAATATCATCCTGGTCGGTTTGTTGAGCGTTACAAAGCTCGCCTTGTTGCCAAGGGCTACACCCAGACATATGGTGTTGACTATGCAGAGACCTTTTCCCCGGTTGCAAAGCTTGGTTCTGTCCGTCTCCTTATTTCTCTCGCAACCAATCTTGGCTGGCCCTTATTCCAATTGGATGTCAAGAATGCTTTCTTACATGGTGATCTTCTTGAGGAGGTTTACATGGAGCAACCACCTGGGTTTGTTGCTCAGGGGAAGCGTTCTCAGGTATGTCGTCTTCGTAAAGCTCTTTATGGACTTAAACAGCCTCCCAAGGCCTGGTTTGGCAAGTTCAGTGATGCAATTTTGAAATTTGGTATGAGTCGATGCCAGTCTGATCATTTTGTTTTCTCTCACATCTACTCGAGGCAAAGTGCTATTGATTGTGTATGTCGATGATATTATTATTACGGGCGATGACCAGAAAGGTATTGATGCGTTGAAGGTCTTTCTACAGAGTCAATTTCATACTAAAGACTTGGGTAGATTGCGGTACTTTTTAGGTATCGAGGTGGCACGATCTAAAGATGGTATTGGTTTATCGCAGAGGAAATATGTGCTGGATATCTTAGATGAGACTGGTTTGTTGGGGGTGAAACCTGTCGATACCCCTATGGATCCCAATGTCAAACTGTGCATTGATCAGGGGGAGGTGCTGTTTAATCCTAATCAATATCGCCGATTGGTTGGTAAACTGAATTATCTCACTACTACACGTCCTGATGTTTCATTTGCAGTGAGCATTGTGAGTCAATTTATGTCTACTCCTCATCTGCCACATTGGGAGGCCGTTCTTAGAATTGTCAAGCATCTCAAGTCTCATCCTGGACGTGGTCTATTTTATAGAGCTAATGGTCATTTGCGTATTGAGGCCTTCACTGATTCTGATGGGCCAGGAGGCCCATCTGACAGGAGGTCAACCACTGGATATTGTGTTTTTATTGGTGGCAATCTTATTAATTGGAAGAGTAAGAAACAGACCGTGGTTGCACGGTCGAGTGCAGAGGCAAAATATAAACCATGGCTCACACCACATGTGAGATTGTGTGGGTGCGATCTTTTCTTGAGGAGATCGGATTTAATGTGCAATTGCCTATGAATTTGTATTGTGATAACCAAGCAGCAATTCACATTACATCCAACCCCGTATTTCATGAGCGGACTAAGCATATCGAAGTTTATTGTCATCTGGTGCGAGAGAAGTTGACTGATGGTGTTATAGCAACTCCCTTCATGTCTACAAATGCTCAATTGGCTGACATATTCACCAAGTGATTATTTAAGCCTCGGTTGGAGATGTTATGTGACGAGCTGGGTTTGTGTGATATCTATTTTCCAGCTTGAGGGGGAGTGTTGGAATACTAGTATATTGTGTTTACTAGTATATTGTGTGTTGTCCTACATTACTTAGTTACACTGCGTAATGAACTATCTCTTTATATAAATAAATAAATGATTATGTGTGAGGGTTTATTTAACACCCTACACACTTTTCCTCTCTAAACAACAATAACAAACATTGATCATCTCCGAACCACTAGTCAAGCAACAGAAGCACAAATTAATCTTAGGCAAGGAGGCAGGAAAGAAAATTTTCAAAAAGCCAAAATATTGCATAGTCCACTTCAATAAGACAATATATACACAAAGCACCCAATCCAAGATTAAACAAAAGAGTAACGTGCAACATGGACTAAATCATTCAAATGGTGCAGATCAAACATAGGTCCCTCTAACCTTGCATACACTTGAAAAGAATATGTTAGCTTCTTCCTTGGATGCCCTCAAAGGAATCTGCCATGAAACCATTCATATCAGCAAAAGAAGAATAAGAGGGAACAAGTGCATGACAAATGCACGAAAGAACATTCATGCCTATCAATCACTTAAAACTGAAGAGACACTGGCAGGCTACATACCCCTTTCCACATCAGCTTCAGGGTCCACCACTTTTTTGTTTGCTTTGGATACCATGTGCATCATCTAAACTATGCTCCTTTACTAATGTCATTAATCAATATTGGCCTCGCTTCGCTTGACTTCAGTTGATCAACTAAAAAGTCAGTTTGTTATCATTCTTTGATGTATCTATATAAATAGGAAACAAACCACACACACACAAAAAAAGGAGTCGGGTACTTCTATTTGTGAGATACTCCATAGATAGATGGCAACCACTCCTATTTCAAGAATATGTACACAACCCATCACGATAATGAGCAGATGCAGGGGGCAAATTTTTCTTTTAAAAACAAGACCAACTAAAAAAGGCAAAAAATGTGAAGAGAAAAATAGTCAATAAAGAAAATACCGAAAAGAATCCACAAATGTTGATATTGTTTTTTGACTTCTATCCTACAGGCTTCAGCACGTGTTGCCAAAAATCAGGTAGATAGAACCGCTGAGCTCCTGAAATTATCTCCTCCCCTAAAGTCAAAGGAAATGACAAATGAAGTAGTTAGAATGCTGAGAGACAAAAGATGATTACTAAAAGAACAAAATGTTGCAAGACTGCGAAAGGGTTACACTATGGCACACGCACCTGAGGCCCTTGTCAGTCATTTCCTAGGAATGAAGTTCATGGTTATGGCTATTATGAAGCTTGTGTGTGTGCATGAACGAGCATATGCAACAATATTGAGATGCATGCTAATGGGCTACAGTGAATTTAGGCTCATCATCAGCAATCCAAAAATTGCTGTATTTCTTTTCTTTCTTTCTTTTTTATCGGCAACATTGTTGTATTTCTACTATTGTAATTACCATACAAATAATCACCATTATGATTTGAAAAAGATTTTTAGTAGCAAGAGCTATTGGCCAATCAAGCAGTAGTTTGGGACATGTCTACTCCACGGACAGGTGTCCGACACCCGAACACTGGCCAACAGAAGTGGTCATTTGGTCTCAACTTTTTCTTGTTCCATTTGGACACTCCAGGGACAATCTAGTACACCATAGATGATGGACACTTGGGAGACAAGTTGGAGGTGTCAAATCAAATAAAAGGCTCCAGTTAAAGCATGGAGAAGGATACTTTTCACATAGTAGATGATAGTTGGTAAATCATAAATACCAATGTGCATAATGAAGTGTTTTTTGTTGGAAAACTCTTGGGAATGATGTAATAACTCATGTTTTTTTGTTGGAAACTTGAAAGATGAACATATGAGAATAAAGGCATATTTGTAAGGCAATGTGCCCTCCATTTTTTTGCAAACATGTAGTGCCAGAGTCATGTTTGTGTCCATGTTAGTGCCACAATTGCAAAACTCTCGGGAATGATGCAATAACACATGAAAAACTTGAAAGATGTAACAACATATGAGAAGAAAGGCATATTTGGGACTTTTATGATATTATTTATTGGCGCCGGTTCCACCCACACAATTTTTTACTAGGAATGGCAACGGGGTGGATATTAGAATATCCGTACCCAATACCTGAAAAAATAAGCTACCCAAATCCGCCCCAATACCCACGGGGATATAACATGCAGACTCATATCCGCTCCGAACGGGGTTCAGGGAATGGAATACCTGAATGGATATCTGGAGGCATTATTTAAAATTTAAAACCCATACCTTGGGACTCTTTTCTAATGGAGAGACACTTGCCTCGTATACCAAGCAAAGTAGGTTTTACTTCTTTAGTAGTTTCGATGTGGGACACTAGAACTAAATACTAATGCCCCAATCATCTCTCTAAATCAGGAGCTTCAGCTTCTAGTGCTGCTCTGAACAAGCCCTAGCCTCTCTCTGTCTCCTCTCCCTCTCAACGACTCAAACTACAGAGTATTCATCGTTGATCAAAATCTGGTCGTGTTTTCTTCTAATAACTTTTGACATGTATAATTATATATATGTATGAATATACACACACATATCTAGGGTCTTTTTCATAATTTTAAGGGTTCGGTTCGGGTAACAGTCAAACCATAACCGAATCAATACCCGTTCGGCTATCCAAGGCTTCAACCATACCCATATCCACGGGGAAAAAAATCGGTTATGGTTTCGGGAAAAGCTTTGGTTACCATTCGGGTACCCATCGGTTCAGTCGATATTGCCATCCCTAAATTTGACACTCGATCTTAAAACTGAACAAAAACAAGCTCTCTGTCCCTAAACATTACCACACCCTAAAATTACCCCATCTTCTCCCCCAAAACATTCACACACCACTATCACCAAACCCTAACCCTAGCCGCCGCCGCCACTCATCTCCGGCGAGGCCCTCTCTAGTGAACCCATCAAGCAAACCCCATCTTCGGCGAAGAGAGAGAGATTCCAAAAACCCATCAACTGGCCCTTGTAATTTCTGATTCCACCCTCCGTAATGAAAAAGTAGAAGAGTCCCATGGACAAATGGGTAACTAGATCAATTAATGAAAGCAATTGAGTTTGGAATCACTCGAAATAATCAGTGCTTATCTTCTCTATAGACCGATTGAATACCCCAAAGCAATGTTGAGTTTTTTTTTTTTTTTGGTTCAGAGTAGCCAACTGTTGTGTGTTAATATACAGACAAAAGAATTGTTTGAGAGACCTTGAAATAAAATGGGACCCGTTGCTGTCTAAGATCAAGAATGTCCTAATCTAGTATTTAGATCTCTCGTGTATTTTAACAGATTGAGTATTGCTACAAATTTTGATATGGTAAGGAAAGGTAAAACAATGAGTCGATGGTGGGTTTTGACGGTGGCGGGATGGAGGTCATTTGGGTGGAATCGATGGCGGCGGTGGCAGGTGGGATTTTGTTTTGGGTGGGTACGATGGGGGAGTAGATGGGGTCGAGAGACAAAGTTGGGCTCCCCGGAGTTGAGGTTTTCCGGAGATGGGGCTAGCCAGAGTTAGGGTCGACCTGACATGGAGGTGCCGGAGACCGGATGAGAGTCACAAGGCTGTGGTGAGGGAGGTAGGGAGGGAGAGAGATTAGATGTGAGTGAGATAGAGGGGAGATAATACAACATCATCTCCGCCATTGATTTCAATGGTTGAGATCGAGTGTCAAATTTTGTGTCAAAAATTGTGTGGGTGGAACCGGCTCCTTGTTTCTTTATTTGCTTTTATTTTTACTTCAACATCCAGGATCTATGAAGCACGGATACTCTATTTTGGCCTACGTATCACGCATCGGATACGGATCCAGATACGCTCTGGATACATATCCAATACGTTTTTTAGAGTATCTTGTTTTTAAAATTAATTTTTGGTATCCCAATACGTTTCGGATATGTTGTGGATACGCGCAGGGGTAAAAAAGTAATTAATTAAAATATATGGGTCAAAACTGCAATCAGGTCTACATATTTATTTACCCCTTCCTGGACAAGTTGAAAACAGAGAACGAAAGGCAGAAAAAGAAGACGATCGATATATCATCTCTCTCAACAACGACGACGACTGTAAGTCTCTCTCTCGTTGTGTATCAGTGTATATATATATACAGTCTCTCTCACTCTCTCTTTTTCTCGTCTAATTTAGGGTGTTTTTTTAACAGTATAATCTAATTGTAGGGGATTTTTATTTTGCTAGGTTAACTTGGAATTTTATTTTTATTTATTTTTATATTCAACGTATCAAATCCTACTTTTTGGAAAAATCACGTATCCGCGTATCTGTATCCCGTATCCGTATCCGTGCTTTTTAGTCCAGGATATGAGAAAAGTAAATGGAAATGTTTCATGATAAGCTGCCAATGCAATGTGCCCTCCATTCTTTTGCAAACATGGAGTGCCAAAGTCATGTTTGTGTCCATGTCAATGCCACAAAGGGGGCATACACTAAGAAGTATAGACATGATGTCTATTGGCCTCACATATCTATGTTCGACCCATGTCAGACATGAATACTACGTTATGGACAGGAGTTATCAACGCATAGATATTTACCCAAATTTAAGTGTGTTAGACACACTAGGGCTGGCTACCACTCCTTGTTGACACACTAAGAAGTCAAATAGGGGACACATTTAAGAGGCCAAAATACAATTTCAAAAAGTTGGGCCAGGGTCAAAATTGCCATGGATGCTTAGTGTATTAGTACTTTCTTAGTGATTGTTGTTATCTTCAGAAGGCTAAATGCAATTTATGTTTCTCATCCTTATTTGGGAGAAATGATGCCATTACCTTATATGTATACAGAGTGATGTATAAGCGTCACAATTCTTGAAAGAAAAAAGAAACGTCTCTATATGGATAGTCAAGAATGTTGAAGGTATGTTCCTAATTACAAGACAACTATTCAACATCATAGTTAAACGTCAATTTTCTGCAGTTCAAACAAAATAATAATAAAACCATAATTCAGCGTCCTCCTAACGAAAACTGACATTTCTAAGTAGTTCATTTGTCTCACTCGTTGGATAAAGGCACTCATTTGACACTCTTGAGGCACATGTCAAACAGGTGTTCTAGTATATTTTTAACTACAAAACCATACCCGCACTGGATACTTAAAGTCCATCGCTATATATACGTGAAGGCTGAACTCTGAAGCATATTGTCCATTTGGATTTTGGAGAAAAAAAAAACATAAGATCCAATGATAACAAAAAATAGTGAAGATTTACAAATATAGTCCCTCTATCCAATTTAGTTTAGAAATATAAAAGCTCAAAACTTCCAGTAGCTTTAGTAAGAGAGATTATGTAAATGCATATGTTCAAGACTTTTTTCTCATACTATTTCCCAATACGTAGAATGTAGAACATATTCTAAAACTAATTAGATAGATATAGGTAAAGTAAACAGAAAAACAAAACTGATATTATTTTCACAATTATGAGCATGTTACTCCTTTTTTAAAGGTCAAGTCGGTGTGCATGTATCACGTATTATCCACGTCCCATGGGCATAAGGGCTATTTAGGTGTTCTGGTTCCCCTTATGCAACAATCAAGGTTCTAGTTCTTTAATTGCGAGAAAAGAGAACATAACAGTCATCAGAACAAAACATTCTGAATATCAATGGGAGTACAACAAAACCAAAACTTGCTACAAATTGCTTATAATTTCATGAAAGCATGCCATAATTGAATGTTTACCACGAATGAATACGTCAAATGATTACTGTAAGTTGGATCATCACTGCAAGGCATGGTATAGAATGGTCGAACGGCCAATGGATATCGGTGAAGTATATAGAACTCCGTGCCATGCCTATTTTCAGGAGAAGTCCAGTTCATTGATTACTGATTTATGGGATACCAATGTCAGATACAGCCATAGAGGTACTAGAAAGAAAAAATAAGGACCGGAAAGTTAGGAAAACTAGTCAAATGTAGGTAAGTAAAATATAGCTCACGTCTCCAAAACAAGTTGCCCCAGCTTTTTCTCAAATGTAGGGAGTAAAAATATGGTCAAGTCCACCATAACTGTTTCTTTTCAAGATATCATGCTTGGGCTAGATATATGAGTTCATCGACAAGACTAATTATACATGGATCGAACAAAAACTTCCATCTTCGTAAGGAGTGTGCTCCCATCTCAATGGGAGCGGGCTCCTGTCAAGCTTCTTAGGTGGGAGCTACCCCACTTTAGGAGCTCCTTGCTACTAGGGTTGCGAACAAGCAAGGATGGCACATTCTATACTAGAATTAATTTCATTACCCACCAAGTTATATAAGCTCACCAGTCACCACCCGTGTTAAAATCATGATTCCGTCTGTCCAAGAAGGTGGCAAAAAGCCAATTGTCACAACCAAAGGGTGAATATAGTAATATCAATTAAAAATAGTTCATTATCCGAAAACCAATGTTATAGTTTGTTTTATCACCGTCATTGGAAAGTAAGGAAATCAATATTTTGTTATATCTCATCTAGCCTCTATGGACTGTGTGAGAGTCAATAATCTACAAATATCCATCTCTAAAATCACTCCAACTAGTCATGTGTTCGATGCATGTTGCATTGTGATCCTTTAAGCGTAAGCACACAAGAAAGTATTCGACGTACAAATGGGTACTTGGAGGTCCTCCGGCCCACTGAGGCTACCAAAGGACCATCCTTACCTCCTTGGCTCCCTCGCACCTCCGCATTTAATGGCGACTCCGCATTTGAGGTACCTCCGTACTTACGGCGGCTCTGCCCAACACCCTACACCAGGAGCAAGGCCTATGTACCTTATTCAGGACCTAAGGAGGAATGTGGATCGGAGGCTAGAGTAAAGGGATTGTCAAGGGTCACCTCCAAGGTGAGCTCCAACTTGACCGGACATAGAGAGACGGGGATTCGCCGATGTCATCCCAATGTATGAGGATCTCTGCAGTATCCCGGCTAACAAGCAGATGCATAGGGGTCTGTATCATACCCAGTGTTCTAACTTGGCGCTAGTCGGGCGGTCACCCACTGCCAAGCACCTAGCCCGCCTAGGCACCGCCGAGCCACTTGGCATTTTTTTTTTAAAAAAAAAAATTAATATCTTTAATATATTATGTATATATTTTATATACTCCAGGCAACACACATGCACTATTGCACAGTAGCACAGAGCACCCCACGCCACGCATGCACATTGCTCAAAGAAAAAGGACTGCTGGAGTGCTATATTTCCGATAAAAAAAAAAGTACTCTGTACTATATTAGTGTATCTTTTAATGAAGGACAGCTGTGATTCAAAGAAAATTAAAAAATAGGCAGCCTTGAAGCAGCCTTTTGACTTGAATAGGCAGCTGTGCAATGAAGAATAGCTTTGTTGCAGCCTTTTGACTAGAATAGGCTGGCTTTTTGACTTTTTGATAGCATATTAGCAGAAAATGTGGTAATCCATTTACTCTTTCAATCCTTCTTCTCCGTTTTACTGGTTTGAAAAATTGCTGCCAAGGCCCGCCAGGCTGCCAAGTCTAAGCACCGCCAAAGGCCGCCTATCTCCGCCAAAGCCTTTCTAGCCACCAAACGAACCGCCGAGAGGTGTAGGCATGGTGGTGACCTGCCACCGAGCACCTAGGCGGCCATTTAGAACACTGATCATACCTACCACCGGGCCATGATACAGGTATCACCCAACTGTGTCTGGGAGTCCCTTGTTGCAGAACTCCAGTTCTGGTTATAATACTGAAAGAGGAAACCGTACTCTGGTGAGCATTAATGAGGATAGTCACGCCTTCTCCTCCAAGGCTCTAGAGCTCCTATATAAAGAGGAGTTAACTCTCATTAAAGACAAGCATTCAATACAAACCTACTCTCCACTACCATCCGTCTCTCTCTCTAAGGCTGCCCCAAGCTCTCTCCTCTCCGATGGTCCTGAGTCACTGTAGTAACCGCCATACGCCCAGAGGGCAACCTCAGGTACTCTTCCCACCTCTCATACTCACACTACACTCGACAGTCCCCTTCAACAGCAAGTCATTCATTTGATATAGATTGTATTGGAAATTTTCCTTCACAGATTGTACAAGAATTTTTTTTTTAAATCCTTACTTCATTCATCTCTTCTTTTTTAAAGCAGGGGCCACATTTTTATCACCAGACCCAACAGCCACCGGCAATAATTTCTTAACCACTGTCAAAAGGACGACTTGCTTCATAGACCCTTCTTTGCTAGCAACAATATTGATAAACATTCCAAGAAACCGTTCTATAGATTTCAAAAAAAAAATGAGAAGACAGAGGGATGGATGCACTGTGAAGAATATAAACCACATAATGCAAACTTACTTACATTTTCAACTTGGCATTGAATGCAAAAAATCCCTTGATTACTAGGTGTGCGCTGGTCAAGAACCCAAAAAATTTAGACGGGTATCCTGATAGACACAAGAAGTTGTTCTCCAGCCTACACCCATCGAAAAACAAAATTGACAAACAGTTGAGAAGGCAGTAAACACATGAATACAATTCATCACAATCACAAAGCTCATTATGAGCCTTCATCAGCTACACGCACCCAATAAGTTACGTGTGAAAGATAATGCAAAACCGATATACCTGCAAAGCCTAGTCAATTTCAACGTCACTACATGCAGCATCCTCGTTATTAATAGGTAAGGTAAGCACCGCCTTGCTGACGCAGTAAACCTTCCTCACTTGAATTTCCACCTGCAACGCTAAAATAGGTTCTTTTAAGTTTTAACTACTTGTGTCAATATCCTAACAGATATCACAAGTCATTTTCCAGAATTTACCCATCACAAAAAGGAAAAAAACCCAAAAATTGTGCCAGAAGCCAATGGGTATCTAACTAATGCCAATAGGGAAAACATCATCCAGAATTCAAATTTGCTAAGAAAACCCCTAAGCGTTCTAAACTAGTGTAAATAAAAGTAAAATTGAGATCATTCCCAAACAGCATTGAATAGATCAAAGAACCCACTGAATGTAGTTTGCAAGAACACACACTAGGTGAAGTGAGAAAAGTCAAAAAGTTAGCTCCTCTATATGTCAGCACTGGGAGTCATGCTTCAACCAAATAGTAATTACCCCAAGAACACAGGTAGGGAGTTGGGGCTTTGATAGAGGATTCCTCAGGGTGTACAACCACAAATATATAGATATCCATGTATATAAATGTAACTCAAGTTAAGATATACGCATTTATTTATACATACTTAGAAGCACCATTAATGTGTCCAATTAAATATATATCGTCAGGATCCTAACACAAATTTCATATCATTTCCCAACTTCACGCACCATATGCACACAGAAATAAAAATCAAAATTGCGCCGCATATTTAAATGGATGTTTAACAAATGCCAACAAAGGATAACATCATGAACATTTTCCAAGTTTAAAAAAATCCCTTAAAGCATTCTAAACTAGTGCAATTAAGATCAATCATAAACTTGCACATACAATTGTATTTCTTTTCTCTTACCAAGCAAGGCTACCATACACAACGTAAAACGGGTATTCAATATGCCAACCACAAAAGAACGTAGCACCATAAAATACAATAGTTTTTCGCTAGCGCCCACAAAAGTATATAACATATCTGCGCAGAAAACCTGTAAGTTTTCCCGCCACAAGTCCTTGTCCTACAAAATGATTCATAGAATTAACTGCAAACTATGAACCACAGATTTCACCTCTGTTTACATACAAATGTAAATGCTAAGTGAAGAGAGCATACTGCATCTGCATACCATCCAGAGTTTTGAGTAAACTGATAGACACAATGCATATAGCAATACACAAATAATAGGTGGGGCATCTTGTGTCCATTCCCAATACGCTATGCAGAACACAATTGCGGAACCCTAAGGCCTTGTTCTTCCTAAATTAGTTGGTCTGGTATTTTCTCAGTTATTACTTACTTCTCATAGTTTTTTGTTTAGCTTTTTATCAAAAAAGTTTTACAAGCAATCATTCATCTCAACGAGAAGAAATAAAGAAGTACAAAAATGAGAACCAAATTGTACAAAGATCATAAGACAACACTAAAACAAGGAAGACAACATCCTTTTTCGTGTTTAGCAACTTTGTTGCGTTCGGTCATAATTTTCTCTCCCTCCGTCCCATGAAGTTAGTCTCATACGAAACTACGTGCAATTTTTAAGCTTAAAGACAATGTACTTATTCAAATAATTTTTTGTGCAATATGAGTCTTGTTCAATAGATCTCAATGAGGTCTTTTGAAAGGTGCAAAATAAATTGAAATTTTATTTTAGTAAATACATTATTTTTAAGTTCAAAAACTGCAAGGGATTAACTTTATGAGACGGAGAGAGTATTTTTAAACTCTTTTTGTTGAGACAATAAGTAGTACTTCAAATTTGATGTAAATTTAACAAAAATGCAGAAAGAACAAACAACAAACACCAAACCCATAATTTAGGAAGAACAAAGCCTTAACATTGCTGCGTAATTTATTTTTTAATACCTGCTAAGAAGCACCTTCGATGGGGCTATTGGGCACAGAAACGGACCCCTCAACATCAACATACGACTCTCTACTCAAACCCGTGGCAAACTTCACCATCCCAAAGCTAACCACGTACGCACTGCATGGTGAACCCCTTCTCCCTAACAATCAGAAACGCCATCTTCTTGCTGACGACGCGGACCGTGCCCGGCCCCGCACAAGCACCGTCCAGTCCTTGAGTTCCTCCGTCAGCAACCCACCTCGGTCCACTCACGGACCGTGATGGCCTTAGACTGGACCTCCTCCAAGGGTACGTCGCCGTAGTGGGCCGCAAGCGGGTAAGGGGCGTCATGAGAGGTTGCGGAGGAGAGGGAGAAGGCGGTGGCCTTGGAGTGGAGTTTTTGCTGCTTGGCGACTTCTTTCTTAGCGGCATTTTTGTTGATGGAGTTGGCATTGTTGTTGGTGGCGTCTGGTTGTTCTTCTTTGGGATTGAGAGGGTTTTGTGTGTGGGACGACATTGGGACAAGGAGAGAGAGGGATTGAGAAGGTTTTGATTAGGTCAAGACATTTATGTTATGATGCTGGTAGGGCTGTGATCAAGCCAAGCCAAACTTTGGCATGCTCAGGCTCAGCTTGCAAGAAAAAGGGTAGGCTCGAGCTCGGCTCAAACTCGAGTCAAGCTATAGATTGGGTAAATTACATATAACCCCCTCTAACTAATTTTTTAGCACTTAACCCCCTTTAACTAATGGAAACTCTTCTTATGTTTGTATTCTGTTAGGAATTGGATGATAAATGTCATGTGCAAGTCAAATGTCCTCCCGTTCCAAAATTGTGGACGGTATTGCCCTTACCTCTTTTCCAGATGTATATGATATACTACCCCCCCCCCACTTATACCCTACCAAATGCTCCTCTGATCCCCATATAAACAACGTCTCCTACTCCGACGAACAAGCCCACCCTCGTCCAACTCACTGCAATTCCCTCGCTGGAACCACCCGCACCAAATTCTCATTTCCGACGAACAGACCCACCCTCGTCCAACTCACTGCAATTCCCTCGCTGGAACCACCCGCACCAAATTCTCATCAAGAGCCACTCCTGCCAGACTCTCATCTACCCCCACCCTCCGCCATGGCCATATCTACTCCTTTCTCTCTCTAGAAAAACACGCAACCCACACACTCTCTACACAATAGATAAGTCTAGAAAATTCGATCAATACTATTTCACATTTCGTGAGGTCGAGCAGAGAAAATGAAGTTGACGGCATCATACTGGTGCCACAGGTGCACCCCATTCGTCTGTGCCTAGTCCGAACAAATCGTAGTTCCCCCCATTGAGACAACAGATTCATGGAGGCGGTCACTGACGCGCAGTCGCCGTCGGATTGCCCCCGTCCCTTCACTGCCGCCGCCATGTAAATGATCGCGCCCACCTCCCTTGATCCGAACTTGGACTCCAACCTCTGATCCCGTCGGCTGCGGCCGACCCACCTTTACCTGGTGAGGGGATTAATAATGATGGAGGTTGGTATAACCATATGGAGATTACTGGTAGGGGGTTTGCAGTGGGGACGTTTGCCAGGGAGAGGGAGATCCCAGCTGTGTTCACTGAGATGGATATATACTGAAACGGGTTGAAGACTAAGAAAAGATATACTGCGTGCGTGTTTTAAACAGGGGCAAAATGGTAACTTGACGCCTCTCCATTACGGAAGTCAGCCAGATAAAAGTTCTCATAAAAATATTTAGAAGGGGTTAAGTCTCTCCAAGTCATGGTTGGGGGAGGTTAACTGTAATTTACCCTTATCAAAACAATTAACTCTAAAAAAATTCAAACAACCTCATTGCACGTATGATGAGTCTCAACACACTCGATCAATAACCTCGTAACTCGGGCTCAATCAATCAAATACCTTTACATATGTATATGCACACAAACATAAAAAAAAATTTGTAAGACTCGTAAAAATAAGTCAAGCATATTTAATTTACACATAATCACAATGTTAACCTATTTAACAAATAAAATTAAACATGGGTCTCTACAATCTCCCCTCCTAAAAGGAATTTCGTCCCCGAAATTTAACAAGTGAAGTCCAAAGACTAAGTATGTTACATGGACTCGGGTGCGAGTATCGGGTGCAAATGTAAGTCCAAGTGTCGGACCTTCCTAAACTTAAATCTTAGGATACGTGGATATGTGTCCCCAACTTGGGTACGGGTGCGGGGACATATCCTGAACTCTTGTTTGTTTATATATTGCATAATTTTCTCAGATTATGTCCAGTAACCTATGTTTACAAATGTATTTAAACAAGAAAGGGTTAAGAAAATTGTGTTTTTGCTATTTCCCTATTTCTTATCTATGTGAAATACTCGAAATATCGCTTTGCTAGCTAATTTGATATTCCTTTTCTGTAAGTATCTTAACAATTAGAGGATCCGAGTGTCCAAAAGGATACAAGTGTCGGACACATCGATACGGGTACTTGGGCCAAAATGAAGTAACATAGAGACTAACAACTAATCCAAGGGCACACCGATTCTAAGAATGAATAGGTCCAAGTCTATGAAGCACCAAAACCTCTAGAGGTCAAAGTATCGCAGTGTCGAACACGGGGACACGTATGGGACACGCCACGTGGCGTGTCCCATAACTTAATTTAAATTTTTTAGGGGGACATGGCAGGGGCCAAACTGTAATTTTAAAAAAAATTAGGGTTCAAATTGTTGCTTTTTTATAAAAAAAATTGGGGCCAAATTGCAATTTTTTACAAATATTTGGGGGTCATACTATTATTTTTTAATAAATAAATAAGTATACACGTGGCATATCCCCGCCGTGTCCGTGTCCCCATTTTTTTAGAATTCTCGTGTCCCGTGTCCGGGCATCATAGGGTCTAACCAACGCTGTGGATCGAGTGGTCGCAACATTCCAATAACAAGAATAATACCACGTCATCAAATCAACAATGAAAAAAAAATAAAACACATAATAATCGTAATAATTAATAATAATAAATACATGATTTCAAAAACATAAACAACTCATCGTGTGTGAACATAAACTGAAACATATCTTGGATTAAAGTGTGCTTCCTGTTTATCAATCCACAAGGAGGAAGTCAACAAGTATCTGCAAAAGCAATTAATCCATTTATACCTACATCATCATTCAAGTACCCTCATCACTAAATCACTAAACAATAAAAAGTTCACTTTATAACAAGTCCCAATTTATATCATTTGAACAATTTAGAGCTCTCGACCATTGCTGCAAACATGATTTCCTAATTTTTCTCCTCAAGCATTCAAACATCCAAATTAAATCACATGGTTTCGTCAAATGATTTTTTAATTCTTATAAAAAAAGACTGGAAAAATATAACACTTTAGGTCCAAATTATACTTTTAAAGCAACTCAAGTCCACGGTCCCACACTGTCTGATTAAAACTCAATTCTTTAATTCAACAACAGGCTAGACACATACAACTAATAAAGTAAAATACCAATGAAAAAGGCAACACATGACTTTAATAGAAATGTAAATCAAACACATTGCCAAGTACGCAATTAAGGGAAAGGTACAAAAAGTTTTTTTTTTTTTTTTTTTTGGGTGGGGGGGGGGGGGGGGGTGTTTACCCCAAACATAAGGACTAACGATCTAGATTTATAAACTCTGGCGTATACAATCGTTTAAATACGCCATTACAAGGTCAAACACTAGGCTTTACTTTTGTGTTTGGTTGATTTTGATCCAGCTGGCAATTGCCTGCAGCATTTTACCGATTTTTTACATTTTTTGGTACCTCCACGAGTTTTTAGGATAAAATTTTTTAGTTTTATCCCCTACCCAGGGATAGAGCTAAAAAAATATATTCTTATTATTATATATAATTCAAAAGATCATTAACGATATGATGATATTGTATAAGGAAAATCTCGAATTTGTAACCAAAATTACTCTAATCACATCAAGTTCTTGCTTTGTGCACATACTCGTGAACTATGCTATTGTACAATTGAAAGGAAAAAAAAAAAAAGCTTTACTTTTATAACTCTAATCACATCAAGTTCTTGCTTTGTGTACATACTCGTGAAATATGCTATTGTACAATTGAAAGGGGAAAAAAAAATCATCCACTGAAATTAAACTCGATGGAGACTATTTGTCAACTAGTAATATTATGTTAAACATCAAATACTAATTTAAAGTCCAAAAGTATATAACAACTATCCAATTTACATACCAAGGCAACAAGCATTCTAAACCTAACCTTTTTTTTTCATTTGTTATCCGTGGAGATCATTAACCAATTCAAACATACACCCCACCTCATTTTTCTTTTCAAATTTCATCCCAAAGAAAAACAAATTATCATCTACAAATATGTAAACGAGGGCATGCCGTTGGAGACAAAGAGTATTAGCTCGACAAAGCAATAAACCACAAGAAGAAAAGAAAAAATGCAATAGCAAGCAAAATGCAATAAAAACTACCACTTACTCAAAGGAAGGCCTCATTAGATCCTACCACTTTTTCATCTATCTATAAAAACCTCGCATTGCAAATGAATAACAAGCCTGATCAATCAACCACTGAATACAATGTTACTCTCCAATGTTCAATACCACAAATTTCCACGTGTTCAGGGATTTCAAGTTCTAAAATGCATGTCACTTAAAACACCACATTATATACATTGCAAATTCTGCTTCCTCGTGTACACTACCATGCCACTACTATGATCTACATTTGTATCCACCTCTCTTGTGAGCAATTAATTATGTGACTAAGAATGCAACTAATCAACACCTCTTTTAATAACTAAGCTTAACCCAACGTCATGCATATACACCCATAGTGCTTGGTTCAACTCAATCTTACAAATTATAACCTCCGTACTTTATTTCATTGCATACTTCACTTCTAAATCTAACACGATAATAAGTCAATGCAAACATGTTCTCCTAAAGTCAAGGGAAATCAAAAATGACAAGGCAAAGCGATAATATGATACTTTCTTTTTTATCAGATAATATGATACTTACAAATAAAGATATCCGCTTATTAGGTTCGCACCTAAGAACATGCACCACGGTTGGTCGCTCTCCAAGTCAAATACTAACATCGTTCTCAACACCATTTGTGTCATCCCATAATATTACGTACCTAGGGGAAAATACTAACATTGAACACATTACCAAATTATAAGCTATACCTTACACAAACTCACATACCCATTTACCTACACAATGGTTCATATTGAAGTTATTAACGATAATCAATGCCAAAATCCTTCACAAATTTTCAAACCATGAGGATTATAATATACATGCATGAGAGCAAGCATGTCAATAATTAAACAAAGCTAGGGAATCTTAGTCCCTCTTAAGTACCTTTCAAACCATTTTCACTCAATCAGATTTTCACAGCAATACATGAGATCCCAGCATAATCTCAATTTAGGCTTATCAAGCTTAATACCATCAAATTAGTCAACAAGAACTACTCGTCCAAGAAACTACACCCCATTTTTAAGAAGAGAAAAAAAAAAAAAAAACTAACCGATACAATCTCTTTTTTTTCCAGAAAACATACCATAAGCATGACTCCTTTCCTTTCCCATTTCAATTTCCAAAGCCAAGTTTCAGGTCAAAGAATAATGGCCTTGTTCGTTTAACACATTTGAGTTTTTTTGTTTTGGTAGTGGGTGGAGAGAGAAATAAGGTAATGATTGAAGAGAGAGGTAATGAGTGGAGAGAGATAGAGAGATAAATGAAATTAATAATTGAAAAAATAGGATAATGATTGGAGAAAGATATAGAGTAATGATTGAAAAACAAAGTTAAAACAAAGTAAATATGCTAAACGAACAAGACCAATGACTTTTCAAAATCATGCAATCAAGTATAATACTACACATTGAACTCACATGCAACCAATAATGTGATAAACTTGGCATTCATTTAAAAATCATAAATTTTAACCATACTGTCTTGCAAAATTTCATAATCAAACACATAAAACCGCAAAATGAACAAAGTATTTTGCATACAACTATACATGAAGCTGGCATCCTACTATTTCAACAAATGATAGCAAATTTTATTTTCTCTTTCTTTCTTGTCAAAACTATGAGGCATACGTGTAAACTTTTCAAA
This sequence comes from Rhododendron molle, assembly GCA_025413875.1. Taxonomy (NCBI): domain Eukaryota; kingdom Viridiplantae; phylum Streptophyta; class Magnoliopsida; order Ericales; family Ericaceae; genus Rhododendron; species Rhododendron molle. The sequence continues at coordinate 17,877,963 of CM046390.1, forward strand.
ATTACTAGGCGTATGATTTAGCTCAGCAAACATAACTCAATCATTCATATGATCTCAATAAGCATTAAGGATGTCACCGAACGGCACATAAAAAGCACGTGGCCACCTTAACCAAGTAAGCATAAGATTCATGTAGACATGTAATTCATACAACACGTAGCACACCAATCATATTATTTTGCTAATCCCCATCTATCCAACACAGACACATGAGGAACGACCCCCATCCCACGGCCGCCAAGTATTCAAACCCGGTAGCTTTGATACCATGTTGTCACACCCCAAATTTTATATATTTCGGAAAATACGATTTTGGAGTGTGATTAACTATGACTAAGTTTAAGAAAATGATATTCACCAATAAGAAAAGATTTTCTGTTTTTCAATTACGCATCGGGTGCTTTACCGTGGCACATAAAGCACTTGAGCTGCCCTACAAAGATACGTCTCCAAGCATCAGACATCGGATACATGAAAATTTTGAGTTTTTCCCCCTTTACAATCTCTCAAGCAACAGGAAGAAAACATTCTTAAATTACATGTTTTTATACCAATACTTCTAACTATCTAGAAACTAAATAGCCAAAAAAAAAACTCTCTTGGTGATTTGAATGGATTGTGTGGACCGTGTTTAGGGCACTTGGGTAAGCTTTCCACAAATGGCTGCCTAAGCAGACAACAATTGAAAATCTTTGTGCGCAGATAATTTAGAATGAGATGAAATATTAATTGCCTACATTTGTGAGAGAAGAGAAAGATTGATAACATAACCCGGATATAGAACTCTTGTGACTATCAACTACCTAGAGAATCCAGAATTGTATTCAAGTTTGAGGATTTCCTATCCATTTCCCTGCACTAAAAATGGTGACAACCAGGTTAATTAGTATTTGATAGTAAAGATGCTACAAAGTTAGAGTCATGCTTCTGGGACCAACAACGTAATTATCATCAATCATCATATTCATCAAATGAATCTCATTGCTTTAAACTACAAGTACAACAAACTATTAGCTGCATCTAATATGGCCAACCACAGGTCATCAATTTCAAACATATACACGACACAAAAATCAAACCAGTAACCAACAAAAACCCAATTTTTAAAGTTCAAAAATCGCAATACTCAATAGAAATTTCAAGGGAAGAGAAAGCCCTAGCCTTTGAGATCAAATAAAAATCAAACCCTATTCTAATTCATGATGTTGCTCCATACCTATATTTGAGATGAAATAGAACGGGGAAAGTGAAGACTTGAAATTTATAGCCATCGTCAATCTTAAGCAAAAATCCTTACATGATTTGGATTGTTCAAGAGCATTTGAAGCAGATGAGAGAAAGAGAGCGTGAGGCACGTACCTGTTTGGAGCTATTTGGAGCAATTCCAAAGAGGTGTTGGAGAAGTTTCGGAGAAGACGGGTTACTTTAGTCTGATCCGACACCGCGAGATGGTCTGAGAGTACATTTCCTCACAAAGCACAGAAAAGGAAGAGTCTTGAGAAAACAATGAGGCATAGAGTGGTTTAGGAAAATCTGCGAAATCCCACAAAATGCGCCTAGCCACGCAATATGCCGGGAAAATAGTACACGAGAAAAAGACAATTTGCCCCTTACCAGCAAAACACAATCCATGTAGAATACAGCGGGCATTTTGGTCAAGCTGTGCTAAAAAGAAAGCCATTCCAAAGTACAAACTTTTTCTTCTATCGGGACATTACCGTGGGGTTGTAACTCTTCATTGGGCCTAAATCTAAGGCTTCCTATTTAAATGGAAAAAAGACCAGATATTTTGTCGATCAGTGTAGGCACATAACCCCAAGGGGTTGGCCTAGTGGTCAATGAGACTTCGGGGTTTGCTCCCTCATAAGGTCTCAAGTTTGAAACCTCTTAAGTGCTATAAACTCCTTTGTGGCCAGTCCATATAGAGCATTGCTCTGGCTTCAATTGGGAAACCCGCAAGTGGGCAGTGGGATTGGTGTCCTAGGATTAGTCGAGGTGCACGTAAGCTGGCCCAAACACCTCAGTTATCAAATAAAAAACAGCTTAGGCACATATAGTATGATAAAACGGTAAAATTAGTGGTCCATTCGCACCAAGGGAAAATAAACCCCTTAAATCCAACACCCAATGTGGAAATTCTACAACAGCATGCTTACTTGACCAACTTGGTGATGTAGAAAGCAAAAAGAGAACCCGTGCAAAGAAGAAAAGCCACATCATAGGTTAGTCGTGACTCATACTTCAATCTAAAAAAAACTACAATGAACAAAAACTACTTGAAGGGGCTACATACCCCTCTCCCTTTCTCTCTTACTGTCTCTTCATTCAGGTATTCATACAGTGTTTTGAGAAATTTAGCCTATAGAGAACTCACATTCCTAAGCCTATGTTGTATTTACACCTTTTTCGTATCCTCTTTTTTTTTTTTTTTTAAATTCTTACTATGGAAGAAAATCTATTATCATGAAGAAAAAGAAATGACTGGTGCACAAATTTTATTGGTGTTTAGAGAAAAACCAAATTTGTATACCCTACTTAGAAACTCAAACATACGTAGTTAACATATTCTCAACCCAAGTTCAAAGTATGGCTCAAAGGACAAAAATGAGTACCTGAACACAATCAAAAAGGGGGGAAATATAAAGCTACCTTTTCCAATCAGCCAAAACAAAAGGTCATCACTTGTAAGCACTATCTCAGCTTTTATATCATCAACTTCAACACTTTGGAATATGGATTTCAGCACCTATAAGGCTATTAAATAACTATTTTAGCACTTAATCTCCAATATGGTACTGTATGCATGCTTTCAAAAAGGTAGTTTCAGCAATATACATTACGTCCCAATAGCTAGTTTATACCCTTCAGTCACTACTCTTCATGAGCATTAAAAAAACACTTGATAAAAACAGTAATTATTAGAACTAAAATAGCGGAACACCTAGCCAGAAGCAGCATGCCTCAAGAGTTCGAAAAAGAATTTTCAAATAATCAAATCATCATCATCAGTTAACTAAAAATCCTCAACTGAAATTTATTGCACCGCACTACAACTCATTGTTGCAGAAACAAACAAACCAAACAGTAATAAAAAGGTTCTATTCGCACAAAGGTGGACTAAATTATTAAAGTTTTGCTTAGCACAAAATGATATCATTGACCGTTCCTTCCCAATGAACCTGTGAGTCGAAAATGGAACAAATAAAGCCTTAAGATAAGAACTAAATGCATGAAAAATCAGAAACTTCAAAGAATAGCCAAAGAGTGATAAAAACCTAATGAACAGAAATTACCAATATTGGAATTTCAAGAGTTGGCTTCGAAAAGGAAGAGTATTGGTGATAGTGACACTTAGCATGTGTTAGACACTTGGCAAACACAAATTTTATAGGGCCTTCTTATTTTAATTAGTTGGTTTCTGTTCTGGATCACAAAGACGAGAAGGAATGGGGTGATTTTTGATAGCTTGAACTTTTTATGATCGGATCGAGGGAGCCCAAGCCAAGTCGCTTCTCCAACTAAATTTGTCGCTCAGTGAGATTGGCTGTCCAAAGTTGCATTACATTGAGGGCATAGATTGTTTCTTTTCAATTTGCAGTTTTTGGGTTTTGCTTTTCAGTTTCTAATTTGGTACTTGTAACCATAGCATAGCCAACAAAAAAAACTAAGTCAAGCAGAACCAATGAACAAACAATACCCCACATAGAATTCTAATGTGTACTGCATCACAAAACCATGTTCAAATGGACAAATATCTAGAGTTCAAATGACACAATTCAAGTGCGGCGCATGTCACGAACTGTTTGAAATCCTACCCTTTTTTCATAATCCCATCTATCAGAGCCTTCCCCGTCAGCCAACATATATAAAATTTAAACTATTTTGGATGCCCTTAACCCTCTTACCTCAAGACCCATTGTAAGGCATTTAGTCAAACACCTAGTAGCCGCTATCTTCTAATGTTTTTCCACTCTTTAATTCCCTAACCAATGGGTTATGGTTAAGCATCATAACTCAGTTTAACGAAAATAATAGCGCACGATTAGGAGAAAGTGCTAGAAAGTAAATTTAGGGACAAATTCAATGCAACACATTTTCCCTACTTTCATTAACACATTATCAATTACACAATCATCAAAACAACCAAGACAGTTGTGACATGAGCAAATTCAAAGAAGCCTAACTCTTGACCAAAAAGGTTATCAGTGAGAAATCAAATTGAATGAATAAACAAAAAAGACACAAACATGTTCATTATGCTCCAAAAATCACAGAAAGAGAAGCTTTACCAGCGAGGGTAAAAGTGAAAATCATTTAATAAGCTTGATTGATATGCTTAGATCAATTCTTTACGGAGCTTGTTGATATGAAAACTAGAAAACAAATGAAAATACAAAGAAATTACCAAAACAAAGATCTTGTCAAACACAAATCATTCCAGATGCATGAATCCTCAACGCTGAATTAATAAGAGAGAGGGGATGATTGTTGGCTTTAGGTTTAGAGGGTTTGTAGACAGATGGAGATTACAGAGAAGGGTTTGTGGCGAGAGATTTTGTGTCTTCAAAATTGGGATAGATATAGGATTATTAAGATTGGTAGCTGATCCATTATACCAACAAGCCTATACACCAGTTGGCTGTACTATTTATCACAATACACAGTTTTTTCCTTCTTTTGGAATGGGAACCTATGATTCGCAACGCCTGGTAAGGAGTGCCTCAACTACCTGGCCAACCTATGGTCAAGCACAAAAAGTTCAAAATGCATTATTCTCGCAAACCAGAAGGTTTTGTGGCCAGGAACCCACTAGCTGTTAAGTGCTTTGATTTTTTCATAAACTAAAAAAACAAATATAAGGTCATAACCCATAAATGATAAAGTACTGACCATGTCTAAGTTTCAGCTTTTATCATTGTCTTTACGTGGCTAGAAGTGAATGAAAGGCCAAACAGAAACTATTACCTATCCATGCTGCTTTCAAGAAGGCCAGTGAGGAGCGGAAGTAGACAAGTGCAGGTATCCAATGTGATAATATCAGGTTTTTATGTCAAAAAGCGTATCACATCAGCAAGGACCTAAAAGTGGCAACACATGAAAAGAGGTATAACCCCCCCCAACAGTTTAAAGTGTTCTGAAATGAAGTTGAGCTCACAGCATGATCAGCCACCTTCTCCATGGCACCAATGGCCCCTCTAACATCATGCCTTTCCCAGTATCGGTGGACTATCTGTGACAAATACAACAGAATGTTCAGTAGCCTTTAAATATTAGCAGAAATGCAAAAATATGCAGGAGAAGATCTTCTTCAGACTTCAGTCGTTCTATGGCCCACTATTTCTGATGAATCAATATCTCCTTTCAAACAAAAATGATCGAAGAGCAGTAATAGGAGATGTTTGTAATAAATCCTCATCTAATTTTTTCCCTTTCAGGAAGAAATTGCAATAAATGAGAATGAAAGGAAATAGGTACAAAACTGATAAACCCACGATCAACAGCCAGCCCAAGTATTTCGTTATAATCACAAGCTCAAGTGAGGGTCTCACCTGGACGTTCACTAAAGCAGAATTTTCTAGATGTGAAATACTCCATAGATAGATGACAACCACTATGCCATAATTCAGCATTACTCATCGCTACCACACACACAATGCCACAATAAGTTCATACAAGGGGCACCACATCTCTTTCCAAATGCACTTGTAATGCAAGTCATTATGAAAGTGTTAGTCATCATGATAGTGTTAGCCAATAACATGATAGTGTAAGCCAATAACAAATGCAATATTGCATCTTAAGCATAAGTTTATTTTCTATCAACTGGCATCTAAAATGTTGTAAAATATGAGAAGAGTCCCTATAAAATCTACAAGAGTCGGGTACTTCTATTGTGAAATACTCCATAGATAGATGGCAACCACTCCTATTTCAAGAATATGTACACAACCCATCACAATAAGTATTAACTATCACAATTAAAGTGAAGTATGTATATGCAAAGCCAAGACGCGGTAAAACTGAACTTGAAGGTGCACAAAAGCAAGCAGAGTGGCGGTTCTTGTTTTAAAACAATGCACTAAGGGACTTGTCAATATTTATATTCAAAAAATAATACTCCGTATGAATAAACATAATGCCCACTCATAAGCACACCCAAGCAATAAGCAAGTAAACCAAACAGGGAAAGCAAAAATTTCAAATCCAAAAGCCCAAAAATATCAAAGCCATAATGCTTAAGAGTCTAAAAATTTGCAAGGGAAGAGATCTAATTATATTTGTTATCAACGATAAGAACTACGATGAATAAGCATAAAGTCCAACATGTGTCACTGAAAACGGATACATACATAAATTGTAGCCTGCCTCAAGACTTCATGTTTATAGCTCCTAAGAATTTTGTATTTTAGAACACCACAAATGGCAACATAATTGACAAAAGAATATCCCCCTTTGCTTATTAGTTTCAACATAAACTATGTTAGCAAATTAGTTTCAATTTGGTTCAAGCAACAAACATTCAACAAAATAATGTTTTCTCATCTATTCCAACAAAAACATTTCGAAGATCATTACGACTATGTTTTGTGCATTTTGTCTAGCTAAAGGCCCATTGCCTCTAAATTTTGAGCTTATCATAATTGATTGTTTTCTTCTAAGCAAACTGATAAGCAAATAAATAACAAAAGATATTAGAATTTGTTTGAATCCCTAAACTCTAGATTGTGTAACAAAGGTGTATAAAGCAAACTAATGTTTGGGAATCCCTCCTAATCATCGAACCGGTATCTCACGCAGATCAACATAAAAAAAAGGGTAACGAAAGCAAGTCAGAAAAGGAAAAAACAAAGGTAAGCAAACCGGATAGGCATCAATGGTAGAAGGCTTAGCTGCTATCTATCTGCAAGCCATTGATTTCTTCAGCAGTTACTCTCCACAGTTCCTCTCAGCAGCAGCACAGTAAATTCCTTCATAACCAAGCTCGAAAACATAACAAATCCAGTTCAATAAGCGAAATAAAAATGGAAATCAGACAAACCGAGTTACGTATGCATACATGAAAGAGTAAAATCATAGTCTCAAGACGGAGCCAAATCGTACCTTTCTCAAGTAACTAGTGTCACCACTCGTGCGTTGCATGAAACGCGTGCTCAGTATAATAGTTTAGATATGAGTTTCAATAAGTTGTCTAATACATGCATTGTGTAGTCGTTAAACATGTGCAAATGGTATAGCAAACGTATGTAGCTGCAGTGGAGAGACAAAACGAAAGGGCTGGAGTGACGAAAGGGCCAGAGTTATAGTTGCCAAATTGACACATGTGAACATGGTGAAGTTGGCAACAGCACTAATTACCAAAAAAATATGGACGATAAACCGACAATTACAGAGTTGCTAACTAAAAACAGAGTAGTCAGCCTTCCTAATTTAAACTTGCATTTTCTACCTACGTAAATATGAGCTACATACAAGCTCATAATCCTTACATAGGCCATACTAATTTGACTGATGGTGGTAGTTCAAAAATATAAAATCAATTGATCACTCAAAAATATGAATTCAATCACGTTATTCAGTTCAAGCCCAGTCATTTGGACCAAACACCAAGGTGTGCAATTCTACATTTACATTAGGGTACAGCACTAATGCATGGTAGGTTGACAGGTTGTGTTCATGAACAAATGACTTCCACCCATCGCCAACGAAAAATCCAGCAACATCTGAGGAGAGAGCTTCTTGGATGTCCCAATGTACAAGCCCTCAAGAGAGGCCAAGGAGTGAACTACATCTTCTCCCCTCCTTTTGCCTTCGTCCTCTGCTACTACCACCACTTGATAACCAACAATATAAATCCATCGGGGAGTTCGATACTTAAAATCTACAACGCATCCTTGTTTGAGTGTATCCTCACCATATTGATCACAGATCTCATGAAAGGAAATCTGGCTCCGTCGGCTCTGCCCAGACTTACATATCAAACCAATCGTCGAAAACTAGAGGTATCAAATGCTATCTTAGAATCTGGTTTGTTATTCCTTTTTTTAAACCTTTACGCAAAAAACATACTACAAGAGATCTGTTCTTGAAATTCCTTCACTTTATTTATGTTCTTTAGTGTGATTGTATCTATACATAAGATGGCTTAATGAACACATTTGATCTATGGTTGCTCCCTAACAAGGATCAAGCTATAACTCCAACAATGCTACGCTTGCCGTTTCAATCCCAGGAGGGAAAGAGATATGGAGAGGGAAAATGAAGGACAAGGAGGAAGAAGAAAAGATTCCAAATTCAATCCTCATGTTTGGTTGTGTAGAGAAAATAATAGATCTATTTGATATATAACCGCAACCCTCACGCAAATAGAGAAATGGAAACTAAAGTGGTTTAATGCCCATTTATAATCTCTAAAAATAAATCATCGAGCAAAAAGATTGTAACCTGTTCAAGAAACTCGTTATGCCAATTCTGAAGTGTCTCAAATGACTTGAGTATATTCACATCATATACAAGGATGCAGCGATCAGCACCGCGGTAAAATGAAGCACCTAGGCTCTGAAAACTTTCCTGCCCGGCCATGTCCCAAATCTGACAAATGCGATTAACACATAAATTCAGCATATGTGAGTAAACTAATACGTCTGTCTCATGTAAAATACATAGATTAGTATTAGGTTGAGCTAATTAGACCGGTTTTACATCAATCTTTGGTTCTTTTGTGACAAAATCAGCTCCAATTGTAGACTTATATTGTTGCCTGAATTTCTTGTAGACATATCTGGAGTAACCATTAAAGAACCACAAACATAACAGTGGTTTCTAACACAATGACCTCAAATGCAAGGGGCACATGGCACCGAACCCCGTTGCAAAACTGATATGTACAAGGATAAGTAATCCCTCCGCCATATGCCACAGCGAAAAATGCTAAAAATGCATTCTCATATACTTTGTAATACAATGTTACTCTAATCAAGAAATCAAACATGGCATAATATTAAAATCACTAAGTAGCACTTTTATTTGTCACTTTTTAACGAAAACCCTTTCTGCTAATACACCAGCAGTACATGATCTTGCAAAAGTGGTGTTTATATGCACAAGTTTAGGATGCTGATTCATCAATGATGTCTTCCCTACCCTGAAGAAAACACAACAGGAATTCGAAAGGAATGAAGTATTACATGATTTCGAAACAAAACAAACTCCCATGATGCTTTAAACCAAGCCAGAGAAACAAACCCAATTGCCAAATCAAATATTAATGACCAGCATCATACCCGCTATCGCCGAGGACGATGACCTAGAGCAAAGCCTAAGCATGCAATATGTCTCCTCAGGAAACTCTTCAAACTACGCAAAATACCCACTACCTATTACTCCTCTCACTACCCCAAATAATGGAGCATACACAACCCCGATCCAATCCATACCTAATCACGGTCTTGATCTTTAGAAACTGTATCCAGAAACCCTAACTAGACAATAAGCCTACTCAAGAAAAATTCTCCAAAACACAAAAAAAACTATCCACGACCCATTACTCATCTCATTATTTCAAATAATGGCTCATACTCTGAAATTTTTTTAAAAAAAAAATTTCACAAAAAAGATTCAAAAACCACAATTCTTTAGTCCAAAAATACTAAAAACTTCCTACAACCCCACAAAAAAAATAACAAAATGATACAAAACCCACAAAACTTTAGTAAAATTTCTGAAAGGTAATTAATAAAATTATCAGTTTGTCTTTGTATAATTTAGTCTTACCGTTTCAAAGATCGTCGACGGACTACCCTTCCCCTAGTAGACTGCTGTCCAACATGAGAAATCTGCAAACATACACAAACAACATATAGCTTTCTTGGCAAGGTCATCGTCCGTAACCAAAACTAAAATACCTTACCGGTCCAGGACAGAAATAAATGTCATCGTCCGTAATCTTCTTCGAAGACGATCTCTTCCTCCTCCTGCCATCGTAGCTGTCCTTGGAATCGCGGCGCCGTCGGCTGCGGTGGCTGTGAGTCCGCTGCGGCGGCGAGTCCTGGCTGTCCGCGTTGGAATCGGATGCGGACCCCGGGTCGGAGTCTGGTCTTGTTCTTCTTCGTTTGCGTGAGGTAGTCTCTGAGAGAGAGAGAGGAGGAAGAAGGTCGTGGTGTGCGGTGGATGAAATTTTGGAGTGGTGGTCTTGTGGTTTCCATGGGGGAGGGAAAGGGAGAGGCCGAGAGAGGAGGGGAAGGTGGTGGGGGGGGTGGGGACGAGTGCGGGGAATCGTCATCGTGTGAAGGGGAAGGTTTTCTTGTGTGGGTTTGGCCGTTGGGGGAGCGTGGGTGGGGCGGTGTGAGAGTGGAAGAAATTTGAGTATAAAGAGAATTTGAATGCTGGGTCGGTGATAAGTAGGGTTTCACGCGCTGATCCCACCCTTCTTTTTTTTCTTGTTTTTTTTTTTGGCCGCCGGATCCCACCCTTCAAAATGCATTGGGTTTATCGATTTCTATGGAGGGAGCTTATAGAATCTCGATTTTTTTTATTTCGTTCCCAACAGCTCTTCTTTTTTTTTTCTCGGGTACCAACTGGTCTATGTTCGTAATTAAAAAAAAAACAATATTTATAATTAAATACTACTACAACGGTTATTCATTATCCAGTTTTGAATCCACCTTTCATATTGAACCAATTTTTTCGTTATCTGTGTATTGAACTTATTTTTTGGATGGTCCAAGAGTAAAAAAAGAATTGCTTCTAAAAAAATTGTTTGCAAAAAAAAAAAAACTACGAAAATGTTGATGATTTATCAAGAAAATATATTTTAAAAAATTAATACGTATATTTATTTGGATAGCCTACTCTTTGATGGCTAACCTTCTTATCATTTGCTGAATTTAATTTATATATTAACATATCTAATGTAAGCTAAAAATGCCTAAATACTAGATGACAACTTAACATGTTCCACTAACTTACACCTAATTTGTTATTGAACATAGGCCCTGCTTGGATGCAACAATGCAAGGGGGGATTATGATATCCCCCTCCTAATACGTGGGCCCATGCTTATGGAGTGGTTTGGGAAGTCCAAAACGAGGGTGTATATCTTTATACGATCCATGCTTAATCTCCCTTGATACCCCCTAAGGGGGGATTACACATGGCTAGGGTGGGAGCCGGCTATGTGTAATCCCCCCTTATAATACCCCCTCCCTCTTCTTTTCAACTATAAAACAACTTTATCCCTTCATTTTATACCTCATCCAAACCAAGTATTATTTAATCCCACCGTCACATCAATGTGGACCCACCCTTCTTATATAATACCCCTTACTATCGAATCCCCCCTTCTTACATAATACCTCAAAACCTAATACCTCATCCAAGCGAGCCCATATGTATAGAGGATGCTTTATGAGATTGCCACGCATTAGGGCTGCACAAAAATCTGGTCGGGCTGTGTTTGGGTCAATCCATCTTCATCATCGTTGAATATACCAATAACATCAACGAAATTTTTCTTCAATTTCGTTATTTTTTGACAAAATGGAGAAGATTATACTAATAATAACTCAGCGACACTTACATAATGGAATTCATTACAAAATATCAAGGATAAAGCAAGATCAATCATCTAACTATTGTAAAACGAAAAAAACACAAAACAGTCAATGTCTCACTCTGACCCAGATGTTGAGCCTTGTTAGGTATTTTATTTTGATGATGTTTTGTTAAAATGGATTTCAATTGTTTGTAAAATCACGATACTGGACGTCTTAATTTTGGTATGCACATGATTTGATTTGGGTCTTTACTACGTTGGGCTTAATTTGTTTTGGACAAGATTGCCATCACATTGGGCCTTATTATTTGACAAGGTTAATTTGCATGAAGGATGAACTCAATTTTTATTTATAATTTCACATTTTATCTTTTTAAAGTTTTCATCACCCCCTCCCACCTCCACCCCACAACTACCGGCGACCACTCTACCGGTGACTTTTTTAGACGAAATTTCACTACAAAAAAAAAAAAAAAGAAGTGAAATTTCGCGATTTTTACTTGCTTCGAGCTCATGAATTTTACAAGCTACACGCTCTTGATTTTTTTACTAGTTTTCAAACTCATGAATTTCACTAACTTTGAGGTCGTGAATTTCACTGTGTTTCACTAACTATTGAAATCGTGATTTTTACTTGCTTCGAGCTCATGAATTTTACAAGCTACACGCTCGTGATTTTCACTAATTTTCAAACTTGTGAATTTTATTAACTTTTGAACTCGTGAATTTCACTAACTTGGAGCTAGTGGATTTCACTAGTTTTCGAACTCGTGAATTTCACTAGCTTAACATTCAGAAATCGTGACAACAAGTTCAAAAACGTATCAAAGAACAATCGCATTCAAACTCGACCGATCACATTTGAAAAACTGAACGAGAGCTTGTTTTGGTGGAGAAGTACGACGGTGCGATAAATTGCAACCACAAACTGAAGTTTTTTTTTTTTTTTTTGGGCGCGAAATCAGGATTATTTTCAGTTACAAAGATCAACGTCAAAATCAAATTAACCCGTCAAAAACAAGTTGGAGAACGTATTAAACACAATCAAAATTATAATGAAAATGTAGTTAAAAAAAATTTCTTTTCTTTCCATTTTCCTCTTGAAGCCAAACAAGAGAAAATCATTTTCTTCATAGTTTCTTTTTATTTTCTTTCTTCAATCAAACAAGAGAAAAGATTTCACTTTCTTCCCATTTACCCTCTCTTTTATTTTCCTTTCCTTTCCACAAGTTCCAAACAGAGCCTATATCTTGGAACCGACAACGATGATGATTCAGCTCGTCGGCGGCGGGGATACGAGGGAAGTCCTCGATGGGGATTTTGGAATTCCAATCGTGTCGTGCTGGAGTTGTTTGATGATGGGGCTGGACGTTGGAGGAGGAGTGGCAGAGGAGGCGTGGTAATTTTGGAAGTAATTCCCTGTTGTCCTTCTGCGTGCTTTTTGAAAATGGGCTGGAGTCCGTGGGAAATAGCTTCAATTTTTTGGACCGGCCCGTCAATTACCCGGAAATTAAATCTTAGTTTTCTGGACCCTCAGGTAATTTTCTGAAGGTTTTTTTTAAATCGGGCAAATAACTTCAGCAACCCCGGGCAGAAGCCCCTAGGAAGGCCTGGCGAAAGGCCTTATGGTTTTCGAAAAATAGAGCTACTGTTTTTGTTTCATTTTGATTCTTTTTATTCAAATTACATCTTTCTCACACTTATATTTATATATTGTGTGTGCATTAATTTGAATTTGGTCAATTGAATTGATTAAATTTCACAGTTTTCAAAATTGCCATTTTGTTGATTGGAAAATCTAAAAGTGGGGTTTTGCAACCAAAAGATAAGTTGCATGTTTTCTGCTTCTTGAGTCGAAAATAAAGCACTGTGCATATTTTCGAGTACTGCTATGTGTACATATGCAATGTACATACCATGTATATATGGGTTTTGTGGGGCCCACCTCGGATTCTACAAAGATGATTTGAATCGCCCATTATTTGTAAAATAATTTTTTATAGAGCCCTGAAAAAAATCAGCTCAACCCGATATTGCTAAGGATTTTTTCTAAATTTGTAGGAGCAAAATTGAGCAGTTAAGTAGTTTCGCCCTCATAAATTCAGAAAAAATCCTAACCGATATCAAGTTGAGCTGATTTTTTACGAGGCTCCATAAAAAATATTTTAAAAATAATAGGCGGTTCGAATCATCTTTGTGAGACTTGATGCCCACAAAACTCATATGTACATGATATGTACAAACTCATACGTGCTTATAGCTTTATTGCATGTTTTCTGCGTTGAGCCGAAGAGAAGGAAGAGAAGAAAATGAAGTAAATGAGATATGACCGTTGAAACTGTAAGGCTCCGTTCCGGAACCATAAATAAGTCCTTATTTTTTAAGAAGGCAATTTCAAGTTAAAAAATAATGTGTTTACGCAAATAATTTTCCTACCAATATGGATCTAATTTGATAGATCTCATCAAGATCTTTAATACGGTGCAAGAAAAATTAAAAAATTATTTTTCATTTACATTATTTTTTAGTTTGAAAATATGAAATAAGCTGCTTATTTTTTAATAAGGTTTCTGAAACGGAGCCTAAAAAAGATATCTTCGGCATAAATGACATATATGTTGGAACAACGATTAGAAGACTTTTGAGTTTCATTCACTAGCTATAAAAAGGGGGTTTCTCTCCAGAAGAGATATCGAAGTCTTGAAAGCATTCAAAGAATACAAGTCTGATATTCACTGTAGAGTTTATCCTTCAGACTTGAGAGAGAATTTGCACTGTAGATTGTATATACTCTTTGTATGTGAGCTTACACTTGTATATTCATCCTTTCTTGGAGGGATTGAATCGCACCACTGAAACCCATCTTGTGAGAGAATCCAATCCACTGTGTTGTCAGTTAGGATTTTGTTCTTCTGTAAATTGAGTATATTCCAAGTTTGTAAACTGGTTTGCATGTACCAGTGTTGAGAGAATGTAAATGGTTCTGCGTGTACCAATGTGCGGAGGTTGTAAATTGGTTTGTGTGTACCGGTGTTGAGAATTGGTGATTTGGTCTGTGTGTAAAAAGTTATTATTGTAAATGGGTGTTGGCTCTTGTAAAATCCAACCCTATTGTAAGTACTCAAAACATAGTGGATAGTAGTGGGTGGCCTAAGCAATTAACCGAACCACTATAAAAATCATCTATCTCATCTTATATTTATTTTTAGTACTTTAATTATATTAATAATCCGTTGATTTGCTAATCAATTTTTCTTGCAAAGGAAAAATTGTCTATTACAGAATTCAAACTTATTCACCCCCCTCTAGGTTGTTTTATCAAGCCTAACGCAAATAGCGGCACGCGTAATCTGGTATATATTCATACCATCTAGAATCAGCAGTCTCAAAAGAGAGAAAATCCTAGCTAAAGATAAAAGACAAAAAATACTCATACGATCAAATAGATTTCAACCAAGTATAAACGCACCAATGAACTTCTAAAACCTACAGATTTGATAAGCCACCACGAGTTGCGCCAGGGCTCGAGAGATGCCAACTCGGCCAGAGCCAATTGGCAAACAGTCCCTCCTTTAGAAAGCTTAAAAAACCTCATCTTCCACCATTACAAAAAACCATCTTGAATGAAGATGGCTCCTTCCAAACTCGAGCAACTAAAATCTGGGTTCCATCTCATCATCGATCTTATACCTCCCATTCTCTTCCAACACTGCTAAAAACCGATAACTAGTAGATTTCTCAATTATTGTGAAGTAACATCGTCTCTGAAAAAATTCGATTTGTGTATTAAACTTAATTAGGCTTATCTACGTATTTGGTCTCTAAAAAATAATTTTCATTTCATTTTCGTCCTTACAAGTTTTTAGGTTTTAATTTCACCTTTATAGTTTATAATGAAATTCAATGTTACCCTTTCTGTCAAGAAATGGACGGAAGTAGGCTATGTGGATAAGAGGAGACTGATGTGGAACATATTTTGTTACGGCCTAGCATTTTTATTTATTTAATTAATTATGTTGCTTTTTAATTATTGGTGTGATATCGTTGGGTCCTAATTAATTATTTTGCGTGTGTTATGGGTATTGTTGACATAATTGTAATATTTGGAATAAAAGATTAATTTCGGGTAAATTAGTAGTACGTGGGTTTCCATAGAATTTATATAAGAACAGATTAGAAGAAAATATTCTTACTTATCTAAGTAAATTTTGACTACCTAATTAGCTATTATTCTGGGATCATAGGAGAGTGGGGCCTAGTTGTTTGTATTCTTGTAGCCGTAATTATCACACGCACTTTCAGAGAGAGAGAGAGAAAGAGAGAGAAAAGTGTCGCAGCTTTGAAGGTTCGTCGAGTTCAAGTGTTCTTGCAACTGGTGATCTTGGTTCCCCCAAAATAGGTACTTGCCCTTTAATTTTTCGGTTGCCTTCTGATCTACATATATGTTTGGGTCCGCCTAGTTCTTGTTCAAGTAAAATTATTCGGTTAAGTGTATGGCGGTGTGATGTTTTGTGTTGCGTGGGTATGAGACCAGGTGTCGAGGTTTGTGCATGGCGGCGTGCAGTGCTCTGTGTGTGCATGCGCTTATTAATTGCGTGGTGTGTGGAGGTGGTGGTGTGTGCCACGTTTTGTGTCAAGTAGGATGGCAGTGCTTGTGACTTTGGGTGCCAAATGCATTTAAGTTATAGCTTCCATTAAATTATTAGCAATCTTGGGGTATGGGTTTGAAGTGGAGTTGAGGAGCGCGGAGAATTGATTTCTTGAAAGGGTGGATTTTTGTTTCCTAATGGTTGTTCTAGTAGTCAAGTTTAACTAGGCTAGGTTGAGTTTAATTTCCTAGAACTAATTTAAATAATGTTACACTTTATACAGCTAGTAATCATATGTGATTTGTTTCTCATCCAGGTTAGCTTCATTTTTCGTTGATCGATTGTATTATCCTCGGACCCAAATGAGTGGTTAAGTATGTTACGTATTTTCAAAGTTTTCTATGTCCCTTAAAATTATTCTCTTAAAAAATTTATATGAATGTTATTCGGAAACCCATAATTATTTATAATTTGTTCTATAAATTGGCATGCGATGAACTTTTCGTGGAATTAATTGTTATCATTTCTTGGTGGTGAGATCTTGGTGGATATTAATGGGAACAATTATTTTTAGAAGTCCAGGGAAATTATTCCTCTTCGTGTGGGCGACCTTGGCCATTGGGGAAGAGACCGTATTAGTTCGGTGACCCTAATTAATGCTCAACCGCATTCTTTCACCGGATCGTCTTAGGAAAAAGTACCACAAGCTATCAACCCTGGTGACTCTAAGTTCGATATAGGATCCAATTTTGATGAAATATTACTTTTAGCCATGGTACTATTTGGTTGTGGTTCCCCATTGTTGATGGATGTAATATTGTGATCATCAATAAGAATTATTATTGGTTAAATGATTCATTGGTCTTATTTGTGGTTTGTTGTACGCTCGTATGCCAAATTATGTTGACATGATAATCTATTTTTAGCTCTGCTTTAGAACTTTATTTAATATACATGCTTTGTCATTCAACTATGGATTTTTATCCAACTTCTTTTTCAAGCAAGTTGGGAGTTAGGTAAAGACTCTGGTGGCATCTCGGGAATTTCTTTTTGTTTGACCTTCTTAAAGTGTCTCATTATAATTTTATTTTATTAATCGCTTCCGCATTTGAAAAATTTGTTAGATATTATATTCTTTTTATTATTGTTGAATCACTGGATATTGTTTGGTTAATGAGATATTCGTGCCCCGTACTTTTTATCGAAGTTAAATTGGTTGGAGTTGTTCTTAATAAAAATTGGTTGGTTGTTTTGTAGTTCATTGCTTTGGTAGTTAATTAAATTTCCTTTTTGGCTGCATGTTCTACAACTTTGGGTCTTGTGGTTCATGGCCGGTCCCTACCATTTTGGGGTGTTACAATTGTGATATCAGAGCCTAGGTTTGAAGAAAAAAAATTATTTTGCATTCATTTTGTATCATGTTCATTTAGTGGAGGTTCGAGTCCCCAGAGTCCCACCGCCATTTTTTAAAACATTTGTTATTTAATGTGTATTGGTTACCCACATAGTATTAAGGAGATAATAATCATTTGGTGACACAATTCTAATAACGTTGTTTTTCTGTAGGTTTTGGATAGTATATTGGAGGATAATGTAGCATAAGTAATTTTATTCTTTATTTGGATATTGTCACACTTATTTTACAAGCACATTGGTGACGCAATATCGTAGTTGGAGTATGATGTTATTGAATAGAAAGAATTAGTATTGGTAGTTTATTGACGATGGGCTTTCCTGTAGGTTTTGGATAGTATATTGGAGGAGAATGTAGCATAAGTGATTTTATTCATAATTTGGATATCGTCACACTTATTTTACAAGTATATTGGTGACGTAATATTGTAGTTGGAGTATGATGTTATTGAATCTAAAGAATTAGTATTGGTGGTTTATTGATGATGGACTAGTTGAATTGTGGGAGTGTGTGCTAAGATTTTCTTATTTGTAATACTTGGTACATATATACTAGATGCTCTTGATCAATTGTTGTTGTTGGATTGGTCCTTCATTGCGGTCCTTTGTACCTTAGTAGAAATGTCGTTATGTTCTGTTATGAGAGGTAAATAATTGTTCTTGTCTAAAGAAATATCCTATGAATCGTTGATGTTTATTAGGAGATGAATAGTGGTAAGAATGGTTATGATTCCGTTATTTTGACATTTCTATTCAAAAAAAAGGGAAAAAACTGAAATGGTCCCTGTAGTTAAGTGTTTGTGTCAACTTGGTCCTTGTAGTTTTAATTGGCTCGATTTTGGTCCATGTACATTCCATTTTGTTCCGATTTGGTCCAATTGCTAACTTCCGTTAGTCAGCCGTTAGTCCGTTAGTAAGCCGTAGTTCTAAATAAGCCAACTGGCCTTTTTTTTTTTTGTCCTTAGTCAAATTTTTTTCGTATTTGTTTGTTTTTTTGTCAATTTTTTGAGAATTATTGCATCGTTATAACAAGAGGAATCTAAAAAGTTAAAAATTACGATCGAAACCTATTTTTTTTTAATAAAGACAACAATAAGCCAATTTTTTCGTCTTTATTCAAAAAAATTGAATTTCGATCATAGTTTTTTACTTTTTAGATTTCTCTCGTCATCATGATGCAAAAATCTCAAAAAATTGACGAAAAACTAAATAGGCCAATTGGCTTATTTTTTCATTTCACAATCAAAATCATGTGTTGTTAAAAACTAGTCTAAGGGTTGCAAATATCCTGAAGGGTAACGATACATACAAAGAAAAATAGTTCTTAAAATAACCTTAAAAGATGATGTCATTGCGTGGGACTCATCCATCCAATCAAATCATTGAATTTTCTTTGCTTCTATTCTCGAGCCAGGCCCTCATTCTCTCTCTCTCTCTCTCTCTCTCTCTCTCTCTCTCTCTCTCTCTCTCTCTCTCCTCTTCGTTTAAACCCTCTAAAAGAGGGACAATCTGTCTTCCTCTTTTCATTTTGCACTTAAAGGTTCCAAAATACTTCCATTTTGCCGCTAAACAGGGCTCCAAAATAGCCCTTCTGTTCTTCTACTCTAAATTACCTCTTGCAATCAATAACAGAGTTACCAAGATATTCATTTGAAGATTGTTCTTGACGAAATTTTTCATATATAATCGTCAAATAT
The DNA here is from genome assembly GCA_025413875.1 of Rhododendron molle. Lineage (NCBI taxonomy): Eukaryota > Viridiplantae > Streptophyta > Magnoliopsida > Ericales > Ericaceae > Rhododendron > Rhododendron molle. Next base: position 17,897,213 of record CM046390.1, read on the forward strand.
GGAGCCAGAAATACATAATTAGGGTTCGAACAAAAAAATTCATATGTCTGAGATTAATATCCCATTGAAAATTAAGTAAAGTGAAATAGAAAAATAAGCCAATTGGCCTATTTAGTTTTTCGTCAATTTTTTGGAGATTTTTGCATCATGATGACGAGAGAAATCTAAAAAGTAAAAAACTATGATCGAAATCCAATTTTTTTTAATAAAGACGAAAAAATTGGCTTATTGTTGTCTTTATTCAAAAAACCTAGGTTTCGATCGTAATTTTTAACTTTTTAGATTCCTCTTGTCATAACGATACAATAATTTTCAAAAAATTGACAAAAAACTAACAAATACGAAAAAAAATTTGACTAAGGACAAAAAAAAAAAGCCAGTTGGCTTATTTAGAACCAGGGCTGACTAACGGACTAACGGCTGACTAACGGAAGTTAGCAATTAGACCAAATCGGAATAAAATGGAATGTACAGGGACCAAAATTGAGCCAATTAGAACTATAAGGACCAAGTTAACACAAACACTTAACTACATGGACCATTTCGATTTTTTCCCAAAAAAAAAATAATAAAAATACCTAAGACGGCCAGGTGAATATAAAGTGAGAGTAGTTGTGGGAGTAAAAAATTGTTAAGGCGGCCGCTATCCGCAGCCCACAATTTTCTCCATACGGCACGTTAAAATTTGCCAATTACTTGTAATTTGACTGCAAAATGACCTAATTGCCCTTATAACTTTCTACACTCATACCCACACTTAAAAACCTTCACAGAATTTGCTCCCTACAATCCAATACCCCTACACATACAATCCATCATCTTCTTCTCTAAGAGATAAATGTATGAAAAAAAAATCCCCCGTCAACTCACTGTTCACCATCTTCATCATTGTTCATCATCTCTTGGCTTAGCCCTCTCACTCTTCATCATCTCTTAAGCTTTCCCCTTGTTCATCTTAAGCACAACAGGCACCCTCAATTCCTTGAGTTAGGAATTAATTAATGTTTCCATAATTAATTCTTTTTTTAAGGAAGAACTCCTACTATGTTTTTTATTTCGGCCATTCACATTTTAATCTATACAGTTGTTTGTTGGATGAGTAAGGTTTTAGATGGATAAGGAAGAATGGTGGATAAAAGGTGGATATTATGTTATAAGGGGTAATTAGGTTAAGAAAGCGGTTTTACTTATACTTCATTTTGAGGAGTAGTTGTATGTGAATGAGAGTGGATAATATGAAAATTACCTGATTACCCTCATTAAGTTATTGGATTGAGAATACAAAAAAGGTTTGAGGAGTAAATAGGTATTTTATAAGACCTTTGGAGAGGGTAATGTAAACACCCCAAACCAGACCGCCGCCAAACTACAAGCATCTCTCTCTCTCTCTCTCTCTCTCTCTCTCTCTCTCTCTCTCTCTCTCTCTCTCTCTCTCTCTCTCTCCATCCATATTGAGTTTCCAGTAAGTGGGATGTCACAAAAAGCTTCCCCCCGGCCTTATCCCACTGACAAACACCTTCTTCTTTATCCACCTCTTTCCCTTATCTCCTCCTTACCTTATCCCCTCCCCTTAACAAACAAGCCATTAGAACATGATAGCCGTCATGTACTCCCACCCTGACCCTCATTGCCACATTGGATGAAATGGTTTCATGAGAAAATGAAGGAAATGGTTACGATTTTTTTTTATCAAATCACTTGGTTGAATTGAGAATATCCAGTGTAAGCATTCCGGACGATTGGATGTAATCAAATGCATCACCAAACTAGGAGGTTGAAAATTATTTCCCAAATTTGGAGGGAGAATTTGTACTTAAAGTCAATCTTGGGGGTGTCAGTGATCTTTACCTTTCCTCTTTTGTAAAAGTACATAAAACTTGAAAACGAAAGAGAGTGATGGAGGAGAGCTGTGCGTTTCCGGTAAGAATTTGGGGGGAAAACTTAGGTAATTTATCATCTTGTTCACATCAATCCACAAGTTTGGGCATTTTGATATTTTGTTCACACTAATTAACAACTTGTCACCAACTTTTGTCTCAATAACTTTTTTCACTCACATATTCATCTACAATTAATGAACTACGGAAATAACTTGACATTTTTCTCAACTATTTATTCACTACTAGAAATACCTAACAATTATAACAAAAAAAAAATTTCACAACTTATTTACTACTGAAAATACCTAAGTAGTGTAATCTGTTTTTTTTTTTTTCGTGGGTGAGAGTGTAGAGGTGTTAAATGGGCGGGTTTGGGTCAAAATGGGTAAATTGTAAGTGGATTGGGTCTTTAATGGGTCATTGACCCATTTAGACCCATTAATTATGAGTCTAGTTACCCAAACCCAACCCCAACCCATTTATTTAAAAGCAAACCTGACCCGCCCATTAGCCCAATTACATACTATATACTAAAATGACTAAAATACACTTAATTACCATATTGGTCGCTCTTAATTACCGAATCGCAGCATATCCAAGTGGCTTATTTTTACTTTTTAGGTTTCGATCATAATTTTTTTACTTTTTAGATTCCTCCTATCATGTCGAAGCAATGATCCACAAAAAATTAACGAAAAACAAACAAATGCGAAAAAAATTGAATAAGGACAAAAAAAATAAGCCATGAACAAGCCAGATGTATAAATCTGTTTTGTTTGTACCCATAAATTTCCATTCAATTAGAATCAAAACTAGCCCGTTGCGAGATGTATATATCTTTTTTTTTTGTCTTTATTCAAATTTTTTTTCGTATTTGAAAGTTTTGCGTCAAACTTTTGTGACTTAGTGATTCGTTTCGTTGTGAAAAATAGAAAAAGTAAAAAATTTGATTGAAACTCATAAATTTTTTCAAAAAGATAAGAATAAGTAAATTTTTTTGTCTTATTGACTTATTTTTGTCTTTATTCAAAAAAATTGTACAAGTTTTGATCAAATTTTTTTAAATTTTGGATTCCTCGCGTCGAAACGAATCAATAAGTCACAAAAGTTTGGTCCTGTTAAACGTGATTGTAATCGAGTTGCACATTGTTGTGCTCAAAAGGCTCTTTTGAATGGTTGGTCCGGTCTGTGGACTTCCATTTTGCCTCCATGGGGTTCCCAACTGTCTGATGTTTAGGCTTTTACGCCTTTCAGATTAATAACACTTCTCTCCTTTTGTCAAAACAATAATAATAATTATTATTATTACCGGTCACAATTGATTTTTAATCCGGACCGTTCAAAATATTTTTGGATGTGTGTAATTTAACACAAGAATTTTTGGATGTGTGTAATTTAACACAAAAGAATTGAGAGAGAGAGAGAGACGGGAATTTTGACTTGTCGAGAGGCACAGGAATTTTCACTTGTCGAGAGGCTCATTCCCAGTGAAATGAAATCTGGTAAAGAAAGGGGGAATTTTGGTGGGTTACTTTCATGACCCATTGGGTCATTAAGTTGACCCAATTGAATGCCCAATTAAGACCCAATTAATAATGGGTTAGCTGGGTTTGGACCCATTCTTACCAAACTAATAAATGGGTTGGGTTGAGTTTATTTTTTAGTTGATGGGTCTGGATTTGTTAATGGGTCTGGGTTCAATTTGTCACCGCTAATAGTGAGTAAAACAATTTTTTGGGAAGGGGAAATATATAGAGAGTTATTTGTTTACCAAGTCCACAAAAGACTAACTGTTGCCACTGATGCAATTAACGGGCAGAAGCCCAACGAAAAAATGGCTAGTGCAATCAATTGAGTCCAACGGTTAGGAGAATTAGACAACAAGAAGTAATGTAAATGGGCCTAATTAAACTAAAGGATATTGACTTCATGTTAAGAGTAAAACGTTTGCATACAAATGTGAAGCGTCAAAATCAAAACCCTAAACTAAAACTCCATTACTTCAAACACAAACAAGGCCCATGATATGGTCATATCGCAACTATAATAATTTAGCCCAGTTAAATTATAAAATCCAAAAAAGTGTTTTGAAATATTTGTATACAATAAATATACAACCTTTCTAGGTAAGTACCAGTTAAATTCAATACTTGATCTTTGAGGCACAATTGTGAAAATCACTTTTGAGACGGGACTTCAAAAGTTGATTACATCAGAAAACACTTCTTCTTTTTATATACGCGGGGGAGGAAATGGCATCATGGGAGGAGGAAGAAGAAATACTACTACTCAATTTGTATGTCTCCAACAACAAAATCTGATATCTGTAGGCCAAACAATTCGGTCAATCTAGTCTCATTTTAAAAGTATTGATATATTTTCAATGGTACCAATTTTAAGGATATCGGCTCTATAACTGGAAAGCTATTCATATTTTACAAAGAAAAATGCCCAAAAAAGTGCAATTGATGTAGACGGTATTAGAATTTGATATCAGAACAAAAATTGGGTAAAATGGGGTTTTAGAAAAGATGAATACTGAAAAGTAGAAATGGAGATGGGTATCCATTTTTTGTGTTGGGTCTCTCTATTTTTAGAGACAAAAAATGAGGTCCAAAATGGAGCTTGGTTGGAATTCATTTGGACTTTTTTTCTCCAAAATATAGATTTATGGAACTTGGTTGGAGATGCTCTGAGTGGTTTTACTTAATTTTTGTGTTTGGAAAAAAGAGTAAGGATTGAAGATGTTCTTACAGATGTGGCTACGATGTCCTAGTTCGGTTTTGGGGCATCCATGCCTCTTTTACCCTCAACCGTTAGAGTATAGATTGTGGTCATACATTGTGGTAAGTATGGTCATACACAGTGGTAAGTAAGGGCAGTTCGCAGTTCGGTTTTGGACGGATCGGTTCGGTTCCTAGGCAGATTTGCATATGCCAAATTGTTGTTTTCTCCATCCTCAACCGTCCATGAGTGTTTCACAGTTCAATCGGTTTGGTTTGCGGTTTAGGCAATTCGGCTTTGTCGGTTTGGGCGGATTTGAAACAACTTAAGTATTTCGAAAAAATCTAAAAAGCTTCCAAAACTTTGAATCCGTAAAAATGTTACATTACTCAAGTAACATTTTTAAAATAAAGCATGTTCAAATCTGCTTTAAAAAGCTCTTTGAAACCCAAAAATCAGAGAGCAAACACACACACATACTTACCTCATCCACCACCTGTCCGTGAGCATTTCATGGTCGGATTGGTTTGGATGTGGTTTGGGCGGATTTAAGCCTATAATTTATTTTTTATAAATACCAAAAATTTAAAAAGTATAGTAACACACTATAACATTATACCACTCCGTATTGCCCCAAGACTGGCAAATAATTTTTTCGTATTGACATAACTTTGAAATTTCTCTGTCAATAACAAGCAACAAGGTATATGGAGTATTGTCAAATTTACCAGTATTATTTTGGTGGGGTAAAGGGCTTAATTCTTTCTCACATTTTTTTATTTTTTAATTGGGGTGGATTGGGCGGATCCAATCCGCTTGCGGGCAGATCGTTGTTTTTTCCATCCGCATCCATCCGTCACATACCTCGGTTTAGTTCACGGACAGATCGGTTTTGGCAGTCGATTTTGACAGTTCGGTTGATCCGCTGAGCAGTCCTAGTATGAGTATATATTGTGGTAATACAATCGGAAAAAACATAAAACCCCATTGTTTTTGTGAGTGATTTAAATCTAATGGTTAAGATTTATCTATTTTCAATCTAAAAGTTCATATTTATAAAGACATCCATGCCGCAATACCGCTATGTTCGGTTTGAACAAAAAGGGAAATAGATTGACTTGACTATCAATACGCTTGTATATAAAAGAACCTAAGCATGGTAAGCCAAGGCATTGGGTGAATTTACCTTATTGCCCTCCGATCTTTACCTTCGCGTTTTGTTCTTGCCGGTTTTTGTGTTTGGAGTCGGTTTGGCATTTTGATGGTATTAGTGCAACAATAATTCTAGGGCCACACATAAACACACACCTACTGCTCACATGAGTGGTGGATCCTACACACACTAGTCTATAGTGGGTAGGACCCACCACTATGTAAGTGTAGATGTGTATTTGAGTGTGAATTTGGGTGTGTCCCTAGCATTATTGATCGGAGCAAACACTCGAGCATGAGAAAAGGCGTGAGAGTGTTTTCCGTTTGACCAAAAAAAAGAGAGAAGCGTGAGGGTCGGTCCTCCGGTTTTTAGGGTCTAAATTTGTACTCGGTTTACTGATTTCACTGATCTCTTGTACTTGTTACGCCTGCCGCCGTCTTTAAACGAGAGCCGAGATTTGTTCTCGGTAGTTCAGTTCTGGAATTCACTGAATTTTTGTACCTATTGAGCCGATTTATTTGTCCTACCTCATCATTACGACACTGTTGTTGCGGCGGACAACGTACTTAAAGGAGATGGGAGATCTGTTATTGCTTCACCTCATTCCTAGCTTGCTACAATCAAAGAGGGCGTGTGAGGAGAGGTAAATTATTGGTTTATTTGCAGTTTCGATTTCATGATTTAGGGAATACAGGTTTCAGGACCATATTTCGCAGATTTTATGTTTTTAAGTCACTGAAATAGGAATGAAGTAACTCCCAATGATGTATTCAACTATGATTTGAATTCACGTTGAAAATTTATTCCATAATGTAGAAAGGGATACAATTTTAGGTTTGTTTGAACTAGTTTGCGATCTTCGACACGTGTAGCATGTGAACACATTGAATGGTTTTTAGAGCCCTTGTGTGGTTCTGTTAAAAGTTTAACCTTGCAAATTCCTTGTTAGTGTTGGCCCACCTTAAATTTGAAGAAGGATTTATTCTTCAAGTATTTTCCTACCATACTAACACCGTATTACTCATCTTCTATGTAATTCTTGGAATTGTCCATAAAGGTTTTGTTGAATAGCGGATGCAAGGTTTATCCAGTTGAAATTGTGGAGAATAAATTGAAGTGAGGTTGGTCTGATTTTTAGGCTGACCATTGTTTAGGAAGTAACTTTAGATTGATTTTCCGAAGTGAGCGTGAATGGATTTTTTACGCAATAATACTTGATCCACATTTGAATCGTGTTGAATATGATTGGAGTTACAATGGCAGTGAGCTGTTTACCACACCTCCTGTGCTTGGTTAGATTGTGTTGTTTTATAACCCAAATGAACTACTTGCTTAGTTTCATCTCAAGTAATTTCGTAATTTTCTTGTATTGCTTTTCCAGTTGAAATCTAATTTTCACATTTCAAATGAATTAGGGTTGAGAACAGCTATTTTACCTTCTGTATTTTGGGAATGGAGCTATTTTGTGGATTTCGGCCATGTTTCTGGAAAGCAATACAATGAGCAAATTGCAACACTTGAAAAATGCAAGGAAAGGTTAGTGGTTGATGGTAGTTTTTGCTGCGTAGCATTGAGTTAACTTTAATCCGATTGGCTTAAACTGAAGCTTCTGAATGTGTTCATGGACCAAATACAAGACTGTTTTTGTAGATAAAATTTCAGAGTTCAGAAGGGCATGCTGTGAGCTTTTTGGTTACGAGGTATTCATCTCTACTCTCTTGTTGGTTCTCCTATAACTGTCTCAACTCTCAAGTCTATCGTTATTGGTTACATAGATAAGGTCCTACTTTCAAAATTATGAGGTCTTACTTTTTTTCTTCAAAATCCCTGGTTGATCTGATAATGGGGAGTGCAGAGAGAGGGACCCAAAATCACAGTGTGTGCTCTTAGAATCTTGATTCTTAAAATAAATTCTCAAAATATGCCAGCTAAGAAATGCTTAATAGGAGGTTTTGCTTCCTAATACCAAATTTATGGGCGAATAATGTCATGTACTCTCGAAGTTTTTCCCCTTCTTGTCTGTTTTTCTCATATGATACAGTCTTGGAAATCGCAGATTGAAAAATAATCACTTTTGCAGATTGTGATGGATACGGTGCTCTGATAGAATATCGGTAAGTTGAGCAATGGTTTATAGTTCTTCTGGTCTTGTGTCTTCAAACAAACCATGATATTCTCTTGCTTCATAATCTTTTAGATGGCCGTTAAAAATTGATTTCTTGGCTTTCGCATTGAGATAAAGAGCCTCTTCCTTCATCACTTTCCTTTTGATAACACGGTTCCTTACCCAATGGACCTACTAATCCGAGGGACAATCGTACCATCCACTAGAGTGGGCTCCAATTTAAGCCGGGGCTTTAAGCCCCCTATGGACTGACGACACAGGAATTGATAGTAGCTGGTCCTTCATCTATTCCATAATTAATTTTATCTAGAACCTGTTTCATTATATACTAATTTTCTTTTTCCATCTAATAGGTAAATGATTACACCTCTCAACCTGAGATATCCCGTTAGGTATGGAGCAAAATCTTCCATAATTTTACTTTAAAATGTTCCTTTACGAACTGGCATAGCTACCCTTCTCTAGCCTCTGGAGCTAATTAAGCTGGTTCAGTGAAAGTTTCCACCGGTGTAACTGGCTAATAGTAATCGATAATACTGTGGTGCAAACTGTATTCACTAATGATGCCTGACGATAGATAGTTGGGCAGCTACCTGTCCAACAAAATTAAAGAATTACAAGAGGAGTCGAATGGTTGTGTTTGATTCAAATGGGTTAGAGCATATTAACCGTTGGTACTATTAGCTGTGTTTTCCTTGGAGTTGGAGTGGTTGTCTGGAAGAAGGTACGAGGTATTTTTCCCCGGTGGCCTAGATTATGGTCTAATTGAAATAAGAATATGTATTAGCAAAAGAAGATATGTACAGTGTGGGGGGGATCTGATGTGATCCAAATGGTTCTGTGTCATTGAAAGGTACTGAATTTTTTAGACAGTTGCTGCAGTCCAACTTATAATGTTAGCATGACACAAGTTAGTGTGGGAAATAATGTCACTGATATTAGTTTCAGGGCAATCTTCGACTCTGGTACCTCATTCACATACTTAAACGACCCTGCTTTGCGTTATCCTGCAGTTCAATTCCTAGGCCTAAGAAAACAACATCCATCTGATTACAGGATTCCTTTTGCGTATTGCTATGATCTAATGTCAATTCGAGTTAATCATTACCTTGTTTTTATGAACTTGTTTTGAAACCATCAGGGGCTGATTCTTTCCGTCATGCAGTTCGTCTGATAGCAACAATTTCTACCGAGGTATAATTTCACTTTCTGCTCGCAAACAAATAGGATTCCATTTACTTGTGTTTTATTTTCCTATTGCCTTTGGGGATTTATTGAAATGCTTAATCACTATTCTTAGGGTGAAGGTAACTTATATTGCTTGGCTATCGTCAAAAGTGGAGACATAAATATCATTGGACTTAAGTGTCTGGATCTGGTTAAGTATTGCATTGCATATTCCTAGTACTTGAGTGAAATTTTGTCTCCATTTACATATGTTTCTGCACTGTTGGAATTTCTCTTCTATGGGTTGGTGTGACATACTATTCCTTCACGAAGGGCATGTTGGATCATGCATCTACATGTATGTTATGCATAGAAGGGGAAACGGGGGTGGGGGTGGGTGAGGATGTTGGGAAAAGAAAGAGCGAATCTCTTCGCTACCCACTTCAGGATTTCTGAGCTTGTACAATCTAAGCTGAGTGGTCTTCTGTTCCATATGCAATTGAACTGTGAGTTTATTAGTGTGTTTAGGCTTTAGCACAACTTTTTCTTCATAACACAAACTGAAGTTTTATTGTTGAAAATGTTTCCGTATTTTTCTATATAATTTTGCTTAAACCATGAAATTGCTTGTGGCTCATTTTGTTTTTCAGCCCTTTATTGAATGGAACCTCTTGCTTTGGCTGTGCCTCATGTATGTCTCACAAGTCATCTTTTTGTCAAAATTTAGTGGAAGTGGATTCAGTAAACCTAAGAATGCAATTTCTGTGGGTCCAACCCAACTCCATTTCGTGGCATGTCTAGCTTGGCTCGTGAGCTATTGAAACAAAAATCAATCTGGAGAGCACAATTTCTGCTATGATCATGCGAAAAAGTAACCATTGATTTGGAAGGAATTGAAATGAAGTGTCACAGTGCTCACCTTTTTAAACATCAAATCTGCATTGAGCTGGAAAGAAAGCTCCAATCTCTTGCGACACTGGAAGATTTAGCTGTTGTATCAAGGCTACAGTTTCATTGTTATTCATTTTCTTAACGTAGGAGTCTTTTATGTATGTTTGTATTTCTTAATTAGTGTATTGTACATGGGACTTGAATCACATTGCTGGATGGTATTGTCTTCGATTCTCACTACTCGGTAGGTCCTTATATCCATAATTTCTCCCAAATTGGTCGATTGCTGCAAAAAATGAGAAATAGGGTAGATAAGTAAGTCATTTTTTGGTTATATGTGGATACCCCCATGTTGCATATAGTCATGCAAACACACAGGCTAATGGTTGCATAATAGACACAACTACAAGAAAAGTGACAGTTGTCACTGGCTACCAAAATGGAGGAGACCATAGTGCCTCTGAATGTAGATTTACATGTGATAGAAACTAAGTTAAAGCACCAAAAAAGTTGGTTTATGTTAGCTGTTTGATATTTTCTTTGTAGATATACTTGTTCGTGATTACCTTTTAAAGATAACCTAATGGGTTAGTGGGGCTTTCATTGATTCTGGTAGGGTTGCTGTAGAACTATCGACAGTGGAGGTAAGATATAATACTCTGCGAGTGGAAGCCAAGTGTGAGGTGGTTTGTGGCAAGTCGTTCCCTCCTCTATGGAATTCACTGAAAAGCTTTGATTTTGTAAGTATCTAATTTCGCTCCTATGCTCAAACAGAGCACATGAATTCAGAATTTTGTATACTTGCGCCACTTCCTGCAGCTTCTGTGGCAGTAAAATAACTTCAGGGAGCCTATGAAAATCTCTTCATAATTTGATGCCTTACTCCTCCACTTTTTTGCCTGTACTTCCGAGACTACCACTGCCTGCAGAATTAAAAAGGCATAGTTAACTGCGGATTGCACAACTAGTTTCAGAACCAATATGAGATATGGAATCATCACATCGTAAGTAATTATGTTAATTATGCTCTACGTTCAGACCTTAATACACTACAAGCATTATGCTCTTGTGTTAGGAGATGATTCGACTGCTGACTTGCTCTTTTGAGAAGTGTCAGATCATTGCAAAAAATTAACATAATTACTCCTAAAATAACACTTCAATATTTCACTATTACCATCACTACGAGAACCCAAAAACTTGCAGACCAAAAATCAATCAATGAGCACGCGAAAACGTGCGGAGCACGTGCGTTACACTAGTGTAGCAAACGAACCATGGAAAAGTTCCAACTTCCACACGTACAAAGCACAGTCAGGAGTAATTTAAATTTGGTTTGAAAACTTAGATTGGAGCACGCGGTTTGGAGATTTTGTATTTATTTTTTTACTCATTACCCCTTATCTCCAATTAGAGTGCTGCTTTGGTGCAACAGCTGGGGCACAGACAGCGCATATAATGCGCGTTTGGGCCCGTTTCGGGTCCAACAAAAATAATTAGAACTGCTCATTTTGTTCGATTATTATCTTAATTTCTCTATTCACTCGTTATTCAAAAATCAAACTACTAAAATGTTTTTAAATTGCTAACGGAACAAGGCAACTGCTGTTGGTTATGTCATTGAAGATGCTCCAAGAGAGAGCTGACCCCGTCTCTCTCCTTCTCTCCCTTTCACCATTTTCTTGTCCCTTTCAGACTATTTCAAACTTGTTCCTCAGCTGAGGTGGAAAAGGTCATTTCTTCTTAACATAAATACAAGTAGAAATAGGTTTATGCTTTATTAAAGACAAAAACAAAAACATGTTTGATAATATTTGTGTTTCTCAAAAAAAACCAAACAAAGTGGGGAAGATACATTTTTATAGTTTCCATAGTTTACAAAAACTTTAAAAAGGTTTATGAAAAACAAAAAAAAAAGAGTAGAAACTTGTTACTAAACAAGTTTTATTCATTACAGTAGTTTATAAAAAAAGTAAAAAGTAAAAACAAAAATTAAAAACTGAAAACAAAAATGTTACCAAACGCCCCCTAACCTTTTTTTTTAGACTTAACTTAAATGTGAGAATTTTATTCTTATTTGAATTTTTTTTTGCATTTGTTAGTTTTGCACCAAATTTTTTTCAGGGTATTGATTTGTCTCAACGAGAGAAATCGAAAAAGAAAAAATTTGACACTTTTACTCAAATATTTTGAAAAATAATCACTAAAATTAGGAAAAAATGTCATTGTAAGATGCTCTAAGGGAGAGCTGACCCCGTCTCTCTCCTCCTCCTCTCCCTTTTAAACCATTTTTTTTTTGTTCTTTATCTGAACATTCCCTTTCAGACTATTTCACACTTGGATTCAAACTTGTTCCTCAGCTAAGGTCGAAAAGGTCGTCTCTCCTTTAACATAAATCCAAGCCCAATATCCCATCCATCTTCATCATCAGCGTTGAACAAACCAATAACATCATCACCGACCAATTGATTGACCGAATTTGATTGTTAATGCTCTGAGAGACAATTCCACCTTCCCCCTGTTGCTCTGAACATCAGGACAATGCCCCATCACCACCACCACTTGCACTACAACTACGCATTGGCCATTGCTGCTGTTCTCTTGAGTTTTTCTCTACAGTTGGCGCAGTGCCAAGTCAACGACCGCTACAACCCTACCTTACTCCCTCTCCTCACTCAGGCCGTCTACGGCGGACTCTCCAACCTCACCTCCGCCATTCTCAGCGCTCCCTTCACTAAGAACCCCAGCTTCTGCATCAAGGATCCGTAAGTTCTTTAAATAACACAGTGTTGCGTACGTTTTGCATCGCAGCGTCAAGTTAAGAATTTTAAGACTTCAATCCTTTTCCTTGTTTGGTTTCCCCACAAATTAAATGATACAGGCATAGTTTTTTTTTTCTTTTTTTCTTTTCATCATCCCCATCGGTGTTGAAAATTTGGACTTGCACTTCTTAAGTCCCCAATTGTTCTCGGATCAATTGCTATTCTCGTAGATAATTATTCGCGTTTTTTTACACTAGTTAAAAGTTCTAAGCGGCGCTAAACTTAATAGACGGACTAAAGCACCTGTTTTTTTCCGGATTTCTAGGCATTCTCCTCACAATGCGATCAACTAAAATACCATTTAGCATAAACAACTTCACTATTGCCATTACCATGTAGTCCAATACTATAGTGGCATTAACGGACTATTTTTAGAGTTAGAGAAAAGAGTTGACTATTGGGGAAGTAGGGAGAATTAATTATGGATCTATTCAAGTTACATACATCCCGAGATTCTTTTGCGAAGATTTATAGAAATTAGAAACCTATATTGGCGCATGAGAACTAAGCAGTTTTTTGGATAATGGTGTCCTACAATTTTGTCTTCACTGTAAGTATCTTATTTCTCCCCCCCTTGAAGTGATTACTAAAAGTATCTATTTATCTAAGTTTGTGATAATTTCACCACATCTTGTGGTGGTGAATTGGTATGAGATTGTACACGTTCTTAATGAATCTTTTGTTTCGTGTATATTCACCCATGTAGTAGGACATTTGCAACTTCTATGTTTTTTTTTGGATAAGTACTTCCTTTCATTAAAAGCACAAACCACATATACAAAATCTACGGGGCATACCCCTGCTATACAATTGCTTACAACAGAAAGCAGAAACAATTTGCTGCAGCACTGTACTAGAAAAACAAAACCAAAACCTATACAGAAATCTGCCAACCTAACACCTAGCTGGTCCAAACACAGTCCCAGAAATCTGCCAACTATCACATAACCTCCTATTTTCCTGAGTGGAGTTCACACCCCACTTAGAGCTGAGTGAGTCTCTTATAGAATTAATGGTGTGGAGGATCAGTTGGTCTTGGGGAAGGGCTTTATGCTGAAAGATTTTTTGTTTCTCTCCAACCAAAGACAGTATACTGTGGCAGCCAGAGCCGTCTTCAAAACCACACTACGAAAGCTACTACCTTGGGCATTCTGAAGGTACCAAGAAATCGCATCAGCTAATAAGTGGGACACTTGACCAGAAGAAGATCTACGCCAAACAGCATGCAAAACTGCAGAAGACACAGGGCATTGGAAGAAGAGATGATGGTGAGACTCCTCACCATTATCACAGAAAACACAGTCCACTGCCACAGTCATGCCCCATTTGAACAATCTATCTTTGGTACTCAGTTTATTCTGGATAGCCGACCATAAAATAAAGGCCCAACGAGGAACATTCCTGTTGAACCAAACAACCTTATGCCACTGTTGTATAGGAAGTTTATTCCTAATAGCTTCCCAAGCCGAGTGGACAGAATACCCAGGTGGGTGAGGTAGCCAAACAACTGAGTCGTCCTCTCCACAAACTGGCTTGAAAGTGGGGGGAGTCTGAGATATAATAGTTTGAGTGACCCTATTCCGCTGCCTTGGCCATCTCCAGCTCCCATTACAAATGATAGAGGACACTTTAGAATGCAAAGATCTGCCAAGATTGAAGACAACACTTTCACTGAATCTGTTGAATAAAGGGCCAAGAGGGTGCCAATTGTCAAGCCATAAAAAGGTACCGTGACCATTACCAACCTTATACTGGATTAAAGGTTGTCCAATGCTTCTAAGGCCAAGCACCTTCCTAATAGTCCAGGAGGCATCACTAGGGATATCCATGGACCACAAACAATGTCCTTTAATAATGTAGGTGTGGACCCATTTTACCCAAAGAAGGTCAGCCTTTTTGCAAAGGGCCCACAAATGCCTAAGCATGGTAGCTTTGTTCCATTCCTTTATCCTTCTGAATCCCAGACCACCTTCTTCCTTAGGACTGCACACAAAGTCCCACTTGATTTTAGCAGAAGAGGATTTGAGTTCAGTGCCAGACCATAAGAAAGCCATTAAGGTTTGCTCGATTTCCTTAATCACTTTACGAGGGATGATAAAAATGGAGCTCCAGTAAACTTGAATACTAAACAAAACTGACTGAATCAACTGAGCCCTGCCCCCATAAGACAGATCCTTGTTAGACCACCCCTGAATTCTGCTCAAAATCTTTTCCTTAAGAACAATACAATCTGCAGCCCGTAATCTGGTAGAAATAAGGGGAACCCCAAGATATTTAACAGGAAGAGATGCCACAGGAATAGGAAGGATGACACAACTCCTCTTGAACACACTCTGGAACCCCAGAAAAAAACACAGAACTTTTTTGCATATTAGGTTTGAGCCCAGAAAATAAGTGAAACTCATGTAACAATTGGTGGATGAGGGAAAAGGAGTCACTAGAAGCACCACACAAAATGAAGAGATCATCTGCAAAGACTCGGTGAGTCAGATTAATACGTCTGCACTTAGGGTGATAACTGAACTGTCCCAAACCAACTTGATACTGTAAAATGGCAGTGAAAGCTTCCATAACCAAAAGAAATAAGTATGGAGAGATTGGGTCACCTTGCTTCAGACCCCTCTGCCCTTGAAAGTAACCCTCCAAAGAGCCATTGATCACAACTGAGTACTTGGCAGTACTAACACACTTCCCGACCCAAGAAATGAGCTTAGTAGGGAAACCGATTGCAAGCATAGTATCAAACAAGAATGTCCAGTCTACAGAATCATAGGCTTTCATAACATCAATTTTAATAGCACACCTTGGCTCACCCTTATCACGATGATAACCCCTAACCAACTCTTGCATTAAAAGCACATTGTCAATAATAGACCTGCTTTTAAAAAAGTCAGACTGAGATTGGTTAATCAAGCAAGGCAGAATAGGTTGTAATTGATTAGCAAGAAGCTTGGTAATGCATTTATAAACTACATTACAACATGATATAGGCCTATAGTCCCTGACGGTGGAGGGGGAACTCACCTTTGGAACCAGAGAAATGGCAGTGGCATTCCATTCCTGAAGTAAGCAACCATCCACAAAGAAAGATTTCACAGCATCAGTAAACTCCTGACCAACTACTTCCCAGTTTTTCTGAAAAAAGAGGGAATTATATCCATCTGGTCCAGGGGCCTTATTCCCATTAATTGCCCAAAGAGCCTTTTTTATCTCAGAAGCAGAAACAGGGGCAGTTAAAGCATCTGCTTGAATTGCTGAAAGCTTAATAGGAATATCTTGTTGCAGAACATCTCTAGCATCTACCCTTACATCAAAGGGAGTACCAAGAAGCCCCTCATAATAGCTCAGAATCTCAGTCCTGATAGAAACTGGATCATCAAGTAAGGTCCCCCCAATAGACTGTAAGCTCAGGATAGTATTCCTGGCTCTATGAACACTTAACTTTTGGTGAAAAAACTTAGTGTTGTTATCTCCCAAAGCTAGCCACTTGACCCTAGACTTTTGTTTCAAGAAAGCCTCTTCAGCTGACCTTAAAGCCATATACTTACTTACCAACTCCTTCTCCTGATTACAAAGAAGATCATCCAAGGGAGAAGCAAACAGACGCTCTTGCACACCAGTCAGCTCTTCTCTAGCCTCTGCCACTCTCTTCCCAATATTAGAATAATAGGTCAAATTGAGGTGCTTCAAGACCCCTTTCAGTCTTTTGAACTTGGCAGATAACACAAACATGGGTGTCCCCCCAGAGATTCATTCCAAGAAGTAGTGAGAATCTGTCCAAATTCTGGATGTTGTAGCCAAAAGTTAAAGAACTTAAAGGGCTTTCTCCTACCATTAGGGGGAACCATGGTAACAGAAATGAGACAGTGATCAGAGACCCCTGGAGCTAAGAAAGAAGCCTCAGCAGTGGGAAACATATCCAGCCATTCAGTATTCACAAGGACCCGATCAAGCTTACTATTGTTAGAGCCACCTCCCCCACGCTTATTAGACCATGTGAACCAAAAACCCTTTTGAGGGCATATCATCCTGAGATATATCAACAAGGCATTGATTCAACTCAGCAGCTGCATGACAGTCAAAACCAACCAACCTTTCAGCTGAAGTCCTGACCTCATTCAAATCCCCCAATTGTAATCAAGGTTTTAAGCCAACACTAGTAAAAATTGTCCTCATATCATCCCAAAGGTGTCTTCTCTCCCCAATACCATTATGATCATACACTACTGAAAGAAGAAAATTTCATTATCTTCTAAAACCAACACATCAACAACAATGATTTGCTCAGATTGAAAGACAACAACAACTTGAAAAATGGAACTATGCCATCCCAGAATTATCCTGGCAACAGGACCAGAGTTGAAATTATGGACAGCTTTCCTATCCCTAGGAAAACAAAGATTAATAGTAGATTGGAGATTGACATCACGAACCTTAGTTTCAACCCAACCCATAAGGCTAAATTTATTAGCAGAAATAACAGATCTAACTTCTTTTTGTTTTAGAGGATTATTCAATCCTCTAATATTCCAAGTACGTATTTTCAGCATTGAGAAGGTTGTTTTTTGTTTCTCCCTCTGCCCTTCTTAGGAGCAGGAACCTCAATAGGATCCAATCCTTAATCATTCCATCAGCAAATTCATCCTCAGTGGGAAGCAAAGATGAAGGATCCCCATCAGTTACATTCCCATCCACAGCACTCTGCAATACTGAAAACATATTCTGAGACGAGTTGCTCCTGATCCAGACCCTCCTCTGGTCTTAAGACCCACAGGACTTTGGGCCTTGCCTCTTACCAATTCAACCACAGGAACACTAAGCATATTAATAGGGCCACTCTCCATCACCAGGGAACCATCTTTTTGAGGCACAGAAACCATCCCTTCCTCAGGAACAACAGTAACAGCAGACAAGACCAGTTTATTAGGATCCTCTTGAATAACAGCTTGCTCTAAAATATTCTGGCTCCTTTTGGCAACCCAAATTTGCTGCTTAGGGTCAACCTGGGGAGCACCTCCACTTGTCTCATGGCAGTTCTTATGACCAAAAACCTTACACTTAGAACACTTCAAGGGTTTCCAAGGATACCACACCTTGATTGCAAACTTGTCACCATTCGCCAAAACCAGGTCAAAACTATCTGGAAGAGCAGAATCCACCCCAACTTCAACACAAATCTTTGCATAGTTAAGACGGCGACACTGTTCAGCCATGGAATCAGCATAAAGAGGTTTGCCAACCGCACTAGCCACATAACTAAGACCCTGGGCAGTCCATAAATCCAAAGGAACATTATAAAACTGAGCCCAAATAGGAATAGTCTTCACCTGATCTTTCTCAAGACTCATGTGAGGATGCCACTGTTTAAGAATCAACAACCGCCCCCAAAAATGCCAAGGGCCAGCTTCAATAACTGCCCTAAACGCCCCAGCCTTATCTAATCGGAAGAAAAAGAAACCCTCTTCATTGGAAAGCACATCGATAAGCCCAAATTTAGCCCAAACCTTCTCTGCTATGGACTTGACAGCATTAAACGAGAGTTTCTTATCAAGGAAATATCCTACCACACAATCCTTCCACTTCTCAATACCTAAAGACACAACCTCCTCAGGAGGCTGAACCACAATCTTCTCATTTACAACAGTGGGGGCAAAATATTGTAAATCCATACGAGGAGCAGATGAATTAACAACTACTCTGTCCTTCCAAGAAGTCATAACGGAAGCAACAGGAAGAGATGTACCTGGAGAAGCAGGAGCCGGTTGCTTTGAACCCAGGAGTTTCTCCTTCTCCGCCAAGAGCCATTTCAATTGAGTCACCTCCTGATTGAGATCCCTAATCTGCTTCGCAGCAGGACCATCAATGGTGCTCTCCGTCGTAGGAATTGATGTCTTCTCAAGCATCTCAATAATATCAACTCTCGGAGAAACCCTAGAAGTAGGCGAGCCCAAAACCCTAATACGAGGGGGGTTGGACTGAAGCAAATCTGGAAATTCAGCCACGAGATCCCCAGCCATGATGGCCAGAGACGAGATGAATCAGAAACCGACCCAAGCAGAAGCAGATTCAGAGCTTCGAATGGGAGAATACGTACTCGTCAAAATCGCCTAGAGTGTAACCTGAGTGTTTTATCAAATATATGTTCCAACTTCTATGTTAGTTAAACTAATTCTATTGGGTTTGGACTTTTTGTGTAATGCTTATATATTTTGAGTTCTGACTTTTCGAAGCTCTGTTGTCTTTCCAGGGAGGTTGAATGGGACCGAGCTTTCAATTACTCTTCTAATTTGACTTTTGTGAGTTCTTGCATTCAGAAAACTAATGGTACGAAGTGCATTGGGTCTTCACTTTTTTTGGTTTATGAGAAATGGGAAATTAACCTGTACTTGCAATGCTTCAAAAGATAACTTTGTGAATTGAGCTTTTCATTTTCTTAAGGGTTTAGGCAGAATATAGTTTGCTATTAATTTCGGGTTTTAGTTTCCTCTTTGGACACAAGTTTGTTCTCAAACAAAATGTAGTAGTCAAACTGAGCATTAAGTTCAGAAGATTTGCTTAGGATTCTCGGATATGCTATTCACTATGTTTCTATTTCTACATGTTTTCTGAGGGTGGTGGTGTATCAATACATGATACATCTTCAGCACATAGTTATAAGGCCATCCACTATATTCTTCAGCCAAATGAGCAGAAAAGAATTGAAAGTGATGAAAAAAAAAAAGAAAGAAAGAAGGAAAGAATAGATTTCTAAGTCTATCTGTTCGATTTGTCATGCCACTTCCATTATACCTTGTTCACAACGTCTTGTGCCTTGTTTGTTTTACTTTTTGAAAAGTTTTTTTCAAAAGATTCCCCCTACTTCCAATAATTTCTCTCTCTCTCTCTCCACTTATTACCCCTACGACTCTCGTAAAAAAAAATTCAGAAACGAAACCAAACAAAGCATTCATAGTTGGAATTTGTTCAACAGGAGATATGTCACTACGCTTGTGTACTGCAGCAGAAGCAAAGTTCTACTTCAACAATTTTGTTGGAGGGGGATCAGGAGTTTTGCCTAACAAGAACTGCAATCTAACCTCCTGGGTTCCTGGTTGCGAGCCAGGTTGGGCATGTAGTGTTAACCCAACTGTGCAGGTTAGCCTCAACGAATCTGAGGACATACCGTCTAGATCTCTTGATTGTCAGGCGTGTTGTGAAGGGTTTTTCTGCCCTGAGGGTCTTACATGCATGATACGTGAGTATTTGAAGATCCTTACTTGTTTTTAAGCACTGGAAGAGACTTTATTTGCGTGGAACATTGAGTTGTCAATTTTAAGCTTTTGAGCTGTAATTTGTCTGATTATTTTCTGGAATGCCACCTGAATTTTTCTTTGTGAAGCTTGCCCATTGGGTTCCTATTGCCCGCTTGCAACGCTCAACGAAGCCACTGGCATGTGTGATCCGTAAGTTGCTATTGTTGTTCAGTTGTTAACCGGATTTCCTGCTATGCATGGGTCTATGGCGCAACATATTACAATGATGGCCGATGAGTTTCTGCAGATACCTTTACCAGCTACCTCCTGGACAGCCGAATCACACTTGTGGTGCAGCTAACATCTGGACAGATGTTGCTCGTAGTAGTGAAGTATTCTGTTCAGCAGGATCGTATTGTCCTACAAGTATTGAAAAAGTTTCATGCAGTACTGGGTAATGATTTTTGTCCCCAGTCTTGCAGTACTTGCCTGTGTCTAACTTTATCAATTGTTGTATCCTGCTTTTGATAGAACAACGTAAATATTTTAGGGATTTGTAAGCAGTGTATATGGAATTACTGCATGTTGAGCTTTTAATTTTCTAACACTGTCTATTTCCTTTTGCAATTTCAGGCATTACTGCCGGATGGGTTCTATGTATGAGAAACGTAAGCTTCTTGCTGAGTTGTGATTTACTGCATCATATATTGCACACTCAACCAATCCTTTTGTCCACTGCATGGCTTTTGTACTTTTAAGCCCCTGTAGTACTGGTTCTACAAACTGTCTGATAGTCATTAATGTCAACATTTGCAGGGTGCTTCAAGTTGGCATCATGTCATGCAGACAGTGGGTATCAGAATATTCATGCGTATGGAATTATGTTGATAGTAAGTAGTACTAATAAACACTAAAACACTAACTTGATGTACTTGCCTTTTGGCGGGTTTAGAGGCTAGGTACACTGTACACCTTACGAAAATAAGATTAGCTGTAGAGACAAAAGAAACTATAGAGTTCGACTTTCCTATGGTATGATGCCTAAATGTGCTGTAGTTACTGGTGTCATTGCCTTTATCATCGTGTCTTGGTTATGAGATTACATGCAAATGATTAGCAGTTAGTGTTAATAGTCTCACTACCTGTACAATGATATAACTTTCATAAATAACGAGGAATATATCAGGATTTCAGTTTTGCATTCTCTTGATACTGTAGGTACGATTAATCTGTTTATGTTTAGTACATTCATTCCGACTATGTTTCTCTCTCTTTCCACCTATCCTCTGACCCCTCACTTTTAATGCAGGCAGCTTTAGCTACTATCCTGCTTATTATTTATAATTGTTCTGACCAAGTTCTCAGCATTCGGGAAAGAAGACAAGCCAAATCCAGGGAAGCAGCAGCGAGAAGTGTGAGGGAGAAAACACAGGCACATGAGAGGTGGAAATCTGCGAAAAATGCTGCTATGAAGCATGTTAGAGACTTCCCTAGTCAGTTATCTCGCACATTTTCTCATAGAAAAACTGTGACACCTACTGAGGAACTCAGGATTTTCAGTCAAACTGACATTGAGATAGATGATGATCTATGCCCGACTACGCATGCATTTATTTTGAGTTCCTCAGAGCAGTCATCTGCTGCAATAGGAGGAAAGAAGACGGAACGCAGTGACCTAATGATGGGGATACATGCAACTGAAGATGGTCCTGATATATGCAATGATACCACTATTGAGGTAGAAGATAAACATGTACAAAGGCCAATGCCAAAGAAAAAACAATTACATTCTGATAGTCAGATTTTCGAATATGCATATGGTCAACTAGAGATAGAAAAAGCTATGCAGCAACAAAACCTTACCTTCTCAGGAGTAATTTCAATGGCTACCAATCCTGAGATTAGGAAAAGGCCCATAATTGAGGTTTCCTTTAGAGACCTTACTCTTACTCTGAAAGGGAACAACAAACATCTTTTAAGGTGTGTTACAGGGAAAATCGTGCCTGGCCGCATTACTGCTGTCATGGGTCCTTCTGGGGCTGGGAAAACAACATTCCTTTCTGCTTTGGTGGGAAAAACAGTTAAATGCAAGATGACTGGTTCAATTCTGATAAATGGAAAGAATGAATCAATCCGCTCGTACAGAAAAATTATTGGTTTTGTGCCACAGGATGATATTGTGCATGGAAATTTGACTGTGGAGGAGAATCTCTGGTTCAGTGCTAGGTGCAGGTATGTCAAAACGAGTTCTATGGCAGATTAACTGCAATTTACTTTAATTGGTTCAGTGCTAGGTTCATTCTGTCATTCCAACACAATGTTATAGATCGAGATTGCAATCCTCATTTTAGCTAGGCTAATTCTACCACTATGATAGTTGATACATGGACTCAAACTTTAAGCATTATACCTATCAACCGGCCACTTTTTTAGATACAGATGGATTGGGACTCAGCAAAAAAAGGAGTAATTGCTTTATATTCTAGCCTATCCAGTTGGACAGAAAGGGTGTTTTCCCTAAAATTCAGTCAAAAAAGATAATTTATGCTTTTTTATAGAAATTATTTAACACACATAATAATTGGCGAATTTGAAGTGTTGGACAGACATGACATATCCCGCACCTTTACTAGGTGTTAAGTCCTCCGGATTACTGGATTAGTTTGAATAGTCTGAGAAACATAGTCCTTCGGATATGCTTCTACCTGGCCCCTCATAAGTGTATCCTTAAAAGGTGATTTTGAAATATTATTTTAAAAATTCATGCACTGGTGTTATTTAATCACGCAGCTTCTCAATTTATCCATTAACCGTTTTCACAAGTATATTCGTACTTCTTCAATCTCTGCGTGCGCATGTAAATAATTATGGCATCTCATCAAACCTTCCTTAGAACCGGTTGGATGATGATGGATATAAGTTTCGAAATGTTCTTGGTATCATTCCATATGTTCCACCAAACATATAGTTCGGCTGCAACTTAGATTTATTTGCTTTAGTAATTTTCAACTGTGTTGTTCTTGCACTGGATTTCT
Source organism: Rhododendron molle (assembly GCA_025413875.1). NCBI lineage: Eukaryota > Viridiplantae > Streptophyta > Magnoliopsida > Ericales > Ericaceae > Rhododendron > Rhododendron molle. The sequence continues at coordinate 17,920,242 of CM046390.1, forward strand.
GCTATTATCCTTGCTTGTCTTCCTTTTCTATGCCATGCTCTAGGACCATAATATCTTGACATCTTGTCATACATATCCGTAGCACAATTACTTCTAATTGCTCTTCTTTTACCCATTTATTACGGAAGATTATCTGCAAACTTGCCGAAGGCGGATAAGGTTCTCATTGTTGAAAGAGTCATCGAGGAGTTGGGGTTGCAAGCAGTGCGGGATTCCTTGGTTGGAACAGTAGAGAAGCGAGGAATATCAGGAGGCCAAAGGAAGCGAGTAAATGTTGGCCTGGAATTGGTAATGGAACCATCACTTCTGATCTTAGATGAACCCACCTCGGGTTTGGATAGTTCGTCTTCCCAGCTACTTCTAAGAGCGCTTCGACGTGAAGCTCTTGTAGGGGTCAATATCTGCATGGTTGTCCACCAACCTAGGTAATGATATCTTACAATAACTATATATATGGGACACTGTTCGTTCTCTTTCTCTCTACTTCTAGTTGTGACGAGACATATGACTGGGACGGTTTCAACATTTCAATTTGAAAGCTCTTCGTCTGTGAGGATAACTTTGTTGAGAGCATATCAGCATGTTCTATTGAGAGGTTCAAGAAATTATTTCATGCATTGAGCTCACCATCTAGGGGGCTGCTATTTTAATAGCAAAATTTTCTGGGAGCAACCACTTTGTGCATGTATTGCCAAAGGTTAGGTTTACTGCAGTCCTCCCATGCCAATACCCTCATGTAGGTATTACATGGGTACTGTTGTTATTGTTGTTAAGCTCACCATCCTAGTCATTTGTGTCTTTGAATGCACATAAACTTCAGTAAGAAAGCATTCTTAAATCGTTTCATTCATAGCAACAGGACTGATATCATACAACAATCCGGATTGCGTGATCTTCTTTTAATTTTTGGGCACTCAGTAGGATGTGAGTAGGCAAGTAAGGTAGGTTTGGTTAATTCCCATAAGCTCAAACCTTAAATTTTTTTGAAAAGCGTAGGAGAAAAACCACTTTAGTTACGATCAAGTTCTAAACCCATGTTAATATTCCAATACCAAACATGAAAGGAAATAAGGAGTTCTACAATTACTACTTATGAGAATATAAACCAAACCAAACAGAATTGAGACTTTTTCTCTAGTGAGCTCTGCCAAGGGCAACTTATGAGAATATAATTATGCTATAAGTATGCGGGCATTGAATTGCCAATGGCATTCATGGGAAGTGTTCAAAGTTCAAGACCTTTTTTAACCATGGGGCAAGATCGAATTACACATTTACAGAACACATGGCAGCACGCCATGAACATTAGTCAAACAAGCAATTCACTGTGGACTAGCTAGGGAAGGTCCCACTGTCATTGAGCACGACAAAAAAGGACCACATAATTTTCATTTCATATGATACAGAACTGTCTCTTGTATGTATAGCATAGACACCACAGAAGATCACCTAGATAATGTAAAAATGCTGCGATGGTAAACCTTGCACAACAGGAAGGTTTAAAGGTCCAACAACATAAATTAACAGAGTTCGACTTCAATTTCGTCAAAAATATTTTGGTATTACGTCACTCTAGCTGGTCATGGAATTAATTCTTTATCTTACTGGGTACTTGTTTCAGCTACACCTTGTTCAAGATGTTTGATGATTTAATACTTCTAGCCAAAGGTGGCCTTACCGTGTATCATGGACCCGTGAAGAGAGTTGAAAAGTATTTTGCAGGCCTTGGAATCAATGTACCGGAGCGTGTGAATCCCCCAGACCATTTTATCGATGTTTTGGAGGATGTAGTTAAGCCGTCTACAAGTTCAGGCATAAGTTCCAGAGAGCTTCCCGTACAATGGATGCTTCATAATGGTTATGTGGTGCCCCCAGATATGCAGCAAAATTCGGCTGGACTCGCCATCCTCTCATCACGAGTAACTCCACATAACCAAGTAGATAGTGATGCTACACTTGAGGAACAATCATTTGCTGGAGAAGTATGGCAGGATATGAGACGTAATGTGGAGCTTCAACGGGATATCATACGGCACAATTTCTTGAGGTCTAGGGACTTGTCCAATCGGAGAACCCCTGGTGTTCTTCTGCAGTACAAGTACTTTATTGGGAGGTAAGTATTCAAGAATCGTTTTTATTATGCATCCATTTAAAACTTTTTTTAGGTTTCTTCGACGAGTGGAAATGAGAATGTTGAGATGGATGTGGGCAAGACTTTGCAAGATTGAATTAGAATCAAAAACCTTCGTGGGATAGTAGGGGACCTAGCGGTAGCACCGATAGAAGATATGATGAGAGAGAATAGATTAAGGTGGTTTGAACATGTCTATCGTAGATCGGTTGCTACAGTAGTTAAAGGAGTAATAGGGTTAGGTAGATGGTACTAACAAAGGGAGGGATAACCAAATTTGACTTTGAAGGCCGTAGTTCGAACAGACCTAGGTTTCTTGGATATCATGGACCACGATGTCCTTTATAGAACTCAATTGAGACAACAGATTCTTGTAACCGACCCCAAGTGATACTTGAGGCTCGGTTTGGTTTAGTTTTGGTTTTGGTTTCTTCGATCAATGATATCATGTATACAAGTATTTCCTTTGTTGAGGAAATATGGGAGATTGTTTAATAATTCCCTGAGCAATAATATAGCTGATTCTTTTGTGTCTGATTCTTTTGTGACTTTTCCCGAAGAGTATACATGCGAGAATGTTATGCGCCTTAGTCATTATATAGTGCCAGTATATAAGAAATATGACAGGGATTTTCCCCTACCCCAATTGAATGGGATTTAAGGCTCGGTTTGGTTGGTTATGACGGGGTTAATAAAGAGTTTTGGCATTTGTAAAAACTATGACCAGTCAAATTCCCTTTTTCTGTAATAGCAAAAAGTAGGTGCGAGAGTACCATTATGTACAGTACATTTTGTTTTGATTATATCGAATGAGATATCGGTAGGAATGGAGATGTGTTTTGTTTGATATTTGAGTCCTTATGTTTAATTAGTTTCTGTTTTTTGACTTTCCGTGTGCCCAAAAAAATTGCAGGGTTGTCAAGCAGCGATTACGAGAAGCTAGAATTCTTGCGGTGGATTTTCTGATATTGTTACTTGCTGGGGCCTGTTTAGGATCCTTGATTAAAGCTACCGATGCGACATTTGGAGCACCCCTTTATACCTATACCATTATTGCCGTCTGTAAGTAGCAAAATCTGGCCTCCCTTTTATAAAACTGCACAAGGCTGGTTTTTAATGCTCTGGTGGATAAAAAGATTCACAAGAATGGAAAATCCTTGCTTGAATCTTGCCGCCTCTGTATTTATACCAAGGTTCTGAATACCGTACCGGCCAAAGTACCGTTTTAGTTACTGGTATGGTATGTACTGATATGTTAATGGGTACCGTTTTGGATTAATCGTTATTAATATTTATTCATCAAAAATCATATTTTACTTATAAAATTTACTTTGCTTGTCATCACCCAACAGTATCTTATGAACCAGAAAATCATAGACTACCGAATCGACAAATTAAATGTTCAAATCTGAACCAAATACGGTAAAAAAATAACAGGAGAATGGTTAAATGAGTGAAGTAAACATGAGTATTCTGGAGTTTGGCGTGTTGCATTACGCATAAGGCTCCGTTCACTTGTCAAGAAATGGTACAAGAAAAATGTTCTCGAGAAAATTTTAGTGAAGCGAAGTAAAGGAAAAGAAATGTCATTTTCCTAAATGTGTTCAAGTGAAAAAGAAAGTTGTTGGAAAGTTACAAAAGTAATAGCTTACTTGTTTAGGAAACTAGTACAGAAACAAGATTCCTGCAAAATCTTGTGTTTTTTGCAGGATGAGTTTTGTGGGAAAACTAGTACTAATGGAAAAGTTAGACATGTGGGTCCCACAACTTTCTTGCTAACTCCCCAAAAAATCCAGAAAAGTAAAGATATTCCCGTACTTTCTTTTCCTTTCCTTGCAACTAAAGAGGGCCTAAAGGGCTTTCACTGTGCAACTTTTTGCTCAAATTCCTGAATGACATAGACAGGAAAATATAATAGGTGGGCATTTTCATCATTTGGGTTCTCAATTCTTCACCTTCCTTGTTGGTTTGACTGTCGCCGATTGTTGGACATATCTTCGCTAGGAAATGGAGATCTCCACAAACCCGTCTGGATCTTCTCTCCCAGTTCCGACATGAATGACTGAATCTCTATCTTCTCTTCCCCTCTATTTTTGTTAGATTTCTTTCATTTCCTTTAATGACCGGTACATACTGCCAGTAAACACCGGAAAGACTGAAATTCACCAAAAATATGTCCAGTACAACCAGTAAAAGCTGGAAACTTGGCCAGAATGAAACCAAAGATGGTTGTACAGTTTTTACTCTAAAATGGGATGTACCTACCGGCACTGGAACGAGATTAACAACCTTGACCCATACTATTTGTTTGGATTGTGAAATGAATAACATATCTTTCTAGCACAAGTGTAAATTGCTACAATAATAATGATTTCCGAGTTGGAAACAGTGGTAGTCTTAATGTTAATGTAACTAGTATTATGGACTGGCTCTGTCTGATTGCACAAGCTTTACTTCCACATTGCGTCTTATTTATTTATGTTTTGATCATGACTTTTATTTCAGCTCTTCTGTGTACAATTTCGGCTTTGAGATCATTTTCTCTTGACAAGTTACAATATTGGAGAGAGAGTGCTTCTGGCATTAGCAGCTTGGCTCATTTTCTTTCCAAGGACACAATAGACCATCTTAATACAGTGATTAAGCCTGCGGTGTTTCTCTCAATGTTCTATTCCTTCACCAACCCTAGATCTTCTTTCTCAGATAATTACGTTGTACTTTTATGTCTGGTGTATTGTGTTACTGGGATCGGCTACACACTGTCCATCTTCCTTGAACCGGGTCCATCCCAATTGGTTAGCAATATATTTCAAAGCTTTTCTAACTTCTAAGTGGGATACGATATGTTTATGATTTCTGCTGATGACATACTTCCATTTTGTACAGTGTTCTGTGCTTCTTCCTGTGGTTTTGACTCTAATCTCAACTCAAACGGGAGATGGTACGTTTGTAAAGAACCTAGCAAACTTGTGCTACCCAAAATGGGCTTTGGAAGCATTCGTAGTTGCAAATGCCGAAAGGTAGAACACAATTACTCTTTATCTTTATCTTAGTGGGCCAAACCTGGAAAGTCTGGATATTGAAACAAAATTTTAAAGCAAGAAAACCTGGATAAGAAATCCAAAAACTGTAGCATTGTATACTCTTTGCTGCTATGAACTGGACATGGCAGCTTGGGAGGAATACAAATTCTTGGTTAATTGTGCTTTGGGCATTGCATTGCAACTAGAGAACTATTTTCCAAGTCCCTACTGTAGAATGGTAAGAGAAATCGCTCAATAACACTGTAGCAGTGGAGCTTGTTTCATAGACATGATGTTAGAACATCAAGCACAACTGCAGATGCAAGTTGCATGGCCTTGGGTAGAACTCATCTTGGGTGCATTCATGCATATACTGCACATTATTTGTGTACACAAATGTCATTGCACGGGTTATGGTGAGAATTGCTCCATTCTAGAAAATGTTGGGCACTGTTCAATAATGAATAATGAGAAACAAGGGTGTGATTTGGTGTGGAGGACGTAAATTAATTGCGAAGTTTTTACTTGCAAATAAGTAGATAGGCAACTCCTTTGAGGCGTTGGATGCTGAGAGACAAGAAAGTAGAATCGACACTCCGCTGGAGATGACGTACCACAGACACGCTCCCGACACGTGTCCGACACTTCTCCCGGAGTGTCGTGTTTTTTTTTCTAATATTTGTGGTCCGACACTCTTCCAACACTTTACAGACACTTTAGGGACACTTCGGGGGTAAAAATGCAATTATAATAACTTTTAAAATGGATCAAAGTGTACACAGGGACACTTCGGGAGGACACTTTATGGACACTCTCTGTGTTTGAACCTGTTCTCTCTTTCTTTCTCTCTCTCTGTGATCAGATTTAGGGCCATCTGGTTCTGATATTATTAAACTTTTATCTTATTTGAATGTTTTTTTCTTTTAATTTTTGATATATATCATTTTCTGAAAATTTACATGTCGGTGTCGTATCGTATCCATGTCCGTGCTACACAGCACCCATGTTGTTCTAATCTTTAACATGGAGATCCATTTAGGGAATTGATTTTTCGTACTCTCCAAATTTGTAACTGCTCTCCAAATGGGGTGCAAAAAGCTCTCCCCTTTTGGAGTGCCGTTAGTAATTTGGGGAGTGCGAAAATCACTGCCTTTCATTATGTTGAATGACTAGGACTAGGTCTAGCATTATTGACCTATTGGTATATCATGCAGAATTAACATGTGTTGGTGTTCTGGTTTAAGTTTTGTATGTATGCAGTATATCATACTAATCATCTTTCATTTCAGGTACTCCGGAGTATGGATTATAACTCGTTGTGGTTTGCTCATGAAAATGGGCTATAGCCTTGATGGTTGGGGCCGCTGTATATGCTTCCTCATTCTGGCAGGCATTGTCACTCGCGCTATAGCTTTTGTTGGCATGCTCACCTTCAAAAGGAAACACTGAGAATTCAAGCCACCTGTTATGTCATTCTATTTGAACCCTAAAAAGCTGAAACAAAGTGCAAGTTTTGAGAATTTGAGAATCACACGCTATATACCCTGCAAAATGACGATCATTATGGGACCTTCCAATAGTCTTTTGTTTTTTATAATTGGGTGTCTAGGCTAGCTTATGTGCATCTCAACTAGGTCCTTCTGATAGTAAGATAAGGTACTGTCCTTTTTCTTTTTCTTTGTCCAAGTCATTCTTCATAAACCCTTGGTGTATCGTTGTGTTTAGATATTCGGGAATCTTTGCTTAATTGAGACATTAACCTTGTGTCCAAAAACATTTGTTTTGTTGTATTGGAAAGTGGAATACGTGTTGGGAGAGAAAGGAAGATGTTGTCACTCAGAGTGTGAAAAGTGTACTATTCAATAAGGGAAATTGATTTTAGCACTCCACAAATTGATGGAAGGGTTCTAAAACGACGTCGTTTTGTGTATCAATACAGTACAATTTTGGAGCCTTTTTATCAATTTTTGGAGTGCCAAAATCACAACTCTTCAATAAGTGTCATATTCATTGTGCATAATGATTGGAATCAATGATTATCGTGTTTGGATTACTGGGGGATAGTGCTGTGTTTTGATTTTACACTTGTCTATGGGAAAGAAAGAATAGAAAGGGAATATGACAAATTTTCTTTTGCTTAGAGCATGTACACCAGAGTTCTTTGCCAAAAATGCTAATGAATAATGCATATTTTTTGGTTTAGCTAATCACGTCTCTTTTAATGCTTCAACAATCTATTCTCTCTTAAAATACTGTTTTCCCCATTGCCTTTTCCGCTTTTTTCCCATTCCAAATTTGGTTTTTTTTTTTTTTTCCCCTTCCAGATTTGGGTTTTACCTATGGAGGAAAGAGAAACCATACTTGTTTAATAATTAATAATATCTACCTAAGCTACAGTTCCTATGTAAAAATACCGAACTAAAATGTAGCAAATATAGTTTTTTGCTACAAAAAGTCTATGCGCACAGACAAATTTCGTTGTGGGGTCCACCACGGGTCCCACCCAAATGATCTGAGCTGTTCATTAAATGTAAAATATTTTTTTAAGAGTGCTTGCAAAAAATAAGCTCAATCCGATACCTATAGATACTTGATCCAATTGTCTAACGTTTCATTATTCTAAAATCTAAATGAAAAGTTAGACGATTGGATCAAATATCTATAGGTATCGGATTGAGCTGATTTTTTTGAGGAGACCCTCAAAAAAATTGTTTTACATTTAATGAACGTCTCAGATTATTTATGTGGGATCCGTGGTGGGCCCCACAACAAAATCTGTGCACAATCCGTGTACAAATTGTCTCTGTGTGTAGCCGTTTGCTATTCTGCTGCTGCAGTTGACCTTTGTAGCTTTCATTTTCTACAAGAGGCCAGAGCACATGCGTGCCCTGCGATGCTTGTGCAAGTCAAATTTTGCATTTTTAGCAAGGCGTATTATGCACAATAACTTCCTGCTTATTGTTTGATTCAATTTTGACAAAAAATTGATTTGAACAAGCATTGCATGTGCCCCGCCCTCTTGTTAAAAATTCTAAAGCAAAACTTAACCAAAAAGAAATTTGGAAAGAATTTCGGAATTTTGACAATTGAAGACAAAGAAAGAGAATTGCTTCAAAAAGGATTTGAGTTTGTAATGAAGACAACACATATTGGAGTTGGCAGTTTCCTTTTTGAACGACAAATGGGGTAGTGCCGTAGTGGTTTCTAATGCATAAATGCAACTGTTGTGTGAGCGTACAATTTTGCCCTTGAGATTTGAACTACAAACTCAAGAAAATCAGTGGACTCACTCGACGCGTGTACAAATTAAAATTTGATGATGTTTCTTTACGGTCAGTGTGGAATTTACAATTTTTTTTCTTTGTATTTTATAGAGGCCGGACGCACTTGATGTGTATGCAAATTAAATTTTGATGATGTTTCCCTACGATCGGTGTGAAATTTACAATGTTTTTTCTTCATATTTTATGCGTATGCAAAACCAATTTTTTGTTATGCTTCCCTACCGTCAAATTTTTCCTTTTTCCCATCTTTTTATAAACTACATTAAAATTAGACTTGCACATGCACCTGGAGGGAGAAAAAAATCTCAAAGGGGCTCTTGCTCATTGTTTAGATGCTATATATGAATAACTTTTTGGGATTTATCTTTTGATATTTCAACTGTATTTTTGGGTAAAAGTCATAATTTTTTACTTTTCTGTTTCGTCTTGACAGGACGAATCAAAAAAGTAAAAAAGTTTGTTGCAAAACTAACAAACGGTAAAAAAAAAAATTTGAATAGGGACAAAAATGAAAAAAAATCCCCAAAATCCTTCGGTTTCATGTAAATGTGAGAATTGAGAAAAACACGTGGCTTTGAGCGGAGTTTTGTTTGGATTTTGCAGTTAAAACTTCCGTTAGCAATTCTGTTTTCTGTTTGTGTCTGTTTCTTTCAAGGCCATGAAATGGGGGAATTGACATGGCAAAGATCTGCAGCTTTGAATTTGGTAGAGTTGATCAGAGCCGTCAAATGGACCGAATGGACCTTACCACAACCACAATGGACAGGAGCCGAACCCAAATCGCGGACGTAAACAGCCCGAACCGCGGGTTACGAAACAAGCCCTTCGGAAATTCATTCGCTTCCCCTACATTCGTCGCCAGGGTTTAGGGTTTTACGTTCTCTATACTGACCTTACAGTTGGTACCAGACCAGGGCTCTCTCTCTCTCTCTCCCTCTCCCTCTCTCTCTTCTTTGAGTAAGTGCCCCATCTCCCACACACACACACGTTGATTGGACGGTTTGTATTCAACGGAGCCCTTTGCATTTTGTCCCAGAAGATTTTCCATACAGTGTTTCTCTGTTTTGATCTTTGGTGATTCGAACTTGTATTCCTATCGTCAATTCAGATTACGCATCTATTATAGTTTTGCAACTACTTTAATTTCAGTGACTGATGCACTCTATAGGTATTTAACTAATGCCAGCCATGGGGTACGGGGATGATAGTGAAGTTGAGGCGGAAGAACTTCCAAAACTGTCTCATGAAGTTAAACTAAAAGAACTATTGCGTAATTTGAATTCGGCTGAAATTAAGCTGTGTTCGAATGCGTCAAAGGATTTCATCAAGTTACTTAGGGGCCGTGCTGGGGGTGAATTGTTGCGTTTGTATGTCCAGAATTCGTCTAAGTTAACAGAGCTTGATCAAGCTTGGAATCTTCAACTGGGGAAACCAGGCTTGTCATATGTATTGAAGGTAATTTCTGCGATTTTGAGTCATCCAGATGGGGTATATAATTCGAATGATACGGGAGGGGTTGGTATTAGTAGGGCTCTCGACAAGTTTGCCCGTTCTATTATTGAAGAAAAATTAGGAGAGCTTTACAAGGAATTGAATAGTAAAGAGGCAACGCGCCAAAATGCTGCATTGTTGCTTTTAGCTTCGGTTGTTAGAAGGGGTTCAGGTTTGGCTTCTGATGTTGCTAAGAGCTTTGATTTCAAGCTCCCGATATTCCCCAAACTTGCAGAGTATAAAGCGAAAAGAATCGGGACAACAAGGAAGCATTCCACGAGACAAGCATTTGTTGGGCTTGCAATGTCGTTTTTGGAAGTGGGGAAGCCAGGATTGCTGAGATGGGTCCTACAGCAGAAGGAGATGTACTCTGGGGTACTTCGCGGGATTGGGAGTGATGATGATGAGACTGTTGTTTATGTTCTGTCCACATTGCGGGATATGATTCTCATTCCAGAGTCATTGGTCCCTCCTAGTCTTCGTAGCGTTTTGTTTGGTAGTGTTACTCTTGAGCAGTTAGTTAATATTTCTGGGAGAGAAGATGGCGGTGTTGCTGCAGAGCTAGCACACAGGGTTCTGGTCATTGCTTGTACAGACCCTTCTAATGGGTTAATGCCAGATTTGAATAGACAGCCTAATCCTTTAAAAGGGAATCTAAAGCGACTATTGGATCTCATGAAAAAGCTAAAAGCAACTGAGGTTGACTACCACAGGGACCTGCTCTTGGCCATCGTTAAAGGGAGGCCATTGTTTGGTTCGGCCTTTATGGACGAGTTCCCTTACAATGTTGAAGATAATGCATCACCCAACTGGTTAGGTTTCTTGCTTTCTGCTCTCCATATGCTATTCTACTATATGTTTTTCGGTGCACTTAGTTTTTTGTGGTCGGTGTTTTGTTTTACTTGCAGGTTTTTTGCTGTTTCTCTGGCAGCGAACTTGGTTTCTGCAGTGGGCAGTGGTCTGTCTTTTGATTTCAAACCTGAGGACCCACCTTCTTTTAGCAATCCAGATGTGCAGAGTCTTATAAAATGCATATGTCCTCGCCCATTCACCCGGGCAATAGTTAACAAAGGGCTACTTCACACAAATTCTTTGATGAAACATGGAATTCTGAGGCTTGTTTTGGAGGAACTGAAGCTTTTGGACTCTCTTACTACCACTATAGAAAGTAATTATTGTTCTAGCGACCATATGAGGTGTAAGTGGTTGTCTTTGAAGCAAGATATTCAGAATGAAGTCCGGATTTTGCTTCCGGATACCCAGGTTCTGTTGTCTTTACTTTCTTCTCTGAGTACCCATTCCAAGAGTCTGGAGTCAAGCCTTAAAAGAACTGCAGATTCCCAAATTTCACTTGAACAAGGTGTTCGTGCTTTCAAGAGATTTAAAACTGATAGTCATATGGATGATGTTGACATTCTTGTAAGTGGGGTTTGCAATCTGCCTGAAATTACTTTGCAGAGGGACACTGGTGTGGTTCAGGGTATGCATGATGTGGATGATGTGAACGATGGAGATGATAATGCATTTGTTATTGCAGATATCTGGGGGTTGCGCCAGTGCTCCGAAGGTGGTGTGACAGTAAAGGATGAAGAAACACACTTTTACTCGAGGTTACTCGATGCCTTCAAAATTTATCATGTAAGTTATGAATTATAATGTTTGTTTTTGGCTTTTTGGGTCAATAATGGTGAACGACGTTTGAGTATATTTTCTAAGAATCGATTACTGTTAAATTGTCTTGATACTTTCTTGTTCATTTGTATGATATAAGAGAGTAGTATCCTTTTCTCTGATGATTTTTAGTTCAAAAAGATACCCAGGTTTGATGTTCTTCTATGCTTCCTTGCTTTTACCCATCTCTACTTTTTGCTTATGGAGTGGGATTGGGAGTTGCTGTGATTGTCATGGGGCTTTTATCAGGGGTGACATTTGATGCAATGTGCTTTTATGTTAGTTCTTGTATGCATGCATTAGCTAATGATTAGCTACTTCAAAGGCTTACTAGTTGCTACTAACAGTGCTACTTTATGTGTCACGTGTTCCGGGGAGATCGGTTACGCAAAAGGCAGTACTATAGTTAATGATTCTACGTGCCATAACATCTCTGTAGTTATCTAAGTCTGCCAATCTCCTTTCAGCTTCCCTCTTGGACAGTCCGTGCGGAAACTAGGTATTGCACTTGTTCTAATGCCTCCTCTTACCAAAACGGCCTCTTTATTACTTTTATCTTGTATATCCGGCCATTTAATGGCCATAGGCAGCCTTGATGGGCCCCAAGCCTTCAACAACAGCCAGTTAAACACGAAAATTTCCCTTAAAGCCTTTGGGCAACAAGGGCTACTGGCTATTGAAGAAGAAGGCTTGGGTAATGCAAAAAAGATACATCTTGCTTCCTAGACCATCTTGATGAGGGACTTAAACATCATCACGGTGCAAAACAACTGAGAGCACATCGCTTCTGCAGGCGATAGGCATCAAGACGGCACTCATCCGTGTTAGGATGCTAGCCCCATGTCACCCATATTCAAGCCATCTCACAAGTCACAACAGTAGGTATGCATATGCTAGAGCAGACAAAATTACACTAGCAACAACAGCGTGGAATCCAGTCCCTTAATAAAGGAGAGTATATTGTAGTCCAGCAGACTGTAAAACGCCCTCTTGAAATGAACTTCTGTCGTAGGAGTTTTTCAACACCCGTTGTCCTTGCATACTTTCCTTCAAGGCCCTACATACTCTCCTCATTGGTGAGCCCTTATCATGACAGCCATTGTACTTTTTTAATTAATTAGAAACTGATGTAGAGTTGCAGGACGATGTAGACGCTGACAGTAAAGAAGATTCTTAAGCTGGACATGATGTCTACTATACTCCCTCCGTCCAACTTTATTGATCCATTTTATGCCCTTTAATCGAGTTAACAAATAACGTGTTATTGTAAAAAGACTCAAAATTTTTGCCCAGCTATTGAAAGATATCAGCTCATTCCTTTAGACAAAGTTTTCAAAGTCGTCTAAAAAGTACAAGAGTATAAAGGTTATCTGTGAGATGTGTTGAATGGTGAAAAAGACCTATTAAAATGGGATGAAGGGATAAAAATTTAGGGATCCACACCTGAGGAGCCTTAGAAATCTGCATCTAGGGGTTGCATAGGCATCCAGAATTCCACACCAATACTAAACAGAAATCAGTTCCATTTGACGTCTTAATTTAAAAATTATCTGGAACTCCCTTAGGTTCTCCCAATTAATAACAACAATAGAAAGATAAAACTAGTCTAACAATATTACCTGATAGATAAATCTTAATTAACAGCTATATCTACTAGATCTCATCCTTGTATAAATAATAATTACTTGAGTATCTTCAAGTATCAAATATGAAGAGCTGGGTTGTAAAGATGTAGGACAACTAAGACCTGAACAATATAGAATATAAAACCTAAGTAACACCTAAGGACCTTAGAGACCTGCACTTGAGGGGAATTAGGCATCCACACCAATACTTAAAGACTACTCATAACAAGGTCCGAATAAGAGATAACTGTGAAACAGCTAAATCTAAATAGTGTAATTACATAAATAACGATTACACAAATAAAAGATCGTCCATGAATACGAGCAGCCCGAGGGAGTGTTCCCTATCATTTTTCTTCCTGGTGCACTTAGCCAAGCTAGCAGGAGATTTTATGATCTTTAACTGTATATGAGCACTCAGGTCACTGAATCTTAACTAACTGTTGTACTCGGTTATTTATATCTTCGTTGATGCACTTGACCTTTGTGAATTTGCTCTAGGGATTTTTAGTTGCTTGAGCTTCTAGCTCTTACCTACTGTGATCCTGCAGCACCAAATGCACACCTAGTCCGTATTTCAATATCATCAGTGAGAGTGAACGCCATTCTTTCGCTTAAACTATGGACTTCAGCAGTTCCTCATTGCATTTTGTATCTTATATTAAGCTGTCTTCAATGTTGGTGGCTCATAGTTGGTACTTTGTTATCTTGTGCAGCGGACAATGCCCGCAGCGCTAGAGGGATCTTTCGATTTCTTTCGATTTCTCCCCAGTAACCCTTTGGCATTACCAACCATCCTTCAGCAATCTCTGCTATCGCTGCTTTTAGAACTTATCGGATGGTCTCCAAAGTGCAAGATTCCTGTTAGAATTCCACCACTTATGTACAAACATCTCCAACCATTTGTTAACTTGCTGCTTTATTCACCGAGTAGAGACATAAAGGATCAAGCGCATATTCTGGCACAGGCTGCCATGTTAAGTACTGGTGCCTTTGACAAAAACCTAAGGGAAATTGGTGCTTGGTTCTTATTTCTACCTGGCTATAAGACAGGCAACATTGTTGTTGGTGACCGAGGCATTGAAGTGTTCCAGAACTTGTTTTCAGTCATCGTTTCCTTTTTATGTGATGCTGTTTCCACTGTTGGAAATAACTTGCTCAAATACTGGGACGTTTTAAGGCGTCACACATGCCATTTAAAAGGTGTTGAAGGTAATCTGTCTTTGATTTGAAGTTTTCAGGTTATATTACATGGTATTGGCTGCTATTTTGATTTTTAGTTGGATTCCTATCCAATGTGATAAACTTGCTGCTTGCAAGCAAGGATGCTTTATGGTTTTTTGTTATGCCTGATGCTTACCTCATCTTGCTCTTAAGTCAATCTTCCACATCCAACAAACCTAACGCGGGCGAGGCTGTGACCTTATTATGAAGAGCTTCATTGTAAACCGAGTGGAGTCCAAGGCGGGGAGTGCGGAGTTGCTATCGTCTTCCCAGCTAATGATTGAAGTGAGATGGGTCCGAACTACAAAAGAGGAGAAATAGACTAAAAAATAATGGATAGGAGATCACAAAAAACAACTACTAAGTTAGTTTGGGGGTAGAGTTATTACAGAGGAATTTATGGAAAGGAAAGACTGGGAAATAAACGAGCTTTCTTTATTTCTTTTGTATCAACTTCTTGTGGTGCAATCTATTGCCTTCTAGGCTTCTAGTATGGATGTGGCAGCTTTTGAGCTTGGGATACCTTTCTCTTTTAAGTCTTGTTTCGTGCCCTTTTAAAATATGCCCAACCCTTCCATTCAACAAAGGTTATATTGTAGGCCAATGCTTGTAGCCTCTGTTTAGTTTGGTCTGTAACTTCCAACAAAGTCAGTCTCAGCAACATATGTCAGGCTGTGTACTGTCTAGAAACCCAACTGATCATTTGGTGCAGATTTATGTAGATGGTTGGATAAAGCTCATCCATCATTCATGTTCCTATTTCTTTTGTTCTTTGGCGTAGATTTTTGTCAGGGGCTTTGGTAAAGATGGACAGAGCCAATACCAGGGAGCTGTGTAATAATTAAGAGGGGTTACAGGCCCTATGCATGAAGGTTGGGCAAACTTCAGTTACTGTCTTTGCTTTGGCTCGGTAACTGTAGAGTTCAAAATTTGCCCTTTGTCCTCATGAAGTTGAACGATAAGAGACTTCCGCTGTCAGATTCCATTATCTTTACATGTTGATCAGACATCAAATGGACAGTTCTTTCTTTTCCACCTATTTCACCACTGCCACTGCCATTCGAATTGCATGAGTTGAGAAAGAAGCAATCCTAGCAGGGGAGAAGGAGGAGGAAGTAGGGAGAGGGTTGCTTGATATTGAAGAGAAGGCTGTTGGTGAAGTGGTACTGGTCTAGTTGTTAGGGTAAGAAAGATGTGGAGGTTCTAGGTTGTTGCGTGCTGCTTTTTTAAATGATCTCTGCAGAAATCGACCATGTCTGCGATTGTATTGCATTTTCTTTTGTCCATTTCGGGTCAAATATGCTGGTTTTAAACCCTGATTCATTATTGGCCAGCCATGTTACATGCTTTTGTCATTCTGGTTGCATTTTGATGATTCAATGCTCATGGTTACGTTATCGCTGTAGGTATAATAAATGTGACAATAACTTCAAAACTATGGTGCCATGCTCTAATAATTCTCATGGTTACGCAAGGTGTATTCAATTCGTAAATAAGGTTTGAAGTGTAGTATTTTGAAGACCTAGTATTTCTCAAAGATGAGTAGCTAGCTTAGATAAAATAAATAGAGGAATATAATCAAAGATAACTAGGATCTTATTTGTGATTTTACTACTTTATGAAGAAATATGAATTTTTTCCACTAATCCAGATGTTGTGTACCTGCAGATGTATCTCCTGAATTTGGCCCTCTTTTCATTTGCATCTTAGAGAAGTGTCTAAGAGTGGTTTCTTCTGAATCTGGGACCTTTACCGTACCCGAGAAGTCGATGATAGCATTATATGCCTGCAACACAATAAAATTTCTCTTGCAGACTCAGGTAACATTTTTTTGTTTCTGCTCTGCTTTGTGTAATCTTCATGCTTGTCATAATTATGAAACTCAACTTTTGTAGGTGGAAACTGGATTGCTGTGTTCGCTGGTTGACCTCTTATTATCTGAAAGGGTTGAGGTTGAGGATTGTTTCTCTTTAGATGATGGTGATTCTCAGGATTTGTGTGAGTGGAGACCATTGAAGAACTTGTTTCTCTTTTCAAGGAACATCCAAAATCCGCAAAGAAATTGTAGCATTTCTCGTATAGAAAGAAAAGTGGTACACTCCAACAGTTCGTTCGCCGATATATTAGGTGAAGTTAAAAGAGTTTTGAGGAGTGGTAGTGACATGGAATTGATCGGTATTAGTAAAGCATTCGTGCTTTCAATCTTGTCAACACCACCTGCTGTGATTTTACAACATTTCCCGTCAGTTATATCTGCTTCGAAGAATCTGTCTGGATTCCCTTTCTCAGTGTTGTTATCTATATTTTTTCTTGAACCAAGTCTTCTTTTCGAAGTTTCTAAGTTATGGCCTGAGATGTTCTGTAATGGTCTGGAAAGCTTTGTAGATATGGTTCACGGCAAAGAACCAATAATTGGTGACATAGATATTGATGCAATAGAATCATCTTCGGCTGCATTTTGCCTCTTTTTGAAGCAGGCGCCATTCTATGTGCTATTTCCTTCCACTGTGAGAGTTGATGGCTTATGTGTACTGGAGGGTTCAAACTTACAATACTTGCTTCAGGATAAATTCTCTGAAGTGGCCACTGATGACTTTGTTTCCTCTCTCCTCCTTGTGCTATTCTGGTTCCATCAGATACGGCTGTCGCATGGAATTAAACCATTGGCTAAGTTTGAACAGATTTCTGGAACATGCTCAATTCTCATAGAGAAGATGTTGGGATTCCTGCAGGATTCCCCGACAAAATCTATTTTTGATTTGACTGAAGTTATTATTTTTCATCCTTCAGTAATGTTGTCGTTGCAATACCCTTTGGGCCACAAGGAGTTTCCAGAAGGTATCTTTGGGGAGAGTTCGGAGAATTTTTTTGTTTTGGCCAGACAGGGTATTCACAAAATGGATCATCATGTCTTGAATTTGTTGACGTCGGTTTGTAAATGCTTAGTAACTTGTTGCAATGGTCAGAATTCTGTTAGTGGAGTTGACTACTTGAAGAAACGGTTCCGCAGTTCGTTTAAAGCACTGGTGAAAAAGCTAAATCGAATATTCAGGGATAGGTTTGACGAGTGCATAAAAACTGGAGATTTGAAGCCCCTTACTCCTACATTATGTGCTCTACACACTTTGATTCATTTCATATCCCCCCTTGAGCTGCTCGAACTGGTGCTTTGGATTTTCTCCAAGATTGACCTAGGTGATTCTACGTTTCGTGTATCATCTGACTTTTCTGCTCTGTTGGTTGGATTATCAATCGCTGGTTGTGCTTTCGATATGCTATCAGCATATTTGCAGCAGCCCAATACACAAGGAATATCATCCAACATTTTCTGGGAAATGGAGGAAAAGCCCTTTGATACTCTTCTGTTTGAGAGTATTTATTTTCAACTTATCAAACTTGCCATGCGTTTCGAGCTAGATGCTGCAGATGTATGTTTGCTGAAAGCTGTTAATGTCGCAAACAAACGTAAAGTTATGCACACCCATTGGTTTCCACTTACTATGGATCTATCAAGGGTGATACATAACACTCCTATAGGAGTGCTTTCTCACTTCATTTGCAAAACTAGCATGACTAGAGCTAAGATGTTGTTTCTTCTTACTGAACTGAGCCCCGTTCATCTTTCAGTCTTTGGACACTTCTTTTCAGATGTGATAAATGAATATTTGCTTCCAAATGACAATGTGACCGATGGAACGTGTAGCAATACGCTCTCAAATGATAACTTTGTGATGCTTCTACCTACTGCTTTGTCATACTTAATTTCAGCTTCCATGAAATACGGGGAGCAGTTTCACAAATGTGTTAGAAGCATGTCTTCATTCTATTCCAGAATTCTGTTTCGCAGTTTCTCAGACTGGAAGAGCTACGTTACTATGGACATATTTAATATAGAATGTGTTGAGTTCCTGCCTCCATCTATGGAAGAACTTCTCAATCTTCTCTCTTGCAGTCTTCTAGGAAAATCGATTTGCATGCTTCGGTACTATTTCGCCTTCAATGGAGATGCTGTGAAATTGAAAAAGCGATTGAAGTTATTTAATTCCATCTGTCCACATTCTGGTGCAGCCAATGAGGATTTACTAGATTGTGATGTTAAAGAGATTGATGCTTATTCACTTGACCAATCTTTAAACCTTGTAAATAGAGTTGTTGCAAAGATATGCTTGTGTAGGATGCTTTTACTTCCAAAGAGTAATCAGATTCGGTCTTCGCCAAAGGAAGATGGGAACAACACCAAGGAGATTTATTCGGAAGTGGGATCTAATAAAGAATACTCGTCAAGAGTCCGGTTCATGAACATCCTGGTGCATACTTGGCATATAATTGTCAGGAAATTCCCTTCAAACTCTGATGACTCTGAAAAATTGACAGGCAAAAACTACGTGTTCAGATTTTTGGAAGTCTTCATCTCGAGAAATATTTTAGAATTAACAAGAGAGATACGTAATTGTCCGTTCATAGAACAACTGGCGAGATTGTCTCTTTTTCATAGGTTTGGGGACCCTTCAACGCTGAAGATGCTCAGAGGTGTTCTTCCTTCACTATCTGATGGGAACTCACACATATTAGTACTTCAGCTGCTGCTTGCCCACTCTCAGTTTGCACCTTCCATCCATTCCTGTTTCCAATCATCCAGGGGTTCTCAATTTGGTATGATCTTTAGGCCTATGGCTAGCATTCTGAGGTTACTCGTTGTTCCATCTACTGATGAAAGCGCACTTTATGGGGAAACTAGGCAACAAAAAACATCAGAGATGTACATGAAACAGTTGGAAGTGGTGAGGTTACTTAGGGCTCTGTTTTGTATTCAGGCTCAGCAGTGTAGTTTTGATTTCGAAAAGGACGCTAATGCAAATCCTAGAGAATTGCTTTTCTTGCTTCTATCTTCTTATGGTGCGACACTCAGTGAAGTTGACTTGGAAATATACAGTCTCATGCTTGAAATTGAGTCTGCTGATGTGTCAAACTCTGGAAGCATTGCTGAAATGGATTACCTGTGGGGAAGTGCGGCTATTAGAATTAGAAAAGAACGAGAACAGGAGCAGGATCTGTCGTCACATATGATGAAGGATGTTGAAGCAGTAGAAGGCCGAAGAACTCAATTCAGGGAAAACCTCCCCATTGACCCCAAATTGTGTGCATATACAGTTTTACATTTTCCTTATGGAAGAAATGTTGTTGAGGTTCAACATGGCGATTCTGATGATATGAATGAGGTGAGGTGTTTCTCTAAATAATTACCAGTCATTTGATTATTGTTATTTATGTTTCTGTTAGTACTTTTATTGTTTGCAAACTAGTACATGGGCTAGTTGGAAGCCTGATTAGGTTGCTTTCATGTTTTGCAGATAAACTATCCGAATGTTGAGCAAATACAAACATATGATCCTGTTTTCATCTTGCGCTTCTCAATTCATAGCCTGTTGATGGGTTACATTGAACCGGTGGAGTTTGCTAGTTTGGGCTTGCTTGCCATTGCATTTGTGAGCATATCTTCACCACATGATGAGATGAGGAAATTGGGGTATGAGGCTCTTGGAGGATTCAAGAATGCATTAGAGGTAGTTTTGTGTTCTACTAGAATTGCTGTTTCTGGAACATGCTGTGAATCCTGCAGAATCATCATGAAGTTTAGTTTAGTTTTTTTGGGTTCTTTCTATTGTGTATATGCTAATACCAAAGCATGATTGGGACCCCATTAGCTTTCAATGTGGAGTTCGAAGCTGGGAACAAAATTTCCTTTCATTTCCATTAAAACATACAAAACGTTTCTATTTTTAAAGTTTCTAACAATTGAACTCTAATGCAGTAATGAAATTCCAATGTTTCCACAAGAAGACTACAGGACCTTGAGAAACGCAGCAAAACACAAGAAACATAGAGAACCCGTAGACTTATTATGGTATGAGAACTATCAGGCCAAGAACAAGACAGTCTTCGCTAAAATGTCTTTAATTTTTAAGAAAAAATATATTAGGCCTACTACAATAAGAATTATCGTCTGTATTATATAACATCATTCTTAGTATTATCTTAGTGAATTTTTGGGCTTTATTCTGTTGGGATCTTATTGACATACATAGAGAATATGGACTTGTAGTTGATAACACTAATTTATTTGACAATTGGGAACAATTTTCTTTAGTATTAAGTTAATTGATTCCTAAGTTTTTGTTGTTTTATTATTTTTGGGTAAATACGTGGAGTTCCTCACTCAATGCTCGGGTTCAAGTCTCCATAGTCTCTTGGTGGGGCTAAACATACTCTTTTGTGCCCGTAGCATGTAGTGGGACCTTAGCTTTGGAGATGGCTATGTGGTGTTGAGCGCAATTCTCACTGACGGATATGTGGAGTAGAGTATCTGCTTATCCATATTTTGCACCATAAAAGAATAAATCTAAGAATTGAATATGACTTGTTAAACCATCATATCCTTCTACCCTTTAAGATGAGTTCTAGTTTTTGTTTCTAAATATTTATGTATGTTCGCATTCATAATGCCTATTTCGAATGTTTTTGTTTCCGTGCTGATTGGATTCAACTATTATCCAAAGAGCAAAAGGACTTAGGAGAGGATGTGGTGAATTTTCTACGCACACACATATAAAGGTGGGGGCAGGGAGGAGGGCGAAGTTTTGGGACCATGTTTGGTGCGGGGATGTAAGTTAAGAGACCCTCATCCTGCTATGTTTCCGTGCGGTTTATCTCAGGTTGGACGGGGAGATGGTGTGGTGGGATATTTTGCAGGTACATGACTGGGAGTTAGAGGAATTACTTGCCCTTCTTGGGAAATTATATGAGACGAGGGACTTGGGGGTGGGTGAGGTTTGTTTGAAGTGGAATTCGAAGGCAAATGGGTCTTTTCGGGTGAAGTCGTTTTACCAAGTTTTGGCTGGAGAACTGAATACTTCCTTTTCTTGGAGAGCCATTTGGGGCGCTCGCACTCCATGCAAGGTTTCTTTCTTCATTTGGTGTGGAACTAAGGACAGGATTCTTACTATGAAGAATATTATGGCGTACGATGGTTATTGTGAACCGGTGTTGCATGTGCTTTTGGGATGGTGAATTAGGGGCAGACTTTTCTATTCATTGACTGATCTCCAGAGATCTTTATGGTTCTTGTTTGGTGGTGTGGCTTCTTGCACAATGGTTTGTGGCTGGAGAGAAGAAGACGGATGTGTGTCTTGACATATCAGTGTTGTAGTTATGGCACTTTCTTAGAAATGTCCATGCTACTTAATTTTCACTATCGAGAGATGCATAATATTGGTTTATACCTCCTCTTTTTCATGATGATGCATAGTTTCCTTTTACTCATCAAATTATCTCTGAACTTCTCTGTATTACCTATACTTTTGTTCTTTTGCCAATGTACGTACCTTTGGGTTCCTGCTATTTTAAGTTTCAAGCCTTTTGTTGCAGAAGTGTCAGAAGAGGAAAGATTTAATGCGACTTCGGCTTTTGTTGACATATTTGCAAAATGGTATAGAAGAGCCATGGCAGAGGATTCCTTCCATCACTGCTAAGTTTGTTGCTGAGGCTTCTGTCATATTATTAGATCCTTCACATGATCACTATTCAACAATAAGCAAGTTTTTGATGGGCTCTGCGAGGGTTAATATGAAGGTTTATGTTTCTAATCTGAAAACTTGGTCTCTTCTATTTTCCTCTATGTTGTCAGTCGATTCAGTCAGCCTCACAAGGCTTGTATGCATATAATTCAGTCATCTGTAAATTTGTTGACACGGGTGATGTACAATTTACTATTTGAATAATTTTCAATTGATGAACTTTTTGCGTGAAGAATGATCAACTCTGAATCCTGACAATACTTTTTGGCATTTGTTGCAGTCTGTACCACTGTTTGCAAATTTTCTCTGGAGCAGCTCAGTTAATTTTCGAACAGACAGACTATGGATGCTTCGTCTCCTATATGCAGGACTTGATTCAGATGATGATGCTCAAATATATATCAGGAACAACATCCTTGAGATTCTACTGGGCTTCTATGCTTCTCCTTTATCAGATATTGAGTCAAAAGAACTGATTCTTCAGGTGATTCTAAGCTTTGTTGCTCATGTTTTCCATGAGGTTGTTATGACCTCTGTAAAATATTGGCTTCGCTAGCGTGGTTCATCAGAATCACTTTGGCTTGGTTGCAGTTGGATTAGAATGTCTTATATATTGGCAACAAGCTTTCTACCCCGCTTCTTGTGCCCCATTATCTGCATCTGTGTACCTTAGTTTCAAAAATTTATTTGTGTGCGTTGCAGGTGGTAAAGAAATCTGTTGAAGTTCATAAATTGGCTCGTCATCTAGTTGAGCACTGTAGTATTATTTCATGGTTATCATCAATTGTTTCAGTCTTCTGTGGGAAGCAATACCAAGCTCAGACAAATTTACCATTCGCTCTGTTAAACAGAGCACTGGAGGTAATGAGCTATTCTGATTATGTCTTCCATTTCCTGTAGTGCCTTAATTCTTTGCAATTTCTTTATAGGCTTTTCTGAAGTGTTGAGGGTATAAGTGCTTTAAATTCAACACTCTTGAGTCTTGACCACTCTTTATCCTTTACTTTTTTTGACCTTTAATCTCCCTAACAGTTAGCACCCAGCATATAATTCACTTTTCTTCACTCATCTGTATCTTTTTTATATCCTGTCTCATCACCATTGTCCTTTCTCTTTCCGTCTTTCTTTCTTCACACATACCTGATACCGTTGCTTTTTGCCAAGCCTTCCTTGTGCACCTCTTTGGGCAACTGCAACTCTGAGAAAAGAAAATTTCACTTATTGAACGAGGCATGAGCCACCTCACTTTAAACTGCACATAAAAGATTCCTGGACTACTCGATAGCCACCAGATAGTGAAGGAGAAGATGATGCAAAGATACCCTGGACTTATTAACGGACAGAACCGGTCAATACCCTCACATCGCACTCTCTGATTCTTTGGGAAACTGTTCACCATTAGATCCGCTGCTATATTACATGGATCATCTTAAATGTGTAAAATATCCATGTTGGACACTTGACACTAGGATAAGGGTGTGGAATCTGTATCCGACATAACTAGTTGGGAATACACCTAGCAAATGTAATTTCTAATTTGTGTGGAACTCTTATATTATGCATGAAATGCCCTGAGGTGTTTTGTGAGCACTTTTTATCCAAGAAAATAGAAATTAATGGAGTATGTTTGCATATTCCCGAGTCCTTGAGAAGATAATTGGATGAAGCAGATGCTTGGAGTCTTAGACACATACCCATATCCGATACTCATTCCCGAGTCCGTGTAATATAGATCCATTGAGTGTTGGTTTGGTTCGTAGTGTTGATTATCTCATCCTTCCAATTAATTAGGAATGCTTGTAGATTAGCACTTGTCAAAAAGTGAGAATCATTGTAGACTAGCACAAGTTGCTTTGTTTTGGCTATAGTGTTTCACTATGATACACAGTGTTCTAAAAGGCGCGATTAATTGCCGATTAATGGGCGATTAATTGGAAATCTGGGCTGACCGATGAGATTAATGGCTAAAAGGTTGAATTAGACGGCTAGAAGATTAATCAGACTTAGGTGTCGATTAATCTCCGCTTAATTGGTTGGCGCCTAGGTGGCGATAAGCGATTAATCGGTTCATGGGCGATTAATTGGCTAATGGGCGAGTAGGCGGGGTAAATCTGAATTTTTAGAAAACGAAGGGGGGTAACTGTTATACTCAGACCAGGTTATTTAGGGCTTCGAATTAGTGTTACTGTGTTTGGGCTCTCATTTGATCAGCCTCTCATCGATCTGGGTCTGGTGATTAAGATTTCGTAATCTTGAACTATGAACATTGAACTTCTATGTCTCTATATTTGAAATGTAGAGAACTGTTAACATTTAGAAGTGTTAACATTGAGTATCCGATAGCCAAAGAGAACTAAGAAATTTTTTGGGAGAGAAGATATATCACATCATTTAGAAAAACTGTGATTATTAATGGTAGGGAGGTTGTAGAATATTTTTTAACAAAAACCCGACTAATTGCTAAAAGGCGATTAATGGCCGATTAATAGGTCTCGAAGCTTGAAGGTGGTCGGCCACCCGCCCAGCGCCAAGCGCTTTTTAGAACATTGATGATACACGGATCCGCAGTTT
Organism: Rhododendron molle; assembly: GCA_025413875.1. Lineage (NCBI taxonomy): Eukaryota > Viridiplantae > Streptophyta > Magnoliopsida > Ericales > Ericaceae > Rhododendron > Rhododendron molle. The sequence goes on from CM046390.1 coordinate 17,944,836, forward strand.
TGGGCGAGGAACCTCTGTTGACACATGGGTGCGGAATTCGTATGGGATCCGGCAAAAAAAATCCGGACACGGCTGTTTTTACAGTTCTGGTTCACTGAAAAAGGAGGAGAAAAAGAAGAAGAGAACAAGAGGGAGAAGAAGAAGAAAGGAAGAGGAAAGAGTGGTACCTGGTTTGGCAGACAAAACGTCACTTCGTGGAGGCATGGAAGGCGTTCAATGATCGTCGATGTTACAAAGTGAATAAGAATGGCCACTTATTTTTTTCCTTTTATGATTAGGGTTTATTTTATTCTTTTGGGCTGTGAATTGGGCTTGTAAATTGTATAATGGACCTATTTATTCTTGTTGGGCTACTACTGGGCTTTTACTTTTGGGCAATTAAAATAGATTCCATAATTCTTTGTGGGCCTTTATTATCATTTTATCTCAAAACAAAGAATCAATATACTTAGTTTGCATAAATTATCTTTTATTTTACATATTAAATTTGAAAATATAAAAGATATCATTCCATTCTTACCTGTCCTTCCTTTACCTGTAACTGGTCAATCCGTGGTGCAATATCTTTATTTAGTGCGATAAATGAGTATGTGCTAAATCAGTCTCTGCCCTCAGTCCAATCTATCTACGAATTCCGTTCTGTCTTGAAAGGCTTCCGATCCTCCTTGCCTTCTCGATTAGCTCTTCTTGGACTGGGTCTTATATTAGGAAAGGGGAGTCTGGAAGTTAGCTCTTGTCTGATGAGTTCATCACGCTATACATACGGCTTTCTTTCTCTTGTTGCTTCAAGCATTATATCAGATCTAATGCTTGATCTATATCTAGATCCATATCTAGATATGGGATATGATCTAATGCTTGAAGCAAATCTCGATCCATATCCACGTATCCTCAAGTTTTAAACTTTAGGTTTCCCACCCTTAGATATACACCCGCACCTGATACTCACACCCTTATCCGTGTAACATAGGTGTTTCCAGAGGGTCCTTCAATCAGTGGGTAGCCTTTCAGATTAGGGTTTCCACGAGAGATAGAGTTCAATCAGTATTTATGTCCGAAGCTGGTGCTTTCTAATGTTTGGAATGGTCTGATAATCTTCTATTTTCTTTTTTCCATGTGTAATGCTCTTCTCATATATGGAGGTTCTTGTTATACATAAACAAATCTTTAGAGGGCCATAATAGTAGTAGTGCCTCCTATAATAATGCTGTGTTTAAGCTCTCCTTGCTCTGTCATATTCCATTCGCGGAGAAATAGGAATTCCCGGATTTATTGGATCTCCAGAAGTGTGTTATTCAAAGCTGGAAGTGATATCCTAGCTCTTATTAACTCTTGAAGGGTGATCAAGGTGAATGATGTAAACAGCAGAAAATTTGCGTAGTGTCTCCTTTTTGACAGATTGTTGCTAAATGCAGAAACTTCCTACTCCTAACTCCTATTTCTATTTAGGTGGTCAATGATGTCATTTCTACCCGAAACGTAATTGAGTGGTTGCAGCAGTTCGCCCTGGAGCAGCTCTTTGAACTTTCAACTCATTTATACAAACTCTTAGTTGGTGGCAATCTGATAGAAAAAGTTCATCTTGTTACTTCAGTTCTGGAGATACTTACGTCAACCTTGAAGATATCTCAAGAACGAAAAGTTTATCAGCCACATTTTACCCTGTCTGTTGAGGGTTTGTATCAGATATACAAAGTTGTTGATGTATGCCGTGATGGAAATTATAGTCCTTGTGCCGAATTAGGACTGGAAGCTATACTTATGAGCACTCCTCCAGGGGCCATATTATGCATGGTACCTCTCTGTGTGTGTGTGTGTGTGTGTGTGTGCGCATGCTGTATTTACACACCCATTGATCTGGGTGCACACCTATGCATGTGTGGAAGCATGCTTGATTGTCGTGCATTTGACTCTGTATATTGTGACTGCAAATCTGAATGGCTAATAATGTAGTTTCAAGTTCTTTGCACACATTTTTGTCTTTCAGGGACATATGTTGATTTTTATTTAGAACCAAACCAAGCCTTATGTCCCAATCACTTGGGGTCGGTTTGATTTTTATTTAGAAAATATAGAAAATTCAACCTTCCTTTTATCTTTCTTCTCTGCATTTTATAAGTAGTCTTTTCATTTTTCGATAGTTATTCGATAGTTGTTCACTGTATCGGTTGGTGACTTCCGTAGATATTGATTCTTAGGTGCATCCACATACTCATGTATGATAAAAAGCTTTCGGTAGCCAAATAGAGGGTTTGCCATGTACATAGAGATGGTTTTAAGCTTATTTGGCTTGATTGGCATAGTGTGCCCCAAACGTCATCTATATTATGGTAAAATAGAGAGTATAACTGAACTAGTGATGCAGTAAGTGCTGAATTTTAATTAAAAATTTGGTAAGTGTTTGAAAACCAACTCAAACATGTTATTTGTGGAAAATAACTTCTATCAATGAGATTTATGGAATTTGCTAGCACTTGAGAGAAAAATAGCTAGTTTGGTCTCAAATTCCCATGAGGTCAAGACACACTGGCCAATACTCTCCATAAGTGTTAGGCGTGAGTAACCGTTAGGCCAGAGAAGACCGCAACTACAATCCTGTTCCGTATAAAGGTGAAATCTATTAGTACTTGATACGCCTATAATTTAGTAGATCTCTTAAGGGGTTGTCTCAATTGAGGCGTAGATTACTGACTATTCTAGTCTTTGGAAGTGAATGAGCTATTTTTCATCTGATTAACAGGAGGGAGATAAGCTGCTTATGTTTGTAAGGTGGGCAACTTCAACTGCTTTACAGTCTAGCTCTGGAAAAGCGCTTCAGCCCAGAGATACTTATTGTGATTCTGCAATTTTGTTGGAGACAGAGCAATCTGAAGATTCTTTAATATCAAAACTTTTGCGTTGGCTAACTGCATCTGTGATCCTTGGAAGGCTTTCTTTGAGATCTGTTGACTTGGAGCTAAATTTTGCTCCTGAAAAGTCAAACCTGGAAACACTGCAGTCTTTACTGAAACTCAATAAGAATGGATGTGGAGAAAATAGGTGTGGCTTTGGCTGTGAAGAGATGCTAGCAGCTAGTATATTTGGCCTCCAACAGCTTCTTGGCGTGGACTGCAGATTGCTTCCTTCAGTCGTATCTGCACTCTCTCTGCTCCTTCGTTCTGATCTCTTACATTTAGCAGGTTGGTTATTATTTATATGGTCACTAATCCAATCATTTGTTGTCCCACTGTTTGAGGCTGAAAATAGAGTTGGTTTTGCGAATTGAATTTGAAAACCTTTAGCTTATGGCCTAGTTTCAAGGCTCATGGTCTTAAAATTAAGCTGTAATAAGGGCTTGTATACCCATCTTAAAAGCATTGCATTCCCTGGATGTGGAATCTAGATAAGTTGGGGGTGGGTAATATTTAGAAGTAGATCGCATTACCCATCTGTTGGACGATTTGGAATTTTTTATTTTAGGTATTGTGGCGACTGTTTATGCAGTAAATTTTCACCGGTAGAAAACTGTTAGTGTTACATATCTGATTTTAAGATGCAATACCTGCAGCACCCATCCATCCAACTGAAGGAAAAGGGAAAAAAGAAAATCCTCGTATAGGGATTCTAAATTTAGAACATACAGAATGTCTTTTTTTAAGTGATTAAGGATATGCATGACTAGGACGTTGGTAGTCTAATGATTTACTCAGAATTAGTAATTCTAGACTTCCAGTTGATCCCTTATCTTTTAGGTCTGGGCTTGGCCTTACTAAAATATGTGATTTACTCCTAGAAATGGTGGGAGTATAGATAAAGTTGAGAACCTTTGTCTACAACAGGTTTGGGCTTGGCCTTCCTGAAATATGTGATTTACTTGTACAAATGATGGGGAGTATAGATAAAGTGGAATAAAGTTCACCCATGTGTTTTGAAAACTTGGCCTTTCACTGAAGTATCTCAAGGTCAACTCTTGACCAACAGGTCATTAACTGTAGTGTGTTTCTGGTGTTGTATCTTTGTGATTGCTGTCAAGATAAGTCACGTCAGTGACTGACTGACTTCACATTGACAAATGCTTGGCGTCTGACAGACGTGTTCTGAAATGGAATAATGAATTTGAAGGAGGGTATATATAATTGGGTAAGGATTTGGGGCAGCTTGGAGGAGGTAAAATGTGAAGTTGAAGAAGGAAAAATTAGATGGGTTAGATTGTGTGTCATTGACTTGTTTGTTTTCATATACTGCACAAGTAGAACTTATTTGGTCCAACTGGCCACAACAAGAGGGAGGTGAAGAACAAGTCATTTACCATATCCGAACGGTGTACATAAAACATAGTGCATAATAGTGATCAAGTACCTGGATCCAATTGCATAGGACTGGGGTTTGTTTCGTATACTTATGGATGCATTATGTGCAGAAAGTATCGATATTGATCGTGCTATGTTCCATTATTGCGTAGGGGATATTTGATCACGCAATGAAGAATCTAAGAATAAATTTTCCGGGGATTCTATGAGCATGTCTATGATAAAGAGATGACTAGATTTGGTGATAGGTCCACTATAGAGATTTTATAAGCCCACAAGTCCAGCCCAATATTTTGTAAGCCCACAAGTCCACACACATAACCTAAACCCTAGGGTACTCTATGAAAGTGCCTAAAACCCTAAACCCTATGAAAGTGCCTAAACCACTAAAACCCTATAATAGGAAAGTACACCCTAAAACCCTATGAAAGTGCCTAAACCCTAGGGTACCCTATGCTACGGTACCCTACGCTAGGGTATCCTATCCTATAATAGGAAAATGCATCCTAAAACCCTATGAAAGTGCTTAAATCCTAGGGTACCCTACCATAGGGAGTAGACTGGGCCTACTATGAACTTTTTAAAATGAACTTGACACCTTACAAAACTAATAGGTGGACTTGTGGGCTTATGAAATTCACATAATGGACCTAAGACCAATTTTTTATTTTAGGATTCATTTGTCATGCAATGTATATACTTTTCCCACTTGATGTCAGAAAAATATTAGTTCAGTTTCAAAACTTTAACTACTTATTTTTTCAAAAAATCTTTTCAGAGTGGTCGAGTTTTAGTGTTCTAACATAGTTAACATGGTATGTGGATCTGGTGAAAGTTGCTGAGATGTGCCATGCTTCATGACTGTAGTTAGAATTGAAATTGGCATTAGTTTTGCGCAACTTTCTTCGCAACCTTCGCAGCAATTGATTGTTGTAAACCGATACATTGTAAAGGCTGGGTGTTACCTTTCTTTCAATTTTCATATGATTGTTGTCAATGCTGATCTGAAGTTGATTGGTAGGTAAACTTTCCGACTTTATCCATTTGTTGACAATGTATCGGTTTTGTTTCTATCTTTTGTAGGGTCGGAAATGAACGGCTTACTTGGTAACGAGAATACCGTGGCATCACTTTGGTTGAGAGTTCGTTGCCCCATTGAAGCTAATCCTTCTTGGAGATGGTAAGATGTTTTGCTTGCAAACAATAAGGAAAGGGGAGTAGTAGCATATGATTCCCTTGCTTTTCTATATTGTTGAGATAGGAAAATTTGATTGGAAGATTAATTGGCTGGAATCATGCTTTGGTTGTCACTTTTCACTACTTTTAATGTGATAGTAAATTGCTGAAAGTTTCTGCCAGGAGTTAACTCGTTTGGACTGAAATTTGGCAGTAAATGCCGTTGTACTTGTTGATCGTAAAAGTGAAAGCGTTTCAGTTTCACCATAAGTTCCATGCCAACCGGAAAGTTTTTTAGCCCCTGATGAAAAATCTAAGGAACTCTCGCCTGGTTTTGGACCAAGGAGTTCGTGCTCCTGAATTTGTGGCTTGTTGCTATCAGCTAGTGTGCCATATTGGATTGTATATGAAATGTACACACAGCATACCTGTCTAAAACTAATGTTGTTAAATGCCTTGTTTTTTACAGGTCATTTTGCCAGCCATGGAAGGATCTCTCGTCCAAATCTACTGATTCAGAGACGATGGATGAACTTCACGCTTGCCAATCTCTTTTAGTGATAATTTCTAACGTTATTGGAAAGAAGTCGCTACATTCTCAGTTCCTATCACATCAAGATTTAGAAAACTGTGGTGTATTCAATTGGGAAAGAAGTATTTTAGAAAGCCAATGATGCTTTTGGTGATTCGGTTCAATGATATTTGCAATCTCTGGTAGGATAGTTTGTATTATTCCTCCTACCTTTTGTGCGTGCACCAGGGTTGATTGTTCTTTACTTGAACCTGAGATCTGTTGCACAGAAGGTAATGAATACTGAGTGATTTAGGTGGCATAATTGAAAATGAAGGACACGGCGGATGGATAATCTTTATGGAACCCGAAACTCCAACCTGAAATGGCTTGTGCTGCGTTGCATTGCAGACGATGGCAAAAAGAGGTTCAAGAGAAACTGAAATCGGTCACTTACGTTGTACAACATATGACTTTATAGAGCGCTCCAAAGCTCTGCTTTCTTCGTTTGCAGATGTTAATGGACGATGAGGATTCCTGATCGGAAGATGGTGCTTTGTGATTTTTACAACACGCTACACGTGTGCTTCTTCCTAGTATAAATTGTTCTGAAAATCAATTAGAATTTGGGATGACTCGCAATGAAAGCTTCTTCGACATCATCTGGATCTGTTTCACTGGCCTAACGGGCTTGTTTAGCTAGGTGGCCCGTAGACTACAGTAGTAAACTTTTTTTAATAAGTTCTCCGAATTTTTTTGAGATATTATCGTTTCACTTTAAAAATTATTAGTTTTTCATAACTGTCCTTGCATCATTATTACGCTTTTTTTTTTTTTTTATGGGATTCTTTGGAATTTAATAAGTTTCGAATCTTTACTCACCGGCTTTTCTCAAAATGGGCAAACTAAAAATACTAGACCATAAAAGAGAGACTTTCATAAAACAGAGACAGAGGGAGTAGTTAACACCCCTTCATTATTAAGTAACCCATCACACGCATTCACCAAAATCCCAACCCTAAATCCCCACCACCACTGCTACAACCCTAATAAATTCCCCATCTCCCTCCCTCATAAACTACAGTATTAAAAAAAGAAAACAGAAATAAATGGGAAAAAAAAAAAAAAAATTACTCCAGAGGCCAACACAAACAAACCCTAATTGTTGTAATCAGGCATACGAGCATAAGCCTGGAGATTCTCACCAGTCAACCTGCAAATCCTCCACTCTTGCAACACCTGAGCACCCATCTCCTCGTAAAACCTAATCGCATTCACATTCCAATCGAGTACCACCCATTCCACCCTCCCGTACCCTAACTTCGCCGCCAGCGCCGCCACGGCCGACAGAAGCATCTTCCCCAACCCTCTCCTCCTGTAACACTCCCTCACGAACAAGTCCTCGATGTAGAACCCGGGTTTCGCCAGGAAAGTCGAGTAGTTCGGGAAGAATAGAACGAACCCGGCCACGACGGCGCCGTTGTTTTCGGCCGATTTGAAAAGGTCTGGTTCCGGGTCGGCGATGGGGAGGTCGAAGGTGAAGGATTTGGTGATGGGTGTGAAGGAAGTTGAGTAGTGGGTTTGGGGGAAGGGAGTGGGGGAGGTTTCGAGGAGGAGGACGGTGAAGGAGTGGAAGGGAGGAGAGAGGTTATTATCGAAGAGGGTGGAGGAGAGTGAGGATTCTGTGGCGGAGAAGAGGTGGGTGAGGCGCTCGAAGACGGCCATTTGGTGGATGAGCTTGTGGATGTGGGGGACGTCGGATTTGGTGGCGAGGCGGATTCGGGCGAAGAGCGGGTGGCCAATTGGGTTGTTTTGTGGGGGTAGTGTGGGGGCTGGGGACGGTGGAGGCGGTGGCGCTGCGGCTGCCATTTTTGGAGAGAGAGAGAGAGAGAGGGGATGAGTATGCGTTGCAGAGAGAGAGAGAGAGAGAGAGAGAGGATGAGTGTCGAGTAAAAGTATATGTTGATATCGGCAATGGCTATGATGCTCCCAGCGGTTTTGGGAGCATCATACTCCCAACGAATTACAGCTCTTGAATTGAAAATAAATAAATCACAGCATTTGGATCAAAACCAAAAAACTAAAAGTAGGGTGGTTTTATTAAAAACGAGGTGGTTTTGACCAAAAAAAAAAAAAGATTACTTACCACAGAAACAGGCAACACTTACCATTAATTAAGGCAACACTTACTATTGTATAAGGCAAAACTTACCACCTTTGAAATGATAAATGTTACCTTATACAATGATAAGTGTTGTCTTAGTAAATGGTATAAATTGCCTGTTCTGTGGTAAGTAATCTTGGGAGTATGATGCTCCCATACCACTTGGGAGCATCACATAAGTTTTGGTTGATATCACAAGCACGGTTATGCTATACGGAGTAGTACTACATTGTGATCGTGTCGGGGGTGGCTTCTTGTTTCTTTTGGAGTAGGAAGTACTCTAGTTTTTGTGAATACTCAATGCTGTGTTTGGTTTGGTTTTTGAAAACTTTTTTGAAAAATAGTAGGTGTAATAAGTGGAGAGAGATAGAAAAAGAAATGGTAGAAGTAGGGAAAATTTAGAGAGAATCTAGTAGGTATTTTTTGAAAAATACTTTTTGAAAAGTGAAAGGAACAAAACAAATTGCTCCTACTTCGGTCAAACTGGTGTACAACTAGAAAGCTCCCTCCCCCCACCCCGTATAATCTCTCTTTTGACAAAAGGGCTTGGATAATGTCTAACGAGCACGTATCAAAATTAACTCCTAACCGGCTTTGTTTCGCTTTTTTAAATAAGTATATAAAAAATAAAGATTTATTTTCAAAACTTCAAAATAATGGACTTATAAAAATAGTAGTAAATTTTTGTGTAGGGTTTGATAGATTTATCAAATAAGATTCATGTTGCGTATTTTTTTATTTCAGTAATTCTACTATTTTTAAGCTTAAAAATTGTAAATAAATATTTATTTTTTAAGAAGCAAAAGCAGAGCGAGACTTACTCATAGTCATAGCACCTAAATATCCTATCTCTGCAGATTTCCCAACAGCACCAATAATAAAAAGCAAAATACAAATAAGTATTATAGCATTCAATCCCATATTGCAAAAAATGGAATTTCTGGGACACTAGCATAAGCAAAAATAGTGGACCCTAAATCTGTTGAAGTTTTTTTTTATTTTTATTTTTATTTTTATTTTTAACGTAGGTTCAAATCCTGCCTCTCCCACTTGTTTGTTGTATAGTATTTCATAGAAGAGACAGGAGGCATTTGTCAGCGTAGGAAGGCCAACTAAAAGCGAACTTATGATGCCGTTGGGTCAAACTACTCTTGATTCACGTATGAAGAGTAGTACTTTATCTCTAACCAAACAAAAATACTAATAGTAGCATTTAATTTGACCAACAGTACAGAGAGAGAGAAGCCAAATTGGATTTTGCAAGTTAAAACATCCATCGCAGACATTAAGAATGATCCATGGACAAACGACCTTTCTTCACTTGGCCACGTCACCTTGAATCTAAACATATAAAAAGTCAACCAATGATTTATTTGAATTTTAGACAAGTTGTGACATTTAAAACCACGAATTGTGTAGTTGTAGGTCTCCTCAAAATTACGTAAATCCAATATTATTTGATCTCTAAGACCACAAATTGTATTTTTGAATTTAACGACAACATGACCAATGAAGAAACAAGGTGATTAGAAAGGACACTCACTACTGTCATAGTCTGATAATTTGATCCGTTTATTTCTTAGGTCTCTCGATGTACAAATACAATGCAAAAATCGAGTTAATCAAATATCGTTAAGAGCTTCGATGAAATCATTTTTTTAAAGATTCAAATGACTATTGATATCTGATTAACTTGATTTTTTATGTGCCCAATTTTCAATTACATCACCAGACCACAAGGAAAATCGTAACCCTCAGATAATCAGTTTTAAGAACAACTAATTCCATTTCCATTTGAGATAAACTTATTCACGGAGCCACTGTAAATAAGCGGTTCACAGAGCAACACGATCTCGACTGTCCGTTTTGGATTTGGACGGTTTGGATTTAAATGACACATATCCGAAGAAGAATTTAACTTTTCCTTCTCCGGAAAAAACTTCATTATAATCCGGACCGTCCAAAACACTTTGAACACTCGAGATTCACATCTGTAAATAACTATTCATGAAAAACTTCGATGAAAAAGTTTTCTCATTCCAATTTCTCCTCTTTTCTTGTCATGACAGCACTATTATCTTTACTATTTTGAGTGTCCAATTAATTGACGACAGTCAAATATACCCTACTGTATTTTCTTGGTTTGGAGCTGGACAAAGAGGGTCGGATCCTCTGTCCCCAATCCTCACCGCATGCCTTGTGTTGCACGATTGGCCCCGTGACAACAAGGACGAAACCGGGTTCAGCATATCCCAGAGAGTTTAGTACCCCCGAAGAGAGGTTTCTGAAGTTCAAAAACAAATGAACCCCAGAAGGTTGTGGGAGAGAAATTGTATGAAACAGTTGCACCACGCGGCCGACTCATTTATGGTTGAGTGTGTAACAGAAAGTTAGCTCAGCAACGAAGTGCAACTGTTCCATACAACACTTCCACCAGAGTTGAGGATCCCAAATTAGAACAATCTCAACTTCCCAATTAGCACACCAGTGTGGCCAAACAATGGAGCACACAAGAAAAACAAGTTCCTGATTCCTAACCACATGAAAATACGAAAACCTCCAAAACCCAGATTGGATTTTCAACTACGTACCAACAAAAGGATCTGTCAAACTCCTAACCTATGCACTTTACACAAGGTTTCTGAGACACTTTTTGGACCCAGAAACTCACAATCCCTGATTAACCATGAATTACACATCCCGAGACAATAAGAACGTCATCAGGTTGGTAGTGATTCCACGTAATGTCCGGTTTTTCGTCTGTGGCGGCTGTAATCCGATACAAACCTGAAAGTAAGGCCACAACTATCGACCTTGCACTTGTACGGACGTTCCCCAGTGTGAACACGTAAGTGCTCGGTACGGGCCCACGCCCACTTGAATGACATCATGCAACCCTTCCACGAGCACTTGAGGGGCCTACTCTCTTCGTGAACTCGTTGATGAAGCCTTGCGTATTTATGAGAGCTAAATATCTTTCCACACCCTTTGTGCGTACACCGGTTACGCTTATGCAAGAGTAGGTCTGCTTTTGTATGGAAACTCATTCGGCAGCCTTCTAGGTCACACCTATTGGACCGATTTCCCTTCTCTTTCTTTTCTTTGCGAGAAACCAAACCATCCGAAGGTTTTTTCCCCTTTTTCGCTTCCGGTTTCTCCTCAAACATTACGGTACTCTCAGTTTTGCCTCTTTTCGCATCTTTCACAGCTCTTGGCCTCAGTCCTTCACATGGACTCCGAATAAATGAACTGAAATCAAACTCCACTTCTCTCCTCCTTTTGCTTCCATTTCTTGCATTTGACCTAGGGGACACCTCGGTGAAGCCAGTATTTTCCACCTCTTTCTTCTCAGGCAAGCAACTATTTTCACTATCACTCTGCGCCTCACCAACAACATTTGTCTTTAATGCGACTTCCATACTTTCTACGCAATCAAGTACCTCAATGCTCGTATCTATGTTCTCTCCCGAGTTGATAAGATCAGATGCATCTTTCTCTTTCATCGCATCTCCGTCAGACTTCATACTGCATTGCCCTTCAGAAGTATCCACTGATGCCACATGTATCGTGCTTATTTCCTCTGTGCTTTGATGGTCTCTCTGAATATCAAAATCCATAGTACTTTGAACTTCAGTGGAGAGAGAAACACTGGAATTTTCAGCACAGGATTGCTCATTTCTCTCAGAACCATTTCCTCTCGTTGAATCACTAGCTTCGACCTCCACAATCATTTCATTGTCCTCAATCGGTACCTCCTCAACATTTTCGACACCGGAAGTGGCCACTATAAGTGAATCCACAGTTTGTGATGAAACGGATTTCCCCCCATGATCATTAACAAATTCAGAATCTCTATTGGAACCCAAGTCACCTAGACCGGAAGACTTTCCTGTATTTTCAGTGTTAGAAACAGTATCCTGAATTGCATTGTTGTTGATGTGTTCATCTGAACCTCCACAATGTCTTTCTGCTGCACAACGCTTAGACTTGAATTTTTTTCTTGAATATTGGATAAGTTTACTTTCTATTCTAACCGTGGTTTCATCTGACTTGGTACCCAGCACATCATTTTTGTTCTCCATTGGAATGATCCCAGACGATTTCACATGGACCAAGTTATTTAAGTTCCGTTTTGACCGAGTTTTTCTAGATGGCCATTTAAGCTTAAACGTGTTGAAATTGGGAGAAGTATCATCAGAGAAAATGCCACCCAATGCCAAAGCATGTTGCACTTGCTTAGATGGAGAATTTTTTCTGACCTTGACACAGTACCGTAAGTTGATACCTGATTTTGAGGTCCAGTCTTCGCCACATTCATCGTGTTCTTCATCATCAATTGCAAGATCAATCAAGTTCAGATCTTCCTGTGATGCCTCGCCTAATGGAATATCATTGTACCCAAAAGGACTACCGATTTCCTCAGCAATGGATGCAGCATGAGCCTTAATTTTTTGAAAGTCTACACAAACAAAAATTTGGAAAAATCAATGCAAAGGGCAAACCAACGGATAAGGTGACAAGCAAAAAATACAAAGAAAAAATAATATCTTTATTAGAAGTGTTAATGTTGTTTTTTTTTTTTTTTCTAGCAAAAGAAAGATTTTATTAATCTTTGAAAGAGATTACAAAGATTAAAAGGATCCCGGGCACACCGGCATACTCCACCTGAGAACCACACCCAAAGTAAAGCAAGAAGCCAACCAAAAAACTACCCCCCCAAAAATCGAAAACCGCCAGACAAACCAACAGCCTACACCAAAAAAAAAATCCAAGATCACCAAACCACCCACCTAAGCCCCAAATACAAACCACGAACAGATCAAGGGAGAGAGATTCATCATCCTCGAAGTCCTCATCATTCTCCCAACCCACGACTTCATCCAATCATCTAGAACACTGATCCTATCTGCTATTTCGGCCTCCTCCATTTCAACAAATTTCTTTAAGTGTTGCGGTTGTTACACAATTACCGCTATTGATATTATCATCATTTTTCTCTTGATAAGTATCTTGGTATTATCATCATCTTTATTACAGTACTATCACTGTCATTGTCATTGTTAAAGCATCCAACTCAAAACCAATTGGCAATGAGTGGAGAGGCCGCCTAGGCTCTTACAGTAGTTTTGTAGAAGATAAGTAACTGATGTGGGACAAACTCCCAACACTCTCCCCTGCACGTGCGACCCATGACTTGCATGTGGAGAGGTAAACAAACAATTTATAACACGTAAGGATCACAACAAACGACGGTGCACTTATGACACAAACAAGGGGGAACAAATTTTCTAGCTTTGATACCATGTTAAAGCAACCAACTCAAAACCAATTAGTAATAAGTGGAAAGGCCGCCCAGGCTCATGTACTAGTTTGGAGGTAATTATTAACCATTGTGGGACAAGCTCTAAAACTCCACAAATATGACAACAATCAACTATCCACGACAAAGGGGGAACCAACCAACAACGAAATAGAGCCTTGTCCAAAAGCCTCTGAAAGCCTAGCTCAGATACCATGTTAAAGCATCCATTTCAAAATCAATTGGCAATGAGTGGAGAGGCCTCCCAGGCTCGTATACTAGTTTTGGAGGAGATGATTATCGGATGTGGGACAAACTCCCAACAGTAATCTTCATTACTATCTTATCAGTGCATGACAACTAAATAAATACACAAGTATTGCACATAAACCGAACACAACAAATTACTAACAGTTTTGACCACTCATGACCTATTAAGTGGTTTCGTTTTAAATTGAATAGGTGGTTCTTGCTTCAAATCACTTATTCCTGATAATATTCTTGTTATTACAGAAGTATACTGTTGACATAGGGGGAAAAACCAAGAAGAGATGAGCTCATATTGTTGATTATTAGAGGTTGAAAAAGATTGCCTGTCAAAATTTAAAAAGGTTGATCTTATGAAGCGAAGATAACTTACAGACTGAATTCCCTTTTTATAGCTCCCACAAAAAAGGTTACAGGTTTCGCAAAATGTATTTTCACCTTTTAACTTTTGAAACCAGAATCACAAAAGGCAAAAAGAGAACTAATTTAGCACCACATGTTGACAGGGTTTTTTGACAACCCTACCTTAGGTGTGCAAAAACATTACGCACTGTCCTTACCTGAATGACAAATTACAAGGACATTCGCTCCACCTTTTGAACGCAACATCTCCTCTATTTGAATTGCATGCTCCAGGCAGAATATCCTTGGTCTCAGAAATCCCCTAGTAGCACTCCATCCTTTGTAAAACCTGGGAGAAGTACATATATCTTCCGAGGAATGAACCATAGATTTGATCGATTTGGCAATTAGAGATGCTCCATTTGACTTATTGCTCTCATTCCCTTCAATCTTGTCCTTCGGTCCATCTGCAAAAGAAAAACCATGTGATGCCCACATGTTTTCTTTGCAAGAGAAATACAACTATCTTGCCACAAATTATTTGTGTAGGTACGGTGGAAACTTTCAGCTGGTGATCTTTACGCACTAGAAAGACAAACTTGTCTACCAGCCTCACGTATCCATGTCGGAAACATGCCTGATGTGTCTAAACTTTAAATTTCAGTTTGTTTGTTGGGAATGCTGGAGACACGTTAGGAGGCCAAAATGCAGTTCTAAGAAGTTGGGGCATCACCAAAATTGCTTAGGTCTTGAATACTAATTTAGGGACTGTTGGTTTTATGTCTTATGCGTGTGTTTGCCATCCCTAATTCGACAAAACTAATGTTTTTTTTTTCTTTTCTACCACCCTCGCAATTGATGATAGTATCGTTTTGCTTTAGATACCACAAACAAAAGATAAAGGGTAAATTTCACTGACCTCCCTCAGGTTTCTGATACTCTATGGTTTAATAAATGACTAAAATGGGGAAGGGTGATAAAGATGGTTAGATTGTGGCAAAAGAGAGGGCATTTTCGTTATTTCTAGTCAAATTAACGGTTTTTGGATAGAAACGGAAGGGGGAATCTTGATAAAAGTCTCAAAAGCAAGGGAGGTCAATGATATTTCAGTAAAAGCAGGGGAGGTCCTTGCAATTGTCAGAAACCTCAGGGGAGGTCGGTAAAAATAAAAGACATTTTCAACATGTCCCTATGTTTAACTATCCATGTCCTTTATTATCGAAAAAACGACGTGTCCATGTGTTAGTGTTGTGTCAGTATTTGCGGTTCGTAGTTAAAATAAAATGGAGAATTGGAATAGGAGTTCAGTAGAAAACCACCGAAAAATGATTACAGAGACTGAATAAAAAGGTGAATGCCAAGCTAACATGCTTCTACCAATTGGAGCGTCGGACCGTGGGGGTTGTTCCCATCATTGAAGTTAGAGTCTGGGACTGAGCCTTCCGAATGAGAGAGAAAAAAAAAAGCGCTTAGTTTCGTTGGAAAAATCTACGCAAATACCATAATGACTTTTTCTCGCCCTACTTCTAAGGATAGATAGAAAAGGTTGGAGAGAGTGACTTTCTGAAATTCTCTCCTTTCCAAAGCTGCGCAAGGCGGCCCCCACCTGCCAACCTTGTTTTTCCTTGCTAACATATTTGACTAGCTATGATCTGTAGTTATATCTGCTACTTTCCAGTACACATTTCTCCGAACATCCTATAGAAGAACTGAACTACAAGCATCTCAATTTCAGGTGTTGGCGAGGAATGTCTGAGATTTTAAGGAAAATCTCTAATTATTCTGAAGTACTGAAATCAAAGTTAGATGGCTAAGTTTACGAGATTAAGATTTAAAATACCAACCAACGGCATAGAAAGAAGTTTACTAGCCAGAATGGTGGGAAAAAAAAACAAGGAAAAGAGACAGTCACCAATATTCAAGAAGAAAATAACCTAAACATTGGTAAGAAAAATAAAGCAATATTATACCTGAAACAGAATCCTCAACTGTGTGATCAAAGACTGGAGGGCAATGAGACTCAGCAGGTTTTGAAAACGCTACATCTTGCAGAAGATCCATTGATGCTCTCTCAGAAGGTTGAACCACAGCCATGAATGGAAAGCCAAGAATCCCACAAGCCACACATGCTAATGTCCCGGAATCAATTTGAAAATCAGAGGACAAGTCATTATCATCCACAAACAAATCATTCACCCTTTCCATATATAAACTCATCTCGCTAAATAGATCATGATTATTCTTATCCTCATGGCAAACGGCTTCTCCTGGTGTGGTGGTCAGGACAGTAGCAATGTTACTGCATAGTTGAGAATCTTTGTTTGGAGATGGTAATGAGTCCAGGTCCCATAGTGCTACATGATAAGATGAATTTTTTCCAAGGAGAACGGCCAAAAGATTGTTTTCATCCAAAATATCTTCTATGAAAGCTTTCTTCACTGACAGCTCTCTTTCTTCCTTCTGGCGATCTCTCAGACGAGAGCTTCGTGCTCCTGGCAGTAAGGATCTTGGCACCCTGGCGTGCAACAGAATCCCAACTTATCATCATACTTTACATAGACAAATGTATTAGGAGGTCATTCCTCCTTATTCCTTAACAATAAGCAGATAAAGAGAATCTAGGACTGCGTAGTTGGACAATGGAACTCAACATCATGTAAGAAACATATGTATCAAGTACTAGATAATTTTTTTTGTACAGCAAGTACTAGATAATCATATGTATCAAGTACTAGATAAAGCAAAGCGGGGAAGAACTTTGCAAATCAACATTTGTCTACAAAGCTCAGACACTTATGCACAGGAGTCTGCTTGTGCAGAACACTGAAACTCCCGAAAGCATGTCTGATACATCTTCAAGATGTCCTTAAAAAAAAATTAAACCAATGATACGAATGCCTTGCCACTTGCCAGCACTTGGGGGTACACTTCTTGAACCCTCCAAACATGTTTTATGCAATGAATCGCTTTATAGTAGGACCCTAAGTTTTAATATTTATATGATGGATACATCTTGTGTAACCTTATCCTACATGCCAGTATCTGCTGCAGTCGAAATCCAACACTTTCTACTGAGGCAACACCAGAAATCCAAAGGGAGATGCTGGCTTCATATAGCACTTTAGAGGATGCAAATACATTGCTTTAAAGGTTGAAAGTTATTTAGCCACAAAGATTTGTTGTAAGCGAACTTGTCATAACGTGCTTACTGAAAATAACCAAACATATGTGGCTACAACACAATCCTTCCATCCGTGTATCTCCTTAGTGTGAAACTGATGTTAATATTCAAATCGGTCCCGCCTCTCAGAACTTCCATTTGAGGGAGATGTTCCCATCACAAGCCAAAAGGATTGACGAAGTCCTGTGCCAATACAAGCTTCACCTCTAAGATTGCTTACTTCCACAACTCTCCAAAGGAGAGTTTCTCTCAAGTCTCAGCCAGGGACAAAGGATGGGAAAAGGAAAAGTATTGGACATAAGACTAATCATGATCTTGTCTTAAACCAAATATCAGGACTTCGTTTATCATATTTGTTTGGTAACTACAATTAGCGCTTCTTTGGTTTCCTAAAAGTAAGCTTTAGGTAAAGGTTGTATGAGACAAATGACTCTAGTCTGAATTAGCTAAAAAATTTGATTTGGGATTGGCTCCCGGTAACCTCTATTCTATTCTTTTCTCCCCTTTCTTCTGCTCTACAATTCTTCCGAATATTTCCCTTTTTAACTTTTGATGGTACACCACCAAAACAGGACCTCTGTAAGAATGATTAATCCGCGACGTTTATGTCAGAACAGTACACTCTAAAATGTAAAGAAACACAGCTTCTTAACAAATGGGACACAATATAAGAGCACCAAAAGCCTAACCTCTTCAAACCAATTTCAAATCTCTAAGGATACAACAGAGGATCTAAAATACACGAGTTGAGGCTTCCCCGTTTGTTGCAATGCAAACCCAAACTGATATCCGGACTTGATATCTCCCGTTTCAGGTTCTCATTCACCCAGAAAGATGAACGTAGCAGATATTTTTTCAATTCAAGTTTGATCCACTTGAATTGGATAATCAGTTAGTGCCATACTACTTGGCCCCATTTCCCTAAAAAAAGCCTTTATATCCTAATTGGTCGGAATGTACCACCTTATTTTTTTATAATCTCCTTTTATTTAAATGACTCCTTGTGTAATGAAAACCAAGATGTCGATAGAAAGAAAAGGCTCATTTAAAGAACGACAAAATGGCCTAGCAGTGATACAGCACAAGCATTACTTATCCAATATTTAATGTTCCAAAGGGAATCCCCCAAAAGAAAATAAACTGACCTTGAAACAAACGACATGGTCAACAAGTACAGCAGTTGCTGATGGGAAAGCATGGGAAGAAAATTCATAACAGCTCTACGAACTGCAGCGTCCTTAGCAACTTTAAGCCAAGTTGAAGTTCCAAAGTTCGCAGCTTCGCCACAATTAAAACCTAGAGATGCCGTAATGAATGCCGTAAGAATCCAAAAACAGTCAAAATGAAGAGAGAGAAATAAGAGACTCAACTTTTCTTCACAAAACTTATCCCATAAACAATGATACCACCAACCCACACACCGTACTTCATGAAAACAAAGATTTTGGAAGCATAAATAACCATGCTGTTAATCACCAATGGGAAGATGTCAATGACAAACAGTAAGGGGGGAAATGCATGGAAAAGGACAAAACTAGTAGAACATTTAGCAAGTCATCATACTACTTCAATTTTCAAACATGTTAGATGTAATAGAACTATTGATGGGATGAGAGACTTTTTAAGTTGGAACATTAAATGAAGACAGCCCAAATTACTTAATGAATCCGTTGACAGTACTGTCCTCGAACATCACGTAATATCAAAAGGTTCAATCCATCAACTACGGTATTCTAACTTCAGCATTCAAACAAATTGTAGCTTCTCAAGGCACCAAAGGCTGCATAGGTCATAACGGTCTATGTGCTCGGAGCTATTAATTGAATGACAAAATTCGACAATTATATTCAGCATAACAATGCATATGATTGAAAGGAGAAAAACTGGAAAAAGTGATTACCATGGCTGAAGCCTATGTGGTAAGCCCTTGGAAAAGTAACAACGAATTCACCAGGATTCTGTATTAACCTGAAAAAAGCAAACCCGAATAAAATTAAGTAGAATTTCAGACAAAAAGGAACCAGGAGATACCAAGTACCAACCAGTGCACCACAAATCTACTTCACATAGACGTAACTATGGAAAATATCATCCATGAGCTGAAGTCGATGACGATAAAAGCAAGAACCAAAGGTGAATTATATAAGAACTAAGAAGCAACCCACCTACAACATGGAATTCCCGACTCGACAACTACTTCAGGTGATAGAAGAGTAGTCTTCTCGCCCAAGAGTGAAAGGGCAGCTGAAAAAAAAAAATAAAAAAAAAACTAAACTAGGGTTAGGAAATGCGATGAAAGTAATATTTCCGTATAAAAGTCAGTGGCAGAAGCTGTTTCCAACAAAACAGTAATGGACTGGAATAGCGTTGTTAAGCAACAATCACACACCAAAAGACCTTGTCAATTGGTGTGAAATCAAATTTTACTTTCGGCCAAATCAACTCAAAACTAGTCCACCCAGGTAACCGAGATGAAGGCTTGTTGACTTGAAAAGAGTACACTCAACTTACAACTTGTGCAAGAATCACAAACCAATGGCGTTACTACCTTTTTGATCCTCAGAAAATGCAAATGTCTATAAGGTCATCAACCATCTCGACACACAAAAAAAACCCCACCCTTTCTCAGGCATTATCAGGTAGGTCACACAAAAGGAGAGAATGTAAATACGAGTCTGAGCGCTTCACTATCCATCTATCAGCCAACATGGGTTCCAAGCCACACTGTAATGTCCTTACAAACCAACATGAAGTTGCCTCAAGGACAAACATATGTTTCAACAGTTTGTAAAACAAAACTAAAATACAGATAAAAATTAACTCCTTCACCTAAAATGATCACCAAAGGATCCTCATACAATGCAAAATCTCAGTTGATGGTAAAATAATGCACAAAAAGAAGGCCAAATTGCTCAATAAACTCCTTTTCTTGCAATCGGTAATCAAACTTGAAATAGAAAACTCTTACAGGTTACAACTCATAATCCATATGCATGCAGAAATACTCAACATATCGTATCGAAACAGCATCCTTTTTATCAAAATTGGTCAAAAGACTCAAAACAATGTCTTAGCACATAAATCCATCTAATCCTACTACAGAAGCAGCAGTTTCTTTCCATATGTATGCAATTAACAAAATTCAATAGGTATCAAAGGACAGTCTGAACAACCAAATAACAGAACATTTAACAGCACCATACATCACACAAGGTATCCATATTGATCTAATACCAGATAATGACGCTTCACATACCTAAACGATCAAGATTTCCTCCATAGGCCTGTTTACGAATGACTTCCTCAAATGAAAATGCATAATCCCCTGGAACTGCATACCAAGTCTTTGGAGAGCCGGTGTGGAGGAAATTCATACTGTGAAGCTCATGATCTTCAACATGCCAAGCAAACCAACTGAATAGCATACCAATATAGACCATGGGTGAAGTAACACCTGGAATATCATCCGGCATGAAACGCGTGAGTGAGCCAGGTGAGCGTGCAATTACTTGCAAGTTCCAAGGACTGTTTGAAAGCTTCCAACCGGCACTACCTTCCATCTCATTAGAAGAAGCATTTGAACTCTTCTGCCTAGAAAATTGTCGTGTTTCATGGGACAATATAGTAGATGGTAAGCTAATAGACTCCTTGGCTGTCTCTTTAGCCAAATTAGTACAACTCTCGGTTGATTCCCCTTTGTTTTTGCTAGTATTGGTCATGCTATCCACTCGATATTTCATGCTGTTATGGCCTCCTCCACCATTACGATTAAATGTCCTCCTCCTCCTCCTTCGTCTATGAAAGTACCGAAATGATCCCTCAGGTGCTCCGAACCCAGAGCCAGGCACATCATTCGCATACTCAATCTGTATAGGCTTCTCAGAAGCTGCTTTCCAAAACAGTGCTTCTATTAGTAACGGAGAAAGCTCCTTAACCATACCCAACTGATTCCGAGCAAAAGACTTCGACTTAGATTCAAACTCCTCCAAAGTGTAAATTTCCCCACTCTGCCATACTTGCATACGAACAGCAGGTGGTTGGGGCTGCACTGCTTTCTTAGTTGTTTTTGCATTCTGACCCAATTCTTGGTGCCGCGTGGTAAATACTGCCCTTCCCTCCCCATCATTTCCCTCGTTTCCAGAATCCCTTTTCGATGAAGAAGAAACATCTACTGAGTTCGCATCTACACCCAATTCCGGGCACTTTAAAAGAGACTTGCTCAAGTTAGAAATCACATATTTTTTTGAAGGCCTGGGCAATGGTGGAATCACCTTACAAATACCAAAAGCACTCGCTTGTTTCTCAATCTTCGATATGTAAGCAACTGGGTCCGCGAATTCGGTGTCTGTTGGGCGGAATTCGGGTGCCAATGGCAACCCTTTGAGCCAATTGGGTATTTCCTGATCACCCATTACAACCTAGATTCGGACCCGTCAGACCACCATACAGCAAACCAAGCTCAATTACTCAATTATGAAAAATTGCTACAGGTAGGACAAAAATACATTCGAACCCTAGATTGAAGATTGTGATAAATTGCTAGGGAGGTTTTATGCAATTCAAACTACATTAACTTCAGGAGTGAAAAACATAATAATACTAAGTGTTAATTGAGGGAGAAAAATGAACAGTAAAACCTGTAACTTCAACGGACTCTATTGGGGTTGCCTCCAAAAGTACCAGATTTTGAGAGAGGGAGAAAGAGAGAGTGGGAGACGAAATTGTCTGTCTAGGTTATGACGGACATTCAAACGCGCGCAATTTAGAACACATCTGAAGGATTTCCTTAATATACGCCTATACGACCTTGCGCATCGTTGAAGCCTGTTCCTACTTCCTGGACCGTGCGATTTCCGATCACGTCTGGCGCAACTTAGCGATTAGCCGTGGAAAGGGACGTCTAAGGTAGTAAGGTGTATTGAAGGTGTACGCCACATCGTTGATCCGCTGATGAGGATCTAACTATCGACAGGCACGGGCCTCACTCTGGGCCCGCACTGATGATCCAAACATTCAATAATTTTTAAAAAAATTGAGTGGGCTTGTGAAGGATCAATTCAATTCGATATGTATATGTATTCGATCCAATATTCTATTTTTTCATTCAAATTTCAGATCCGTGAAATAATAAAAGTTGGATCAAGCACCTAAACATATCAGATTGAGTTGATTTTTCATGAAAGCCCCACTCATTTTTTATTTTCAAATTATTGAATGGCTCGGATCATCCTCGCGGGGCCTAGAGTGGGCCTCGTGGCCGTCGATTCACACAGTCAATTTTTTCGGTCGGTTTCTTTAGACTTTTTGATTATGAAACACAGACCGTGTTCGTGCACTGTCCCAATAAATTTGCTCTTCAAATATTATTCGCATTTTTCTATCTATCTATCTCTAATCATTATTCCAAAAATTTCTCTCAAAACTCAAACCAAGAAGATGGATCCATAAAGGGTAAAGATGTAATCTCAATGTTCGCCTCATAAGAGTTGGCTTATCCTTCACACCAGATCATCTGGGATTTAGAACAACCCACCATAATTGGCTACCATAATTATTAATTATTATTTGGCAAATTTTTTAGTATGTTTCATTTCCACTTGTGAGTTAAAATTGCCAAAAAAATTGATGAAACCAACTTTATTGTCAAATTTAGGAGCGACTTTAACCTTGTTAGAGCATCCACAGTGGTATAATCAAAACTAAAATGTTGCTAAGAAACAACATTTGCTCAAAAAAGAGGTCACAGTGGAATAATCAGATTTAACAACCTCTTAGCAATTCATCAAATTTTGGTTCTTGGATAATCAAAACTAGCAACTTTTTGCCAATAATCAAATTTAGTTGTCCCCATATTTCCTCAATCAAGTACACCACTATTACAAAAAGACATTATCTCTCTTTCATTTTTAACATATTTCTAAGAAAAGTACTTTTAAAAAAAGTTCTAATTTTTTTTGCAAAAACTATTATTATTATTATTTTGCAAAAACTGTTTTTTATTAAAACTTTTTTTTCAAAAACTGTTCTTTTTCAAAAACTGTTTTTTTTTTTAACTTTTTCCCGTAAACAGTTTTTTTTTTTAAATCAAAATTTTCAAAAAAACTATTTTCTCTTTTTCTAATAACTTGTTTTTATTAGTTTGAAACCTATTTTTAAAAAATTGTTTCCTATGTGCACAATTTTTAGATTTTTATAAATTCAAAAAGTGATGTGGCAAGTTTTGATTATTCAAATTTAATTGTACCATTGTGGATCTCTACATTGCTAATCTTAACAATCCCTTAAATGCATAACCAAAAGCTGATGTGACAACTTTTGATTATTGACTTTTGGTTATTCCACTGTGGATGCTCTTATATCTCGCACATTATTCAGGTCGATCGGTTTGCGTAAAAAATAAGATGATTTTAATTCAACGTTTTTGATATAAAATTGTGCTAAATTGATACCAAATCTATACATTAAAAATATCTCCAATTGTCATGCTCCGCCCACAAACGTCACGGAATGTGGGCCCACATCGGTACATGATGAACACCTAATATTGTAGATATTTGGTGCGATTAGTCCCGCTTTATGTTGTTTTTACTTACTTTTATTTAGTTTTTATAGCGATATTGTACGTAAGGTAAGTTTTTGTATATTTCAGGTAATTCGTATAAATAAGTCATGTTTGAACGCCAAGGAATGCTCTGGGTACAACCAAGTATTCAAGGCCACATGCCACCATGTTTTGGTGCCCAAAGAATTATGAAGAGATGGTTTGGAGGTTGCTCGGGATGCCAAAGGGTCAAGGGAATTAAGGGAGATGCGAGATTTTACCAAAGCTACTTATCTTCCGATCAGTTGAGGGTAGAATTATCATATCTTTTAATGTACAAAGTACTTTTGATTCAAACCACTTGGGTTAGAAAGTAGACTTGACAAGTTTTCCAACGGTCCAAAGAATACCCAAATCCGAGTTCGGGAGTGTCCGGAGTGAGCCCGCGAAGTTGCCCCAAAACTTTGTCTGTAAAGTGGGTGTCGGTACTGGCTAACTCCCAGTACTGGTATTAGGTGTCCAGAGATCAATTTTTTCAACTCGTTAAAGCCTGGTACCGGAACTGAGGGATTTCCAATACTGGTACTGCATGGAAAATCTGCAGTTTTTTGTTAACTTTTTCAATTTTCACTTGTGGAATGTTTTTGAAATATTTTAGGGATCTTTTGGTATTTTGTAAGGGATATTTTGCAAGCCCTATAAATAGGCTTGTATGCCATTTATGGAATAGGGGGCCATTAGTTAGATTTAGGCCTAAATCTTTCTTACTTTCTAGGAACTCCATTGATGCTTTTAAACTTTCTTAGTTAATTTCCCTAGAACTCAAGTAAGTATTTGTCTTGTGTTAATTTTTTGTTTATTAATGTTGTAGTTACGCTTTGGATCTTTGCGTAAATCAAGTTTATTTTCGTTTTCTTTAGTTATATCTTTTGCTACATTTTCTTACCATGTCTAGTCTTTTAGCTATGTGTGAGTAGTTTCTTGACTAAGTATTGGGTTAATCATTCCCAAAGACTTAGGTTGTTATTTGGTTCTCAAACCCTCGGGCTTAAAATCATAGTTTTGGAAATTGGATTAACCTAGCCATTTTGGTCTAAACGAGGAGTATTAACTCCTTGATATGTGGTTTAGTTAAGCGGTCTTGGCAAGTGACATACCGAGGGCTCGTGGCCTCCTACGTGTTAGATACATTAGCAAAAATATGTTGGTTTAGTTCTGTTTAAGCACATCTTTCGATAAATGTAGATGTTAAAGCTAAATCTTTCGAGCGTGAGCACGCGGTTGTAACTTTCGTTTGAGTTATAATCGAGAATCGGTAACGACCTTTGTCAAGGGATAGACGATCCCTAGACTTGTCTCTTTTAATTTATTAAAGCTCATTCCTAGACTTTTTCATTATCTTTTCCACCGTTTAAAGCAAAATCAAGTTGGCCGTCCTAAAACGCCGAATTCCACCATATAAAACCTACAATCGGATTAAGTTATATTCGATTCTCTGTGGGTACGATCTCAGACTTTCGAAAATTATGCTATAGACGATCTAGCCCTACGCCTGGGATTTACAACCTTGTATCGAAGCCAAAGCTCTTTTTTTTTGGTTTAAGCAGTACATCCACGTGACATTCCACACAAATACTAACAACAAACTATAAACCAAACAGAATAAAAACTGAGCAGAATATTTATCACCCTAAAACATAAAGGAGTCAACTTATCAATCACAACCACGCATACCTAAAGTAAACTACAACTTCTATTACAACACATTAAAACAACCGACAACTTAATTACGACCCACTACTCAAGCGTTCAAACACTCTTAATTACAATTTATATAAAATCAACTTCTAAATAAACTGCCTAAAGCTAGAATTGGTTTCGTACGGTAAGTATTGGGTTTGCATTGACACAATTAAAAAAGTACAAGGTCTAATTTGTTTCATGGGTTAAAATTCTACTAGTATTATCAATTATGTACTCAAACTTTGATTGAAAGTTGAGGAAATTGAGAGAAAAGAAGAGAAGGGAAAATGGTGCTGCTATTTGCAACTCATAATTTTTTCCATATAACCCATTTTCTTCATACAGCCCGTCTCCCATATTTTAAAATAAAATTTACTCCATTCTTTTTTTTTTTTTTTTGGTCAAGCGGAAAGTCAGAATAGATTACGAACAAGAGTACCACAAACGGGTTACACACAAAGTCATAATAACCATAGACTAAACAAGGCCTTAAATTAATCTAACACCTGCCTGATGTTCAGGCGGTCACGGAGAGCAAATTCCCTAAGGGATATGGGCATGTTCATAACAAACACAAGCTCATCCATCTGTTCGATTCCCATTCTTGCAAGGTGGTCTGCGCATTGATTTGCTGAGCGATAGGTGTGCTCGATCAATGTATCAGTTTGAGCCATAAGGAAGTGTGCTTCGTGAATGAGCACGCTTTGAGGGTGATTGAGTGGGTTCCCTTCCTTGATCAGATTTACTGCTGTGAGTGAGTCGGAATCGATTGTCACATTCTTAATTTTCCTGTCCAGAATGATCTTCAGCCCAGTGTATATGCTCCAAATTTCTGCCTCCAGGCTCGAAGAGAAGTGTCGCATTCCGTAGAAGCCCATGATCCAGTCACCATTTTGATCTCTGAACAGTCCGCCAAAGCCTCCTCTCCCATTCATTTCGTACCAACAGCCATCCGTATTGAGCTTAACATTACCTGCAGAGGGGTTCACCCAATATATTAGACATGTCTGTTGAGAGCCCATAATGAGTGGGGACTTGAATGCTTCCACAATTTCCTTGGAGTAGGCCATGATATTTCTTACACTAACCCAGCTAGGAGTCTCAATATTATCAAAACTTTTCTTGTTTCTATCCTTCCAAATTTGCCAAAGGGAAGTAACAAATAAAATGTGCCAAGAAATATCATAGCCATTCTCAAGGGATTTGTTGCATCTCAAGTTATGGGAAACCCATTCTTGAACGGGAGTCTCCACGCTCCCTCTCATTAAGTGGCTCGAGGGAATGGTGCTCCAAATTTCTTTAGCTTTGGTACACTCCCTGAATAAGTGAGAGATGGATTCAGAATAAGTAAAACATCTAGGACATAGCTCAGAGGTATCAATTCCTCTTCTGACCCGTAATTGATTGGTTGGCAGGCTGTTATGGAGTATTAGCCAAATAAAGGTTTTAAACTTTTCAGGAATTTTACACTTCCAAAACCATTTCCAACCCCTCAAGTCCGAGTCACTTTTAGTTATGATGTCATAAGCAGCAGATATAGTGAATTGGCCATTACCAGAGCCAACCCAACTAGGATGGTCAGGCCCTTGGGTGTAGATAGGGAGGGAAATAGAGTTGATAGCCGCCAATGAATCCATGTCCAGAAACTGTTCTATCTCACCCAAGGCCCATTGACCATCAATGATAAGACTTTCAACCTTTTGCGAAGAAGTGGTGTGGCTGCCAGGATGGGACAAAGCCAAAGGCTTTTCCCCACACCACCAGTCATGCCAAATGCTCACAGACTTACCATCACCAATGATCCATTTAACTCCCTTGTCCATGACCAGTTTGGTGTCTAAAATGCTTCTCCAGGTATGGGAAGCAGGCCTCCTCCTAGGCCAGGAAGAGATGGAATGATTACTCAAGTACTTATCTCTAAGTATAGAAACCCAGAGACCCTCTTCCTCATTAGACACTTTCCAGGCCAGTTTAGTGAGAGAGGCCAGGTTTTGGTCTTTGGCTTTCTTAAGCCCCAGACCACCACCTTCCTTACTCTTGCACACTTTATCCCATTTCACCAGGTGCATTCTCTTTCCACCAGTGGTATCACCCCATAGGAAATTTCTATTTATCCTATCCAGTCTATCACAAACAGAGGAAGGCAAGTGCATGGTTTGCATAGTATAATTGGGAATAGTAGAAGAGACATGTCGAACAAGAGTACTTCTACCCGCTAGCATAAGAGTGTTAGCAACCCATCCAGCAAGCCTATTCTGAACCTTATCAACAATATGATTAAAATCTTGTTTGGACATTCTTTTATGCATCAAAGGAACACCCAGATATTTACCTAAGTCATTAGTGAGTTTAATGCCACAGAAATCACTTATTCTCCTTGCCTTGTTCCTTTGGACATTCGGGGAGACAAAAATTTTGGATTTCTCTAAGCTAATGGTCTGGCCAGACATCACACAAAAATCAGTTAAGACATCTATCATGGCTTTCACAGTGTTCATATTATCTTGCCCAAACAGAATTAAATCATCAGCAAAAAATAGATGGGTTAAGGGTGTAGAGTTTCTGGAAACTTTTATCCCTTTCCAACTACCTTCCTCTCTTTTGCTATTTATGAGGATAGATAAACGTTCCATGCATAAAACAAAAAGGTAAGGAGATAGAGGATCTCCTTGCCTCAAGCCACGGTTCGGTTTGAATTCAGGTAAAGGTTCCCCGTTCCAGAGAATGGATGTTTGAACACTAGAAACACAACTCATAATTAGGGCAATCCAGTTGGCATTTAATTGAAAGTAATTTAACGTATCAAAGAGGAATTTCCAAGAAACTTTGTCATACGCCTTTTCCAAGTCAATTTTGAAAATCATGCCTCCGTTTTTCCCTTTCTTGCCACGGAGGGTATGAAGGACCTCCTGAGTGATTATAATGTTGTCAGTCGTAGAACGCCCAGGAATGAAATTGCTTTGGAAAGGGCTTATGATTTTGGTCAAAAGAGGTCTCAATCTGGCCACAATAATCTTGGTTACAACCTTATAGGCAACATTACAGAGGCTGATTGGTCTAAACATTTTTATGCTGTCAGGATTGTCCTTTTTTGGAATAAGAGCTATGAAGGTTTTGTTCATTTCCTCAGGAATGGAACTCAGTTGGAAACACTCGCGGACAAACTTCCTAACTTCAGGCCCAACAACATGCCAAAATTTGTGATAGAAAATGGCCTGGATACCATCAGGACCAGGTGACTTATAAGCATTAATACTCTTGACACTGTTCCAAATCTCAGCATCAGATAGAGGAAGGCGGAGACTATCATTATCCTCCTTGGAGAAGGTAGGGTGGGGATGAACAACCTGGTTACAACCTTGGGATGGGTTGCGATCTTGGAACAGATTAGAGAAGAATTGTTGGACATGATTCTTAATGACATCGGGATTCTCTATCCAGATATTGGAATCATCTTTAAGCATGGTAATCTTCG
Source organism: Rhododendron molle (assembly GCA_025413875.1). Taxonomy (NCBI): domain Eukaryota; kingdom Viridiplantae; phylum Streptophyta; class Magnoliopsida; order Ericales; family Ericaceae; genus Rhododendron; species Rhododendron molle. Next base: position 17,973,824 of record CM046390.1, read on the forward strand.
ACCTCCTCCGTCTAATGATAGTTGAAAGATGAAAATATCTAGTGTTCTTTTCTCCTAAAGTAATCCATTTGCTCCTAGACTTTTGAAACCATAGGGTTTCCTCTTGAAGGAGGATCTCGTTATACTCCTTCCTAAGGTCTGATTCTAACAGCTGGAGATTATGCGCAAAGTTATTCTCTTGGGCTCTATGAACCCCATTGAGTCTACCTTGGATCCAACGTTTTTTCCTAAATATGTTACCGAACACATTTTTATTCCAGTTTTTAGCCGCATAAGTGAAATTCTCAATGTGTTCAACAAGATTCGAGCCTCTCCAGCTAGAGTTAACAGTATTCTCAAAGGAACTATCCATAATCCACGCAGCCTCAAAACGGAAAGGTCTTCTAACCTGGTTCCTAGGATTTTTCCCAAGAACATGTATTAAAAGGGGGGCATGGTCAGAATAAGTACGGGGTAAAATTTGGACCATACCTTCTGGAAAGCAGTCTCTCCATTCCTCATTAGTGAGTGCCCTGTCTAGTCGTTTCTGAACATTCGCTAGCCCTAGTCGACCATTTGTCCACGTGTATTTGGCTCCCTCAAACCCCATGTCAACAAGCTTGCACCTGTGCATGTTGTTGGCGAACTTCCTTCTTTGGCTCGAACTGGTGTCAGGAGCAGAGCTTTTGCTTTCCCCAGAGGAAGAAGTGTCATTAAAATCCCCTGCAAGCAGCCATGGAGTGCGAGTGTTGGCTGCTTGGTGTCCCAACTCTTCCCAAAGTATTTCCCTAATTCTAGGATTTGGGCTAGCATACACAGCTGAAAAGACCCATTCTTCGAAGTTGTCCTTTCGGACAGTGGTGTGGATGGCCTGAGAAGTCTTATGCGTAGTGTTGAGGGAGACCTTAGTCGGATCCCAAAGGATCCAAATACCTCCTGCCCTGCCGTTCGGGTCCACATGAGTGGCAGCGGTGAGACCTAGGTGTTTGAAGTACATACCCATAGATTTCAGATCCACTTTCGTTTCCAGCAGGGCGGCCACTTCTGGTTTGTGTTGGCTGAAGATGTCCCGGAAGTTTCTCTTAAAGTTGTCGTTCCCAGCTCCCTGGCAGTTCCAAACAAGAATGTTGAAGCACTCCATTAGCAGGTAGTCTTCGAGATCCGTGGATTCAGACAAGCCTAGGAGTTTGCGGATCTTCTGTTTCGCTGGCTCTTGCTGCACCAATGGCTTCAGGGAAGCCGTGTGACTGGCTGACTTCCACATTACTCGGTCCCAAAGTTTGGTTTTGAACTTCAGTTCCTCGAGCCACCAGACCACTTTTACTAGGTGAACGGCTTCTGTGTCTGAATCGATCTCCATGTTCACCTTGTGATAACTCACGGTTGCATTCTGAAGCTCTAGCGAACTCATGGTAGGTCATGATGTCTGGTGGTTTCTCTAGGAGAGTGGGTGCCGAGCTCTCTGGGAGAGGTGGCTGCTTATTTGAGGCTGGGGTAGGGTTAGGGATATCAAGGATCACTTCCATATTACTGATTGGGCTGAAGATGGGCCTATTAGAGAGGATATCACTTTGGGCCTTACCCCCTGCCTCAGCCACAGGGTTAGCCTTAGTGGGATTCTTTAGCTTTCTTAAAAGTGGGTTGTCTTCATATCTATGGCCTCCTAGGGGGTTATCTTTTGCTGAGGCCTTGTTGGAAGGCTTAAAGCGAGTCTCGTTTGGACGAGATCTAAGATTTGTGCCCGTGTCCTTAGGTTGAGCTTGTTGAAATGTTGGTTGCCTGGAGGGACCAGCGCCATTATCAGGTTGGCCTCTGGGCCTATATTGCTGACCCGAATTCGGGTTAGTTTTGCCATTAATCATATTAACAGATTGGGCCACACTCTTACCCTTCTGAGCTTGAACTCTCCTTGGCCCATTGTTAACAGGCCCGTTCTTCCTTTCCTTTCTCCTGGATACTACCATCCACTCTCCATAACCGAGATCCTCTGACACCTCCGGAACAGTGTTACCGTTGAAACTGATAGGTTTGGTAACGGTCAGTTCAGGAGCTGCAACGGGAGCCTGTTCACCGCCGCCGGGGCTGGCCTGACTAGACTTGAACGAGTAGGATTCCCTCCGGTGTCCTACCCTGCCACAATCAAAGCAAATCAGATGTATATGTTCATACTCAATTAGGTAATCCTCATTTCGGATAGCCACAGAAATTTCGAGGGGTTGACTTAGATCCAATTCAACACAAACACGGGCATAACTAGCTCGAATTCCTTCGATTGTGTTGATATCGACCTTAAGTGGTTTCCCTAATTCTTTTGCTATCTCAAAAAGGGATTCTTCGTCATAATATTCATAAGGAAGAAAGGGAAATCTCATCCAAACGGCAGTTTTAATGGCAGTGGCCCGATCCGCTTTGAAGTCCGGTTGCCACTTTCTAACTGTGAGGTAGTGGTCTTGGATTACCCAAGGCCCCCCGGTATAGACTTTGTTGTAATCCGATCGAGTTTCGAACCGAATCAGATAAAATCCCAAACCGAGATCCACCGGGGTGAATAACCCTTCGAGATTCCAAAGAGCCGTGATTCTTGCAATTAGGGTTTTGAATCCAATATTCTTTCCCAACAGTTTGATGATGAGGCATCCTCTGTATTGCTGCCGGATTCGCTTCAAATGATCTTTGGAGAAGTTCACTTTGATTCTAGATTTGGTCTTGGGTGGATCTTGGATATCCATGTCCTCATCTTCACTTAAATCCTCAAACTCTTCACGACTTGATTCGAAATTTTCTGTTGAGGTGTACTCGTTGAGCAGAGTAGCTTTGAAAGATCGACCCTTCTCAATAGGTTTTGGGAGTTCTTTGATGGCTGCATGTGACTCTCTCTGTTGCTCCATGGGGGAATCTTCAGGTTGGGAAACCCTCGCTAACTCTGAATGGATGTCTTCATTTTCCGATTCCATAGGGCAGGCCTCCACAGAGTTACAAGATTCACGGGGATCACTCTTGATTTTCTTGGTACTCCGTTCAAGGTGATCGATTTCCTCCGTGGATTTGGGGGCGGAATCAATGGAAGAGGGGGTAACAGGGGAAAGCGAGAGCATTCTAGAGAGAATTGTCTCTTCTTCAAGTTATTCTTTTGATCCACTAAAATCACCTAAATTTTTCATTATACCCCTCCCGGCTATCAAAGCCCTAAAACAAAACCTAAAATTACACTTTACCACCAACATCAAATCTAAACGTAAAACCTTCTCTTCCTTTTTTCTCTGTCATCTCTCTCTCACCCTTAAGATTGTAAATAAATTGAGCTGTTCGTGAACTGTAAGAAAATCCTAATCCACATTCTCAATTCTTCAGCCATGGCCATAACGCGCTCATCCGCTGCCGCGGCCACCACCACCACCGCTGCCACCATTGGGCCACAGACTTCGCCCTTGGCCAGTAGGAAGCGTAGGGGAGGCCACAAGCGTCTGCGATCACCAACACGCTCTCCTCTTCCATCCCTTCCGAACCCCAAAACGTGCTAACACTCGTCACGAAGGAGGAAGTCGACAATCTTGTAGAAGGCTTCAGGAAGAACTACCTGGTGCTCCTCGTCACGGAAGCCATCTCAAAGGACCACAATTTCGTCCACAAGGTTCGCCGGCTGGCCAACGAGGACCCCTGACTTGGACGTCACCGGCGAGGCTTTGAGATCGCTCTTCGAGCGGTACGACGAGATCGAGTCCTTCAGCACCAAGCGCTTCATAACGGTCTTGGCTTGAATCCTCTTCAAGCACCGAAAAGCGGCTTGGATGGCGGTCAAAGATCCTCGCAAGAAGATCAAAAAACCCGCGCGCGCGCCCTTCTCGTGCTATCCCTCGTGCATGCTCCTCTCTCGCAACCCCCCTAGTAGGATTTTTACTTCGTAATTCCCTTCGCTGATGAACTGTGGGATGAGGAGGAGCCCCTCATGGAGCTCGTACAATCCTTCGGGGAGGACTACCTGATGGTCCTCGTCAAGGAAGCCATCTCCAAGGTCCCCAATTTCATCAAGACCATTGACAAGTAGGCCCACTTGGACCCCGTCCAGCGCCAGGTTTATGTGGTTGGAGGCATCGGCTGTGAGAGATTTTTATCAAAGTAATATTTTTTTTTAAAAATTATTGGTCGGAATACTCTCATTTTCAAATTATTTTTAAAACTACTTGGTAGAGCTACTTCAACAAGCGCTACTTGAGTTGTATGACATGGACTAGCGTTACTTGAAGTAGCTCTACCTAATCAGGTAATGCTATCTCAAGTGGCTCTACCTAATCAGGTAGTGCCATTTCAACTGGCACTACCTTATAAAATGACTTGTCATGTGAATATGGGTATGAAACGTGACTAAAAACAACCGAAAGTAAAATCGTTAAAAAAAATTGCGAACCACGTTTGTAGTCTAAAATATTTGGCCGTTACAACATGAATAGCGGAAACTATTGTATTAGAATAGCAGAAACTATTGTATTATGTTTAAGAAAAGATAGATTGACAATAACTATTTTGCTTAAAATTGAAAAAAAAAATGATTGTCCAAACTATAACTAATATATATAGAAAAATGTTGATGCACTTTAGGAATGCCTTAGGGTTTTATTAACTTCACTGAAAAAAAAATGTTTTTATAATTCATACAACCATTTTCAGCTTTATTAAATTCATTCATGCTTTTTCACCTTTACTCGATTACTTCAGCCTGTTTCAGCCTTATTCAATTACTGTAGCTTTTTTCACCCTTATTCAAATTCTTCAGCTTTTTTAGCCCGTTCAATGCATTCAACATTTTCAGCCTTAATTAATTCCTACAGTTTTTTTCAGCCTTATTCAAATCGTTGAGCTTTTTTCAGTCTCATTCAATGGGTTTAGTCTTTTCAATTGCAGACTTTTCGATTCTTTCAGCTTTTTCAGCCATCATCAATTCATACAACCTTTTTTAGCCTTAATAAATTCGAATAGAACTTTTTTAACCATCTTTGTTTTATTTGTCATTTTATACAGCTTTATCCATGTAGACTGTATTAAGCTTTTATACAGCCTTATTAATATATGGCTTTTTGTGGTCCTCTGCTTGCTCTTGTCTTATTGGATCTCATTGAGGGTATGATCTAGGTATTGGCCAAAGCATTTGTCTATAAATTATCTTTCAACTTCTACATTTCTGTGTAATAATCCTTAGTCGTGAGATAGTTCTATCATATGGCAAACAAATGAGCAAGTTCCAGGGTCTGGATACTTCCCAAGTTCAAGGATCCATATTGGAAAGAAAAAAGAACAAGCCAGAAAGATTACTATGTTGGTCTTTGACAATAATGGAAATTTAAGGTTGAAGATCAGGAGGAATTGGTTAATGATTTGCGTAACATGGGAGTCAGAATTCCACATCGTCGATATCTAGAGATGCCATCAACAAATAAGCGTGAATAAAATCGAATCGACCTATCTCTGGGCGGTGCTGTTGTTGTAAACGTAGAATCGACCCATCTCTAGGCCTTGGGTCAGGACTACGAAGCGCATTAAGGTTGAGGTCCATACTATGACCTATATTTTAGATTAACTGTCAATTTCGACATATTATCCACATTGCTAAACGAAATATAGACAAATTTATAAAGACTTGAACAAGGGGTTTTGGACCTACTCAATTAAGGTGATTTCCAATTTTCCATGAGGTACACTAGCCAAGGTAAAAGAATGCGTATAATGAATAGGAAGTGTGTATCTTGCCATTCCATACCTATTGTATTATGTTTAAGAAAAGATGGATTGACAATAACTACTTTGCTTAAAATTGAACAAAATAAAACGATTGCCCATAATATAACTAATGACCAACAATTTATAAATTTGCATTACATAGATCAAACAACAATACTTCACTAAGAACTTTCTTTAAAAAAAAAATACAACAAATTTATGAATCATAAGTGGCTAGCTTTCCATTTTGCTTGAACTAATCCAAAAAACTTCTCCAATCCCAAAAGATTTAAGACAAAAAAATTTAAATTCTTTTATGAACTTTCAAGATTCTAAAAGATTTTGAAGCATTAGTTTTATTCTGATTGGCACATGATATGTCGAAGACAAAGCTAGAACATAAGAAAAAGATATGTAAATCAACACACAGTAACAAACAAAGCTGTTTGAAAACAAATCCACTTTACGTGCAAAGAACTTGATGATAAGGATTTAGGATGGAGCACGATTCAGAAAAGGAATTTTATTGCCGTGGATCCAAGTAGAGTTTTACTGTTGTTGACAACTGGATCTAAGTTCATTATTCAAATTGGAATTGGTTTGAATGTGTCAAAAAAAAAAAAAAAAAAAAACCTCCGTAGCTTTCACCAATCTATAGCAGGTATTTTTTCCTTTCACCAAAGCCATGTCTCACGTGTGGACTGGAGATTAATGCCCTCGGATTTTCTTCCTTACTCCTCTCCATAAATGCTTGTAATCAGAATAGTAGAGTGTAGAGAATGCAAAGAAAGCAGAGAGAGAGCCGAAGAGCGAGAGATATATACGGTGAACGGCCATCGACAGATTGTGGTCGGTGTTTGACAGCATCCGTCGAGCGGTCTTGGCTAGTGCGGGGGGGGGGGGGCGGGACTTGAGAGATCGCAGAGAGGGAGGAGAGCACAACAGAGGAGAGAGGGAGAAGAATTGCCGTTGGGATTAGTGGTATACAAGCCCAAGCCCAATTGGGGAAACGCTGTTCTAAAGGGCTAGAGCAAGTTCGGGTGGCTCTACTTGATTGGGTAGAGCTATTCCAAATGGTGTTAGTAGTCCACGTCATAAGCGCGCTACTCAAGTAGTGCTTGTTGAAATGTCTCTACCGATTAATTTTAAAAATAGTTTAAAAATGAGAGTATTCCGGCCAATAGTTCTAAAAAAAGATTAGTACGATAAAAATCTCTCTCGGCTGTGACCACCCGCCCCTCACTGATGACGACGCTTTGGAAGTCCTGCACTCCGTGGGCCTTGGAGTGTACGTCGAGATCGAGCACTGCGAGGTCGAAGACTACTACGCTTATGTCTAATTCAAGCACCGAAACAACGTCCTCAAGGTTATGGAGACCGGCATGATCGGTTTTCATTGGTGCTACCCGCTCAAGTGCGTTCGTTTCAGCACCTTCGCGCGCCCCAAGCTGGATGCTATTTTTTTTTTTTGAAATGTCATTCATTCATACCCGAAAGCAAAGATTACATTGCAATATACAGAAATGTACCAAACTACCTAAAACCGAGACACGAGTTATTGCACAAAGCACACTAGGCTACAGACTCAAGGACTCCCTGCAAAAGCAGCCGACACAAGTGTCGACATAGAGGTCCCATCCGGGATAAGGCAGAGAGATACCAAATGGAATCCCAGCACAAACCATTAGACAAAAGCACAGATGTAATCACGAAACAACAGAATACAAGCGAAACAAAGAAATCTGCTCCCAAGGACATGCCTCAACGGCCACCGGCCGGAACTGGATCAGGTGACCCAATCCAAAGCTGATGAGTCCTTTATGATGGCTCCGAGGCAAGCCTTCGCTGCCACGTAAGGCTCCGGGCGCTAAGGCCAAGGCAGCACCGAGGAAATTCTCCGGCAGGCCCAGTGCGTCCACGGCGGCCGGAGAACGAACACCCCAACCTACAAAAACTGCTGTTGACACCAAAATAGGGAGAGCCGCAGCTGACCAGCAATACCAGATCTGAACTAGGCAAACCCGACACAGCCACCACATACCACCATAGCCGATGCCAAGAGAACCCAAAACACAACCAACACAGCCGCCAAACCACCGAAATCCTCTACTTCGGTTAGACAACCAAAACCCTAACTAAAAATTATTCACCCACCACCCAACACTAGACCGGTACAGACCGAACTGGGGAGACCAGCTGGTAGAAACCGAGCCAAAACGGTTGGAAAAACAAGAAAACAAAAAGAAACCCTAACCCCAACAACCGCACACCTTATTACCACGACGTCGGCCCCGAGCAACACATATCTGAAATTGCCGTGCGGGCCAATGGACTGTGGGACACCATTGGACGCCGGACGGAGCCGTTGCAAGGGGGACCACGCCGGACCAACGAAACGAACACCCCAAACTGGGAGAACGGGATGCCAAACGGCGGGAGAGAGTGATGCGATGAGGGGGAGAGGGTACGGACGGGGGGAGGAGGGAGAGGGAGGCGGAGGCCTCCTCCCCCGCGATGGCGGTAGAAAGGGTTTTTAGCTTTTAGAGAGAGAGAGAAGAGTAGAGAGAGAGAAGCTGGACCCTTGGATGCTAATTGGTAACCGAAAAAAAGGTAATACATGTCCCCGTACTCGTACTACTTGCGTTCGTTCGGTTGTGTGGTTTTTCCCCTGGTGCAGTGGTGCTTATTCACAAATTTTTGCATAGTTTTAAACTCAGAGAGGCAGTGCAGCCCCTAATTAAGTATGTGATTGGTAATGGGAACACTACTTTTCTTTGGTTGGATCACTGGCATGATGTAGGCCCTCTTTACAAGTTGTTTGGTGAAGATATTGTTAGTGATGTCGGAAGCTCCCTTCTAGCCAAAGTTTCATCCATCATTCGGAATGAGGGTTGGCACTGGCCCAGGCAGAGAAATAGGTCTATCCTTCAAATTATGCGGTGCAAACCTTCAACTCTTTGACTTAATTCAGTTGTGGAAGATTTTGTGATATGGCTGCATGCCCCTAGTGGTATCTTCTCAGTTCGAACTGCTTGGGAAGCTCTCTGGAATCCTCTCCCCAAAGTTCCATGGGTTCACATTGTATGGGTTAAGCAAGGTATTTGTAGATGGGCTTTAATCATGTGGCTTGTTTGCTGGGGTAGGCTATCCACAAAGGATAGACTATTATCATGGGGGATGAGAGTGGACCCTCAGTGTGTCTTTTGTCACAGTGTGAATGAATCCCACGAACATGTCTTTTTTAACTGTTCTTTTTCAGCTTGTATCTGGGGGAGAATCCTCCATTTGTTGGCATGAGATGTCCAGGGGAGTGGGAGCATGAGATTAACTGGGCTGCTCAAAACCTCAAGAAGAGAGGGTTCTCTTCTACTCTCTATAAGTTAGCTATGGCGGGAACAGTGTATTACATCTGGAAGGCTAAGAATGATTCAATCTTTGGTAACAACCAATGCATTTCGGATTCCATTTATGAGCAGATTGTTAAGGATGTGCGGGATAGAGTGTTCTTTTGGAGAAATTGTGGCCGTAGCTCTTTGAATAGTCTTGTGAAGAACTCGGAACATCTCGGAGCAAGTTTTGTAGCTAGTAGTTAGTTAGGCCAATGTCTTTGCTTTTGGTTTCTGTTTCCAGTTTGCTGGGGGTATGCCCCTTTGTTCATTTGTAACTTGGTTCTGTTTTTTGGTATAAAATTCCTCTTTACCAAAAAAAAGAGAAAGTTTTTGCTAATAAGATTGTTCTTTCTGATGGCCTAGTATTGTTGCACGTGGTACGCCCTCCCGTCCCCTTGACCTATGTCATTTCCCTTCCATTCAACCTAATGAATGGTGGTGTCTTTATTTCCCCCACCAAAAGTTTCCAAAGCAAACTCCACGTTTTTTGTTTTAGTGGTGATGGCCCGGACATTTACCCCCAAAATGATACTAACAAAAAGTAAAAGGAAGGCCGAAAGATTATATATGTCTGTTCACCAATTGTGAGAATTGTTCCTGCTTGTGATCTTAGAAACAATCATCTCGCAGATATTATGCATTGGGGTGGGGGGGTGTGGGGGGTGGTATTTTGAAATTTTCCCTGGCCTCTTTGATTTCCTTATCAGTGAGGGTAGTCAAAGATGTTTAGTGTTAATCCAGCTAAATGTCAAATGTGCAAGATATTGAACATAGTTTTCCTGGAACACTTGCGTGCCTTAAATAGAGACATGGTATTTATCAGAAGAAGGAAGAATCAAAGACTATTTTTCATCTTCAAATCCTTAATTTAGCACCAGTATCAAATATTGAGTGATGCTGTTATGGCAAAGAGTTAAATTTGTTTTTAGTTTTTTGCCTTTTGATTCGATTGGAAGTTGGCTTCAAGTTGGTGGTTCCTCTTCTCCTCCATTTACAATAGTTGGATTTTTACAGAAAATCTACGGTAACATTGTTATTTCTCCCTATGGTTTACCCCCTTAAAATTACAAGTGTCCACACCCTCAAGTTACACAGAATCTCTTCTTGAACAGATTTAGAGGGAGAGAGGATTGAGTGTGAAAATTCCTCTTCATCATTCCATTAACAGAGAACAGGAGAATATATACAACCCTACAATACAAATGACTAAAGTAGCCTTATGTACAAAGAATCTAACAAATAACACCCAAGTTAATACAATCTAACACTCCCCCTCAAGTTGGTGCATAGATATTAATCATGCCCAACTTGGAGAGAATACGGTGAAACACCTTACTACTAAGACCTTTAGTAAACACATCAGCTAATTGATCCTCGGATTTCACATAAGGCATGCATATTACACCACTGTTCAACTTCTCTTTGATAAAGTGTCTATCAATCTCTATATGCTTTGTCCGATCATGTTGAACAGGGTTATGAGCGATATTGATAGCAGCCTTGTTATCACAGTACAACTTCATAGGACTGTAATCAACAATTCCCAAATCATGCAAAAAGGTTTGAAGCCATAAAAGCTCACAAACACCATGTGCCATGGCTCTGTACTCAGCTTTTGCACTTGACCTCGCTACCACAGATTGCTTTTTGCTTCTCCACATAACTAAATTCTCGCCAAGGAAAGTGCAATAGCCAAAGGTAAAACGTCTATCATCAATCGAACATGCCTAGTCTGCGTCAGTGAAGGATTCCAACCTCAAATGACCATGGTTGGAAAACAAAATACCTTTGCCTGGAGAAGACTTTAGGTACCTCAAGATACGATAAACAGCATCAAGGTGAGAAGAACGGGGGTCATGCATAAATTGACTGACAACCCCCATCGCATAAGAAATATCTAGACGTGTGTGAGTGTGGGATGATATTCCCGAACAGGCATGATTATATGCCGAACACGTGATAAGGAATTGTGCAATGAGAAAAGTAATGAAAGGCACCATGATGATAAGGGCAAATGACCCGAAGTATACACCAAACATTGGACTGTTCGGGCACAGGGACATGAGATGTCCTAGAGTCATATCATCTATTCGGCGGTTCAGACCTTTTGCTTAAAACAGTAGAAATTAAGGTGCAGTCTGTTCGGCAAAGATAATGCCGGACAGATAGAGTCATTTTAAGAAAGGTAGCCTTTAGAGATAAGGCAGAAGCAGTATTCCAGAAGGAGTGTTCAATATCCAGTCAAGATAAGCGACGGAACAGTTCTATTATGGAACGAATTCCATTTAGGAGAGAGGTCCTACGAGTAAGGAATCTTTGTTCATTGGGCGAGAAGATCCCTACGAAGGCCAGGATTCCTATACGAGACAGGAAACCTAGGGCGATAAGGATACTTGGGCAACAAGCAAGCGTGTGTCTATATATACAAGGTAAACCTGAAGGCAAAAGGTACGCAATACGTTGCATTCATTCTATACTTACCTACTGATAATTAGGGTTTGGTACAATACGAGATACTAACTTAGGCATCGGAGGGCCTTTGCCACGAGAGGCAGAGGTGCGCTCACCCCGTGTCTGTCTTGCAGATTAGGGTTCAAGCGAAGGCAGTAGGGTTCCGATCGAACACCACGTGCACCCGCGATAGATCCGTGCTGTTCAAGTAACCATCTAACTTTTTCCACCTACAGTGAGATAAGTATATCAGACGACCCACAAGTCTCTGATATCTTTCCTTATCCGCACGCTCTCCCACGCTGCCAAGATGATGATTGACCTCGATAGGAGTATTGACGGGCTTGCACCCCAGCATCCCCGTCTCCTCCAAGAGGTCAAGGATATATTTCCTTTGCTAAATAAAGATCCCTTTCTTAGACCTGGCCACCTCCATGCCAAGAAAGTATTACATCGCCCCCAGCTCCTTAATTTCAAATTCCTTGGCAAGAAGGACTTTAAGCATCTGAAGCTCATTCACATCATCACCTGTCATAATTATGTCATCCACATAAACTATAAGGATGGCAATCTTACCATCGCTCCTCTTGGTGAACATAGTATGATCAGGATGACTCTGTGTGTACCCAAGTCTCAACATGGCCTTGAGAAATCTATCAAACCACGCTCTTGGTGATTGTTTCAAGCCATAGAGAGCCTTCTTCAACCTACACACTTTGCCCTCAGTGGTAGGAGAAAAAAACCCAGGTGGTATATCCATATACACCTTTTCTTCCAAATCACCATGAAGGAAAGCATTCTTCATATCAAACTGTTGAAGTGGCCAGTTTAGAGTAGCAGCACAGGACAACAAGGTGCGAATAGAGTTCATTTTGGCCACTAGAGCAAAGGTTTTTCTTCATAGTCAATGCCATATGTTTGAGTATAGCCTTTAGCAACCAACCTTGCCTTGTATCTCTCAACAGTGCCGTCAGTTTTATACTTAACCGTGAACACCCATTTACATCCCACTGCATTCTTTCCCTGAGGAAGAGACACTAACTCCCAGGTGCCATTTTTCTTCAAGGCTTTCATCTCTTCTACCATAGCTTCTTTCCACTTAGGAGTTGCAAAAGCTTTCTTCCAACCCTGTGGAATAGGTATAGAAGAAAGAGAAGAAAGAAAGGTAGAGTACGAAAGCGACAGAGGAGAATATGAAACAAATTGCGAAATGGAATGTTGGGTACATAATCGAGCCGGCACTTTATGTGTTCGAACTGGCTTCCTATGAGCAATAGGCACATCAAGATCATCAAAAGGAAGAGATATTGAGGAATGAGAATTACCAGAAGACTCAGCTGAAGCGTCAGGAACTAGGACAAGTGATGATGATTGGTACTGTGGTAATGCACCAAGTTGGCCATTTTTCTTGCGAGTGAAAGTTTTTATCAGGTCTGTCCAATCTCCCTCTTGCATCCGGCGTTATTCTTTCTCCAGATACAGGTTCCTCTCTCTCCCTTTCAGGATTACTAGGGCTAGGAGAAACCTCCTCCCCCTCACCAATGTTCTCCCATGTACCAACATTTTCCCCCTCACTAACATTCTCCTTTGTACTGTCAGTTGGGGGGAATAACCATGAATTAGAATCACAGGATGTCAACATCTCTTCCCCTCTAGAACTCTCCCCCTGAAGAGATGGGGACGAGAGAGGGTAGAAGGGTTGGTGTTCCCAAAAAGTGACATCCATCGAAACAAATTTCTTCCAAAAGAGAGGGTCATAACAATGATACCCCTTTTGAGTAGGGGAGTAGCCAAGAAAAATGCATTTGCGAGCTTTAGGATTTAACTTTCCACCTGGGTGGTGAGGAGCATGCACATAACAAACACAACTAAAAATCTTAGGAGGAAGAGTAGAGACCCGAAAGTTACCAGGAAGGAAATCCAAGGGAGTCCGGAATTGAAGAACATTGGATGGCATTCGATTAATGAGATAAGACGTTGTAAGGATGGCCTCGCCCCAAAAATGTTTAGGAACATTCATAGTAAACATAAGAGAGCAAGCCACCTTAGCAAGATGCCAGTTCTTCCTTTCCGTGACTCCATTTTGCTGCGGTGTATCTACACAAGTAGTTTGGAAAAGAATGCCATTGCCATCAAGATATGACTTGAAGGGATCGTTCATATATTCAGTCCCATTGTTACGACGAAGTATCTTGATGTTGGTATCAAATTGTGTGTGCACCATCTTATGAAATGACTGAAAACATGAGAAAACTTCATTTTTTGCTCGAAGTAGATACACCCAAGTTATACGAGAATGACAATCAATAAAGGTAAGAAAATAGCGATAACCAGAAATAGAGGTAATGGGGGAAGGACCCCAGACATCAGTGTGGACAACCATAAAAGGAGAAGCGTTTCTCTGATGAATAGGAGCATAAAATGAACGTCTATGCTTCACAAGTTCACCACCTTCACAAAAGAACCTACCTCTAGAACACCGTTTAGTTAAAACAGGTAAAAGTTTCTCTAAAACACCAAAAGAAGGATGGCCTAGTCTACGGTGCCACTGATGCAATAAAGGAAGAGCTGAACCCGTATCCGCCTCAAGAACATGACCCAATGATGAGGGTGTAAAAGATGAACAAGACACAGACTCCAAAAAATACCGGCCATCCTGAGCTCTACCAGTACCAATTGTCTTTCCTGTTCCCAGTTCCTGAAAGACACAATGAGTGGGAAAAAATGTCACTGAACAATTCAAAGATTGTGTGAGACTAGTAATAGATATAAGATTAGTAGTAAAATTTGGAACATGGAGAACAAAAGAAAGAGGTAAGGTAGGTGAGTAGTGAATGGAACCTTTCCCTGAAATGGCAGATAGGGATCCATCAGCTACTCGTACTTTGTCCTTACCAGAACAAGTAGAGTAGGAATAAAAAAAGGAAGAGCAACCTGTCATATGGTTCGTGGCACCAGAATCGATTATTGAAGGAATAGAGATAGAAGCTGTAGAAATATTAGCTTGTATACCTGAGTTAGCAAAGTGGGAGGAAGCACTGAAATTAGAAGCAATAGAGGATGGAGGGCCTTGGCTACTCATTAGCCGCCTGAAAGTTTGCATCTCCTCGGGAGAAAAAGAATCACAAGCATCGGATATAGAGTCACCACCAGACTTTGTGGCATTGGCATAAGAGCGCACAGAACCACCACTACGACCACCTCTGCGTCCCCGTGAGTTAGGTTTACCATGTAACTTCCAACAGTATTCCCTGGTATGACCAGTTTTATCACAATAGTCACAATGGAGTGAGGCTCGATCAACCGAAATACCTTTGTTCTTCAACTGGCTCTGTCCTGTTTTACCATCCCGTGGAAAAGGAATGGATACCAAGACTGAGTGATCTAGAGTGGATGCCACCAAGTGAGGAGCCATAGAGTTTTTCCGAGTCTCCTCTTGCTGGATACTTGCATAAGCCTCTCCAAGAAAGGGAAGGGGGGGTACGACTCAACACATGCCCACGGTGCTGATCATAATCCACATCAAGACCTGCCATAAAGTCATAAACACGATCTTTCCCAACTATTTGTTGGAAAGCAGCAGCATCAGTAGCACAAACAGACCGATAACTTTGATAAAAATCAAGTGCCTGCCAGAGCCCCATTATCTCTGCATAATAGTCAGCAACTGGTTGATTGTTTTGCACCACGGCCTTGAGTTTCTTCCTCAACTCAAAAATTTGGGCGTCATTCCCTTTCTGAGAATAAGTCTCTGCCACGGCATCCCAAACCTGCTTTGGCGTATCAAGATACGTAAAGCTATTCTGAATAGTAGGAGACATCGAATTAAACAACCATGTCAAGACCAAGGCATTATGATTGGTCCATTTTATGAGATCTGGTCCTTCTGTGGGTTTCACCACATTCTCAATAAGGTAGTGTAGGAGACCCTTAGTGGTGATAGCCAATGTAAACACACGCGACCAAAGTAGATAATTGGAACCATCTAACTTGACGCGGCAGATATCCATCGGAGTGTTGTCAAGAAAAGGACTATAACCCATTTCACTTTTTGAACTAGACTTACCAATGTCTTCCTTTGAAAATGGATTTTCCTCTGACATATTAAGAGTAGACCAGTATTTCCAGAAAATACACAAAACCAAATCAACCCAGCAATAAACAGCCTCAAGTCAACAGAAACTGCGGCAACCAAGTCTAACCCAACTATATAAATTGAAATCTATAGACCCAGTATCTGGAAATTCCAAAAACAAGCCGACACAACCCTAGGCAACACAAAAACTGACAAACACACCTGTACAGGATCGGAATAGCAACAGAAGATGGCGCAAAAGGCTGGATAGTTCCCGGCGAGAACAGGTGATGTCGGAAATAGATCAAAAACCACAATCTGAGTCGGAAAAAAAGGTCGACGAGGACTGCTGGAGGTCGCTGGAAGCTAGAGGATCGTCGGCGAGGGTTGTCGGAAGGTCGGATCTTCAGGATGAGAGCTGTCGGAGGTTGGGTGTTGATCACAAATGAAGTCTCCAGGTAACGTGTTGCTCTGATACCATGAACAGATTTAGAGGGAGAGAGGATTGAGCGTGAAAATTCCTCTTCATCATCATTCCATTAACAGAGAACAGGAGAATATATACAACCCTACAATACAAATGACTAAAGTACCCTTATGTACAAAGAATCTAACAAATAACACCCTACCTAATACAATCTAACACTTCTAACCTACTTAGAAGAGAACGCAAGAACATTAAATAGAGTAGGAAACGAAAACAATTTCTATTCCACGAGTGCAAAAACCAACTCTAGACAATAAATGGGTGTCTAGGGGTTCATTCCTTCAAAATACAGAATTCGATTGGGCTATGCTGCGTAAAGCTGGGAAAAATAGGAGTCATGCTGATTATAAGCTGTCTTCAGCTGCATCTATCTACAATATTTGGGCAGAAAGGAATGCCGATTCTTTAAAAACCAAGGCCCTGGATTGGAGGCATTAGCTCTTGGAGAAAGAAGCCCAAATCTGATGTTAAGTATTCAATATCTATAGTGTTTAGTCCTACCTAGGTCTGTATTGGTTTGGGTGTTTGGTTTGCTGGTTTAACTTGGTATGGCAAGTTAGTTGTTTTGTGTTGAACTTAGGGTGCTATCCCTCTGATCTTGTTTGCTTGGTGTTTAAAGTAAATAGTAATCGTTTTTCAAAAAAAATTCTATTCCAAGAGTACGAAAACCAACTCTAGATTTGAATACTTAGTTCTTGAATGCTTTTTTGGCGACAGTTGTTTTTATTCTTCAAAACATTAACGTTGTTGGTATTTTTTATCCACGTTTTAACTTTTATAGATATATGTATATATTTGAGGAAAGTCCACTTTCACCCCCTGTGGTTATCGCCATGTGCGGATACACCCCTGTGGTTTAAAAGTGTGCACATAACCCCCTGTGGTTTTCAAATTGTGTGGATAGACCCCCTGCCGTCGTATTTTCTATCCATTTTAACGGAAACAACATTAAAAGACCATTATACCCCCCATCACGTCTCTTGATTCTTCTT
This sequence comes from Rhododendron molle, assembly GCA_025413875.1. Taxonomy (NCBI): domain Eukaryota; kingdom Viridiplantae; phylum Streptophyta; class Magnoliopsida; order Ericales; family Ericaceae; genus Rhododendron; species Rhododendron molle. The sequence continues at coordinate 17,990,909 of CM046390.1, forward strand.
CTTGTTTAAATCTAACCACACCATCCTGTATACCAAAAATTGAATCCAAACCGTTGATATTATAAATTTTGACGAGTACTGCGTCTATGCCAAAATTCAAGTCAATCAAAAAATGAAAAGCTTATGGTCAAATCGATTTTGTTATGAAATTAAAATTTCAAAATTGAAGTTAGATCACTGGGTTATTGATGCCTGATCGAGATGATTTTTTACAGAGATACTCTATTCTTTATTTAATACAGTATGAACGACTCAGATTACATTCTAGAGGTGTGTGAGATACACCTCCGTTAAAATGAATGGAAAATATGACGGTAGGGGGTCTATCCGCACAATTTGAAAACCACAGGGGGTTATGTGCACACTTTTAAACCACAGGGGGTGTATCCGCACATGGCGATAACCACAGGGGGTGAAAGTGGACTTTCCTCTATATATTTGAGTTTATATGTATTTCTAATGTTCATGTGTCCAAATATGTTGCAAACTTGTGTCCATGTTTGTTTCATGAGGTGCAATGTTGCGTCGATACTTCTTAGGTGAACATACAAAAATAACACAATAGACTCACTCTAGGATTAAACCCACCTTTGAAAGATTACAGTCTTGTTTTTTGCCAAATCACTCTACAGACACTACGATTTCTTTGACAAACCCCCATGTGATGATCAACCCTCACCTGATATTATTTAAATCGGTTTTCGGGCACATACATAGAAATTCTATTGTTATTGATGGGGTTACGATTTTGGGCTTGCTTCTCTCTCCCTCCCCCTCGTGACACTAAAATTGGAAGTAGACCCGCAGCGTTGTCCAGATTGTGTTGTTCATCAGAATATAGATCTAAAGATGACATCATAAGGCGTGAAATATGAACAATTCGATAACATAAGGAACCATAAACAATGAAAAAGTAGCAGTTGGGATCCAAGATTTTATGAGGTATATACACGGGGCCGAGCAAAAAGGGACATAGTTGTTGGCGGAAGATATCACTGATGTACATGACTCATGACCGTGGATATCCATTTTCCGGCAACGATACCTCCTTTTCTGGCCTTCAGATTCAGATTCTGACTTGGTGCCTGCGTACTTCATCATCAGGAGTTTCCATATGATTCAACCTCCACTAGCACCATCGTCATTCCTTCACTGCTAGAGTGGCGGTTGTGTCTGACTTTGTGGTGTTTATTGGTTGGCGATGGAGGGTATTGGTAGTGACTCTGGCAGGTAACCAAGAAGGGTGCTTCTCATACCATGGGTTTGATTCCAAAAAAGAGAGCAGAGGCTTAGTTGTCAAAGGCACACTGAGGCGCACCCTATCCCCTTGTATGACGCAGCATAGGCGCAAGACACGACCAAGGCCACGAAGCGCGAAAAGGCGCGCTTCTTTCAAATTCAATAATAGCCCTAGGATTATGTTGTCTAGGTTAAGAATATTACCTTTTGGCCGTTGATTTGAAACAAATTAAAAGGGTCACTCATGGTTTTCTCTCATCGATCTCTCACTTGACTCCTCTCTCTCTCTCTCTTGACTACTCTCATCGATCAGCCGACTTCAATAAGCAGTTCAGTTGTCTCTCCTCTGTCCCTCATCATGATCATCTCTCTTAGTCGTCTCTCCTCTCCTCTCTTGGTCATCTGACTCGTCTCTCCTCATCAATAGGTAGTTTATAGGGAGAATTTTTCCCAGGTCCACTATACCACTTTTCAAACCCACTAAGTCTATTTCTAAATTCTATAACCCTGTTAGTCTAATATACGCCTGATTTCAAAAAAAATTTGACCCCGTAATTTCCTCCATTTCCGTTTTTCCCTCCATTTCACACCCTTACAAAACCCCTCCCCATTCCCCCCCTCCCCCCATTCCCCCCCTCCCCCCTTTTCTAGACGCACCAGTTTCTTTTTGAGAAACCAGACGATTTCCCATTACGAACGAGACTCGTCGGCGTTCTTCGACCGAGAATGAGACTCGTCGGCCTACTTCGTCTCCCCTCTCAAAACCTCTCACCCCCTCCCCACTCGTCGGCGTTCTTCAACCGAAAACGAACCAGAGGAAGAAAAGCGAGACGGTTTGCTCCTCGATCGCCTACCATTTGTCGTCGGCATTCTTTGTCGTCTAAGTTCGTCGATCTCCGTCGTCCACCAAAAGGCGCGCTTGTCGCCGTCATTCTGCATCCTCGTCGCCATCGAAACCCTTCGGTTCATCCCCATTGCCGTCATTCTCTTCCGTTCGGTATGTTTCTTAGAAAAGTAAAAGTAAACTTTGGGAATATATGGTTACATATATTTGCTAGGTTAGTGTTTGGTAAAGTTAGGATTTTGATTGTGCAACAGACATGGTACTGAAAGCCCACGTTGGGTATATATGGTTATATGCATTTGCTAGGTTGGTGTTTGGTAAAGTGATTCGTAAAATTAGGGTTTTGATTATGTAACAGACATGGAACTAAAAGCCCACTTTGGGTATATATGGTTATATATATTTGCCTTGTTTGGGGACAGATTGAAGTTGAACTACTAATTTTGTTAGATTTCGTGCAATTTGTTTAACCTGGCAATTTGTATCTCATGGGTTTGGGCAGTGGTGTTGTATTGCTGAACTTCAACTACAGGCCATTTCTTTTGTTAGCTTTGATGTGATTTTGTTCGATTTCCTGTAGTGTTCCTTATTCAGGGAAAACCCACTTGGAATATACTTGTATCTTGGAAAGGTACCATGGAAAGGAGCATGCTAGTGATGCTGCTACTAATTTTGGGTTTACCCTTGTTGATTCATGATCATGATACTTGTATCATTGTTATGGGGTTTGTTTATCACTATTTCAATTTCAAAGCTGCGATTATGTTGATTGGTGTTAGAGAACCCTGTTAGATGTGATTTTATTTTCTTAGAAAGTAACATATCAGTAAGTGTTCTTAGTTTCGAAATATGTTAATTCATGGTATCTGATTTTTTTCCTTATGGGCCAATGGTTGGCCATGGTGCATTACATTACAGCTTGTGCGTCTACTTTTCCACAATATGCCTCGGATTATGGTTTGAGTGTGCCAAATGGAAGCTATGCTATCACCCTTTTTGAACACTGCAATTTCTGCTAGTATATATATGGTTATATCAATCATTAGAAGCCAGTTAATGGGGCCGTTGCGCGGACCAATTCAATATAGGTAATGGACAATGGAGTAGGGTTAACTGGTTTTTTTGCTGGCTTTGGAATGTTTTTTGTACTTTTTGTTAAGCTGTTGTTGAGTAATATATACGGTTATATGTTCAGGTTTGTGCTTATACATAATACATATATTATATATGAGTTCAAATGTAAACATATAACATTAGGTTATAACACTGTAATGTTAAATGTTATAGCGTAACATTATATGACGTTAAATATTCTCCTTTTGGTTGTTTACATATATATCATTTTGTTCTGGTTGTCATTTTGTTCTGTGAATATATATGGTTATATATAGCGTAACATTATATGATGTTATATATTATCCTTTTGGTTGTTTACATATATCATTTTGTTCTGGTTGTCATTTTGTTTTGTGAATATATATGGTTATATATCCAATTCTGCACCTTGTATCATGTCATCATATTGTGATTTTTCTGTTATAGTGTATCTTGAGACATATAACGATTAGGTTTTTGTTTGACAGCTGATATCATGAAACATATATGGTAATATACGAATTCTTGAATCTTTTTTTTCTGTTTAACTTTTTTCTTATATGTGCAGAAATGACGAATCCAAAAGAAATAGGAGTATGGTTACATGAAGTGCCAAATCCAATTTATTGCAAATTGGAGTATCACCACAATGACATTGTGATAATGGAGTTTAGGATGAACTCCAACCTCAGAAGAGTCCTCCACATCAAATCCTTCTACCAAAGGTACCTGATGAAGTTGAAGAGGCACATCAGGATCGTCGATCCTGACAAGACAACCAAGAACATTAGATTTAGAATTTTAATTTGGTTAAAGTCTTTTGGTGTAATTTATTTGTCGTGTTTTCATATTGCTATTCAGAAGACTCTGAATCCATTTTGTAGATCTATCGATCAAATTTATAACTATGTAGTTCAACAATAGCATACTCCGATTCTTTTTTTTATTTATTTTGAACACATATGTTTTTATTGGCGGATGTAATGGTTTCAATAATTGTTACTTGTTAAAACTTGAACATGTATATTGTGGGCTACCACAGCCCCGGGTGGAATCGGGGCGACTCTTTTAGAAAAGTGTCGCGCGCCTCGTTTGGATCGATTCGAAAATGTTTTGAAGAGTCGCCACCCGGATTTGTGGTTCGCCATCCGAGAAACGGTTTTTGATTTGAAAATGATTGACTTGAATTGAAAACCAGAGATTCGTTGAGGGTTCGGAAGCCACGTTACGAAGGGGGAAGGGTTTTACGGCACCCCCCTCGCCCGATTCGAAATCGGTCTCCACTAAACGTTTGTGGGATTTTCAAAAGATTTTGTTTCATCGAGTCACTTAGCAAGTATCCGCAAGTATATCAAGTACAGAGGGGTGTATGCATGTGCAAGTGTACGGGGAATAAATGGAAAATGGTAATGAAATACAAAAATGCTAGAAACTGGAAAATTCCGTCACTGATTCACTCTCGAGCGCTGGGGAGAATTCCCGAGCGCTTGGGAGTAATGCATACCCAACCTGCAAGTCATGTTAGTACGACAGGATACAACAATAAAAATGCAAACTGAAATCATCTTAAACATTTCACAGGCTCAACAGAGGGCTTAGAAGACTGAGATTAGCTTGGAGGACTGAGAACAGACCCCTTTCTTCCAGGCCATGTATCCCTGCCTTTTTTTTAAAAAATAGTTTAACAGTGGTTAGATGCAAAAAGGGGATGCATGCATGGACATCCAAGGGCAGTAGAAGGGCCAAATTGGAAGAAAGATGCACTGAAGTTGCATGCAGACACTCTCGAGCGCTTGGGAGTGATCCCGAGCGCTTGGGAGTGATCTGTACTCCAGAACTAGCTTCAACCAACCAATGCATTCATTTTAGTATTCTGGAACCACTGGATCTTGCATGTTTGAAGTATGAAAACTTTCCCTTTTAAATACTGAATATAACCCTTCTGCATGTTTTTAAATGGAAATAATATTGTTTAATTTTTTTTTTCTGAAAAAGGGAGATCATATGTACCAACACACCTCCAAAGGACCCACATATTTGAAATCACATTTTACTACCCATGCATGTCCATTTAAACGCTTGAAAGAAGGAAAGCAATACTGGAGCCACTCTCGAGCGCTCTAGAGTAGCTCGGGACTTCCTCCAGTAAGCTGAACACAGAAAGCACGTTCATGCCCCTTTGCTCTTGTTTTTACACTAAGGTCATCCCACCACACTCCCAGTATTGAAGACTGGGGTGAGCTGGGAGACCTCCCTCAGAAAGGAGTACAGCCCTGTTTTGTTTGTGCTTGACACTAAGGTAGAGAACTTCTACCTTTTAGGTTAGAACCTTGCTCCTTGGAAGATCTTTGAAAGATGAATGGGGAGAGAAAGATCAGAACTTGAAGATGATCTGAACCCCTTTGCCTGTTTTGGTACTTTGAGCTTGTGAATACTTTGCTTTCTTGAAATTTTGAAGGAGATAGAAGATGGCTCTGTTTGAACAGTCAAAGAAGTTTTGTTTTTTTTTTTAGAGAGAGAGTTCCCCCCCTCCTACTGAAAACAGGCCCTTTTATAGAAAAACATACCATATGTTTAATTTGTAATGAAATGAAACCATTTTTCATTGGGGAGAAAATCTTTCTGGCCTGGATCTCTCTGACTGAGTCAGAGTCTTCCCCTGGTCCAAACGACCAAAATGATGGTTTGTATGGAAAGAGGGGGACCTTTTTCACCCATTGGGCAGCAAGGCAGTCTCGAGCGCTTGGGAGTAGTCCCGAGCGCTTAGGACCTAACTCTCGAGCGCTCGAGAATGAGCCAGGTCAGTGGCTTTGGCAAATGATTTGGAGCGCTTGGGAGAATTCCTGGGCGCTTGAAACAGGTTTTGCACATATTATTTCCCTTTTCGAAGTCTTCCAAGGAGCATTGTCTTGACCGGACTAGGGCTTGTTTCAATCCAAATTCATCATTGGGGAGCCTCCGGGCCACAAATTAAGGAAATTCGAAATGTCCAAATTGGGGTGTCTACATATATGCATGAACATATAACCATAATAATATATAACCATATATATTACCATAATCGTATATAATCACTGACAACCTTATATGAATTAGTCCGCGCAGCGGCTTAACAGACCTGAACATATAATGTTATCTGTGCAGCGCGTTAAATGTAAGTTTCTAACAGTAAATGTGAACTGATGAATGAGTATATAACGTTATATCTCTTTCTCCCTCTTTCTCTCTGTCGCAAAACTCCCTCCTCCTCTCTATCCCAAAATCCCAACGTAACTGCCGTGATTGGGGTGATTTCAAAAGTAGTAGGGATAATGGGCTAAATAGATGAGATTTGAATGGAAGGGTAATTCTGTCAGACATTATTTCCCTTTTTAAATGTAGTGGACTTTATATCTTACCAAATACATATTAGTGGACTTAGTGGGTTAGAAACTTGATCAGTGGATCTAGTGGGTTATAAACATGCTATAGTGGACCCTAGACCAATTTTTTATAGTTTATATAATCTATATAATATGGAAGGGATGTTTTCAAATCCCCTAAATTCCCTCCTATATTTTGGACTCTAGGATCGGAACACATTTTTTCTATGGTTGAGATTAACGGGTACTAGGGCTACAATTTAATTGGAAAGAATGAACCCCCAATCACGGAATGAATCGCAAGGAGGAAAAAATCACAACTGTTTAGCGGCAATCAAAATCACAATCACAATAACGGCTAAATTTTTGAATTTCCTTTTCAGTTTAGGAATCACAATCACAATTACGGCTGTGATTTTGTGGGGTTTAATCTAAAATTTTACAATCACAATAACAGCTGTGAATTCCTCTCTCTCTCTCTCTCTCTCTCTCTCACACACACACACACACAGATATCTACAACCTTTTCACCGCTATTAAGCGGCAAGCAAAAAAGGTTTCCGTAAAGGTAAAGGTAAGACGATACAATGTGTTCTTTTTTAATCGGCACGATACAACGTGTTAATATTAGTTTTCAATTCCAATTTCTGATTTAATGATGATTTTTAATTCCAACTTTTAATTCTGAACCATAAGGACCATAAGGACATCTCCAAGACACCGATAGTTAGGTAATCTTTTGTTCTTCTGCTTCAACAGTTTTTTCCAGTTCTAATGCACGGGGCTAAATCCCCTTCTCTACGGTTTAAAAAAACAAATACGTTACGTGAACGGAATGTTCTATCTTCGCTATTCCATGAAGATTAAGGCTCTGTACATGAACGGAATACCATTCTTGATGTTTTGATGCCATGTACGCCTGAGTTTGCGTCAAACGTATTGAAAAAAGAGGAAAAGTGATAAGTGGTCACATTAATGTTTTTGTGGTTTGGAGTTTTGTTGGTGATTATTATAGCTTTTCATGTTCAATCAGAAGCTTCTAATTATTTGAGATGTTTTAACTTTTAAGCAACATAATTTGCAAGTATGGTATAATCGAGGAACAATCCTACAGTCGAGCAATAATTGGACTCGACCGCGCAACCCAAATCTCGGGGGAACTAGCGCAACCACACCGGTCACGACCCCCACTTACTATCAGGTTACTCACCCGGTAGGGATCAAATCCGACCAAGGAGAGTGCTCCCAAAGTCAGTCATTCGCCCTCATTTGAAATGGCCAATGTCCTAATCTCCTGTTAACGATCCTAGGAGAAGAAGTACGCTATTCGTATTATTAGAAAATTGACCTACTTTAGCCATTTTTATTACACCATAATGTGATAAATAACAGATGGTTAGTTTTTGCCTTTGGTTTGATGTGTTTGTTTTGTTATGATTTTTCCTCTGGCATTTTTTCCCACTACCATTTTTCACCTTTTATGCTCTGGCATCCTTTATACAAAACTCTTTTTATTATGCTATCACTGTGACATTTTTTCCTCTGGCATTTTTTGTTAAGTATCTTCGTTCTTTTATGTTTTGTTTACCGGATGAATAGTGAGAATGAAATTCATGTGCTTCTAGTGACCAAAATAGTCAAGACGCATGAGGATGCTCAAACAACAGTTGACCCACTAATTTGTAAGGCTTCTAAATAGGTAGGTGTATCTCCCAACTTAGTTTAGTTTGCTAATAATTCAGAGTTTCTTTTGTTTATATGTATAGATGAAGTAACAGTTGGGAATGCTCAAGAACCAAATGAAGAGAAAAATATGGAGATTGGCCCACCAATTGGTAAACTACGTCTTTCCGTTTGCTAACAATACGGATTTTTTTTTTTTATGTTCAATAGACTGCGCTTCTCATTTTGCTAACACCACGGCGTTTTTTTAATGTTTGCGGACATAGATGCAGAAATAAAGATTTTAACCTATCCATTCCTATTTTATTTGATTTAATTCTATTTTGTTTTTATTGCCATTTGACTATATGGGGCATACAAAGGTTTCACATTAGTAAGTTTCACTAGCTACATGTGTTTTTCATTGCCACACCATAGTATGCCAAGTGCCATAAAACCTTTTCATAAGCATCTACATTCCGGCTCAAATTTCCTTGGCTTGGCTTAATTGATTGTATGTGAGACAAGTACATGAAGAGTGACGAGTTGTGGATGGAGTGTAAACTAATTGAGTGAATTAATACTACGGTAAACATAAATTTTTTTCTTATTAGATTCATTACCAACATGCTTTCTATTCCAGTTTCTTTTGGGTATTCCAATTCCAATTGAAAATTGTGCATTTTTTTCTTTCGTAATGTTGCATTGAATTGATATGTGGTAGGACGAATAAACTATTATTTGTTTTTTAAAGATGATATTCTTATTATTTTTTTAAATTTGCTTTTTATCAGGTTTATATGAAGCAGGGATTGGTGTTGCAGTTAGTAGAAACTGCATGAGAGAGCTACGGAAAAATATGTCGATTGAGGTGGCAGGTGCACAAGGATCACATGCAATGAGTTCCAGTTTTCGTCTAGAAATATTGCGAGACATGTGGTTCTCCTACTATTGCTAGAGTGAGATAAGAATAGAGGATTTGATTATGGTAAGAAGTGGCTACGGATATGAATGAGTTGAAGAGGGTTAGAACCTTTAGGAGGATTCAGCTGTAAGTCATGATAAATTGGAGTTTGAAATTTACTACGATAAACTGTGTATTTTTAGGTTAGAGGACGGAGATGGATTTGTTGGACATGCAATCACATTAGATTTGGACAAAGATAACATTGTTTGTAGTTTATTTTGTTTCAAGTGTGACTAACTCTCGATGGAGCTGTTGAATTCTAGATGAGTCGATGTGGTCCCTACTAATTAGAAATCGATTTGTGTTGGGATCAAATTATATGGGTGTGTGGCCTTAGGCACGGTCAGTTGCCCACACCTTGCTAGAGAGTAAAGACCATAAAAGCCAGTTATAATGCCATATTCTTCGAGCCGTGCCTTCAGACACGGACATGCACTAGTATATATATAGGCCGGATCTAGAGACACCATTTTTGACACCCCATCTCAACAATTGAAATCAATGGTTGGGATTAAAACCTAAAAGCACCCAATAACTTTCCCACACTTTCTATTTCACGTTTTAGTGTCTTCTCTCTCCCCTCATCGCACTCAGTCCTCACCGACAAACCCCCTGCGACTCCTTCCCCAACGAACGCAACTCCGGCGGACTCTCTCTCTCCTCCCTCGTGCTTCTGTATTTCTCTCTCGCTCACCCCTCCCTCGAATCTCCAATGAAGCCCTAATCTTACCGATCAATCAAAATCAAAATAGGTCAAAATCACAGATGGAGATACTACTCTCAACAAATTAAAAGGGTTACTCTCATTGATGTTAATTTTAAAGGGGTTTTTTTTCCCTGTTTTTGTTTGATGGGGGCAAATGGGAGTAAGATTTGGTTACAACTTGTTGGAACGAAGGGTAGGAATGATTTCCTGATTCTCCTGAATAATCCATTTCATGAACTCGTAGTCGTTTCGGATGTTCCAAAATTGAATGGGAACGGGATTGCCGGAGAGGAAGAAGATGGGATTGATCGGAAATAATGGGATAGCTGGAGTGGGGAGGAGGGGGAGAGAGGGAAGATAGTAGACGTGAGATGGAAAGTGGGAAAAGTTATTGGGTACAATAATTACTTTTAGGTTTTAATCCTAACCATTGATTTCAATGGCTGATATGGGGTGTCAAAAATGGTGTCTCTAGAATCAACCCATATATATATATATATATATATATATATAGACAATACATTTGACAATACTTTTGACAATAGATTTGTTGAAATCCCGCATGGGACCTTCAAATAAATGATCGGAGCCGCTCAATGTATTTAAAACATGTTTTTAAGGGGTCCCGTAAAAAATTAACGCATTTGGATATCGGTAAAGGCATGATCGGCTCATTTAGTTGATTCCTGTCAAATTTGACAGGATAAAATTGAATGAGCCGATCAAGCCCTTGCCGATGTCTAAATAAGATGATTTTTTACGGGAACCCTTAAAAACATGTTTTAAACAAATTGAACGGCTCCGATTATTTGTTTGGGGCTCCGAAAAATATATTGTCAAAAGTATTGTCAAATTTATTGTCTTTAGAACCGGCCCCTATATATATATATATCGGGGCGGTTCCGCGGACAACTAATTAGACATCTAAAAAACACTCCAAATCAAAAACTCATAAATCCCGATTAAATTTTTATGATCTGAACCGTTCAATATGTACAGAATGTGATTTTAAGGGTACCCAATAGAAATTAGCAAAAAATATGACCGGAAAATGTTTGTTTTGAGCAGTTTTTAATTGAACCGTTCATCAAATCTAAGCTAAAAACTACTCAGATCAAGCCCTTCGCGGTCTTTTTTTGTTGTTGATTTCTCGTGAGTGCTCTTAAAATCACGTTCTGATCACATTAAGCGGCTCGGATCATCAAAATTTGTTCAGGAACTATGAGGTATTTTTTTAGGTGTCTAATTAGTTGTCTCCAGAACCGCCCCGTATATATATATAAACACTTAAAAAAATACTCCAAACCTCAATCTCATAGTTTCTCATAGTTTCCGATCAAATTTTGATGATCCGAGCCGCTCAATGTGTGCAGAATGTGATTTTAAGGGTACCCGCGAGAAATCGGCAAAAAAAATTACTGGGAAGTGCTTATTTTGAGCAGTTTTTAATTGAACCGTTCAATAAAAAACAGTTTGAAACTGTTCGGATCAAGTCCTTTCTGGTCATTTTTTTTGCTGATTTCTCATAAGTACCCTTAAAATCACGTTCTGATCACATTGAGCAGCTCGGATCATTAAAATTTGATCGGGAATTATGAAGTGTTTTTTTAAGTGTTTTTATAAATGTCCCTGGAACCGCCCCGTATATATATATATAGTAACTCGCGTTGTTCTTTGTTCGTCGTTCTCGTCGATCGTGTTCTTGTCGTCGTTTTTCTTCTTCGTTTTTGAATTGTCTCTCCTGTTTCTCTCTCTATTCATCGGCTGGAATTGGGGGAAATGAGGTCAGGGGAACACGAAAGACCCGCGTGTGGCAATCAGACGGACCCGAGACCAATTTTACCCGACCCACGGTCCCATTTTACCCGTGAGTTCTCCCCTTTTATTAGTGCCGTTGGATGAGATCCAACGGCTGACAAGCGAAGTCCGCACTTAACTTAATTGAGGACGTGCTTAGGTGAAGGGTAGTGTGCGTGTATACTTGTATATATATAATTATAAAATATGCATATGTATGTCAAGATATTCTCCCCTCTCTTCTCTCTCTACATATGTATATGTAGATATTCATATTTGATATTTGTGTGCACATAAACTACATATACAAAACCTATATCTGAAAAGGAAAATGATTTTTTTTTTTTTTAAAGTTTTAGAATGAGCTTTATTTTCACAACATGCAGAGTCAGCACACACGAATGCAAGATCTTTGACCAATTGACATTTGATGGATATTTTTATGTATTTTTTGGATGGTATGCTTTCTAAAATTCATTGGCTTAGTGTTTATTATTTGAAATAGTAGTATATCCTATTTTGCCCTATTTTTTCCGCATAGGCGTGCCTCGCCTTGCACCTCTCGCCTTGGGCCCAAAAGGTTTTGGCCTTGAAGAGGCCTTGTTTCCCTTATATTTTTCCTCTACAAGTTCTTGCCTTCAAATTTGTTTCCACCAATTTTTTTGACCAAAAAGATTTTGTTTCCCTCCATTTTTTCTCTACAACTTGTCCACTCCTTTTAGTTTAGTGGGAACAATTTCACTATGGCTCCATTTGTTTTGGACTAAAATGTTTTCCTGTAAAATATTTTACCCTTTTTCCCTTGTTTGGTTGAATAAAAAGTGCAAAAAATATTTTCTGCGCAAAATAGTTTCCATCGCTTGGGTGAAAATGTTTTCATGTTAGAGAATAGAGACCTCGTAAGTCATTTTCGGGTGGAGCGTTTAAGGAATTCATCGAGCCCGTCGTCGTTCCCCTTTAGATCCCTACCATGAGCACTTGCAAATTGCACGATCTACCAATAAGTATTCTTCTCCAAACCCATCTCTCTCCAACAGGTGTACATAATCTCTGCTGCACAAAAAAGTTCTTGCATAAACTCTCTCTCTCTCTACACACACACACATATGCGTATATGTGTTTATGTGTGTGTATTTGTGGCAATGTTTATGTAAATCCTCAAGTTAGTTTTTGTTTTAAAAGGTTGGAAGTCTATTTCAATGGAAATTATTTTCAATTGTGTGTCAACTGAGCACCTGAAAATAAAAATGATAACATTATTTTTGGTAAAATTGTTATACCAAAAATATTTTACGTCGAAACAGAAAGCGTACGACAACAACTTGTCCACTCATTTTAGTTTAGTGGGAAACACCACCAGAATGGACTATATTATTTTACGTCAAAACAGATTGCGTACGACAACAACTTGTCCACTTATTTTAGTTTAGTGGAAACACCACCAGAATGGACTATATTGTTAAACTTGGGCTTTTGAAAGGTTATTAAAGATTGTTAATCTAGGGAAAGATATTTGCCTATTTGGATTTCGTAGTCTTTTCATTCATATGAAGATGAGGACGGATAAGGTTGTCTTGGTTTATCTGTTTTTATATAGTTCATTGAAGATGTATATAGCTGGTGTAGGCCTGTCAATCAGGTTAAGGTATTGCTTTGAATAAGTTGTTACGTTTCCACAATTGCAATATTATAGAAAGTATGCTTTGAATAAATGGTTACGTTTCCACAATTGCAATATTATAGAAAGTATTCTCTATTTTTCTATGATTTTTGATATAACAGGTAGAAAAGGATAAGGAAAGGTTGGATAAATTTCCTAGGTGATTTGAGTGTTGGGGTTGATAGTAGCTATAAAGTGGGTTCTGGCATGTTGTAGGGTGCATGGAGCGCTCTCTTGGGCTACTCGTATTCATGGACCATATTGGATTTGTGAAACTTTCATTTATGGAATTATACAAGGCTACTCATTCCATAGATATTTTTTGAACCAATTGCTATAACAGAATTGAGTAGTCTTTGGCGTGGATGCCTAATTCACCAAAAGTGCGGGTTTCTAGGGTTTCTTATGTGTTATGTTAAGCATTACATCTCCATTGTTCTATATGAGGTATTACATATTGTAACGCCCCGATTTTCGGACACGTTAATTAAATAATTTTTAATTGATTTAATAATCCATAAAACTAATTTAAGAAAATTTATTAAACAGAGTTTAGCAACGGAAATCTTAAATACCAAATTCAAAACTACTTAACTGTTTTACGACAAACCAAACCAAACCAATCCGAGCCTTATGTCCCAATCACTTGGGGTCGGCTACATGAATCCGTTTTCTCCATTGAGCTCTGTCGAGGGCCCCTTGTTCGCACAAACCTATTAGACTCAAATTTTTGCGCACCACAGCATCTAATGTCAATTTAGGTCTACTCCTCCCCGTAGCATTGCTACCCAAAGCTATCCTATCCGCTCTCTTTACTATTGCATCTCCTGGTCTACGGTAGACATGCCCAAACCATCTTAACCTATTCTCCATCAACTTTTCTTCTATAGGTGCTACACCTACTATCTCACGAACCGTTTCATTTCTAACCCGGTCTCGCCTAGTCTTACCACACATCCACCTCAACATTCTCATTTCCGCTACACTCATCTTGTTCACCTGTTGTTTCTTAATAGGCCAACACTCTGTCCCATAAAGCATCGCTGGTCTGATGACAGTTTGTAGACACCCCAATCCGAACCTCGGAGAGTCTTTGTCCGCCCCAATGATGAAATAGAGGAAACGATATCTTTGCGAGTTTGAACAAGGATCTCTCTAAACCCAAAAACCCAGAAAAACCTGAAAAGCCCAGACAAAGCCCAAAAAAAACCTGGACCACAGAAGAAGGCACCGTGCGGAGCGAAAGTGGAGCGCACGGCACCTTGAGAATTCAAGGGACCGTGCGCAGCCAAAACTATCCCGCACGGCACCTTGAGCTAAAAGCTGACTGGCTCAGAAAGCTGCCACGCCCGATGTGAGCCCACGGTGATGGTAGCTCGACAAAATGCACTTCTGGCCCGCCCAGAAAATACCTCCACCATTTGAATTCAAAATCCTTGGCCATTTGCCTATAAATTAACCCCTCCACTCAAGGGAAAGGGGTCCCCTCTTGGCCTTTCTTTTGGCTCTCTTTGCTTTTGAGTACTCCCACTCTATAAGCTTTCTCTCTCTAGTTTTCACACCCACTTTCTCATTTCTATTTCCATTCCCATTTCCAAGTCTTAAAGAACGTCATTCCCAAAAGACATTCTTTAAGTACTTCCACTCACTCCCTCCTCATCATTGAAGTTAATCTCCCACTAACTTTAAAGCCCCCATTACTCAAAATACCCAACCTTCACTCACACCCATATCCCTTTGTCTCATTCAACCTCTTCCATCTACCTCCGTGGTGATCCATCCACACCCTTGCCTCAACGATCCTTGATCAAGCTCGATACCAAAGGTAAAAACAAGTTTCCTCGGACTAGACTCTGTTCTGGTCCTGAGGGGACTCTTCTGTCAGCAGGTCTAACCCCTTTTTGGTTAGATCCTGACTTAAAACCCAGTTTTCACAAAACAAAGCGATCGCATCTTTGAGGTTGGAGTAGCCGCGGCTGTTCATCGGTCGCAGCGGCACCTGACCCCATCATACGGCACCTAGCATGTTGGTATTATCTTAGACGGGTTATGCGGATCTGAGTTCTCTCTGCTGTGGTTATCCGTATGCATTGTTCACTTTGTTCTTGTTGCTTTTAGAATAAGACCATATCTACAAGCCATGTTTCGGCTCTTCAAAAAAAGCTTTTCCTAGATCATCCCAAATGATCAAATATGTCAAAAACGGTTTTAAAATCTTGCTTTGATAAAGATAATATCATCTTTGGGGTGATCTGACTATTACGGGGCTTTTGATGAGTTTTCCAAAAGAGATATCAGAGATAGAAGTAAGCTAGATGATGTTTGAAAGTCTGCAATGATCCGACCAGGCAGCTACCCGACGGCATGTTGAGGTGCAGCGGCTTTCGAGTGCCGTGAAACGATCTGGTGAGGTCCAGACAGTTTGATGATTGTTTATTTCTTTTGTTTATGTCATCTTACCACTACTATACAGATAGCACCACATGCACGTCAATGTGAAATATTTCCCATGTCCCTTCCCCGTTATGTGCTTTTGTTAAAGAGCTTGATATTCCAAATGATACTAAAAATTCTCCCTTTTGAAGATATTAAGTAGAGACCGGTTCTACCGGGCGAGTGGGGTGCTTTTTAAAGAAAAATCTTCCCCATTCGTAACGTGGCTCCCGAACCCAAAATCTCAACGTTTTCGCTAGACCAAAAGCCTTTTTTTCAAACGACTCCTCGGTTTCTCGGATGATCCATCTCAAAAATTCGGGTGGCGACTCTTTCAAACGAGGGCATGGGAGCCCACAGTGGCGACTCTGCTGGGGACGATTTTATTCAATACTTTTTTTTTAAAAAAAAAGGAGAAGTGCACAAAAGTATTGGATGATCAAGAGGGCCAAGCTTGAAAGGTGTTTTCAAAAGGGGGATTTTTCAAATATCTTTATGTGGGCAGCATGCCCTGTACACTTTGTACTGCACAAGCCTCGCTAGCGTATTTTGGCTACCTTGCCTGGTTTACCGGTGACAAGCTCTCCCGAAATGCCTAGCAACCCTTGACTATGATGAGCCATCGTGCTGTTCAACCATTGTCTTGCAATACACTTGACATGGGGTAGTACATCTTGGCTCTAGTCCGGGGAACCCTTCTGAGACCAAAACCAGCCTTTGCACTTGTACATAGCCATAGAACCATCCCAACTAAGATAGGAACCCATGGTTAGGACTTATGTGTTATATCCTGTTTATGTGCATTTTATTTCTGTACACCCATCATTCATGCATCATTGCATTTTGCGGGCTAGAGGATTAGGCTCCCTTAGGATCCTTTGGGGCCCTCCAGTCAGTCCAGGAGACCTTAAATCCATGAAATTTGTGATACCTCCGGTGTTTGCCGTGCCCGAACGGCTCCCTTGGTTTGAATCTAGCCTTGAGCGCGTGCGTATCTGGATTCCGGTAGTCACATTGCTCTGTCTCGGATGGTCACGATAAGGAGATTGGCTCTGGTTCCGATCTGTTTGAAATTTAACCTGCCTGACGGCACCTACCCGGACTATCGGAAATCTTCTGTACAAACGTCTTAAGTGAGATTCAAGCCACGGTAGGTCCTAGGCCTTGTTTCTAGGAGATGGGTAGAAGTAGGGCGAGTATTCGGATCGGTTATGAGTTGCTCCCTTTTGACTTGTTGCCAGTACTGCCAACATTGATCGCCTGCGAAGGAAAGAAGCTGTACCCAATTGGTTTCGTCTGTCCCAAAGACTAGTTCGCGTAGACACCCTGGAAGGACCCCCGCTGTTTGAAGTCCAGGTTGAGAAGGAAGAAGAGCCTGTGGTAGAAGAACCCCTAGTCTCAATCCCGCCCGAAAATCTTTCATCCATGTCTGACCAGGAAGACGGAATGGAATAACTTAGGCAGAACGTGGCCAATATGGATGCTCATTTTAAACAGTCCCTCGCCGGTGTTGATGCGCAACTCAAAGCCGCCGTAGTCTCTATGAAAAACGACATGAATATGATAATGGAAAGCATGTAGGAAATCACCGACAAGCTCCTGATCAAGACTTCCCTGCAATTCGAGCAACCACCTAAAGTTGAGATACGAGCAGTTGACCCCAACCTGGCCGCTCTTATGAATAAGATTGGCAAATTAGAGGAATCCGTCCAAGAAACTTAACGACTTGGAAAAGGAGAAATTGACATGAGCAAGCTATGCCTCTTTCCGAATGCCAAGTTGCCGAAAAAATTCAAAGGAGTGGACTTTGCAAAGTTCGATGGAACCGGCGATCCAAGGGCCCATCTTCAAGGATATGTCGGATCCCTCACAATGCGTGGCATCGAAAAAGAAGCTATGGCCCAACTTTTCCACAAGTCCTTGTCTGGTCCAGCCTTACTATGGTTCCTCTCTCTCGAACCATCCAAGAAAAGGACTTGGGAAGACATCAGGACAGCTTTCGTGGCTCAGTATGACTTCAATGTCGACCTGAAGATGACCACGAGGGAATTGGAAAGCACTAAGATGAATGAGAAGGAAAGCTTTGCCGACTTCGTGAAGCGTTGGAGGGCTAAGGCTGCCCAGATGCAGAATAAGCTTGACCTGAAAGAACAAATACGGATAATAACCAAGAACTTGCCAAGCTCCTTTGCTCCGTACATGGTTCTTTCTCAGGCTGCTCCAAATTTTGAAACCTTTTATGATTCGGGATTGGCTGTAGAGGAGGCTTTGCGATATGGAACTCTGGAAAAGAAGGAGTCAGGATCCGGGTCGAAATCCAAACGGGCATATTCGGGAAACAGCAACGTTCTCTTCGGGAATACCAACCAAGCAGGAACTTCATCCACTAAGCCTGTAGAAGTTAACCAAATTTCTGAAAAACCAAAATCCCAGAACTGAACTTTCACCCAATTCAGCACTCCCAGATCCACTCTTCTTAAGAAACTCACAGAAATCGGAGTGTTGAAACCTCTTCCGCCACCACAAACCATTCCACCGAACCTCAACCAAAATGTCTACTGCGACTTTCACCAAATGCCTGGCCATACTACCGATAACTGCATCCGCCTCCGCCATGAAATTCAAAACCTCATCGACAACAAAATTGTCGACGCTTCGCCCGCGGATAAACCAAACACCGTTTCAAACCCTTTACCCCAACACAACGCTCCCTTCCGTATTAACCAACTCACCTTAGCCGAAAATCAAAGCATCCCAGAATTTGACCCTACCCTGTTCATTACCGAACCAATCCTCGGTGAAATTTTGAGAAACGCCTTTCGCTCTATATGGGAATGGGAAGATACATGGAGAAGCGATTCTTGATTGGGAAGAATTTGAATTGCCAACTTCTAGAGAGTTGTTCACCACCATTCAAGCCGGATGGGAGGTTGATTGGCGAAACATCCAGGCAGATCCTCTTGATGGGTTCTCTTTGTATCATTTGTTTGAAAATCAAGTGGAAGAATACCAAGTTTTCCAAGATGTGCCTGAATGGGACCCAACCCCAGATAGTACCAGCTTTTGGCCTGGAATGACTCTTTGGATACCTTCACCGCCCGGCCTTTGTTCGGTGAAGAATACGATCTGGATATCCACCGAGATGATGACATACAAGCGGCGTAGCTCGCCCCACTCGATTCGATTTCTCTCATTTTAATGATTTTGTCATCAACAACCTGTATAGCAATGTGAACCTCACCCCGTACCCGAACCTCCCTGGATTTGAAGAAGAAGTCGCTAGTAATGAGTTTGACCCGATGGACTACCTTGTCGATGGAACTGGATCCGAATCATCGGTTACTTTTTCGAAAGATGCTCAAGTTGCTATGATGAACTTATGGGAAGATGAACCAGCATCTGGAACAAACTTGTGGGCTAACACTGAGGTGGTTAACATAAAAGTGGGAAATAAGGAATGGACTGTTAACAAGACCGTAATGGAGGCCGAAAAATGGAAGCCCGAAGATCTGTGGGATGACTTGGTCATTGCTGATTTGGCTGCCAATCTGCGGGATACGACTATTGGAAACAAGCGTAAAGCCCTGGCCGATTTATGGAGTGAAGAGTCGAAGTACTGTCAGATTGATCACCTAACCAGAAGTGGCCGTGTGTACCAACCTCCAAACCTTCAAGTCGGAGAACCTTCCAACCCTGCAGCCGCAGAGCCCTCTAATCCCTTTACCACCCCGGTCAAGAGCACCTTCCGACCCTTTTGACCCACCGGCCAAGGAGCCTTCCCGACCAAAAAAGGACCCCGAAGGAATGATCAAGCGCCAACTCGAGCAAACTCATGCCAAGATGTCTGTTTGGGATGTACTGGTCCATTCCACACGCCATCGTGAAGGGCTCATTCAAGCGCTCTCTCAACTGAAGGTTCCCTCTGCCGTAACTCCCGATGAGCTTGTGGCTTTGATCAAAACCATACCTATCAAGCATGCCATCACCTTTACTGATCGAGACTTACCTGCCGAAGGAACTGACCACAATCGGCCGTTGCACATCACTCTGAAATGCCATGGTAAATCGGTTCCGGTAATCCTGGTTGACAATGGTTCGGCAATTAATGTTTGCCCACTCCGTGTTGCCTATTGCTTGGGGTACAAAAATAAGGACTTCTCTCAATCAGAAGTCAAAGTCCGAGCATCCGACAACACTCGAAGAGACGTGGTAGGGACCCTCATGCTCCCTATGACCTTCGGACCATATTAGACAGAAGTAGAGTTCCATGTGGTGAATATCCCCGCCTCTTTTAACCTGCTACTGGGAAGACCTTGGCTACATCGACCGGATATCATGGCTGTACCCTCTACGCTCCATCAGAAAATTCGGTTGGGACTGGAAACGGGAATGCTCACTATTCATGGAGACTCTGGGATCCATGCCCCTGTGGAAGACAACGCCCCGCTCTTAGAAATTCAACACGGAGAAGAAGACATTACCTTAGGAGGCTTCTCTCTGGATACCTCCCGATCTGTCTATTCGGTCAGAATTGACGACGACTTTGTTGTCAGCAATGTCGCTATCAAGATAATGAAGAAGATGTCTTACATGCCAGGATTGGGGCTGGGGAAGAATCTTCAAGGCCCCGCAAAGTTTGAAGCCCAAGGCACTCTAATGCGCACAGCTGGTCTAGGATATGCACCCCTCGGCGACAGCAAGATGAAAAAGGGAAATAGGCTAAAAGACTACTTTGTCAAGGAAAAAGCAAAGCAGGTTTACCAAGGGTAGCCAGAACCGTTTTGGGTTAAAGAAACCGACACCTTTTTGCCAGGATTTGAGATATTTGCGAATGACGTTTGGCCAGGGAGTGATGAAGAAGCTGAAGTTGTGAAAGAGCAGAAGGAACCAGCTGACTGGATTGAGGTTTTCGCCGTGGGAAGTCTCGCGACTCTGTTCAGGGAAGACGAACCAATGGGTACAGCTGTGGAGGTAGAAGTGCTGATGATGGGACAAGATACTCTTGAAGATCCAACTTCACTCATCATAGATGCTGCTGGAGAGTACAAGAACTGGACCTTCATACCGAATGTAACTCATTGTGGATCTGAGTCTGAGTCTGAGTCCGTTGTGTCTTCTGAGTTTTCTGAATCTGTCGAATCTGGGTTGGTGCCTCTCGGCCTAAACTCTCAGAGTCTGTATTTTGAATTCGAGTCCACCCGTGTGTATGGTGCCCCCGAGGCCTCCGTTAACAATGAAATGAATGAATCTGATTTCGCTTACTTCCCCGACTTTGAAATAAACTGCGTTGACCCTGATGATGAAGAGACTGATTTCGATGGGGGCATCCCCAAAGAAATTAGATCCCTAATCGAAAGGGAAGATGAAAGACATGCTCAACCTGTAAAAGAAGAAATTATTTTAATAAATCTGAGAGATGGAGAGAATCCCCGAATGACCCAAATTGGTTCCACGCTATCTGCCGAAGAACGCGAAGCCCTCGTAAACTTACTCAAAGAGTTCAAAGACGTGTTTGCCTGGTTACACGCGGATATGCCTGGAATTGATCCTGAAATCGTGGAACACCGGATTCCCCTTTATCCTAATGCAAAACCAGTAAAACAGAAACTGAGATGCATGAGGCCAGACTGGGTACTTAAGATAAAGGAAGAAGTCACTAAACAGATCAACGCCGGATTCTTGATGGTAACCGAATATCCGCAATGGGTCGCGAACATTGTCCCTGTGCCGAAGAAGGATGGTAAGATAAGAGTCTGTGTTGATTTTCGGGACCTTAACAAAGCTAGCCCTAAAGATGACTTCCCGTTACCACACATCGATGTGCTGGTTGACAACACCGCCGGCCATGCTCTACTCTCTTTCATGGATGGATTTTTAGGGTATAACCAAATCCTCATGGCTCCAGAAGATCGGGAAAAGACCACGTTTGTCACTGAATGAGGGACGTATTGTTACCAAGTTATGCCTTTTGGACTGAAGAATGCAGGGTCTACTTATCAAAGAGTCGCCACAGCACTGTTACACGACATGATTCACAAAGAGGTAGAAGTCTACGTTGATGACATGATCGTCAAGGCCAAAGAGCGAGAAGGACACCTCCCCGCACTCAGAAAGTTCTTCGAAAGGATCAAGAAGTACAAGATGCGCCTTAATCCGGCCAAATGCACATTTGGAGTCACTACAGGGAAGATGCTTGGGTTCATGATTACTACTCGCGGTATTGAAGTTGATCCATCGAAGATCAAAGCCATCCTAGAAATGGAGTCGCCGCGATCTGAGAAGGATGTAAGGAGTTTCCTTGGAAAAGTACAGTTCATCAGCAGGTTCATTGCAAAGTTGACTTCGACTTGCGAACCCTTATTCCGCTTACTCAAGAAAGGAGTACCATTCACTTAGGATGATAGATGTTAGAAAGCTTTCGAAGCCATCAAGAGCTACCTGCACAAGCCGCCAGTACTAACACCGCCCGTAATAGGAAAACCTTTGATCCTATACCTGTCGGTCACCCCGTCTTCAATGGGGTGCATGTTAGCACAGGAAGGAGACGATGGGGTTGAAAGGGCTGTTTATTACCTCAGTAAAAAGATGGTCGGACCCGAAGAGCGTTATACCCCTTTAGAAAAGACATGCTGGGCACTCGTATGGGCTTCCAAGAAGTTGAGGCACTATATGCTGGCCTACCCGGTAAAGTTGATATCTCGAATGGATCCCCTAAAATATTTATTCGAGAAACCGGCTCTCACAGGTAGGATGGCGCGATGGTTGCTAATGCTGGCTGAATTTGAGTTGAGATATGTCACCCGAAAGTCGGTAAAAGGAAAAGCCGTCGCAGAATTCCTTGCTGATTGCCCAGTCGAGGGAGGGGAGGATGCCGAATTCAATTTTCCCGACGAAGACATAATGACGATGGCTGGGGATGTTTGGCAGTTGTATTTTGATGGAGCAGCCAATCAGAAGGGGTTCGGAATCGGTGTGTTGCTAATATCATCCGATGGGTCGCACATCCCATTGGCGTTCAAACTCAACTTTGAGGTCACCAATAATCAGGCGGAATACGAAGCTTGCATCGTGGGCATGGAAGCAGCCATCGAGATCGGTATAGAAAAGCTGGAGGTTGTGGGAGATTCAAATTTAGTCGTGTCTCAGGCGAATGGCGACTGGAAGGTTAAGGAGGAAAAGCTGAAACCGTATCATTAGGACCTTGAAGATCTTATCCCCCACTTTGGCAAGGTGACATTCACTCATGTATCGAGGCTCAAAAATCAATTTGCAGATGCTTTAGCAACGTTGGCGTCAATGGTTGAGATCCCCGTTGGCGTAAAGCTAAGGCCAATTGTGATTGAACAAAGGGATACACCAGCACACCAGCACGTCATGGCAATTGACGAGCCCGATGATGGCCATCCGTGGTATTATGACATTTGGAGATATGTGGAAAGAAGAGAATACCCCATGGGAGCAAGCAAAAAGGACAGGATCGCTCTCCAAAGGATGGCTGCTCAATACATCATCTGCGGAGGAAACCTATACCGAAGATCGCATTGTGGCACACACAAGCTTTGCATCCATGGAGAAGATGCAAAAAGGGTGATGGAAGAAGTTCACGAAGGTGTATGCGGTCCCCACCTGAATGGCATAATGCTTGCCAAGAAAATCCTCAGGCAGGGGTATTTCTGGACCACTATGGAAACGGAATGTGTAGAGTATGTGCGAAAGTGCCGAAAATGTCAGATTCACGCCAATCTCACGCATGTTCCACCACACAAACTACAGCAAATGACCTCGCCATGGCCTTTCTCAACATGGGGGATTGACGTCATCGGAAGAATCGTGCCGGCAGCTTCCAACGGCCACAAGTTTATCTTGGTAGCCATCGATTATTTCACGAAATGGGTAAAAGCTGCCTCTTACACCACTCTGACTACAGTTCAAGTTGCACATTTTATCAAACAACATGTCATTTATCGGTATGGCGTTCCTCAAGCCTTCGTATCCGATAATGGGGTTCATTTCAAAGGGCGAGCTCGAGAAGTATTGGATGAGTTCCAAATCCAAGTGCACAAGTCAACAACTTACCGACCGCAGACTAACGACGCTATGGAAGCAGCTAACAAAACAATCAAAGCCATCCTGGAAAAGACTATTCAATCTGCAAGGGACTGGCATGAACAACTACCCCTAGATTTGTGGGGGTATCGCACATCTGTACGAACACCAACGGGAGCAACTCCCTACTCCCCGGTTTACGGGATGGAAGCAGTGCTTCCCATCGAATTGGAAGTCCCATCTCTTCGAACTATGATTGAATGTGAAGTGCAAGAGGCGGAATGGTTGAGCAATCGATTCGAAGAACTTATGCTGTTTGATGAACGCCGGTTAAGGGCTCTTTCCCACATTCAAGGGTATCAGCGGAGGATTGCGCGGGCATTCAACAAGAAAGTGAAACCCAGGGACTTGGCGGAAGGTGACATGGTTTTGAAGGAAATTCGGGCTCCGATTTACGACCCACGAGGAATATTTCGGCCAAAGTGGTCTGGACCATACATCATCAAAACTATTATATCTGGAGGAGCTACGCAGCTCGTTGACCTGGACGGAAATGAATTCTCAACCTTGGTTAACTTGGATCAACTCAAGCGC
This sequence comes from Rhododendron molle, assembly GCA_025413875.1. Taxonomy (NCBI): domain Eukaryota; kingdom Viridiplantae; phylum Streptophyta; class Magnoliopsida; order Ericales; family Ericaceae; genus Rhododendron; species Rhododendron molle. The sequence goes on from CM046390.1 coordinate 18,015,314, forward strand.
TACTACCCCCGAGAGAAGCTCGCTGGGCTGAAAACCGCAAGGGCGGGCAGTTCCAAGCAAAAATTAGAGCAAAAGCCTGCAAGGATGAAAACCCGTCAGGGCATCCTAGGCAAAAGTTAAGGCATACAATAAATGAGCTCGCTAGACCGAAAACCCGAAAGGGCGGCTCTAAGCAAAAGTTAGAGCACAAAAGGAGAGTGTTAAAACCAGAGCGAACCCTACCCCTGAACTACGTCATGACCTGATTCCTTCGCCAAAAGGATACGTAGGCAGTCTCACACCGAGATCCGGTCACAATTTATCAAAATAAAAATCCAGGTTGAGAAGGCTCGAAGAACAGAGTCAAGGAGGGGGAAACCCTCCAAAACTCGTTTTATTAACACAATTACTTCTACTACATAAGGTTGAGCGAGACTTTCAAAAAAAAGAAGCACGACATGATAATAAAGGGTCCTCGGTTTATTCAACGGTTGGGGTGGGAAGGTCGAGTCGGCCTCGACAGCCAACTGAAGCAATGTCCCTCCTGAGCCACTTACGATAACTCCCACGCATCGCCACGGAAGGGTAGGGATGCGCCATCGGTCACCTCGCGTGTCCTCCAAGCGTTAGTAATGACAGAGAACCGAATGGTTGAAAAGGGGCATCACTACGTCCCACAAGAACTTCTTGAGGGCCTCGCCTCAAACCGAGTGGACGTTGGATACGATAAGTGGATGTAGAAGGTGAAGGCTCCTAAACCAGCAAGAACAACCCACCGAGGGCCCATGTAGTGCACATCATGGGCGGGAGATCCAGCCAGTGGCACCTCCAAGAAATGGTCTCAGCTCGCCGGCGCCTAAAAAAGTCAACCCACTCAGCCCTGCTCCTGTCAACAAACTCGAAACATCGCTGAGAGATTAACCTCGCCTCATATGACCAGTTGCCAGGAGGAATGGTCAGCACATTCACTTTGTCGCAAAGCCAAATCTACGAAGAAGAGAGGAAAAACAAGTAAGAAACCATAGAAAGCCCAGCTGAGTGTTGAGGTAAAATGAGAACGTGGGAGAAACCAGAAAAAGGAGAGCTGAGTGAGAAGCCGACCTGTAGGAGGAGAGGGCTGCCCCCGAAAGTCTTGGCCCCTCCAAAACGAACCTTATCCAAACCAATCAGTGTCTCAGCCAAAACCATCGGAATCACGTCTTTTCGAGCCTCAACCTGAGCGGCAATGTTAACCAATGCCGAGCTAGCAGGACCAACAGAAGGGACCAAGAGGTAGGCCGCAAGCAAGCACATGCAGAGGACGGTCATGCGTCGAGTCTGATAAGTCATGTCTCCAAGGTCGTCAGGAGGAGAAAACAGCTCGATAAGGCGCATGACATTGAGATGGCCATTCCTGTTCCGGAGCTCTACAGCCATAGAAGCACCTTGCTTTGTAAGCTGGATATTGGCCTTTGTGAGGGTGACCACCTACTTTCCCAGGCTATGGCTTTAGGAAGTGAGATAACGGCCACGAGTCGTAGCCTGCAGAAAGAAAGAAAGGATTAATGAAGAAACAACAAATAGTCGAGTTGTCAACAATAGAAAAAAGAGGGATACCATGGCTAATTCAACCAACATTTGATCCCCCACAGCCTGAAGAGACATCTCTGCCATCAAATCCTTGTCAGCTGCACAAAGCAGCCCAGAAGCACGCTCGAGGGCCTCCTGATAATTCCCTAGCACGGAATGGCCAACCAAAGCCTTCGTCTTCTTGGCTGGAGGGGTGCCCTCCACAATTGCACTTTTTGCTTTTCTTTTAGATTTCTCCAGCTCCCCCTCAACATGCGGCTCAACCACTAACTCAATAGAAGGGAAGACAGAAAGATCAGCTTCCAGAAAGCTATCAACACCTAGCTCCTTCTGCAGATGGGAGCTCTTCCTTTTGGTAGCTGCAGCCCCAGATGTTTGCTTTGCCCTCTCAGCCTTCAATTGGGCCAGCAAGGCTTTGTCCATTTTAGGTGCCATGACTTTGTCTTCACCTTCTTCTTCTGGAAAAGAAAGAGAGAAGCAATAAAAAGTCAGCTAAAAATACGACACCAGGCAAGAAACAGAGACTACCTCTAAAAAGTGCTAAGGCCTCACGGTAGTCTCTGGGCCCAGAAGATAAGCTGTCAACGACTCTGGGGTCACAAGCAAATCCCAAGTGTGAACCGAGTAGCTCCTAGCTTACTGCAGCTCCGCTTCCAGGGCAGGGCTCAACGGGAATGGAGCTCTAGCTACGGAAGTAAGGAAGAGTTCATTAAGATATGAATAAACTCATAAAGCTACAGGATTAAAGAAAAGCAAACAGCTTACAATTGGTGATGGGGACCCCCCACCCACTTGGAATCCGAGGAACATATGATCCAATCTCGCAATCTGGGAGCTCCCAACCGTCACCTCCAACGAAAAAGAATTTGTCCTTCCAATTTTTATTAACAGTAGGGAGCTCTGTAACAAGCTCCCCTTCGCTAGTCCTTTTTGCAAAATAGTACCACCCAACGCCTCCAGGAGCCTCCTTAACAAAAAATTGGTTGAGGAAAGGCCCCTTTGTCAAAGAAACTCGGCCATCCGACATTGCCACCCACAACGCTGCACAACCTATCAAGAGACGCCAAGAATTGGGTACAATTTGGCCAGGAGCCAAGCCAAGAAAGCTCAAGACATCCCTCACCACAGTTGGAAAAGGGAGCCACAAACCTCCCTCCAGAGCGCCAACATAGAGGCAAGCCTCATTCTCAGAAAAGGAGCATGCTCATTCGGTCCCAGAAGGTTTCCTAAGGGAAACAGATGATGGGATAGAGTATCTAACCTGAGAATGGCTAACTCTTCATTTGTAATTGTGGAGGGGATGTTGGAAGCCGAGAAAAAAGGAACCCGGCGGGAACCCCTCGATAAAGGAGCAGGTGGCGACGAGGGTTTTACGCTGCTCGACTGACCTTTGTTAGGCAAAGCCCTAATAATGCTACTCCGACGCATAGAACTCTTCTCCTCTGCCATCGACTCTTCGGCTTGAAGAATCGAAGAGAAGTTAACAAAGCCCTCAGACATTAGGGTTCCTACCAAAAATTTGGGGTAAAGACGTATCGATAGGTAAAACAAGTCCCGAAAAACCCTATTCTGGAGAGTAATAGAGTAGGGGGCAAAGTCCTCTATAATGGGAGAACAAAGATTGATGCAAGAAAACCCTATCAGTCGAGACAAAATAAACACGCCTGGAACGACCCACTTTGGGTCTGAAAATTCTATGTCAGAAGGAGAATCCAGCATGGAAAACAGATGAAGAACAGCCAAAGAGGAGGAACGTACCTAAAGGGGACGGGCTCTAAGCACGACGATGGAGGAGAAATCGCAGGGAAAGTCTCATAACGAGGATCGTTTGGATGAACTCTGGTGCTTCTCAATAGAGAAGTTGATCAAGGCAATAAGAGGCCTAAAAGATGAGCATTGATCCTGAGAACGGCTCCTCAATCATCGTCGTCCACCTCCTAACGTCAGGGGAGTCAAGATTTTGACACCTGGCCCACGAAGTGACCCATGCATTTAAAACTACCCACAAAGGGAAAAAGCGGTAACCGCCATGCAGCACTAGCGTGTGTTCTCAACCTCCAACTTAGAGCTGAAGCCCGGAAACAGGGGAGTATCTGATAAGTAGGGAAAACCTGACGTAGCCAGCTCGGTAAAAGAAGCGGAGTTGGGGAGTAAAAAGCCAGCTTCGCCCGAGGCTCCCTGGAAGGCGTCACCGGTAAGTACGTCAGGGAATCCAACTCGGCCCCTGAGACGGAGCTGGGTTAAGGTTTAGGGACCAGCTCGGAGACCTAGCCAGAACCGGATAAGTAATGCCCAAGTGGCATGTTTATCCCGGTTGAAGATATCACCCCTAAGGACCATAATCCCGTGGGATAAAGGAGAAGATGTTGATAAGATAAACATAAATCCCCGAAGATAAACACGGCTGAAGAAGGATAAGGATTCCAGGCCAAGGATAAATGAGTACGGAGTCCCAGCTAAGGCAAGACTCCAGACTCATCGTTAAGATAATCTTCAACCGCCGGAATGCAGTTCTACTAGGACTCAACCTCCATTTAAATGCCTATAAAAGAGACGGTAGAACTCTAGCTAAGGTACGTGCTCAATTAATAGCAGTGAATCTCAATTCTCCCACCATACAACAAATTCTCTACTGACTTAGGCATCGGAGGGTGGTTGGCACGCCACCACACCGGTGTCATTAGCTTTCACGTTGTCTTTGCAAGAACAGGTCGGGGCCAGACACAAAGCTGATTCATCAGCCGTGATTCGCTCCATCCCCTTAATAATCTCTTTAGAGTTTGGTCCTGTATAAACGAGAAAATTCCCGTTTGGATTTCCCAAGGAAGACAGGAAGTCCCAAATATTTTAAGTCTTTGACTTCAATTGAAATCCCAACCGTGGCAGAGAGAGAACCCAGATCGAACAGACAGAGAAGTGTTTGGGTTGAAGAAAACTGAGGACTTGTCTTTATTAATTTTCTGACCCGATGCATCTTCATAAAGTCCCAATATTTGGCGGAGGCCCTCTCAATATTGATTAGTAGCTTGGCAATAGACAACGGAGTCATCGGCAAAATGCAGATGTGAAACTAGTACACATTAGAACATCCGTAATGATAATAATCAAAATTAATAACTAAAATGTACCACGTCAGCATTTGACTATCTATTTAGTCCATAATTAAACTTAACAAATTCTACCTCAACATTTGTTATTTTTGCATCCCTAACAAAAAAACCCCACAATACACAATGCACTTTTGTCCAATCGCAAATAAGTTTCAATCACATTCAACCACACCAAATTATTCGTCTCAATAAGACGATTCCAATGTAGGGTGTTTTTGAGTTATTGAGTTTTGAATTTGGTTATTGGTAAAAGTTGTTAAGTTTGGTTATGAAATGAGTGAAATTTGGTTATTCGCTAAAAGACTTGTAACGTTGTTTATTATAATGTGGGGTGTTCATTGAGCATTGTTGTTAAATTTACTTATCCACACCCATTTGCTTACTACAATGGGGATGCTCTTACTTGCTACCTAGTATTTACACCACCTCTAAAATATGCTGACTGGATTATTATGAGAAACGAATTAGTAAAATTCCATTTTTAGCTATAAGAATGTGATTTTTGTGTGTGTGTGTGTGTGTGAATGTTATGCCTTCGATTTTCAACAAAAATATAATACATTTTACATAAATAAAATACCGATAAACTCGTCCATAATTTTCCATAAAAGGCCATGTCACGTCATTCCATTGAAATCCGATGTTCTATTCAAAAGTAGTTTCAATAATTTATGCCTTGTTCACTTCACTACTCTACTCAAAAAATATTTCTCAATTCAATTATTACTCTCATTTTTCTCTCTAACTTTTCAATCATTACTCTCATTTTTCACTCTATCTGTAGGGGAAAAATCCAGACAATGCCTAAGAAGGCACTGTGAGATGACAGCCTCACGTGCCTCCTTGCCGGAACCCTAGTATGTTGCCTGGACCCTAGCCTGCAAAACAGACAGGGGTGAGCGCACCTTTGCCTCTCGTGGCAAAGGCCCTCCGATGCCTAAATTAGTATCACGTACCAACAAGAAAACCTAATTATCAGAAAGAAACTGCAATATGAATATCGAATATTGCATACTTTTACCTCTAGGTTTACCTCGTATTTATAGATTTGCAGCTACTTGCTCTCCAAGCATCTTTGTTGGCCTAGGTTTCCTATCTCGTATAGGAAATCCCGTATCCCTTGGATTCTCATTCCCTAAATCGTTTGTTTCCTTTTGGACCATTTAGGAACCTTTCTCATAATGGGACCGTGGATCCCATCCCCGTTAGGTATTTCGTCCAGAATCTCCTTCTTTACTGAGTATTGCCATTCTTGGACCTTTCTAGAGCGTCCTCTAGAATTGTGCTCCTGTTCGGCTTGCTCATTGCCGAACAGCCCACCTGGACTAGTGACTTCATATGTCACTCACCCGGCCTAGTAATTCCTCATGTTCGTCGAAGCATGCCCCTGCTCGGGTAACTTGGACCAAAGACTTCTCATGTCTCTGGTCCTTTTCGCCGAACAGACCGTCTGGTACTAGTGACCCCTTCTGTCACCAGTTTTTAACCACTGCACGACGGCACCCTCATTCAACGGCTCACGTGATCCCCGAACATCACATGTTCGGTTACTTTTTGTGTCTGCTCGGGATTACCTCCCTACAATTGCTCCCCAGCTTTGCCCAATGGAGCTGCTCGGGCCAATGGGTAAAGCTTTCTAAAGAACACACACTTTAGGCCGAGCTTCGTGATATCCTGTGCAGATATAGTATTGATGACCATTTGATTTCTTTTGGCGGTTTACTCATCATATTATCTCAAAATATGGAGTCTACGTGGCGTACTTCGTACGCCTTGCATTTAATTCGATCTGACGTTCCTATCAAACGGTGTTTGAATATTGTACTATTCAGACCCTTCTTCCATTACTTTTCATGTAACGTCGTGAGCGGAGTTGTTTCGACTCCGTCTATACCCTTAAATCCCAAAAAGGGATCTTTTGGGGTTTTACCGAAAATTCGAATCTCGTCTCTTTCTAGACCAGGCGACTATACCTCCTTCTCGTATGCCATCGCCGCCGTCTGCAACCTCGTTCACATCTCGGGAAAACTCCAGAAGATCTTCGTAAGATTTTCATTCTTACTCCCTTCTGAGATCTCATTCTCAATCACCATCTTTTTTAGGGTTTCATGCAATCTTAGCTTTAGATTTTTAGTCTAACCCCTGCATTTCTCTATCATTCATGGCGGGTGAGAACGAGAAACCCCCAAAACCAGGAAAGTTCAGACATCTCTGTGAGACCCCTGCTGCCATGGCGGCTTTTAGAACGAAATACAACATTCCTGACAATGTTGTACTTGAACTTGCTCCCCTCGAAGCAGACAGAGATATTGGTACATGGGAGATGATGGGGATACCCATCGTAGCCATTGTCGAGGGTGGAGTTCGTTTCCCCCTCGACCCACTACTCCGCCGAGTGTTAAACTGGTATAGACTCACTCCTATGCAAGTATCCACCAATTTTTTCAGATTAGTGATGGGGATAGTGGCCCTGAATAGGATTTTGGGGACCCAAATTGGAATCTGGGATATCCAATGGTGGTATAGTATCGTAGTAAACCCCGAGTACAATACTTATTACTTCAAAGTAAGGAAAGCAGAAAAGCGTCTCGTGCTCAACCTGCCAGATTCTGCTCGTGACCACGAGATGGATTTCCTTTACGTCACTGGAGCCTTCGAGCCAAGGGGTGATGACGGCCAAGTAGTGGGATCCCATTGCCCCCACGTATGGGGCTACCCACGTACGCTTCTAATTCGTTTTTGTTTTACCTTTAGTTCACCTGTCAAATTTCAATAGGCTGCTAATTCAAGTTTTCCCTTTCTACACTTTGCAGCGGATAACGCAAACAAACGTCCCAAACGCGAGCCTAGTTACGTCCGAACAGAGGAGATCAACAGGATCCTTAAATACAAAGGGGTACCTGGCACGTTGACAGCTGGTCGGGGTCGAGATGCAAGCGTTCTATTGGGCTATGATCCCGTTTACAGAAGCTTCATAGAACGAAGACTAGCCAACCCGAGTACAAGCGCAGCATCAACGTCAACTGCTTCCCAATCAAGGAATCCAAGGCCCAACGTAAGAGTCACCTTAGCCGGACAACCGGGGGAAATTCCTGTTTCTGAAGGGGTACCGCTTCCCCGCGTGGTAGTCAGGAGATCTTCTCGAAGACAAGCTGCCATTCAACTACAAACCGAACAGACAACTATCGATCGCAACACCTCTCAGTCTTCGTCTTCTGGTTACTCTCTGTCTCCATCCCATTCAGGTACAATGACTCGCCAGCCCTTAAACTTGAGTTCACTCCTCACCGTGTCCTCTCGTGGACGCGGTTCAGGCCGTGCACCCTCCACTGGGCATGCTCCCCCGCCACCTCGTCGCAGTAGGGGGGGTTCAACACAATCCTCCTCCTCTCCTCGGGAACGTGACAGTTCCCTCGAGGCTGCCGATGTCCATCGAAACAAACGTTCGAGGAACCCAGAGGCCGGGGAATCTGATGCACTGGCCGCGGGGTCAACATTAGAAACACCTGTACCGAGCACCACCGTTACTCAACCAACCGGGGCCCCTCTACTCACCAGAGGAGACCGTCCAGTAAACGTTGGTGACAGCGCCAGTTCCTCGGAGACTGGGCTAGCCCTTGCACAAGGCCTGCTGCTGCCTATCGATATGCAAAAAGAGTCCTCATCGTCCCCTGACCGGCTCGTATCCACTGGACTTGTCAGTGGGATAAAGGTAACCCATTCCTAATTACTTAGTTTGTACCTTCTTTCGTGGCACTTACTTACTCTAAGTTATTTTTGTTGCAACTTAGTTTATCCAAAAGATGGTGGCACTGGGCCAGAAATGCCAGGATGCTGAGTCTGAGAGAGTCAGACTCTTGAACGAAAATACCAGGCTACTCCGAACAGTCGCTAGACTGGAGAGTGAGAGAAACAACGCCAAATTCGATTATGAGGAGGCTAAGGGGAAGCTTGCAGCTGCGGAGGATAGCCTAAGCCAGGCTTTAGCTGAAATTGATAATACCAAGAAAGCTGCCCATGAGGAAGGTTATCAAAAAGGATTTGACAAGGCAACTGCCAGCTATGTCGAACAAATGCCAACGGTACAAGATCAAATCTATTCCGCGGGCTGGGAGTCATGTTTGACCAAAGTTGGGGTTCCCGATGACTCTCCACTATGGTTAGTTGAACTACCGAGCAACCGTGGGGCGGCTGTTGTCGAGACTGAGGAGCTTAATGCTGATGATATCGAACAACAAATCGACAACTTTGCAGACGCAGATGGCGACGTCCAAATGGAGCCTCAAGATACCCCAGCTGGAACTCATGATGCCCAGAACGAGCAGTCGCAAGTGCAGGCAACGGTTAATGAAGGTGGTGTCAATGCTGAAACCCCCACCGAAGTGTCACCCGAAATTCATCCCGAGGTCCAAAACCTGAACTAAGTCTGGAAAGTTTCTTCCCATCTTCCGAACAGTTAGTTTTATCAGGTCCTGCGTGACCGTAGTTCTCGGCCCTGCGTGGCATCAATACATTTAAACTTTGATAACACAGATATTCGGCCCTATCGTGGCATAACACTTGGGTTTTTGGTGGCCATTTCGAGGCCTTTGTCATTTTGCTCGGCCCTTCTTGGCCATAAACTTATCTGTTTTGAATGCATGTGATCAGGTGCATATGTTTGTCTTGACATCGCTTAGGCTGTTACTAAGTTCTTCGTGCTTAGTCTGTCTAAATTTCTCGTATACATATAAAAAGCTGTATGAAACGTAACTTCGTTACATTTCTTCTCAAATATTTCGTACTTGGCATGTCTAAGTATCCTCGTACTTAGCAAATTTATAATCTGTGCAAGTATTTCGTACTTTGCAAATTTGAATACAAGTATTTCATACTTGTGGTATTTGAGACGTATATTCGTACGCATATTTGAAATAGGATTTTGCTTAAGTATTTCGTACTTAATGGCCATAATGTCGTTATACAAATTTATTCGTATTTGTATGTCTGTATTATAATCATGTTTACTTTTTACCCAAGTATTTCGGACTTGGTAATTCTACAATCTGCACTGTCTCGTATGCAAATCCAAGTATTTCGGACTTGGTTTTATAATTTGCATCTTCTCGTATGCAAGTATTTCGTACTCTATTAAATTTTAATACAAGTGTTTCGTACTAAAAATATCGAGTATCACGTACTTAAATAAGTTCTCATATGTTAAATTCGTTTTTTCATAGCCAGAATAATTGAAACGTGTATTCGTACGTACCAAAACAATTATACATGCCAAAACAGCTATACCCCAGCTCCCCAATATGAATGAGGGAAAGAAAAGTCCTTTATTCATATTTACAAATTAAAGACATAAAAATAAAATTTCTGAAAAGTCAATATATTGCCAAAAATGTGATTTTATTCATAATCCTGGAAACTCAGGGGGTCGTTACGCGTACCCCATGCAACTAAAAAGGAAACACAAGGGAATTTTGTTCATAATTCCCACAACAATCACATAATCCTATAACAGAATGAAAAGTAAACTGAAGTCTTTCAAACAAAGAACTTCCTCAAGTTGTGGATATTCCAGGGCCGTGGCACTGGGTTCCCGTCCAAATCTGCCAGACGATAGGCCCCGATGCCCACAATCTCAGTGACTCGGTATGGGCCTTCCCAATTAGCACCTAACTTGCCCTCGTTGGCAACCTTGGTGTTGCCAAGCACTTTGCGGAGCACAAGGTCTCCAACACCAAACTCTCGTGGGTGGACATGTTTGTTGTAGTTCTTCATCAATTGTTCCTGATAGGAGGCCAAATGCACCAGGGCTCTCTCTCTCCTTTCCTCGGCAAGGTCGAGCTCAATTTCAAGAGCCCTGTCATTTCCCCCACTTTCGACCAAAGCAGTTCTGTTGGTAGGAAGGCTAACTTCCAATGGAATGACTGCCTCTGTTCCATAAGCCAAAGAATAGGGGGTCTCTCCCGTAGACCTCCTAGGCGTTGTTCGGTGCGCCCACAATACCAGTGGCAACTCGTCAGGCCACTTGCCCTTTGCTTTATCCAGCCTCTTTTTGATCCCATCCAGAATGGTTTTATTGGATGCCTTTGCTTGCCCATTACTCTGAGGGTAAGCAGGGGTTGAATAATAATTTCTTATTCCATACTGGGCACAAAAAGCCTTGAACTTTTTTTGGAATAGTGACCCATTGTCAGTAATCAAAGAATATGGGACCTCAAACCGAGTAATGATACTCTTCCAGACAAACCTCTCTATCATAGGTTCAGTAATCTTAGCCAGAGGCTCAGCTTCAATCCACTTTGTGAAGTAATCTGTTGCTACCAATAGAAACTTTCGATTCCCAGTTGCCTTGTGAAGCGGACCTACGATGTCCATTCCCCATTGTGCAAATGGCCAAGGGCTAGTTAATGGCACCAGATCCTCGGCTGGCGTCCTTATCATCGAGGAAAATTTCTGGCACTTCTCGCATATCTTGACATAGACCTTAGCATCTTCTTGCATATGGGACCACCAGTATCCCTGGGTGATTGCTCGGTGGGCAATGGACCTGCCTCCGGCATGACTTCCACATCTTCCTTCATGAATCTCACGGAGGAATTTCTGCACCGTATCGGGGTGCACGCAGAGCAAATACGGTCCAGTGAAGGACTTTCTGTAACGCTTTCTCTCGGGAGACAGCCAGAACCTGGCAGACTTAGTTCTGATTTTGTGGGCCTCCTTTTTATCAGAAGGAAGCGCCCCATCTCGTAGGAACTCCACAATTGGATCCATCCAACTTGGTGCCTGGTTGACATCCAGGACCATCTCCACACTCCTTCCTATGCTTGGCTCGCTGAGGTAATCGACTGCTACCTTCCTTCTGAACTCAGTTGGTGCAGCAGCAGCTAACCAGGCTAGGGAATCTGCATGGGAATTCTGTCCGGAGCTTATCTGCTCGATGTATACTTTCTCGAAGGTATCAATCAAACCCTTGGCTGCCTCCACGTAGGCCGCCATCTTTTCACTTCGGGCTTCATATTCCCCGGACAGTTGACATACCACCAACTGAGAGTCACAGTAGATCCTGATTATTTTTGCCTTCAAAGTCTTTGCGCTTTTAAGGCCGATGAGAAGCGCTTCGTATTCCGCCACATTATTCGACACACTGAATCCCAGCCGAACAGAGAGTTCTATCATGACTCCCTGGGGAGGGAACAAGACAATGCCAGCTCCAGAACCGGAGTTGCACGCCGAGCCGTCTACAAATAACTTCCATTCCGTGGAGTCCTGTTCGGTAAGTGCCACATCTTTCTTGGTTGATGGCCTTGCTGGCTGCTCCTTTCTTATAGGAGGCTGGGGGGCTATCGCGGGAAAAAACTCCGCCACAAAATCAGCCAACACTTGGCCTTTGATTGTAGTGCGCGGCTGATAATCAATGTCGTTCTGGCTTAACTCGACAGACCAGGTGGAGATTCTTCCCGAAAAGTCTGCCTTTCGTAGCAAAGATTTTAGTGGATATTCGGTATAAACTACTACCTTATGGCTTTGGAAGTAGTGCGGTAACTTCCTTGTGGCCGTTCTCAAAGCAAGAACCAATTTCTCAAGGGGCAGATATCTCGTTTCTGCGTCTAAAAGGGTTTTACTCACATAATAAACTGGGGTTTGTTCGGATCCCTTGTTTCTTATCAGAACCGCACTTACAGCATGCTCAGAAACCGCCAGGTACAAAACCAAGGTCTCACCTGGTTCCGGGGTTATTGGGGCAGAAGCCAGGTATTTCTTCAAGTCCTGAAAGCTTGCTCGCATTCCGCCTCCCCATTCAAATCCTTCTTTCTTTCTCAACAACCGAAAGAAGGGTCTCAGACTTGTCACTCGATCGGCCGATTAAGAGCTGCAGCCATTCCAGTTAGCCTTTCGACTTCTTTCGTTGTCTTGGGGCTCTGGAGCCCTTGCAAGGCAGTTATCTGATCCGGGTTCGCTTCAATCCCCCTTATGGTTACAAGATGGCCCAAGAACTTTCCAGAGCTGACTCCGAACGCACATTTCGAGGCTTTGAGTTTTAACTTGTATTTCCTCAGGATTCCAAAAGTTTCTCTCAAATCTTCTATATGCCCTTGCTTGGTTTTACTCTTTACGACCGTGTCATCTATGTAAACTTCCATACTCTTTCCAAGCAACCCTTTGAACATAAAGGTGGCCAGTCTCTGGTAAGTTGCCCCTGCATTCCTCAACCCAAAAGGCATTACAGTGTAACAATATAATCCTCACGGTGTGATAAAGGAAGTTTTCTCTTGATCAGGCCCAAACATGGCGATTTGGTGATATCCTCGATACGCGTCGAGGAAACTCATCCGTTCGTACCCTGCAGTTGCGTCAACTAATTGATCGATCCTGGGTAGAGGGAAGCTATCCTTTGGGCACGCTTTATTCAAGTCTGTAAAATCCACGCAGACACGCCATTTCCCATTCTTCTTCTTCACTACGACAAAGTGTTGATGTACCCATTCGGTAATAAACTTCTCAGATGGCCTTGGCTTCCAAAGACGCGATCCACCTTCTTCGATAACAAAGATCAACATGCCGCAAAGGTCGCCTTCTTCTTTTTCCTCGAATTACGGGCTTATGCTGGGGGTCTACATTTAAGTGGTGGCAGATTACATCTGCATCCACTCCGGGCATCTCCTTTGGTACCCATGCAAAAACATCGACATGTTCTTTTAGGAAACCCACCAATTCGGCGTCCTCTGTTTCTGTCAGTGACTCTCCAATCAAAAAATACCTCTCCGGATCAATCTCGTTGATCTGTATTTTCTTTAGGCCTTCCACCACTTTTTCTGCCGGATTCCTGCCGACGTCTTCGATGGTCGGTTGATCAGGTATCTCCACTGTATGGACGTTATGGGCCTTTCGCATTTTCTTGATGATAGAGACCAAGCATTGCTGTGCTGCCTTTTGGTTACCCCTGATTTTTTCAATTCCATTAGACCCTGGGAATTTCACCATCTGGTGGTAAGTAGAAGAAACAGCTCTCATTTTGTGTAACCAAGTTCTCCCTATAATCGCGTTATAGGAGGATGGGACGTCTACAACCAAAAAGTCAGTTCTCAGGACTATTGAACCTGCACGGACAGGGAGGGTTATCTTCCCTAGGGGCCAAACTGCCCCTGCTCCAAATCCCACCAAGGGTGTCTGTGACTGCTCCAAATCTACTTGAGCCAAACCCATCCGTTTGAATGCTTCGTAGTACAATATCTCTGTACAGCTCCCTGAGTCTACTAGGATCCTCTCGATATCATATTCCCCAATTCGTAGGGTTATGACCAATGCATCGTTGTGGGGGAGCTGTACTTCCTTCAAGTCCTCATCCGAGAAAACTAAGCCTTCATTGCCTACGTCGTTCTCTCGTCCCCTCTTTCTTCCCAACCTCATGATATGTTGGTCGTGCTTGATTTGTCTCTGGAGCAGCCTTACCTCATTTCTCGTATAAGGTGTGGCCAGCCCATGTATCATATGGATCACTCTTTTACGATTTCGTTCGTTATCCAGCTCCATTGCCTTCCCTTTATCCTTGGGATCCTCCTCGATGAATTCTTTGAGGTAGCCTCGAGAGACTAAATCGTCAAGGTGACTTTTAAACATCTCGCAATCCTCAATCATGTGACCCCAGTCTTTATGGTAGCTGCAATGCTGATTCGTAGCACGTTTCGCATCCTTATCCCCTCCTAGAGGTTGGGGCCACTTGAAATAAGGCTGGTTCTTAATTCGGTAAAGAATCCTGTAGATGGGCTCCTTCCAAACTGTAGTAATTGAAAAGAATGACTTTGGGTCTGGGGGTGACCTTTCTCTGTTCGGCTCTCTCTTAGCCTGCCCGTACTCCTTTCTTTCCTTGTATGTTTTAGGTTCCGGCTTATCCGCCTTCTTGGTATGGCCCTTCGACTGCTCGGTACCGAGCCTGCCATCTTCTCGTAGTATGTCATCCTCGTTCTTGGCATGCTGCTCAATTCGTTCCATCAATTGTGCCAACGTGCTCACCGAACTCATATTCAGGGACTTTCGTAGCTCTCCCTGAACAGGCAGCCCGGTCTTGAACGTTGCTATAGCATACTCCTCGCTGCAACTTTCAATCTCGTTGAAGGTCTCCCAATACTTTTTGGTGTAGTCTCTGATCGGCTCGTTCTCTCCTTGTCTCATGATTGAGAGGCTCTCGAAAGTCTTAGGTGGTTTTCTGCTCGTTAGGAATCGAGCAGTGAATTCTTCGGCCAACTGCCTCCATCCTCGTATGGTGTTCGGCTCCAATTTATGGAACCAAGATAAGGCCACCTTCCCCAGACTAGACGGGAACATCTTGCACATGATAGCGTCGTCGCCGTCATGCATGAACATTGCCTGTTGGTAATGCCGTATGTGTGCCACTGGGTCAGCACTAGTTTCATATGGGACGAACGTCCCGTGCTTCACCCTGCTCGGCAACCTTGCCTCCTTTAATTTCTTCACAAAAGGAGAAGAGGCTATGTTGCTAAGAGCCTTCCGTGCCGCTTCTCGTGCAGACATGGTTGCTTCTTCTTACCCCTTCGCGATCTTAGCAGCATGCCTCTCCCAATCGGAGTCAGGTCTCTCGTACCTGTCCCTGTGATGCTTCCTGGTCCTACCTTCCTCTGGGGTGGAACTTCTGTTCTTGCTTCTCCTTTTTCGTGAAGAAGCTTTCTTATACTCTGTAACGGCCCTGCTCCTTTTCTTCGTGAAGAGGCTTTCTTATACTCCGCCATCACTAGACCTCTCCTTTGGATCTTCTTCGTGAAAGTCCGAATCTTCCAGATGGTCTCGTATCCGTTCCAGTTGTTGGATTTCGTATTCTCGCCTTAATCAGACGTAGCGTACTCCTCTATCTCCACATCTCTTCCGGTCCAGGATATCCTTATTGTTACTGCGCACACTTTTCGAATGTGCCACCGATTCTATCCCACGGTGCGACTTGCTCCTTCTCGTGGATTCTGTGGCCGTCCCTCCTTCCTTGTTCTTCGGATCATCTTGAAGAGTTACGGGACGATCTTTGCTCGTTATCCTCTCGCTATGGCCACCAAAGATGCTTTTTCGAGCGCCTTTATGGGGATTCGCCGCCTTCCCCACCAAACCTGGTTGTCGGTGTGGATCGGGTCTACTTCACCATGGTCGCTTTTCAAATGGAACTCGTTCTTTCCCAGACGGCGCCAATTGTAGGGGAAAAATCCGCACAATGCCTAAGAAGGCACCGTGGAGATGACAAATTTCACGCGCCTCTTCACGAACCCTAGTATGTTACCCGGACCCTAGCCTGCAAAATAGACAGGGTGAGCGCACCTTTGCCTCTCGTGGGCAAAGGCCCTCCAATGCCTAAATTAGTATCACGCATCAAAGAAGAAAACCTAACTTAACTAAAGAAACTGCACTATGAATATCGAATATTGTGCACCTTTACCTCTAGGTTTTACCTCATATTTATAGAGTCACAACTACTTGCTCTCCAAGCATCTTTGTTGCCCTAGGTTTCCTATCTCGTATAGGAAACCTCGTATCCCTTGGATTCTCATTCCCTAAATTGTTTGTTTCCTTTTGGACCATTTAGGAACCTTTCTCATAATGGGACCGTGGATCCCATCCCCGTTAGGTATTTCGTCCAGATTCTCCTTCTTTACTGAGTATTGCCATTCTTGGACCTTTCTAGAGCGTCCTCTAGAATTGTGCTCCTGTTCGGCTTGCTCATTGCCGAACAGCCCACCTGGACCAGTGACTTCATATGTCACTCACCCGGCCTAGTAATTCCTCATGTTCATCGGAGCATGCCCCTGCTCAAGTAACTTGGACCAAAGACTTCTCATGTCTCTGGTCCTTTTCGCCGAACAGACCGTCTGGTACTAGTGACCCCTTCTGTCACCAGTTTTTAACCACTGCACGGCGACACCCCGAACATCACATGTTCGGTTACTTTTTGTGTCTGCTCGGGATTACCTCCCTACACTATCTCTCTCCACTTTTTACCTGTCTCTCCAATCATTTCTCTCTCTACTCATTATCCAAAAACACTACTCAAATCACAAACCAAACAAAGCATTACAGTAAGTGCAGGAAAACGAAAGCAGCTTTGAACAGCACAAGATCGTAACGGCTACTTTAGACTCCTCGCCAAAACCCTAGCGCGCCGTCGGAAGCGAACCTGGAAAACAAACAAAGGGTGAGCGCACCTTTGCCTCTCTTGGCAAAGGCCCTTCGATACTTAAGTTAGTATCACGTACTAGTAGAAAACCCTAATTATCAGTAGGTAACGAACGTATTGCCAAGAATTGCATACCTTTACCTCTAGGTTTACCTCATATTTATAGAGTCATGGATGCTTGCTGCCCAAGTATCCTTGTTGCCCTAGGTTTCCTATCTCGTATGGGAAACCCAATATATCTCGGATTCTCATTCCCTTATTCGTCTGTTACCTTTTAGACCATTTAGGAATTACTCCCATAACTGGCCATACATCCCATTCCCGTTGGGTATCTTCTCCAGATCTTGTTTCCTTAATGAGTATCACCATTTGTGGAATCCTCTGGAGCGTCCTCTGCTGTCTTCTCCAGAATGCTGCTCCTGTTCGGCCTTTTCATTGCCAAACAGCCTACCTGGGCCAGTGACTTCACATGTCACTTGTCCTTTTACCAGGTGCCTGGTCCAACAACTCCTCATGTTCTTTGGACCATGCCCCTGCTCAGGTATCTTGGACTAAAGACTTTTCATGTCTCTGGTCCTTTATCGCCGTTCACCGCATTGCACGGCGGCTGCTCATATTACACTTGTTCCCCGGCCCCTCGTACCACGTGTTCAGGCCTCTCTTGTATCTGTTCGGGATTACTTCCCTACAATTACAACCAAATTATCATGAATTACGACAAAAGGGAATGTATTAAAAAGTTTAGTTTAGTCATCCAAATTGAAGACAAAAATGAAGTTACATTTTCATCTTCCCAAAATATGTAACACGAAAGATGCCATTGTAACTCTCCAAGTAATCTTTCAAAAGATGTTTGTATTATGCACGCCAAGCACTTTAAGGATGTCTCTTAGTGTGGGGGGTTGTTTTAACCTTGATCCTCTTGACCCCTTCTTGCTTGCTGTTGAATCGCGGAAGAATGACGTGTAATGCCGTGTACCTACAAACCGGAGGGGGATGTTTTTCCGGGAAGAAGCTTCGATGATTAAGTTAATATGTGGAGGAAGAAGTTTGGTAAGAAAATATGGGGAGAGAAAAATATTGCTGAGTGACGAATTAGGCTAGATCAGAGCGAATGTCCTAGGAAAGACATTCCTCTATTTAAAGACAAGGGTCGGAGCGGTGAACCAGCCGAGCGTAGGCCACACGCGCCTTCCTACGTTCGGCTGACGTCATGTGTCAGGGGCATTTAATGAAGGCCGCCTTCAGAAGATCTTGCCGTGTGACAATGGTTAATGTCAGATTAGTCACCATCAGTCAGAGATGTCGCTTCATGTATCAGAGAAGACAACTTGCGTATTATCAGAAGCTTCTAGATTCAGCCATAAGTAGGAAGCTTCTAGAATGTTCCACAGAGGCGGTTTATCCGAGCAACGCTCCGAAGGAAGATTTCATTAGAACTTTATTCCTCCTACTGAGCGATGACATGGCATCCGAACGAGTTGAGAGCAACCGAACAAGGCAGGTGGTCCGAAGGAAAGGACCAACATAAACATTCCTGTATGACTTTTTCCTTCGGCAGAGCCACCTATGTCACCCCATCGTTCGGTCGTCAAAACGAATAAGTCCCAAAGATGTACACGAACTGAGACAACTGAATGGTAACTCCTACAGGTTTGATCCCTCTGAACTCTTTCGCCCCTTCGGATATTTCGGCCCACTACAATAGCCCCTCAGCTCTTGCTTTGCATGCTCGGCAAAGAAGGAGGAGCTGAATCATAGTGGCCGAACGAAACACTTCAAGACGCCGATGTCCGAACAAAAACAAGATCCGAATAAAGACATTCCCGGAGCTCAAGAATAGACAATCTCTGAATTAGCATTTAATGCTCCTGCAACCGCCAGTTTCAAATCTGCCACGCGTCGTAATATCATTGTGTGAAGGTACGGCGCGTGCTCTAGTAGTCCACGTGTTGAACATCCAACGGTACATCAATCTCCCGCCAAAAATCGAACGGTTGGGGCTTGACACCGGTTGGGGTCCTGCCCTAGGTATAAAAGGCGACGGACGGAGAGAAAATCACTTTTTCTCTCTTTCTCTCTCCGTTTACGATCGTTCATCTGCCAGAGCGAGTTTCATCATCCAAGAACTGCCAGAAATCGAAGATTTGAAGCTTTTGATCACAGATTTCGTCTGATTTTCAGGTATTTCTTGTTTCTCCATTCTTTTTCCATCATTTTGGTTGTTTTTGAACATATTTTGGCCCCAAAAATGGGTTTTTGCCCTCACCTCGACTGTTATGCTTTCTGGAATTCCAGAAATGGTTGAAGGTGTTCTTGTGTTCTCCCGAACGCATGTACATCTTCAACCCATGTTCTTCCGAACACTAAGAAAAATTTATCCTACGTTTTCCTTCGGAATGCATTATCGGGACAAGAATCCGAACGACTTATCCGAACAAAAGTTTACACCATTTCCTCCGAAGCTCACTTAGATCCCGTAAGAATTCCCATTGACACATAGTCACTCGGGGGTACTTAAGCCACGTTCAAAGAATCGTTCAGTAGCATAGAATCACCGGATGCAGGCGCCTTAGGAGCCCAGACCTTGCTATTCGCTAACGGTCTTATCTCATGCACTTGTCTTTAGGTATGGAGTTGCCGCCTGGAGCCTTGGGCCGAAGGACAATTGATCCCATGATAGCCGAGGTCATCAGATCTTCCGCCCGAGGCTACCGCATTCAGGAAGGGGATCCAGAACCACAGAGGACTCCTGGGGTTGATTTCCCTATTCAGGTGACTCCTCTCCGAACAATGAGCCCTCCTCCCATAATAGATATTGAGGAGTTCGTGGAGAATGAAGCCGAAGACCTACACGACGAGGAAGAGGATGGTGTGGAAGTAGACTCCGAACGCCATTCCACTCACGAGGACGCGGTAGCAGAGTCCTCGGGTCCGACAGGGGACTTAGATGAGACTGGGGTCTTCGGTGAATCTTCCATGCAGCCGCTAAAGATAAAGAAGAAAATCATCCAGCTAGACCTCGACGAGATTCCCAAACGAAGGTGGAAGGACCCCTGCCCATACTGGGACTGTTTCAAAGACCCAGAGGGTATAGCCCTATTCTGAGAGACATACGACGTTCCAGATGACGTTGAAATAATGCCATTCGAAGGTAACCGTATTTTGTTCGGAGACGATTTGATTATTGTTCCCCTCATGGCCATCGCCGAGGGCGAGCTTCGGTTCCCCATACATAGGATCACAAGGGAAATCCTATCCCGATTCGAGCTCGCCCCTTGCCAATTGAGTGTGAACTCGTACCGCATCATCCACTCCATCATTAAACTCGTCGAGGTAAAGTTGTTTCACCTGGAAGCCCATCACATATTCGAGAATTACTTGATGTCACGGAACATCAGATATTCTCGATACTTCTTGTGCTCCCGACGAAACATGGTAAAAATTATACCCGAGGGAATGTATGACTCCGAGAAGTGGGCTTCGGACTACGTCGTAGTTCGGGGTAATTTTGAATTCCCAACCGGTGAGTACGGCTAGTTCGGCATTCATCGTACCCAAAGGGGTAATCCGAGTAAGTATCATTGCATGGTTTATTCATTTTTCCTTTGTTCATTAGATTTATATCTGTGCGCCTCTGTTTCTTGACATCTTATTTTGTTCGGCAGACGTTCCCAGACTCAACAAACAACTCCTCAGAGCAGCGCAGGGTTATGGGCTTGCAACATCACTCCTCACAATCCCAAGAGCTGAAAGAGACGCCCCCACAATCCTAGGCTACGATCCAACATACGGCGGCAGAATTCGAGGAGGCTTATCCGAAGAAGGTTCACAGGTAGGATCTGATTCAGAAGACCTACCCGAAGAACTTCGTCCGAGTGTTGACAAGCTGTTGAGAGGAACAATTCGCCAGCCAGTCTCCGAGGATCCAGAAGGCGGACAAGAAGAAATGGCACCTCGTGGAGTAAGGGCCGTCCTCCTTGAGAAGCTGGAGAAGAAGAAGAGGGAAGAGGCCGAAAAGAAGAAAGCTGCCGCAGCTGCTGGTGGGTCTGGCTCTATGCCGAGTTCGAAATCCCCACAGAAGGACGTCCCACCCTCCTCTCTCTCCCATAAGCGTCCACCTGCTGCCCCCACATCTTTTCAAGAAGCCCCAACCAAAAAATTTAAGGTCACTGCTCGGAGGGACTCATCGGCGGCTAAGGGCGTGCCGAAGGGTGGTGAAGGAGTCGAGGGGGGCGAGAGAGAGAGCATTCGGGAGTTCAGTAACGTATGGGCCCCGAGCTTTGTTACTCAGAGTAAGAAGCAGGTCCTTCAAACTGACAGCCTCCAAGAGGATTCTTCAATCGCCTTTGCCCTTCATGCTGGTCTTGCACTTCCGAAGGACATCCCATGCGCGCCTACATTAAAAACTGCGCTTAATGACTACTTCTATCACGCAGGCAGGGTAAGTGCTTTGCTTCAGCCTTATAGTCCCTTGTTTTACTCGTACGTTCTTTGCTACATCTGAGTTTTTGTTTGTATTTTTGTAGGCCACGCAGTCCATTATGTCCGCACAATTCCATTTGCTCGATCATGATAAGCAGTGCAGGCTCCTGAAGCAAAAGGCGGTACATTACCAGAATGCGGCCGAAGCCTTAAAAAAGAGCTTCGATCAGTCCGAGGCCGTGCGCCTGTCTCAGGAGCTGCAAATTGCCAACCAGAATGACTTGATCAAGGGGCTGTAGGATGCGGCCCAGCGCACCAGGACGGAAGGGAAGGACGAGGGCTACACCAAAGGGAGGAAGGCGATGGAAGAGGAGATGAAGAAGCGACTCCAAGAGGAGTTCGACCGGGGATACAAGCAAGCCGAGAAGGATGCTGTCGAAGAAATTCTGGCCCTACAGAATGAGATCAAAGAGGAGCAGCACCTGAAGAGCTTCACGCTCGGTGTGCATAGAGGCTTCGACGAGGCTGGCCTCGATCCAGATGATATCAGGCGGGGTATGATTGAAGTGCCACCCCTTCCTGCTGATGAAGACGAAGAGCAGCCAGTTAACGAAGAGACTACTACTGAGAACGTCGAGGCTTCCATCCCAGAGTCCAACATCCCCACTCCCTCGGTTACCACCACTCCCGAAGCATAATACATGTCATTTGTATTTCGTTTCTTTCTAAACAAATTGTTGTTTTGTTTTGGGACGGTCGATGCCGAACATTAGGTTTTTGTCGTACCGTAGTTTGTAACTAATACAGGTGAGGATGGCAACGAATGATCTACCATAGCCATGCCTTGGTAGTAAGTTTATTTGAAAATGTCAGTGTTGTTGCTCGGAATTATGAAAGTTTCTACGTAAGGTTCAGTACCGAACAAATATTATGACATGTGTATTTATCTTGTTCAGATTTTAAGGAAGCCTTACAAGCTCAAGCCTTATCAACTTTTCGTTCGGTAAATCCAATTTGAAATAAGCCATGTTCGGCCAATGGTAATGTTGCATTTGGCCGCACATTCGCAGAAAATCCCTGTAGAGTTTGGTTTACCCATATACTAGCCCCCTGCCTTAGGGACTGCTTTGAGGAAAACAGAAGCAGGCACAAAGGCAAAAAGAAAAAGTGGGGAAACGTAAACTCAAAAAAAAATAACCGAGCCCCAGCAGACGGGACGAGTAAACAGGCTACGAGAATTTTGCCAAATCAACCGAGTGAGGGACATGTTTGTGTAGAACAAAAAGCAAGAGAGAACCGAAGCCCATAGGCTGACCCAATACGCCGAGCGTAAGGGAACGGGGTGAAAGTGTCGGAATCCAACGATTAGAACTTGGGCGAAGTGAAATACCCTTGAAATCAAACTTGAATCCAAAGACACGCTCGAAAAAGTCATCGATTAACACAACGCCCGAAGGCTTACAAACCGAGTAAAAGTGAGAACTAAAAACGAGCAAAAATGAGCTGGAGAACACCAATACTATCCATGGAACTTCCGAAGTTTTTGGGCGTTCCAAGGATTAGCAATTGGTGTTCCATCCATCTCAGCTAGCTTGTAGACGCCATGGCCAATCTTCTGTACCACCAGGTAGGGGCCTTCATAGGGATCCTTGAACTTGGTCAGTTTGCTGGCCTCCACGACCATCCGAAGAACTAAGTCACCGACATTAAAAGGTCGAGCTCGGACGCTCTTATTGTAGCCCCGAGCAACCTCTTGCTGGTACGCTTGGTGATGGAGGTTGGCAGTGTCCCGAAGCTCCTCGGCGAAATCCAACTCAGCTCCCACTAAAGCATTATTATCCGCAGGATTGAAATTTTCGGACCGAGCTGTGGGTACTAAGGTTGCCAACGGGAGAACAGCTTCCATGCCATACGCCATAGAAAATGGGGTTCGGCCAGTGGAGCGCCGAGGAGTAGTACGATAGCTCCATAAAACTTGCGGAAGCTCGTCAACCCATTTTCCGAGCTTCCTGGTCAAGCGTCGTTTAAGCCCCCGAGTGATAGCTTTGTTGGACGCCTAGGCTTGTCCATTGCCTTGAGGGTAAGCCACCGAAGAATTATGGATCGTGATGTGTCGGTCCTTGTAAAAATTCTTAATGGCTGCTGCAACGAATTGGGAGCCGTTGTCCGAGATAATCGCATATGGGACGCCGAACCTGGAGATAATGTGCTTCCAAATGAAACGTTCCACATCCCCCGCAGTTGTCTTTACCAACGGTGAAGCCTCCACCCATTTGGTGAACAAATCAGTAGCGGTGAGCAAATACTCGAAACCTCCGGATGCTTTGGGGAGCTTGCCAACGATGTCAAAAGCCCAAACGGCAAACGGCCAACGGCCATGGACTAGTAATCATCTTGAGGGGGAAGGCAGGTTGGTGAATGAGTGGAGCTTGCAACTGGCACCGAACACAACGTTTCACGTAGTCTTCGGACTGTTTCACCATCTTGACCCACCAATATCCTTGTGTCAAGGCGCGTTGGGCCATTGTTCGGCCACCCGAGTGAGCCCCACAACTTCCCGAGTGTAGCTCCTCCAGGATACTCTTGACTTGATCTTCGTGAACAACTCTCAAGTCCGGTCTGGTGAATGTTCGTCGGTATAAGTTGTTGTTCGGACCGAGAAAGTAATTGGCTGCTCGGCAACGGATCTTATGTGCTCCACGTCTGTCCGTCGGCAAAGTCTGGTCTTTTAAGAAGGCAATGATTGGATCCATCTGACTTGGGCCGAGGTTGATAACGTTGACCGAGCAAATGTTGGATTCGAAGCTCGGTGTATCTACTTCGTTGAAAACAATGGTGCGGCTTCCCGAGGTCTTGTACACCGAGGCAAGACCTGCGAGGGCGTCAGCATGAGCATTGTGCTCCCGTGCAATCCACTCGATTTCAACACGTCCGAACTGTTTCAAGAGGGCTAAGATGTGGCTAACATAGGCGTTCATACGCTCGTCCTTCGCTTGGTAATCGTCATTGAGGTGTCCCACGATCAGCCGTGAGTCGCAGAAGACATGTATCGAATCTGCTCCCAACCGAAGAGCGAGTCGTAAGTCAACGATGAGAGCTTCGTATTCGGCCTCATTGTTCGTTGCAGGGTAACCGAGGGAAACTGCACTTTCATGAACCGTGCCAGTCGGAGAAACAAGTACAATCCCAGCCCCAGCCCCATGAACGTTGGAGGCACCGTCCACTGTCATTTTCCATGCATCACGCGAAAAGAGCTTCCACTCCTTCTTCGGCTTTTTCGTTCCCCAAGTGAACTGAGCACGACGAGAGTCAGAGGGAGGGTTATTCCACTCGACGAGTTCTTCAGCTTCGGAGCGTTTTGCCACTTCGACGGCCATAGCCAGCCCATTCTTCTCGTCTCTCAGTCCGGGTGTGAGCTTGGCAAAAAAGTCAGCCAGTGCTTGCCCCTTTATGGCGGTCCGTGGCTCGAACTGAATGTCGTAATTGGGGAGGTCTTAGGAGAATTTTAGAATGCGGCTCGACGAGTCAGTCTTCCGAAGTACAGCTTTGAGAGGAAACTCAGTGAGAACCACGATCCTATGGCATTGAAAGTATGGCACTAGGCTCGTTTAAGCTGAGACGAGTGCTAAAGCCAACTTTTCCATAGGCATATACCTCGTCTGAGAGTCCGTCATCGTTTTGCTGGAAAAGAAGATGGGTAGGTGCTCCATTCCTTCCTTCTGAACAAGAACAGAACTTGTGGCATGATCCGAGACCGCTAGGTACAAATAAAGATCTTCTTCGGCCAAGGGTGTGACGAGGAGTGGAGCTTGTGCAAGATATTCTTTTAAAGACTGTAAAGCCACATCACATTTCTCAGTCCACACAAACCTACGCCGACTGGTCTTTATCAACTGGAAGAAAGGTCTGTAAAGATTGCCAGACCGCCGAATAAATCTACTCAGAGCCGCTAT
Source organism: Rhododendron molle (assembly GCA_025413875.1). Taxonomy (NCBI): domain Eukaryota; kingdom Viridiplantae; phylum Streptophyta; class Magnoliopsida; order Ericales; family Ericaceae; genus Rhododendron; species Rhododendron molle. The sequence continues at coordinate 18,040,513 of CM046390.1, forward strand.
CATGCCCGTGAGCCGTTGCACCTCTTTGATTGTGGTTGGAGCTCGAAGATTCCGAACGGCGGTGAGTTGGGTTGGGTCGGCCTCAATTCCTCGGTGACTGACCATATAACCGAGAAACTTATCCGAGCCAACTCTGAACGCACATTTCTCAGCGTTCAGACGGAGCTTATATTCTTTGAGGATACTAAAGATCTCACCGAGATCCCGAAGGTGGTCGCGACCGAGCTTGCTTTTACACACCAGATCGTCAATGTAAGCCTCCAACGTTTTGCCGAGCTTTAGGAGGAACATCTTGGTGATTGCTCGTTGAAAACTTGCTCCGGCGTTCTTCAATCCGAACGGCACCACGTTGTAACAGTAAATCCCGCGAGGAGAGATGAACGCCGTCTTCTCTTGATCTTCCTTCGCCAAAGCGATTTGATGATATCCTCGGTAGGCATCCATGAAGCTCAGCCGCTCATGTCCCGCCGTGGCATCCACCATTTGCTCAATCCGAGGAAGGGGGAAACGATCCATCGAACAAGCATCATTGAGGTTGGTGTAATTAACACAAACTCGGAGTTTCCCATTCTTCTTCGGAACAACTACTGGATTTGCCAGCCATGTCGGGTACAGAATTTCTCGGATAGCCCCAGCCTTCAATAACTAGTCTACTTCGGACATTATGGCGTCTACATGCAATGGCGCAGAGCGACGGACCTTTTGTACAACAGGACGTCTATTCTGATCAACGTTTAGGTGATGGGCGGCAAAAGCTGGATCCACTCCTGGCATTTCCTCGGGAGTCCAAGCGAATACTTCGATGTTTTCTTTGAGGAAATTGAACATCTCCATACGCTCGGTCTCGACCAAAGAATTGCCGATGAGGAAGTACCGGCTTCCATCCTCCGTTATCGGCATCTTGATGAGTTTCTCAGCGGAACGTTGTTCGGCTGGTAGTCTTACGTCTTCAAGGACGGGTATGTCCGCCGTGTCAATGCATTGCACTTCCTGTAACGCCCCGAAATTTTGGGTACGTTAAATAAACAATTCAATGATAAAATCAAATGGAGTCTGGCTCATTATTACATCATAACTCCCACTAGGGTTCAATATTTATACAAATGAAGGGGTTTTAAGGTTCCTAACTACAGCTCCGCCTGCAGCTTCATCCTAGCGCCTCCTCGCCTCAAAAGCCTCCAAGGGGTACTGCTCATCTTGATCATCTACAAAATCGGACACATACCAGCGTCGCCACCGATATAATATGTCAGGGTCACCAAAGGTAACACCGTGAGCTACAAGAGCTCAGCAAAATAATCCTATACCCACTAACCCATAACTTATAACACGAAGGTACGTAGGCAATTACACATGCTCATTCAACAACATAATTAACAATGACACATCCGCATTCATTATCTTGCCTACGTTGGTGTCATGCCTTTCTTTGTCTCTCCTACGCGACTCATCGTTTTGTGTCTCATCTTTTATCATCAATTCCGAAAACACGCACGCACACAACCATGGGTTACAAGTACCTTGTGTCGCACAACAATGAGCTACCAAGTCCGGCTCATTGCCACAAGGTTACCAACGCATGGCCACAATGGCTACCAAGTCCGGCACACTGTGTCACACACACACACAACCATGAGCATCCAAGACCGGCACCTTGTGTCGCACAACAATGAGCTACCAAGTCCGGCTCATTGCCACAAAGGCTACCAAGTCTGACTCAAGGCCATAATGGCTACCAAGTCCGGCCATTATGCATTACCAAAACACTTTTTATCCATATCAACCATATCTTAGGTGTCATATCTCTACTTTTCCAATTCCATGTGTCTCGTAACATGCATAGACTTCGCGGCGGGACTTCGCAACAAGTACTACTCATTCTTGAAACCAACTACCAAGATCATCCAATTCTATATTACCTAATCGTACTCAAATTATTACTTAAAGCATAACGCCACATGTACGGACGCCCTTGGAGTGGAAAGCTACTTATGCTTTATCAACAACAAGTAATGCAAGCAAATATACATACATGCTGATAATCATCCTCAAGACAATAATATATTACCAAAATCCGTTCTTTCTTCCTTTGTGGAAATTTCAAAACAACATATGTTTATTGACGAGTTCATACATGAACTAGCAACTATCACGAGATCGAGCAATCAAGTAGTCATAAGATCAAAGTAAACTACGTAAAACAAATCATATTACACATGTGGCTTCATGCTCATACAATACAATATACTTAGAGGAAGTAGTTAGAGATTAACTACTTTTAATTCAAACATGCATACAATTATACTTAGGGGTAGAGAGTAAGGACACTCTACCTTGATCCGAAACGAGTCGGGGCCGAATAAGCTAGTTGGGAAGTGCTACGGGCGTCGAATGCTCACAATCTGGACCAAACTTTGGATGGCAGTAACTCGGTCAATACTTGGCCGAATAGGAGCGTTCTTGAGTCTAAAACGAAGATCTCGAAGTTCTCTACGACTTTCGTGAAGGACGTTGTTCCTAAAAACGACTTTCGTCCGGAGAAAAATGTTGATAAAGAGATCGACAGTAAGCTGTCTGGACTGGAAATCCGAGAATTTCACTGAACTTCGGATGGCAATATCTTGGTCATTTCTTGACCGTTTGGGGTGGTTCTTGGGTCTAAACTGAAGCTCTCGAAGCGTTCTACGACTTTCGTGGAGGACGTTGTTCCTAGAAATGACTTTCGCCCATAGAAAAAATGGAGTTTTTCAGAGGACAGTAGGCTGTCCAGAAACTGGTTTAGAGATTTTAGAGAGAAGTGAGAGCTATGCTTGGAGGTGTGAGTTGAATGAAAGTGTGGGGTGCTATTTATAGGCAAAGCACTCTCTCTCTCTCTCTCTCTCTCTCTCTCTCTCTCCCTAGCCGGCCACTCTCTCTCTCTTTCCTCCAATTTTTAATTCAAGCAAATCAAGTTTGCTTGCAAGAAATAACCTAAAAACTAGGCATGCAAGGCTAGGATGTGTCCTTTGGATTGGACTATGGAAGACTAGGCAAGCAAATGGGATTTGATTCAAGTAAAGAAATGGGGTTTGTACAATGAAGGACAAGATTGGATGGCATTGGTTATGCTTTCACTTGAAAGTATACACAAACTAGGACAAGGATGACCAAGCAAGGCCATTCAAGGAAGCAACACATCACACTCTCCCTTTCTCTCTCCATCCGAATCTCTCTCTCTCTCTCTCCCACTTGTTTGTACTATGAAAGACTACATATATACTAATATATATATATGTACTATGGGTCTTTAATAAAATCTAAGTTTTCAAGTAAATTAGATTTTCTAAATATAATAATCTATATACACACATGTTATATACAATATTATATATATATACATACAAGTACACATATATATATATATATTAGTGAGCTAGGGGTGGTGGATGGGTTGTGTCTGAAGAGGTCGGAGATGTGTGGATGAGTAATTACTGGGTAGTTTATTCCTGTTTGTAAAAGAAAATGGAAATGTTTCTTATATCTTTATTAATCTATTTATTTTCTAAGTTTTGGAAAACAAATGGAACGACTGTAGATGATCTAGGTTTTAAACTAAAGCCTGACTTTCACCTATTTGATGTTGGTAGTTTGCCATCTGTAGATGATCTAGGTTTACAGACTAAAGCCTGAATTTTGTTATCAAACTGCTGTTTTGAAAGTACAATCCTAATGGTCAGATCCAGCCACGGTAAGTCCCGCTTTAGCCAGGGAGGCGTCTAGGGCAGAAGAGTGTTGGAGGCAGCCAAGACGGGTAGTAAAATAGAAACAGCAGCAAGGTAGTGAAATTTTAGGATCCGTTTGTTTAAACATGTTATAAATCTATACAGGTGACAGATGAACAACATTTAAGAAGTGGATTTAAAAGGATCCGTTTTTAACATGTTATAGGTCTATATAGAAGTGAAAAATGAATTTCAAAATTAAGTTTAAATAAAAAGATTAATTTATATATAAGTCTCGGATCAGTTTCTTTTAGGAAAAGGAATAGACTATCCAGGTATCGTTCATCCACTGGTCTCTCCCGAATTCAGGTACAAGTTCATCCACCAGTCCCTCGATTCACTCCAAAGGCTCTAATTAATCATGGATTACTATTCTGATTATTGTGTTGTTACTTATGATGAATTTGATTATGATAACCAACCTGTTTATGATGATAATCATGAGTCATTCGATAATGAATTTGATTATGATAATCAACCTGTTTACGATAACCATGAGTCATTTGATAATTCTGACATAATAAACTTTGATGAACAAGATCATGAAGATGATCATATTAACTATGATACTAAATCTATTTCTTCTGATAAATCTATTTTTGAGAGTAAAAAATATAGATATTTTTATGATAACTATGCTGAAAGTTCCTATTCTTACAATAAATATAATAATTACTCACTTCCTTCCCTAAGGGAAATAGGATCGGTAAAATCAGTAAAGTCACCTGATAAACAAATACCAGTAAAGTCACCTGATGAACAGATTGATAAAAGAACCATATTAAGAAATTTAATAATAGAAGTTAGAAATATTAATAAGAAAAATAATATTATTGAAGAAGCAAAAAATAATATTAAAAATACTAAACCACCTTCTCCTGTCAAAAAAGAACTCTCAGATGAAGAATTAATTATTAAATGGAAACAATTCATGAAAGAAAAGGATGTTGACCTTCCTTTCTCCAGTTATTTGCAGTTTCATAAACCTAGTAAAAAGATTAGTAAACCAATTGATCAAACTGAATTAAAAGTTATTACTAAATCTAAATGGAAAAAACCTGATAATACTGACATAAACTCTAGTCATCCACCACTAGAACCAATTATTCTTGATTATAAAGGATCAAGCATAACGGCTTCTCCTTTTAAAATGCCTAGTGATAGATCTGATTGCAAACAAATTATTGAACAAGTTAATTATACTAATCAGTGTTTAAAGGTTATTGGTGAACAATTAGATAAAATTGAAACTAAGATCAATGAAGGTGAAACCAGTTGTACACCATCATCTAGTAAAATTATTGAAAAACCTTTGATATTGTTGCCTGAAAAAAGGTCACAAATTAGATTAAACTCTGATAAAAATATTCAAAAAATTGAAGATATGTTGCAAAAATTAATTGTTAAGTCAGAACCTGTTAAAACTCAAGTAGCTGTATTAACTCAAACAGATGAGGATTCCAGTCAACCCTCGTCCACTGATGATGAGATTTCTAATCTCCAAGCACAATTTACTAGTCAACCAGGTAATCCAGGTAACATTAAACGTTTGGTTTACCCAACTACTAATCCAACTAGTCTTACCAAAAATTGGTATTCTAGACCTACTCCTCCTGATTTACAATTTGAAGAAAATAATCTTGCTAATCAATTTTCTGTTTCTTCTAGTAAATTGTATGAATGGAATATTGATGGTCTAAGTGAGCATCAAATTCTAGAAAAATTAAATCATATGTCTATGGCTGCTAATAGTTACCTTAGTAATACTGATCTAGATCAAGCACAAATTGTTGATCTATTAACTTCTGGTTTTACTGGAATGTTAAAGGCCTGGTGGGACAAGTACCTCACCAGTATTAACAGACAAGAGATTAAACATGCTATTCAAACTGATAACAGTGGAGTACCTATTTTTGATCATGAAATGGGGACTGTAGATAGGGTTATCCTAGATGGAGTTAATACCCTAATTTACACTATTATTAAACATTTTGTTGGTCAACCTAGTAATATTACCTCTAGGATTCATGACCAGTTAAGTAATTTACATTGCCCAACACTGAGTGACTTTAGATGGTACAAAGATGTATTCATCTCTAGAGTCATGATGAGAGATGATTGTACTAAACCATTTTGGAAAGAAAAATTCATTAATGGTTTACCCGGCTTATTTGCTCACAAAATTAGAGATGTTCTTAGTCAACCTACTGGAACTATTGAATATGATAGATTAACTTATGGTGATATAGTCAGTACTATTCAAAAAGAAGGATTAAGAATGTGTATTGATATGAAAATTGCTAAACAAAGTCAAAAGGATAAAGATAAAGCTAAATATGAGCTTGGTAATTTCTGTGAACAATATGGTCTACCCCCTGTAGCACCATCTCGCAGAAAGAAAAAGATTGAAAAGAAAAAACAGGATAAAAAGGTTAAAACTGAATCTTCTAAAGATAAGTTTTATGATAAAACTAAATCTTCTGATAAAAAGACTAATTTTTCTGATAAAAAGAAAACTGATTCTCCTGATAAAAAGAAAAAAGATTCAACCAATGTAACCTGTTTTAACTGTGGTAAAAAGGGACATTATAAATCCCAATGCAAAGTTAAAGAGAAAATTAGTCAGCTGATTATTTCTGATGATGATAAACAAAAAATTTTAGATATTTTTAAAATGTCTAACTTAAGTGATACAGAAAGTAGTGATTCCTCAGAATATCACTCTATTAGTGATGATTCGAGTAATGACCAAATTAAGATAGGATGTACTGATAATTGCTGTAGAAAAATAAATGTTCTTACTAAAGAATTATCTGAAGAAGAATTGCTTATTGATCTCATTAGTAAAGTTGATGATATTGTATTAAAGCAACAATATATTAAAAAATTAAAACAAGTTTTTACTCAGCAAAGTCAAAAACCTGTTTATAATAAACCTATTATAAATCTACATACAACCTTGGAAAGGTTTGAAAAAACTACAAAAGTAGTTACCCTGCAGGATTTGCAGTTAGATATTGAAATATTGAAAAATGAAGTCAATTTGCTAAAATCACAGTTTCCAAAATGGAAACAAAGAAATAAAAAATATGTCAGATTAAGCGACCATTCCTCTGATGGATCTGTTGATAAAAATAAACCTGAGTTACCATCTCTTGACACCCAGGATGATCTTCGATTAAATTTAGTTAACCAAATTTTTGTTCAAAAATGGCATGCACAAGTCAAATTGTTAATTGGTGATTTTGTGTTAAATATTACTGCTCTAATTGATACTGGAGCAGATTTAAATTGTATTCAAGAAGAATTAATACCTAGTCAATATTATCAAAAAACAACTGAAAAGTTAAGCTCTGCTAATGGCAGTAAAATGATAATTAGTCACAAATTACCTACAGTTAATATTTGCCAAAATGAAGTTTGTTTTAAAACATCATTTGTTTTAGTCAAAAATCTAACTGATAAAGTCATTTTAGGAATGCCTTTTATTTATCTACTCTACCCATTTACAGTTAATTTTGATAAAATCACTTCTACCTTTTCTGGTCAACAAATAAATTTTGAATTACTTTCAGCACCAAGTCAAAATGATTTGTTGCAATTACAAAATTACTCTATTAACCATTCTGCTTTGTCTACAGATGACGTACAACAGCCTGAAATTTGGTTCAACCAGTTTGCCAGTCCTTCCTGAAGGATCCAGCCTTCAATTTAAAAAATTAAACCATTTGCAAAACATAGACGAAACCCAACAGTGTCTCCTAGATGCTCTATGGAACTTGTGTGGGGAAAATCGTCATAGTAAACAATTTATTGAAAGCCTGAATTGTTTGAATTATTATTTTTGTGAACAAAATTCACTGCTAAAAAATAATGATAAAGCTTATGCCTCAATGGCCTCTGAGTTGCATCATTTATCTGCTAAATATTCAAACCTATTTGAAGAAAATGTTAAAACACAGGCTAAACTGCATATCATGCATCATGATTTAAAAAATGCTAAAAAGGAGTGTTTCTCATTGAGAGAACAGAAAAGTGAGCATAGACCCGCGAGTGATCGTGAGCTAGCTGTGATTAACCCCAGAGACCCTAGATGTAGGGATCATGCTAAGCATATTGCCTCTATGAGGAACTATTTCTCTAATCTCTTACAGGGTCTTCCTAAGATTCCTGTCTCATTAAAAAATCAAATTGTTTTCCCACAGGATTTTCCTGTTGATTTGATTAAAGATATTCAAAATATGGCCAAAAGGGACGGCCACTATTTTCAGGAATTTCTATTCCAATTACTTATTGATTTATCTACTAAATCTACTCCTGGTTTGGAAATATCTTGGGAAACTCTTTATAATAAAGACCAAGATAGAGTTATTTGCCCAAAAACTAATCCTATTTGCTCAAATTATCCATTGCACAGAATGGATTGTCCCTGCAATTTGATATATAGTATTCCACGTGCTTGCATAGATATGCAGCATTTCAAGAATATTAATGTTGAGTATAATAAAAAATTAATTGAAATCACTCCAATGACCCTATTGGATCATGGACTATTAAGACAAGTTATTTTCTCTGATCCGGAGCAGACTGACTATTTTGGTAGAAAACTTTCTGTCTCCATTTTAAACCTGTTTGCTAAATATGGAGACTTGAGATGCCAAGTTTTGATCAAAAGCAAAATGCCTGAATGGACTTGGACTATATTATATATATATATATAAGCATGTACTTACAATCTAGGCTAGATATTGACCAAATCTAATATCTAATTAAGTATTCTACTTCATCCAAAGTACCATGTACTAACCTAATATACTAATGGACTAATCTTAATTTAATGGATTTTAACAAATGGCCAAATCTAATATTTTAATCAACCTAGTACATGATTGTCAAGACTAACTAGCGGTTAATAACCAATGGGTAATGATGGCTAGGATTCTAATCTATCGTCCAATGGTTAATAAATCTCCTAGCGGTTATTATCCAACGGTTAATACCAAAAAGTCTAATACTTGCAATTAATCACTAAACTATTCTAATCTCGTACTTAGGAAGATTAACCAAGGTTTGCCTATTGACCAATGGGTAATACTCACCCTAACAATTATCGACCAATGAATAAGGGTTTCCCTAAAATTTATCGTCCAATGGGTAAAGACAAAAAGGGTAAAATGGTCCATCTAGGGTTAGGGAGAAGTGATTAGGCTAAATGGGCATTAGGCTATTCTAACTAATCGGTTAAAGACTAACGATACTTAATCTAGGCTTTCATTGCTCGAGTGGTATTTTGGTTTTATTTAATAGGAAATCGCTTAATAACGGAATATTAAAGCCCGACGGTGCCAAACGCCAAGGCAATGCGTGAGTGTGGCCAAGGCAGCCTGGAAGCAAAGCGGTGGCCAAAGCAGTGGACAAAGCAGAAACCAATCTGTAAAACCACATCATGAAAACGTGCATACCAAGCACGAAGGGACTGTTTGAGCCTATACAGAGCACGACAGAGGCAACAAACAAGGCTGGTGGCATGAGGAAGACCCGGAGGAGGACACATATAAACTTCCTCAGATAAACGACCATTGAGGAAGGCATTTTTAACATACAACTGAAAGAGAGGCCATTGGTGCATAGCAGCCACAGAAATCAAAAGACGAGTAGATGTCATTTTTGCAACAGGAGTAAAAGTCTCCTCAAAGAACGCCAAGGCAGAAGCGATGCGCGACCCGATGCCAAGGCAGAACCCGATGGCAGCCAAGACAAGGCAGGCCAAACAGCGAGCCGACGCCAAGGCAAGGCAGTCAAGTCAACGGTCAAGGCAAAGACTAAAAATTAACCACTTTGGCATCGATGCAACGCTCTAGGTTAGGAAAAAGTAACTAAGCCAAACGGTAGTTAGGGTTGCTAACTAATCGGTTGCCATGTAGGACTTCCAGTCGAGAAATATAATTCTGGGATTTTACTACAATTACCAAGTTACTATACCCAGGTCTTAATAGGCATACTCATCTTTAGAAAATGACCTAAATGCCCGGGCGATGAATACCAATCTCCTAAGTCATTAAACCTAATTACGACGGATTATTAATCGCTAAAATAAATAAAGAATTTTCAAATATAATAACAAAATTTTATAAGTCAATAACGACCGATTTTTGGATGTTTAAAAATGAAATCCAAGTATTAAAATAAAATTCAAATTTTTAGCGAAATTTTTATTGACCAAAAATCAGGGTCGTTACAACCTACCCCCTTAAAGTAATTAACTACGCTTAGGGTCTGTACATATCAGGGTAATCTGTACAGGCTAATCTGTACAGATTAACCTATCCCCCAAAAATCAGGGTCGTTATGTACCAAGTCCGGCTCATTGCCACAAAGGCTACCAACTCTTTAAGTTCTCCAAGTACTTTTAGGGTAGACCTAACCAACACTTGATTTATACTCTACAATAAAACTAGATTCTTCATGCATACTATATATAAGTAGAAGTCAAACACAAACCCCACCCCAACTCACCATGTACAGCCACGCACACCCAAACATTACTAGAACCACTAACATTACTCCATCTCTCTCTCACATTACCATCCGACACAAATCACAAATTTTTCCAAAAAACATAAATATCAAAACATGCAACCCAATAACTTGATCTCCCTTAATTATGTGAATTCTCCAAAATAAGGAATTAAATTAGAATAATGTTACGTACCCCGATGAAAGATCAAGAACGAGTTCAAAAACGGTGGTGTAAGACCTGCTCAAAATAACACAAAGATGATGGCTATTGCTCTCTCTCCCAAAGCCTCTGCTCAATATTCTATCAAAATATAACACTAGTATGTTATGAATATCTCCTTTAGAACAATTTTAAAAAACTACCCATAACTCACAAAACCCATACTTCTAGCTAACTAATTTTCTAAAGTACTTAATTATGGTAATCACACGGGTCAAAAGCAGGGGAACACGGACACGCAATGGAACAAGACACTAACATGTACATAACGAACCATATGATATCCAATTGTTTCAAATATAATACTACATAAAGCAACTTAGGCCTACACTAAAAGTAATTAAATACCTTAAAAACTAAATCAACTCAAGCCTCAATTAAACTACCAAACCTAAAACTCTGATCTCCAAGTCTTCCAAGTATTTTGATCAACGTCCCAAAACCACTTCCAAGTGCCAAAACATCATGTTCCTATTCAAAACATATAATCAACGACACTAAATTTATACTCTACACTAAAACTAGATTTTTTGTGTATAGTATATAACCAGAAGTCGAACACACACACAACCCCAACTCACCAGGTACACCCACGCATACACACACATCACCAAAACAACCAACACTCCAACGTATTTTCATACTTTACAACAAAACTAGAATCTTTGGGTAAACTATAACTAAGCTATACTAAAACATACACACCACCCGAACACATCATCTACAGCAACGCATACACAAACATTACCAAAACATCCAACGCGCGCGCACACACACACACACACTCTCTCTCTCTCTCTTTCTCTCTCTCTTTACCATCCTACACAAAAATCACAGATTTTCCCAATTAATTAAATATCAAAACATCCAACCCAACAACTTGATAACCTCTAATAATGTTACTTCTCCAAAGTTAGGAAACAAACAAGAATAAAATAATGTATCCCGACGAAAGATCGAGAACGAGCTTGAAAACCTTGGAGTAAGACCAGTTAGAAAGAACCCTAAGACCATGGCTGTGCCTGTTGCTCTCTCGCAATGCCACCTCTCAATATTCTATAAAAATATAACCCTAATATGATTTGTATATCAACTTGAGAGCAACTTTACAAAATTACCCATAACTAATAAAACCCTTATTTCTAATTGATTACCTAAAGGACTTAATTATGGCAGTCACATGGGTCCAATAGACACGCAACAAGACACTAACCTGTGCATACCGAACCATTTTAAATCACTAACTGTTTCAAATATAATAAAACCTAGAGCGACTTAGGACTACCATAAAATTAATTAACTACCCTCAAAACTAAATCAACTCATGTCTCTAGTCAACTATCAAACCTAAAACTCTTTAAGTCCTCCAAGTAGTTTGATCCACGTGCCAAAAATTACTGGCAAATGGCAAAATCTCATGTTCCTATTCAAAATATCTAACAAACACCACTTGATTTATACTCTAGAACAAATTAGATTACTTGTTTATACCATATTTAAGCAGAAGTCAAACACACACACACCCCCAACTCATCACGTACAGCCACGCATACCCAAACAATACCAGAACCACCAACACCACTCCCTCACCCTTTCCCTCTCTCACATTACCATCCGACACATATCACAAATTTTTCCAGACAACATAAATACCAAAACTTGAACCACAATAACTTGATCCCCTTTATTAAAGTTACTGCTCCAAAGTAAGGAAATCAACATTAATAATGTTACGTATCCCAACGGAAGATCGAGAACTAGTTCAAAAACCATGATATGAGATTGGCTCCAAAGAACCTAAAGACGATGGCTGTTGCTCTCTCTCCCAAAGCCTCATCAATATTCTATCAAAATATAACCCTAGAATGTTGTGAATATTTCCATGAGAGGAACTTTATAGAACAACCCTTAGCTCACAAAATCCTTACTTCTAGCTCACTGATTACATAAAACACTTAATTATGGTACTCACCTGGGACAAAATCAATGCAACACGGACACGCAATTGAACACGAGACTAACCTGTACATAACGAACCATATGATATACAATTGTTTCAAATATAATACTACATAAAGCCACTTAGGCCTACCTTAAACGTAATTAACTACGCTTAAAACTAAATCAACTCAAGCCTCAAGTAAACTACCAAACCTAAACTCTAATCTCCAATTCTTCCAAGTAGTTTGATCCACGTACCAAAACCGGCTCCAAGTGCAAAAATATCATGTTCCTATTAAAAACATGTAACCAACAACACTAGATTTGTACTCTACAGTAAAACTAGATTCTCTATGTATAGCATATAACCATAAGTCAAAGACACACACAACCCCAACTCACAACGTACAGCCAAGCATACACAAACATCACCAAAACCACCAACACTCCACCATCTTTCCATACTCTATAAAAAACAGAAACTCTTTGCGTATATTACAACTAAGCTAAACTAAAACATACACGCCACCCCAACACAACACGTAAAGGCTTGCATACATAAACATTACAAAAACATCCATCTTCTTCTTCTTCTTCTCCTTCTTCTTCTTCTTCTTCTTCTCTCTCTCTCTCTCTACCATCCTTCACAAAAATTAAAAAATTTCCCAATTAATTAAATATCAAAACATCTGACCCAACAACTTCATCCCTTCTAATAATGTTACTGCTCCAATGTGAGGAAACAAACAAGAATAATATTATGTAACCCGATGGAAGAATGAGAACGAGTTCGAAAACCTTGGAGTAAAATCGACTCCAAAGAACCCTAAGACCACCGCTGTTGCTCAATCCCAAAGCCTCCTCTTAATATTTTATCAAAATATAACCCCAGTATGATACGAATATATCCTTGCAAGCAATTTTATAAAACTTCCCAACACTCACAAAACCCTTACCTCTAGCCGACAGATTACCTAAAGTACTTAATTATGGTAGTTACATGGGTCCACAGTACAGGCAACAAGACACTAACCTATGCATAACGAACCATATGAAATCACTAACTCTTTCAAATATAATACGACCTAGAGCGACTTAGGACTACCCTAAAGGTAATTAACGACCCTCAAAACTAAATCGACTCAAGTCTCCAGTCAAATACCAATCCTAAAACTCTTTAAGTTCTCTAAGTAGTTTGATCCACATGCCAAAAACTACTTCCAAGTGCCAAAATCTAATTTTCCTATTCAAAAATCTAACCAACAACACTTGATTTATACTCTACAATAAAACTAGATTTTTTGTGCATACTATATATTAGCAGAAGTCAAACACAAACCCCACCCCAACTTACCATGTACACGCATACCCAAACATTACCAGAACCACCAACATTACTCCATCTCTATCTCTCACATTACCATCCGACACAAATCACAAATTTTTTCAAAAAACATAAATACCAAAACATGCAACCCAATAACTTGATCCCCCATAATTATGTGAATTCTCAAAAATAAGGAAATAAATTAGAATAATATTACGTAAGCCGATGGAAGATCAAGAACGAGTTCAAAAACGGTGGTGTGAAACCAGCTCAAAATAACACAAAGACGATGGCTATTGCTCTCTCTCCCAAAGCCTCCTATCAATATTCTATCAAAATATAACACTAATATGTGATGAATATCTCCTTGAGAACAATTTTATAAAACTACCCATAACTCACAAAACCCTTACTTCTAGCTAACTAATTTTCTAAAGGACTTAATTATGGAAATCACACAGGTCAAAAGCAGTGGAACACGGACACGCAATGGAACAAGACACTAACCTGTACATAACGAACCATATGATATCCAAAAGTTTCAAATATAATATTACATAAAGCAACTTTGGCCTACCCTAAAAGTAATTAACTACCCCCAAAACTAAATCAACTCGAGCCTCAAGTAAACTACCAAAACTAAAACTTTCATCTCCAAGACTTCCAAGTATTTTGATTGACGTCCCAAAACCACTTCCAAGTGCCAAAAAATCATGTTCCTATTCAAAACATCTAATCAACGACACTAGATTTATATTCTACAGTAAAACTAGATTTCTCATGTACAGTATATTACAAAAAGTCAAACACATACACCACCCTAACTCACCAGGTACATCCACGCATACACACACATCACCAAAATAACCAACACTCCAACGTTTTTCATACTCTACAACAAAACTAGAATCTTTGCGTAAACTATAACTAAGCTAAACTAAAACATACACACAACCCCAACCCTTCATGAACAGCAACGCATACAAAAACATTTCAAAATAGTCAACACACACACACACACTCCCTTTCTCTCTTTCGTTACCATCCTACACAAAAATCACAGATTTTCCCAATTAATTAAATTTCAAAACATCCAACCCAACAACTTGATCACCTCTAATAACGTTACTTCTCCAAAGTTAGGAAACAAACAAGAATAATATAATGCACCCCGACGGAAGATCGAGAACGAGTTCGAAAACTTTAGTGTAAGATCGGTTAGAAAGAACCCTAAGACATGGCTGTGCCTGTTGCCCTCTCCCAAGGCCTCCTCCAAATATTCTATAAAAATATAACCCTAATATGATTTGTATATCAACTTGAGAGCAACTTTACAAAATTACCCATAACTAATAAAACCCTTGTTTCTAATTGATTACCTAAAGGACTTAACTATGGTAGTCACACGGGTCCATTAGACACGCAACAAGACACTAACCTGTGCATACCGAACCATTTTAAATCACTAAATGTTTCTAATATAATACAACCAAGAGCGACTTAGGACTACCCTAAAATTAATTAACTACCCTCAAAACTAAATCACCTCATGTCTCCAGTCAACTATCAAACCTAAAACTCTTTTAAGTCCTCCAAGTGGCTTGATCCAGGTGCCAAAAATCACTTGCAAGTGCCAAAATCTCATGTTCCTATTCAAAATATCTAACAACCACCTCTTGATTTATACTCTACAACAAAATTAGATTACTTGTGTATACTATATTTAAGCAGAAGTCAAACACACACACACCACCCCAACTCACCACGTACAACCACGCATACCCAAATAGTACCAGAACCACCAACACTACTCCCTCTTCCTCTCTCACATTACCATCCGACACAAGTCATAAATTTTTCCAAACAACATAAATACCAAAACTTGAACCACAATAACTTGATCCCTTTTAATAAAGTTAATGCTCCAAAGTAGGTAAATCAACATTAATAATATTACGTATCCCGACGGAAGATCGAGAACAAGTTCAAAAACCATGAAATGAGATTGGCTACAAAGAACCCAAAGACAATGGTTGTTGCTCTCTCTCCCAGAGCCTCCTCAATATTCTATCAAAATATAACCCTAGAATGTTGTGAATATTTTCATGAGAGAAACTTTATAAAACTACTCATAACTCACAAAACCCTTACTTTTAGCTCACTGATTACATAAAGTACTTAATTATGGTACTCACATGGAACAAAAGCAATGCAACACAGACACGCAATGCAATAAGAGACTAATCTGTACATAACGAACCAAATAAAATCCAACTGTTTCAAATATAATACTACATAGGGCAAGTTAGGCCTACCCACAAATGAATTAACTACTCTCAAAACTAAATCAACTCAAGGCTCAAGTAAACTACCAAACCTAAAACTCTAATCTCCAAGTCTTCCAAGTAGTTTGATCCACATACCAAAACCGGTTCCAATTACCAAAACATTATGTTCCTATTCAAAAACATCACCAACCCCAACTCACCACGCACACAAACATCACCAAAACCACCATCACTCCACCGTCTTTCCATACTCTATAACAAAACCAAATTCTTTGCGTATACTACAACTAAGCTAAACTCAAACATACACGCCACCCCACCACAACACGTACAGCCACGCATACACAAACATTATAAAAACATCCAACTTTCTTCTTCTACTTCTTCTTCTTCTTCTCCTCCTCCTCTCTCTCCCTACCATCCTTCACAAATTTTCCCAATTAATTAAATATCAAAACATCTAACCCAACAACTTGATCCCCTCTAATAATGTTACGGCTCCATTGTTAAGAAACACAAAAGAATAATATTATATAACCTGACGGAAGAACGAGAACGAGTGCGAAAACCTTTGTGTAAGATCGGCTCCAAAGAACCTAAGACCATGGTTGTTGCTCACTCTCAAAAACTCTTCTTAATAATCTATCAAAATATAACCCCAGTATGATGTGAATATCTCCTTGCGAGCAACTTTATAAAACTACCCATAACTCACAAAACCTTTACTTCGAGCCGACTGATTACCTAAAGTACTTAATTATGGTAGTCACATGGGTCCAAAGGACATGCAACAAGACACTAACCTATGCATAACAAACCATATGAAATCCCTAACTCTTTCAAATATAATACGACCTAGAGCGACTTAGGACTACACTAAAAGCAATTAACTACCCTAAAAACAAAATCAACTCAAGTATCCAGTCAACTACCAATCCCAAAACTCTTTAAGTTCTCCGAGTAGTTTGATCCACGTGCCAAAAACCACTTCCATGTGCCAAAATCTCATTTTCCTATTCAAAAATCTAACCAACAACACTTGATTTATACTTTACAACAAAACTAGATTCTTTGTGCATACTATATATAAACATAAGCCAAACACAAACCCCACCCAAATCACCATGTACTGCCACGCATACCCAAACATTACCAGCACCACCAACATTACCCCATCTCTCTCTCACACATTACCATCCGACACAAATCATAAATTTTTCCAAAAACAATAAATACTAAAACATGCAACCCAATAACTTAATCCCCCTTAATTATGTGAATTCTCCAAAATAAGGAAATAAATTAAAATAATATTACGCACCCCGATGGAAGATCAAGAACGAGTTCAAAAACGGTGGTGTAAGACCAGCTCAAAATAACACAGAGACAATGGCTAATGCACTCTCCCCAAAAGCATCCGCTCAATATTCTATCAAAATATAACACTTGTATGTTATGAATATCTCCTTGAGAACAATTTTATAAAACTACCCATAACTCACAAAACTCTTACTTCTAGCTAACTAATTTTCTAGAGGACTTAATTATGGTAATCACATGGGTCAAAAACAATGGAACACGGACACGCAATGGAACAAGACACTAACCTGTACATAACGAACCATCCGATATCCAATTGTTTCAAATATAATACTACATAAAGCAACTTAGGCCTACCCTAAAAGTAATTAACTACCCTCAAAACTAAATCAACTCAAGCCTCAAGTAAACTACCTAACCTAAAACTCTGATCTCCAAGTCTTCCAAGTATTTTGATCCACGTCCCAAAACCACTTCCAAGTGCCAAAACATCATGTTCCTATTCAAAACATATAATCTTTTTTTTTTTGGGTCAATCGGAAGATCAAAACATATAATCAACGACCCTAGATTTATACTCTACAGTAAAACTAGATTCTTTGTGTATAGTATATAACCATAAGTCGAACACACACACTACCCCAATTCACCAAGTACACCCACACATACACACACATCACCAAAACAATCAACACTCCAACGTATTTTCATACTTTACAACAAAACTAGAATCTTTGCGTAAACTATAACTAAGCTAAACTAAAACATACACACCACCCCAACACATCATGTACAGCAACGCATACAAAAACATTACCAAAACATCCAATGCGCGCACACACACACACACACTCTCTCTCTCTCTTTCTCTCTCTCTTTACCATCCTACACAAAAATCACAGATTTTCCCAATTAATTAAATTTCAAAACATCCAACCCAACAACTTGATCACCTCTAATAATGTTACTTTTCGTAAGTTAGGAAACAAACAAGAATAATATTATGTACTCCGACGGAAGATCGAGAACGAGTTCGAAAACCTTGGTGTAACATCACTTAGAAAGAACCCTAAGACCATGGTTGCGCCTGTTGCTCTCTCCCAAAGCCTACTCTCAATATTCTATAAAAATATAACCCTAATATGATTTGTATATCAATTTGAGAGCAACTTTACAAAATTACCCATAACTAATAAAACCCTTATTTCTAATTAATTACCTAAAGGACTTAATTATGGTAGTCACATGGGTCCATTAGACACGCAACAAGACACTAACCTGTGCATACCGAACCATTTTAAATCACTAACTGTTTCAAATATAATACAACCTAGAGCGACTTAGGACTACCCTAAAATTAATTAACTACCCTCCAAACTAAATCAACTCATGTCTCCAGTCAACTATCAAACCTAAAACTCTTTAAGCCTCCAAGTAGTTTGATTCATGTGCCAAAAATCACTTGCAAGTGCCAAAATCTCATGTTCCTATTCAAAATATCTAACAAACACCACTTGATTTATGCTATACAACAAATTAGATTAGTTGTGAATACTATATTTAAGCAGAAGTCGAACACACACACCACCCCAACTCACCACGTACAGCCATGCATACCCAAACAGTACCAGAACCACCAACACTACTCCCTCTCCCTCTCTCACATTACCAGTCGACACATATCACAAATTTTTCCAAACAACATAAATACCAAAACTTGAACCACAATAACTTGATCCCTTTTAATAAAGTTAATGCTCCAAAGTAAGGAAATCAACATTAATAATATTACGTATCCCGACGGAAGATCGAGAACAAGTTCAAAAACCATGATATGAGATTGGCTCCAAAGAACCCAAAGACGATGGCTGATGCTCTCTCTCCCCCAAAGCCTCATCAATATTCGATCAAAATATAACCCTAGAATGTTGTGAATATTTCCATGAGAGCAACTTTATAGAACTACCCATAACTCACAAAACCCTTACTTCTAGCTCACAGATTACATAAAGTACTTAATTATGGTACGCACCTGGGACAAAAGCAATGCAGCACGGACACGCAATTGAACAAGAGACTAACCTGTACATAACGAACCATATGATATACAATTGTTTCAAATATAATACTACATAAAGCCACTTAGGCCTACCATAAAAGTAATTAACTACGCTCAAAACTAAATCAACTCAAGCCTCCAGTAAACTACCAAACCTAAAACTCTGATCTCCAAGTCTTCCAAGCAATTTGATCCACGTACCAAAACCGGTTCCAAGTGCCGAAACATCATGTTTCTATTCAAAACATCTAACCAACAACACTAGATTTGTACTCTAATAAAACTAGATTCTCTGCGTATAGCATATAACCAGAAGTCAAACACACACACAACCCCAACTCACCACGTACAGCCACGCATACTCAAAATCACCAAAACCACCAACATTCTACCGTCCTTCCATACTCTACAACAAAACTAAATTCTTTGCGTATACTAGAACTAAGCTAAACTCAAACATACACGCCACCCAAACACACCACGTACAGCAACGCATACAAAAACATCCAACTTTATTCTTCTTCTTCTTCTTCTTCTCTCTCTCTCTACCATCCTTTACAAAAATCACATTTTCTCAATTAATTAAATATCAAAACATCTAACCCAAGAGCTAGATCCTTTCTAACAATGTTATTGCTCTAATGTGAGGAAACAAACAAGAATATTATTATGTAACCCGTCAGGAGAATTAGAACGAGTTCGAAAACCTTGGTGTAAGATCGGCTCCAAAGAACCCTAAGACCGTGGATGTTGCTCACACCCAAAGCCTCCTCTTAATATTCAATCAAAATATAACCGCAATATGACGTTAATATCTCCTAGCGAGCAACTTTATAAAACTATCCATAACTCACAAAACCCTTACTTCTAGTAGACTGATTACCGAAAGTACTTAATTATGGTAGTCACACGGGTCCAAAAGACACGCAACAAGACACTAACCTATGCATAACGAACCATATGAAATCACTAACTCTTTCAAATATAATACGACCTAGAGCAACTTAGGACTACCCTAAAACTAAGTAACTACCATCAAAACTAAATCAACTCAAGCCTCCAATCAACTACTAGTCCTAAAACTTTTAAGTTCTCCAAGTACACGTGCCAAAAACCAATTCCAAACGCCAAAATCTCATTTTTCTCTTTAAAACATCTATCCAACAACATTTGATTTATACACTACCATAAAACTTGATTCTTTGTGCATATTATACATAAGCATAAGTCAAACACAAACCCTACCCCATATCACCATGTACAGCCACGCATACCCAAACATTACCAGAACCACCAACACTACTCCATCTCTCTATCTCATATTACCATCCAACATAAATCACAAATTTTTCGAAAAAAACAAAAATACCAAAACATGCAACCCAATAACCTGATCCCCCTTAATTATGTGAATTCTCCAAAACAAGGAAATAAATTATAATAATATTACGTACCCCGATAGAAGATCAAGAACGAATTCAAAAACGGTGGTGTAAGACCGGATCAAAATAACACAAATACGATGGCTATTGCTCTCTCTCCCAAAGCCTCCTATCAATATTCTATCAAAATATAACACTAGTATGTTAGGATTATCTCCTTTAGATCAATTTTATAAAACTACTCATAACTTACAAAACCCTTACTTCTAGCTAACTGATTTCCTAAAGTACTTAATTATGGTAATCACATGGGTCAAAAACAATGCAACACGGACACGCATTGGAACAAGAGACTAACCTGTACATAACGAACCATATGATATCCAATTGTTTCAAATATAATACTACATAAAGCCACTTAGGTCTACCCTAAAAGTAATTAACTACCCACAAAACTAAATCAACTCTAGCCTCAAGTAAACTACCAAACCTAAAACTCAGATCTCCATGTCTTCCAAGTATTTTTACCACGTCCCAAAACCACTTCCAAGTGCCAAAACATCATGTTCATATTCAAAACATCTAATCAACGACACAAGATTTATACTCTACAGTAAAACTAGATTCTTTGTGTATAGTATATCACTAGAAGTCGAACACACACACCACCCCAACTCACCAGGTACACCCACGCATACACACACATCACCAAAACAACCAACACTCCACTGTATTTTCATACTCTACAACAAAACTAGAATCTTTGCGTAAACTATAACTAAGCTAAACTAAAACATACACACCACCCCAACACATCATGTACAGCAACGCATACACAAACATTACCAAAACATCAACCACACTATCTCTCTCTCTCTCTCCCTCTCTACCATCCTACACAAAAATCACAGATTTTCCCAATTAATTAAATATCAAAATATCCAACCCAACAATTTGATCACCACTAATAATGTTACTTCTTCAAAGTTAGGAAACAAACAAAAATAATATTATGTACCCCGACGGAAGATCGAGAACGAGTTCGAAAACCTTGGTGTAAGATCTGTTAGAAAGAACCCTAAGACCATGGCTGTGCCTGTTGCTCTCTCCCAAAGCCTCCTCTCAATATTCTATAAAAATATAACCATAATATGATTTGTATATCAACTTGAGAGCAACTTTACAAAATTACCCACAGCTGATAAAACCCTTATTTCTAATTGATTACCGAAAGTACTTAATTATGGTAGTCACATGGGTTCATAAGACACGCAACAAGACACTTACCTGTGCATACAGAACCATTTTAAATCACTAACTGTTTCAAATATAATACAACCTAAAGCGACTTAGGACTACCCAAAAACTAATTAACTACCCTCAAAGCAAAATCAACTCATGTCTCCAGTCAACTATCAAGCCTAAAACGCTTTTAAGTCCTCCAAACAGTTTGATCCACGTGCCAAAAATCACTTGCAAATGCCAAAATCTCATGTTCCTATTCAAAATATCTAACAAACACAACTTGATTTATACTCTACAACAAAATTAGATTACTTGTGTATATTATATTTAAGCAAAAGTCAAACACACACACCACCCCAACTCACCACGTACAGCCACGCATACCCAAACAGTACCAGAACCACCAACACAACTCCTTCTCCCTCTCTCACATTACCATCCGACACATGTCACAAATTTTTCAGACAACATAAATACCAAAACTCGAACCACAATAACTTGATCCCTTTTAATAAAGTTACTGCTCCAAAGTAAGGAAATCAACATTAATAATATTACGTATCCCAACGGAAGATCGAGAACAAGTTCAAAAACCATGGTATGAGATTGGCTCCAAAGAACCCAAAGACGATGGCGGTTGCTCTCTCTCCCAAAGCCTCCTCAATATTCTATCAAAATATAACCCTAGAATGTAGTGAATATTTCCATTAGATCAATTTTATAAAACTACCAATTACTCACAAAACCCTTACTTCTAGCTCACTGATTACATAAATTACTTAATTATGGTACTCACATGGGACAAAAGCAATGCAACACACACACGCAACGCAACAAGAGACTAATTTGTACATAACGAACCAAATAAAATCTATATGTTTCAAATATAATACTACATAGGGCAAGTTAGGCCTACCCAAAAAGTAATTAACTACTCTCAAAACTAAATCAACTCAAGCCTCAAGTAAACTACCAAACCTAAAACTCTGATCTCCAAGTCTTCCAAGTAGTTTGATCCACGTACCAAAACCGGTTCCAAGTACCAAAACATCATGTTCCTATTCGAAAACATCTAACCAACAACACTAGATTTGTACTCTATAGTAAAACTAGATTCCCTGCGTATAGCATATAACCAAAAGTCAAAGACACACACAACCCCAACTCACCACGTACAGCTAAGCATACACAAACATCACCTAAACCACCAACACTCCATTGTCTTTCCATACTCTATAACAAACCAAAATTCTTTACGTATACTACAACTAAGCAAAACTCAAACATACACGCCACCCCAACACAACACGTAAAGCCTTGCATACACAAACATTACAAAAACATCCAACTCCTTTTTCTTCTTCTTCTTCTTCTTCTTCTTCTTCTCTCTCTCTATCATCCTTCACAAAAATCACAAATTTTAACAATTAATTAAATATCAAAACATCTAACCCAACAACTTCATCCCATTTAATAATGTTACTGCTCCAATGTAAGGAAACAAACAAGAATAATATTATGTAACCCGAGGGAAGAATGAGAACGAGTTCAAAAACCTTGGTGTAAGATCGACTCCAAAGAACCCTAAGACCACGGCTGTTGCTCAATCCCACAGCCTCCTCTTAATATTCTATCAAAATAACCTCAGTATGATGTGAATATCTCCTTGCGAGCAACTTTAAAAAACTTCCCATAACTCACAAAACCCTTACTTCTAATAGACTGATTACCGAAAGTACTTAATTATGGTAGTCACATGGGTCCACAGTACACGCAACAAGACACTAACCTATGCATAACAAACCATATGAAATCACTAACTCTTTCAAATACAATACGACCTAGAGTGACTTAGGACTACTCTAAAAGTACTTAACTACCCTCAAAACTAAATCAACTCAAGTCTCCAGTCAACTACCAATCCTAAAACTCTTTAAGTTCTTCAAGTAGTTTGATCCGTGTGCAAAAAACCACTTCCAAGTGCCAAAATCTCATTTTCCTATTCAAAAATCTAACCAAGACTTGATTTATACTCTACAATAAAACTAGATTATGTGCATACTATATATAAGCAAAAGTCAAACACAAACCCCACCCCAACTTACCATATACAGCCACGCATACCCAAATATTACCAGAACAACCAACATTACTCCATCTCTCTCTCACATTACCATCCGTCACAAATCACAAATTTTTCAAAAAAACATAAATACCAAAACATGCAACCCAATAACTTGATTCCCCTTAATTATGTGAATTCTCCAAAATAAGGAAATAAATTATAATAATATTACGTAACCCGATGGAAGATCAAGAACGAGTTCAAAAGCAGTGGTGTAAGACCGGTTCAAAATAACACAAAGACGATGGGTATTGCTCTTTCTCCCAAAGCCTCATATCAATATTCTATCAAAATATAACACTAGTATGTTATGAATATCTCCTTAAGAACAATTTTATAAAACTACCCATAACTCACAAAACCCTTACTTCTAGCTAACTGATTTTCTAAAGTACTTAATTATGGTAATCACATGGGTCAAAAGCAGAGGAACACAGACACGCAATGGAACAAGACACTAACCTGTACATAACGAACCATATGATATCCAAATGTTTCAAATATAATACTACATAAAGCAACTTTGGCCTACCCTAAAAGTAATTAACTACCCTCAAAATTAAATCAACTTAAGCCTCAAGTAAACTACCAAACCTAAAACTCTGATCTCCAAATCTTCCAAGTATTTTGATCGACGTCCCAAAACCACTTCCAAGTGCCAAAAAATCATGTTCCTATTCATAACATCTAATTAACGACACTAGATTTAAACTCTAGTGTAAAACTAGATTTTTTGTGTATAGTATATAACCAAACGTCGAACACATACACCACCCCAACTCACCAGGTACACCCACGCATAAACACACATCACCAAAACAACCAACACTCCAACGTATTTTCATACTCTACAACAAAACTAGAATCTTTGCGTAAACTATAACTAAGCTAAACTAAAACATACACACCGCCCTACACATCATGTACAGCAACGCATACAAAAACAATTCAAAACATCCAACACACACACACACACTCTTTCTCTCCCTCGTTACCATCTTACACAAAAATAACAGATTTTCCCAATTAATTAAATTTCAAAACATCCAACCTAACAACTTGATCACCTCTAATAATATTACTTCTCCAAAGTTAGGAAACAAACAAGAGTAATATTATGTACCCCGACGGAAGATCGAGAACGAATTCGAAAACTTTAGTGTAAGATCGGTTAGAAAGAACCCTAAGACCATGGTTGTGCCTGTTGCTCTCTCCCAAAGCTTTCTCTAAATATTCTATAAAAATATAACCCTAATATGATTTGTATATCAACTTGAGAGCAACTTTACAAAATTACCCATAACTAATAAAACACTTATTTCTAATTGATTACCTAAAGGATTTAATTATGGTAGCCACATGGATCCATTAGACACGCAACAAGACACTAACCTGTGCATACTGAACCGTTTTAAATCACTAACTGTTTCAAATATAATACAACCTAGAGCGACTTAGGACTACCCTAAAATTAATTAACTACCCTCAAAACTAAATCACCTCATGTCTCCAGTCAACTATCAAACCTAAAACTCCTTTAAGTCCTCCAAGTAGTTTGATCCACGTGCCAAAAATCACTTGCAAGTGCCAAAATCTCATGTTCCTATTCAAAATATCTAACAAACACCATTTGATTTATACTCTACAACAAAATTAGATTACATGTGTATACTACATTTAAGTAGAAGTCAAACACACACACCACCCCAACTCACCACGTACAGTCACGCATACCCAAACAGTACCAGAACCACCAACACTACTCCCTCTCCCTCTCTCACATTACCATCCGACAAATGTCACAAATTTTTCCAGACAATATAAATACCAAAACTTGAACCACAATAACTTGATCCCCTTTAATAAAGAATTGCTCCAAAGTAAGGAAATCAACATTAATAATATTACGTATCCCGACGAAAGATCGAAAACGAGTTCAAAAATCTTGATATGAGAATGGCTCTAAAGAACTCAAAGACGATGGCTGTTGCTCTCTCTCCCAAAGCCTCATCAATATTCTATCAAAATATAACCCTAGAATGTTGTGAATATTTCCATGAGAGCAACTTTATAGAACTACCCATAACCCACAAAACCCTTACTTCTAGCTCACTGATTACATAAAGTACTTAATTATGATACTCATATGGTACAAAAACAATGCAACACGGACACGCAACGCAACAAAAGACTAATCTGTACATAACGAACCAAATAAAATTCAACAGTTTCAAATAAAATACTACATAGGGCAAGTTAGGTCTACCCTAAAAGTAATTAACTACGCTTAAAACTAAATCAACTCAAGCCTCAAGTAAACTACCAAACCTAAAACTCTGATCTCCAAGTCTTCCAAATAGTTTGATCCACGTACCAAAACCGTTTCCAAGTGCCAAAACATCATGTTCCTATTCGAAACATCTAACCAACAACACTAGAATTGTACTCTATAGTAAAACTATATTCTCTGCGTATAACATATAACCAGAAGTCACACACACACAAACCCAACTCACCACTTACAGCCACGCATACACAAACATCACCAAAACCACCAACACTCCACCGTCTTTTCATACTCTACAACAAAACTAAATTCTTTGCGTGTAGGCTAAACTCAAACATACACGCCATCCAAACACAGCAGTATAGCCACACATACACAAACATTACCAAAACATCCAACGTTCTTTTTCTTCTTCTTCTTCTTCTTCTTCTTCTTCTTCTTCTTCTACTTCTTCTTCTTCTTCTTCTTCTCCTCTCTCTTTCTCTCTCTCTCTCTCTCTACCATCCTTCAAAAAAACCACAAATTTTTCCAATTAATTAAATATCAAAACATCTAACCCAACAACTTGATCCCCACTAATAATGTTACTGCTCCATTGTTAAGAAACAAACAAGAATAATATTATCTAACCCGATGGAAGAACGAGAACGAGTTCGAAAATCTGTGTGTAAGATCGGCTCCAAAGAACCCTAAGACCATGGTTGTTGCTTACTCTCAAAGACTCTTCTCAATATTCTATCAAAATATAACCCCAGTATGATGTGAATATCTCCTTGCGAGCAACTTTATTAAACTACCCATAACTCACAAAACCTTTACTTCTAGCTGACTGATTACCTAAACTACTTAATTATGGTAGTCACATGGGTCCAAAGGACACTCAACATGACACTAACCTATGCATAACGAACCATATAAAATCACTAACTCTTTCAAATATAATACGACCTAGTGCGACTTAGGACTACCCTCAAAACTAAATCAACTCAAGTCTCCAGTCAACTGCCAATCCTAAAACTCTTTAAGTCCTCCAAGTAGTTTGATCCACGTGCCAAAAACCACTTCCAAGTGCCAAAATATCAGGTTCCTATTCAAAACATCTAACCAACAACACTTGATTTATACTCTACAATAAAACTATATTCTTTGTGCATACTATATATAAGCAGAAGTCAAACACAAACCCCACCCCAACTCACCATGTACAGCCACGCATACCCAAACTTTACCAGAACCACCAACACTACTCCCTCTCTTTCACACACATTACCATCTGACACAAATCACAAATTTTTCCAAAAAACATAAATACCAAAACATGCAACCCAATAACTTGATCCCCTTTAATAATATAATTTCTCCAATATAAGGAAATAAATTAGAATAATATTACGTACTCCGATGGAAGATCAAGAACGAGTTCAAAAACCGTGGTGTACGACCGGCTCAAAAGAACACAAAG
Organism: Rhododendron molle; assembly: GCA_025413875.1. Classification (NCBI taxonomy): domain Eukaryota; kingdom Viridiplantae; phylum Streptophyta; class Magnoliopsida; order Ericales; family Ericaceae; genus Rhododendron; species Rhododendron molle. The sequence continues at coordinate 18,068,449 of CM046390.1, forward strand.
ACGATGGCTATACCTCTCTCTCCCAAAGCCTCCTTTCAATATTTTATAAAAATATAACACTTGTATGTTATGAATATCTCCTTGGGAACTACTTTATAAAACTACCCATAACTCACAAAACCCTTACTTCTAGCTAACTGATTTTCTAAAATACTTAATTATGGTAATCATATGGGTCAAAAGCAATGCAACACGGACACGCAATGGAACAAAAGACTAATCTGTACATAACGAACCATATGATATCCAATTTTTTCAAATATAATACTACATAGAGCAACTTAGGCCTACCCTAAAAGTAATTAACTACCCTCAAAGCTAAATCAACTTAAGCCTCAAGTAAACTACCAAACCTAAAACTTTGATCTCCAAGCCTTCCAAGTATTTTGATCCACGTCCCAATACCACTTCCAAGTGCCAAAACATCATGCTTCTATTCAAAACATCCAATCACGACACTAGATTTATACTCTACAGTAAAACTAGATTCTTTGTGTATAGTATATGACCAGAAGTCGAACACACACTCCACCCCAACTCACCACGTACACCCACGCATACACACACATCACCAAAACAACCAACACTCCATTGTATTTCATACTCTACAACAAAACTAGATTCTTTTCGTAAACTATAACTAATCTATACTCAAACATACACACCACCCCAACACATCATGTACAGCAACGCATACACAAACATTACCAAAACATCCAAAACACTCACTCTCTGTCTCTTTACCATCCTAAAGTACTTAATTATGGTACTCACATGGGTCCAAAGCAATGCAACACGGACACGAAACAAGAAACTAACCTGTACATAACGAACCATATTAAATCAATAACTGTTTCAAATATAATACTCTACCTAGAGCAACTTAGGACTACCACAAGGTAATTAATTACCCTCAAAACTAAATCAACTCAAGCCTCGAGTCAACTACCACATAGTTGTCAAAGGCGCGCCTAGGCGCGCGCCTAGGCGAGAGGCGAGGCGAGGCGCACCTCAAGCGCCTTGGGTCACCCCAGGCGAGGCGACTTGAACAAGGCGCAGGGTAGGCGCAAGAGGCGAGGAAAGGCGTCAAGGCGAGAAGCGCAAAAAAAGCGCGCTTCTTTGAAGTTCAATCACAACCCTAGGATTTTGTTGTGTAGGTTAAAACTCTTACCTTGGCCGTTACATCTCAAAAGCCCACTCGATCTCTGTAAGCCAACTGGTCCTCTCGATCTCTGTAAGTTGACTGCCTGACGATCGATCTTTCACTCGATCACTCCTCTCCTGAGAGATTGACTCCCTCCTGCTTTCGTCTCTCACTCTTTCGGTCAAGGTATTCTTCTCTCTCTCTCTCTCGGCGATGAGAACAAGAGCCCACTCTCTCATAGACTTCATACGTATATGTAATACCAAATGAAGTCTTTGTACTCCTGTATATAACACAACACAGTGCACACTGTATATGAAAAGGATTAATTTTTTTAAGTTTTTAGAATTAGTTTTATTTTTGACAATAATTTAAATTGAACTAATTATTTTCAACAATAGTTGTTTTTGAAAATAATTAATTTAAATATATAAAAACAGGTTGGAATTTTTAAAAAATAATTTCTTTAATGTTGTAGCTTTATATATAAAAACAAGTGCTTATTATTTGAAATATTTGTGACTATTTGGAATAAACAAGTTGGAACTAATTTAATGTTTGTGACTATTTGACATTTTATGGAGTTTTTATGTATCTTTTGGATGGTAAACTCATTGGTTTAGTGCTTATTATTTGAAATGTTAGTATATGATATTTTTCTTATATTTTTCCGCATAGGTGCGCCTAGCTTCAAAAAGGCGCGCGCCTCGCCTTGCGCCTCTCGCCTCAGGCCCAATAGAACTTTGCGCCTTGGTGCGCCTTTCGCCCTTGACAACTATGAACTACCAAACCTAAAACTCTTATCTCCAAATCGTCCAAGTAGTATGATCTACGTACCAAAAACCAATTCCAAGTGCCAAAACCTCATGTTCCTATACAAAACTTCTAACCAACAACACTAGATTTATACTCTACAATAAAACTAGATTCTTTATGTATACTATATATAAGCAAAAGTCAAACACACACACCACCGTAACTCACCACGTACAGCCACGCACACATGTCACCAAAACCACCAACACTCCACCGTCTCTTCATACTCTACAGCAAAACTAGATTCTTTGCGTATACTCTAACTAAGCTAAACTCAACAGACACACCACCCCAACTCACCACGTACAACCACGCATACACAAGCATCACTAGAACCACCCACACTACTCTATTTTACCAATTACTTAAATACCAAAACATGCTACCCAATAACTTAATCCCCTCTAATCATGATATTGCTTAAAAATACGGAACCAATCGAGAATAATATTACGTACCCCGACAGAAGATCGAGAACGAGCTCAAAAACCTTGGTGAAAGATCAGCTCTAAAGAACCGTAAGACGATCGACTCGAGTATGTTTTGAATATCTCCTTGAGAGCAACTTTATAAAACTACCCAAAACTCACAAAACCCTTACTTCTAACCGACTAATTACCTAAATTATTTAATTATGGTACACCACTAATTACTAAAATTAATTATACTTATACCCTCAAATCCATAATAATGACAATTATACCTCTAATGTGCACAAAATAGTTGACTAGGACTGTACTATAAAGGCCGAATTTTTAGCAAAATTATTTATTAGGAAAAAGAAAAGGTAGGCATAACATCCACCCTTAATAATTATCAATTTTTCTAAAGAATAATTAAAGGGACACAGGGAAGTAAAAAAAGTATGTAACATGCTTAACCACTCACATGGGTTCAAACCAATGCTACATGGATGCGCAACAAGAGACTTACTGGTACATAACGAACCTTATGAAATCACTAACTGTTTCAAATATAACACTACCTAGAGCAACTTAGGACTACTCTAAAAGTAATTAACAACTCACAAAACTAATTCAACTCAAGTCTACTGTCAACTACCAAGCCTACTCTTATCTCCAAGTAATTTGATCCACGTACCAAAAACCACTTCCAAGTGCCAAAACCTCATGTTCCTATTTAAAACATCTAACCAACAACACAAATTTATACTCTACAATAAAACTAGATTCCTTGAGTTTACTGTATATAACAGGAAATCAAACACAAACACCACCCTAACTCACCACGTATAGCCATGCATACACACACATCACCAAAACCTCAAACACTCCACCGTCTCTTCATACTCTACAACAAAACTAGATTCTTTATTTATACCATAACGAAGCTAAACTCAAACATACACACCACCCCAACCCACCACGCATACACTCATTATCAGAACATACAACACTTCCACATTAACCCCAATTTCACATAAGCTTAACAAAAATCACAGATTTTCTCAATTAATTAAATACCAAAACATACAACCCGACGACTTAATCCCCTCTAATAATATTACTGCTCCAAAGTAAGGAAACAAACAAGAATAATATTATGTACCCTGAAGGAAGATCGAGAACGAGTTCGAAAACCTTAGTGTAAGATCGGCTCCAAAGAACTCTAAGACCATGGTTGTTGCTCTCTCTCGAGGCCTCCTCACACTATTCTATCAAAATATAATCCTAGTAAGATGTGAATATCTCCTTGAAATCAACTTTATTACACTCGCCATAACTCACAAAATCCTTACTTCTTGCCGATTGATTACCTAAAGTCATTAATTATGGTACTCACATGGGTCCAAAAATTTGCAACTCGGACCGCAACAAGACACTAACCAATGCATAACAAACCATATGAAATCACAATAGCAAGTCTCATTTCATAAGTTTATCCTGACACGATCTTTATACTCTACAATAATACTAGATTATTTGTGTATATACTATATATAAGCAGAAGTCAAACACAAACACCACCTCAACTCACCACGTACAACCATGCATACACACACATCACCAAAACACCAAAACATTCTCTCTCTCCCTCTCCACCCCCCTCTCTCTCTCTCTCTCTCTCTCTTTCTCTCTTTCTCTCTCTCTCTCATAATAATGTTACTACTCAAAGTAAGGAAACAAACAAGAATAATATTACGTACCCCGACTGAAGATCGAGGAAGAGTTCGAAAACCGTGATGTAAGATCGGCTCCAAAGAACCCTAAGATTATGGTTGTTCTCTCTCCCAAAACCTCCTCTCAATATTCTATCAAAATATAACCCTAATATGTTGTGAATATCTCCTTGAGAGTAACTTTTTCAAACCACCCATAACTCACAAAACCCTTAATTCTAACTGATTGATTGCATAAAGTACTTAATTATGGTACACTACTAATTACTAAAATTAATTAGACTTATACCCTCAAATACTTAATAATGACAATTATGCCTCTAATGTGCACTAAATAGTTAAATATGACCGAACTATAAATGTCGAATTTTTGGCAAAAATAATTATTTGAAAAACGAAAAGGTAGGATGTAACATAACTTGCTTTAGAAGGGCCTCAAAGCACATTGAGAGATCACCTTTAAGTTTGCGCCAGCTTCCATATAGTCCCCAAATCTCAGATCCTCCACCACTTTGAACAACCTATATCAGAGCAAAAATCCAATTGTGAATCTTTATAAATGACAACATTTGCATTGGCCTCTCGACTTTAGAGACTTATTTCATTCTGTAATTTCTTTATGGCCTATTGGGCATAGATTGCTCTTACCTGAATCATCTATTGAAGTAAAAGATCTTTTTTATTTAAAGGTATAGGCCCAAAACCATAGATGTAGATGTTTTACAGCTATAATATTTTACAAGCCTACTTTAAGACTACAAAGTTATAGCTAACTAGAGGTGGCATTTCCAATCCAAACTCGTCTCCTCTACCAAACCCACCCTGATTGAATGGGGCTTGATTGCAGGATTACACTATTGCACGAGAGTTCACCAATAACAACCCGCAAGTAGATGCATTGGTTATCAAACGTCAACGATATAAAAAATTGAACTTACCCGCCTGTCGAAATTGTAACTTAAATGACTTTACATCCTTTCTGTAGCCGCTTTATGTGGCAACAAAATCCAATCATACTTCAGATTAAATTGGTCAAACCTAATTATCTGACACACAACCCACATACGAGATAACCTAAAAGGCTTAATAGGTTTTCTAGACTAGACCCCACCAAATTGAACCCAACCTAACTTGCCTCAGCTAAGTTTGGTTAGTTTACCACGTAAACGATTTTGATCCACCCAAACCTCCAAACCCACCACACACACGCGCTGACCAGATGCTCATCTACATAAATTCATGAAAATATGTGAAGAATACACATAGGTATGTATATCATGCAATAAGAAAAACCCAAGAGTTGCTTAAACTTTATTAGATTAAGGAGAGTTGAGAAAAGAAATTAAAAGAATATGAACATATTAAAAAAAGTTGGCCACCTGTCATAAAATTTTCCCAAGCAACTCCGCCAAAAGATCAGTTTCTTGTGTTTAAACCAGCACAACTTCTGGATCGGTCGACCAAATAGCACAACCCATGTAAGAATTAACAGAAAGAGTTTGGTTGGTATCTCAATGGCTCGGCCCTTCAATCTCTAGCATCATCCTCTCTAAGAACTATGCATCAATTCTTTTATTGCTAATTATATCTAACACCAGCTTTGTCGCTTCCTGTGCCTGCAACATTAAATCACAGATACTTTCAAATAGAATCAAGAATTCTACATCCACACAAGACAAATGTGGTACCCAAGAAGTCAGATCACTAAGTCAATGTGAATCATTTACACAAGGAACAAACCCAAACAATATGAAGTAGTTGTTGTATCTCATGCACATAATACTACAGCATACCGACTAAGCATTGTATACATGATAGTAGGCCTGTCAATGAACCAGATCCGATCCGAATCCAAATCCGATAACGTCGATCTGATATTACGATAATCCGAATCCATAACCGGATCCAGATCGGATTCGGATCGGATTAAATCTGTTATCAATCCGAATCCGAACTCGAATTTTTTCAATTTTTTATAAATTTTTTAAAATTTTTTAAGAAAAACAGTAAATTTTTTATTTTGAAAAAAAAATGTTTAAGAAGTTGTATTTTTTTTAATTTTTTAATTTTTTTTGGAAAATAATTTTTTTTTGAAAAAAAATTGTATTTTAAAAAAAATTGCTAAAATTTTTGAAGTAAAAAAGTTTTCGGATCGGATCCAGATTACCACTATCGGATTTGAGTCTTATCGGATTTAGCTCAGATCCAAGTCTTATCGAATCCAGATCGGATCCGGCCCGTTGACAGGCCTACATGATAGGTATGGTGGGCCAGGATCAATTATCTTTGTTTGATTATGGATTAAAAAAAAAGACTTAGATAAAATGTTCTGACCTTGCCCACTTCAAGTACAGTACATGGAGGGCAAAGTTTAAGTAGAGTGATTCCTTCCCTTGTCATAGATCATGGAGAGTAAAGTTTAAGTAGGGTGATTCCTTCCCTTGTCATAGATCGTGTCATCAAGTAGAGTTTAGGAAGGAGTGTTACTGTTGTTTGTGTGTACATTTCCTCAAGTCTTTTGGTCACCTGGGGGATAATGAATGCATCAAAACTAGCAAACTTCATATCAAGGTGCATAAGTGTATCTATGACTAGTTTCTTGATAATTAGACACCTCCCACAAGGACAGAATATAAAGAATTATAAGCACCTTCACTCTTAAACCGAAGCTAGACCCACTTTGGTTACAGGTAAATGCAAGGTCAAACAGATGCCTATCTAGTAATCAATGAGGGCCACTGCTACAACACAATTTGGTAGTACTATGTGCAAACCCTCGTGCTAGCACGAGAATTTCATGCATGTTGTTCTATTGTTTGTTTTTTTAAATGATCATGCGGATATGCTAGAGAATGTGTACCATGGGATAGTTTACAAGTTATTTACGTAAATATACTAGTGGTAAAGGATCCAAAAGCTCACAAGCAAATTAATGGGAACCAGTAGCACACAGTAGACCAAGTTCATCACTATTTTTACCTGTGACTTCAACTGTTTAATATCTGCTGCCATTTGATTCCAGATAGCCCTGAATAGTTCTAGTTCCAAATTTAGATTAAGAAACCTCCACGCGTCCCTATGTAGGAACTGCACTATCCAATGGATCAGACTTTGCACCCACATTATACTCAGCATAGCAGCTACAACCATAAAATTGTAATAGTAGCTAGGAGAAGGCAAATCTATAATAGTAGCAATTAAAACTTAAGCAGGTTGGCATGCATAACATGTTGGCATAAGATAACATGTGAAAAGCCTTTCATATCAACATGAGTAGCACCCAAGATTCTAATTGTATCTACAGTGGCTGCATAAGACATTATTTGTATTCAAATTGAATTTGCAGCATGTCTCATAGATATCACTAACACACTGTGCACCCACCCACACTTGGACACACATACCCTTCATACTTTGGACCAAAAAGAATACAAAGACACCCCAACATAGCAAAGACATCAAAGACACAATCCTCTTGATAAACACCAAGACCACCCTTTTGTATCCGTACTATAAATAGCAAAGGACAGAACCAAAACGCCTTGGGTAAGACCGCAAACAATAAGACTCAACCCACCAACCACGATACTAAGACAACATGACACCATAAATTTACTAATTTACAGATGATTATACATCTATGCCTTCCACATATTGACATAACTGAGATTTTAGCTACTCTAGCTCCTTTTCCGTTTTCCAGCCTTGACCAGAGGTGGAGGTCCAATGACCATGGCTTCTCCTTCACAGAAACCTATTAGTTTTTGTTTTATGACTCTTTTCTTCCTTGACCCAAGTCCTTTGGGTCAAGGATTCAAGCTCCTAGACAATATATTTTGAAAACTATCGCGTTTTGCAATCATGTATCATCAATGCAGCAAACTAATAGTCCATGTTAACATGCATCTCCTTGGCCCTCTCATCATCAAGGCCTAAAATGGTAGTAGTATCAACCGGTGATGAAAATGAATAAAAAGCAAAACACTAAAGACAAACAATAACATCTGTCATATCATTAAACACTTTTGGCACAACAATCCAAGATTGAAGTGATGATACAGAAAAATAGTTTGAGTACTAAAATCCATAACCACAGCAATTGTGTACCTTCGTTGCTTTCACTTGATTGCCTCATTACAAGCCAAGCTTGGACATATATTTAAAGGTTGTTAAGTTTTTAAACCATACTTAAACAATCAATTGTCCAACTCATTTAATAACCATAGTCGTTAAATTGAACTGGGAGAGCGCTACAAAGTACTATCTAGTATAATTTAAAAGTGAAAGGGAAAAAAGATTGCCCTAATCATTGAGAAGCTCGAGTTTGCTACTAATTAATACTGTACCCCATAGCTTCTGCTCTTAAATAACGAAATCTAAATAGTAATAAAGATATCAAATTCATCTTTACAAAGTTGTAAATCAGTTACAGAAAACACATAATGACAAGTTTTCAAACAATAAATACAGCGATAAATTAACTGGATCGAAACAGACCTGCCTCAAAACTAAGGCCCCATGATCATTCAAATTTCAAAGGCTCTTCGATCTCGGCCACGCAAGCACGTCCATTGCCACACTCCTTCTTCACCTTCTTATCCTTGTTTTCTCTTTCTCTTTCTTCTCTGATTCTCTTTCTTCTTTGGTGGATGAACTTTTCCACCGAAGTTGGCAAATTCACAATCTGGAAAATTTCTTCCTCGGTTGGTGCTTTTTGCACAATGATTTGTAGTTTTCATGCTGCTCCCTGTGTGAGTTCTTTTCTTTTGTTTGCATTTGTCAAACACCTACAGTGGTCGTCATGATTAATAACATGTAAACAAATACGACAATCACAAAAATGGAGAAAACAGGGGCAAATTTCACTAAGCTACAACCAGCAATCACCACCAATTTCACTATCACCACCCATATTACCACCAATTCCACCACAGACCACCACCACCACTGCCAAGCACCTCCACAAACTTCCCCATCACAATTCCGAACCACCCCTGCCATCACCGAACATCCACCACCAAAAAACCACCACTACAACACCTCAACAGCCACAAACCCGAATTCTAACCCCAAGAACCCTCCAATTTCGAATTTGAGAACCCCAATATCAGAAACCCCTAAATTCGAAATTAAAGCCCTAACCCAAATTCGCTAATTCAAAGCACGGCAATCTGAAACCCTTACCTCTGTAACAGTTCACCACGTAGTAAAAAATCCCTAAATGGAGAAGGGAGCCAAATTGTGCGAGTAGAAAAAATACCAAATCGAATCACACAAAAAACTTGGAAATACGAATCAAACCCACCGTTTTTTTTTTTTTTTGAGGATCGCCGGAAAGAGGGAAGGGATTGCACAGAGATGACAAACCCTAAACGGCGGCTCCAATCCGATCGTAGACAACTAATCAGAAACAAGTGCTCCTTTCTGCTGTCAAGACTCAAGAGGTGTACTCGGTGTTTACCACCTGCATGGGGGGAAACGCAGAACAGTAGCCTTGCGTCATCACAACCACGGGGGTAGAATGAACGAAACAACGGCGTTGGGCTAGGGTTGAACGGCCGCCATTGAGAGTGAGAGAGAGAGAGAGAATGGACCGACTCTTTTTGCTTTTTGGCTGTGACAAACCCTAAACGGCGGCTCCAATCCGATCGTAGACAACTAATGAGAAACAAGTGCTCCTTTCTGCGGTCAAGACTCAAGAGGTGTACTCGGTGTCTACCACCTACATGGGGGGAAACGCAGAACAGTAGCCTTGCGTCATCACAACCACGGGGGTAGAATGAACGAAACAACGGCGTTGGGCTAGGGTTGAACGACCGCCATTGAGAGTGAGAGAGAGAGAGAGAGAGAGAGAGAGAGAGAGAATGGACCGACTCTTTTTGCTTTTTGGCTGTGACAAACCCTAAACGGCGGCTCCAATCCGATCGTAGACAACTAATCAGAAACAAGTGCTCCTTTCTGCGGTCAAGACTCAAGGGGTGTACTCGGTGTCTACCACCTGCATGGGGGGAAACGCAGAACAGTAGCCTTGCGTCATCACAACCACGGGGGTAGAATGAACGAAACAACAGCGTCGGGCTAGGGTTGAACGACCGCCATTGAGACAGAGAGAGAGAGAGAGGGAGAGGGAGAGGGAGAGAGAATGGAATGGACCGACTCTTTTTGCTTTTTGGCTGTGACGAAGTTGTGCCGTTTGGATTTTAAAGCTGAGGGCGGTTAAACTTTTTTTTCTTTATTCATTTGTTTTTTTTTTCTTAATAAGAAAGGAAAATTTGTCTTGTCCTTAATAAGGGTCCGTTCCGCAACGCAAATAAGAACTTATTTTTTGTTGAATAAAAAGGGGAGTTCCTGAAAAATAAGAAGGCTTGAAAGAATTTATATTGGTTCTTTAAGGGCCGGCGGTCGGAAATGCCATGGCGCTCTCTCCGCCACCGACGGCCGATCAGACATCTTAAAAGGGATGCTCGGATCAAGACCTACACCTCGGTGCCGTTGCTTCCCGCTTTGGCCCCTTTGTTTTTTAGAATTTTTGAATGATTCGGATCGGTAGTCCGGTGGCCTGAGACGGGCCGGAGCGGGTCGATTTCCGACCGCCGTCCCTCATTCTCATACCAATAGTCCTCTGTTTTGTATACTGCAACTTCCATGTCAAAAACAATAGGGTTACGCAAAAAATTTTCCTACCACTATGGATCTTATTTGATAGATCTCATTAAAATCTTTAATACGGTGCAAAAAAAAAAAATTTCATTTATGTTATATTTGAGTTTGAAATGTGGAAGAAACTTTGTATTTGGGAAAAATAAGAAGGCTAGATTATTTTCAAAAAAAAAGTGTCCAAAATAAGTATTTATTTTTTAAAAAGCGTTCCGGAACGGAGCCTAAGAAAGGAAACCTATTTTGAATGGATGAATGCCCCCAAATGGTGAGCCCTCACCGCCTCACGCCAAATCATCGAGCGGAGTTTCGAATCCGCTCAGTCGTATGCCAGATCACCACAAACTATGTATGGAATTGTGATTTGCGTTTGTTGAATTGTACTGCCAAATCACCAATTGTGTATAGAGCTTCAATCTACTTTGTTGTTGTGTTGAGTAGATTTAATTGAAGCTTTGCGTAAATCTTTTTCTTCTATTTTTTATTATAAAAAAAAAGGTTTTGGTGCAACTTGAACTAAATTACTAGTAGTTGATCTGTCTACTAAAAAATTGTTATTGGAGTAAGTGATTTTTTCAATTTATTTGATTATTTTGAATTTTGATTATAGGATTGCAAGAAAAATTATGGAACAAACATGGGAAGGGTTTAAAAAACAAGATTTATTTTTAAAAAAATACACTCTTTACGTCTTCAGTATATTTAAGAAAAAATCATAATTTTAACTTTTTCAGTTTGCTTATTAAGACAAATCACAAAAATAAAAACTTAAAAAATTTCAAGAATATATAACAAATCTATCATTGGAAAGTAACCACATAATATAGGACAGTCTAACTCTTATACTTTGACGCTTTAACCAATCTCGTGGGTTCCCATCAGTTGTGGGCTCCACGAGAGTTACTGTGAGACTATGTTTGGAAGGTAGACATCTATTAGGAATGGAAATGTGATTCAGGAATTCTTAGGATTTCTATATTTGGGGTAAAAATGGAATAGAAATATGATTACTAATCTCCCAATTTAAAAGCAATCAGATTCCAGTATAGAAGACGAATCCGAGATTCATGTATAGAAAAGGAATCTCAAATTGAGAAGGTTGTGGCGCAGCCCACACACAACAGTGTAGAGCAACCAAAATGACATCATTTTGGCCTCCCTCGTTCAAAACCACAATAAGATGATTCAAACCGCTTATTTTATGGGCATCATAGACATTATCACTAGTTTAAAATTTATTTTAATCAGATATCGATAAGAATAAAAACAAGTAATATTGTTAAAGTCTTTTTTTATGGTTAGATGCCTATTTAACATGGTTTGCTTAGAAGAGCATTCACGGTAAAAATTATCTTCATAAGTAATTAAACACTAAAATATTCTAAAATATGAGTCATTTTGATTCCTATTGACGTCTTATCTAAATATTTTTTTTTAATAGTGATAATGTTAAGGAGGCCTACAAATTACAAGCAGATCAAATCATCTTATTGTGGTCTCAGTATGCATCTTTAAAAATATTACATGAGTATTTAATTGCAGGTATTGTAAGGGTAAATTTTTTACTTATTATTAGACATTCGCGTAAAAAAATTGTGATGCCACCAAATATTTGTGTGGGAAAATATGAAATCTCATTAACGATTTACCTACTTAAAGCACAAAAAGGTGACACTTTGCATTTAGGCTAATGATCAACATCTAAATTTTTTAGTCTAGCTATTTCGTCGGTTACGTTGTTGAATTTTGTTGAACTTTCATACGAAAAAGGAAAGTAGAATGAAATAAAAGTTCATAAAATTCACAAATGTGTGAAAAAATCACCTAAGATTTCAAATTATCAATTATGTTATTTTAGTTGTGGGTACAATATCAAATGACGGTCACGTATATATATATACACACATGTTGTAATAACCCGAAAATTTAAACTAATAAATATTAAAAAGAATTTATTATTTATGATAATATTGATTTTCTTATTTATTAATTAGTAGATAATTACAAAAAAATAAGTATTCTATCTAATTACCTCTTAAAAATTATTTTGTCAATATATACATACATATAAATGCATGCATGCACGCCTATATTCTCCCTCACTCTCCTACTCAATTTTTACCTCCTCCATGACCTAAAATTCGTGCGTAATTCGTCCATGCAAAAATCCGATACCATTAGGACTCGTTTTAATTCGAAACTCATCCAATTCTCCTATGTATACACACCACACCGACCCTAGGGCACGTACACTATTCTACCACCTTCCACGGAGCCAGAGAGAGGAGAAAAACCCGAGGGAACCGAGCTTTAATCGATAGAATTTTTAGAGAGAGAAAGAAGAAGAAAGAAAAGTGGGTTTCGTGGTTCCGTGCCCCCTAGACTCAAATTGATCGATTGAATTGCTTCACACGACTCCTAGTATCCCCGAAGATCAACCAATTCGAGCCCAAGGTCCCTCGATCGAAGGAATCGAAGTCATCTTCTCCAATTTCAATTTTTCGATCGAAAACCAATTCAACTCAATCCAAGGTACTATAATTCGATCCGAAGCCTCCTCTAAGTATATTTAATGTTTATAGACATAACCCAATAGACCCCGTAGTCCCATGCATCGAAAAACCGTGCAAAAAATCAAAAAAACGAAAACTGTCGCCGACCTTGCGGCCGCGACCTTCGGGGTCCCTCACCGCAAGAACCAGACCAACTGAGTTCGCGGCAGCGAACTCAGCTCTTTCCAGCCGCGCGTCTTTTATTGTTTCGTGTCGAATTGATTTTGCGACCTTTTAAAAATAGATTTTGACTCCGAAATTTTTATCCTAGGTTACCCACATTCTAAGGTTCATAACTTGTTAGTTTCATATTTTTTTTTATTAAATATTCGATTTATTTAATTTTTATTCGTAATCGTGTGATCGTTTGTAAACTAAAAATCATTGCGACCTTTTAAATTATTCTATAAATCCCCAAGATATTTTTCTTAGATCCCTAACTTCTTAAAGATCATAAGTTGTTAATTTCATAACTTTTTGATGTAATTTGTTATTTATTTTATTTTTAATTAAAGTTATAAATGAAAATTAATAACGACCTTATAAAAAATATTTTTAATATCGAAAATATTTTTCTTAGACTCCTGACAGTTCAAAGGTAATATGTTGTTAAAATAAAATTTTATTTATTTAATTAACTATTTATTATTATTTAAGTATTGTTTCTTAATAATAATACCGTAAAATATTATAAAGAAGGTTTAAAATTCCAAATAATTTTATTTATACTTTTTACAGTCCCATAATGTTATTCTGTAAATATAAAAATATTATCAAATATTTAATCATTTATTGTCTATTTATTCTTGTTTTGCCTATTAACTTGAATCTTTTATTCAAATTAATTCCGTGAGCATCCAAACCCAACTTTTAGCACTCAAATTTATTATAGGGGACCGTTAGGACCTTTATTAAGGTTACGATAATTTTTTTAATATTTTTACCTAATTAATGTATTTAATTAGTGTTTAATTAACTTAATTACTTATAATTAATTAATAGAAGTCTAGAAAATTATTATTAAATCTTAATTAAATAATTCTTACATTCCTAAAGACTTTGTGATCATATGAGATTAAGGGCAACGGCCCAGTCATAAAAAGTTATGTGATTGCATTGCTTATGAATTGTTTCGATCCATCTGTTATTTGTTTTAATTATTTTTTTGTTTATAATGGATATTGTATCGATGCTTCAGTTGACTGTTAGATTGGACCCTAGAGACATGGGGTGGTATGCGAAATAGAAATCACGTAGACGATGTTAAGTAATGGATAAATTATGAAGTTTATTTCTGTTTAGAGGTTGCCTGCAGGCGTGATGTTGTGATATGATGAGATTGTGATGAGAATTGATACTGGCGGGTGTCCAGTGATGATTTGATAGACTGGCGGGTGTCCAGTGATGATTTGATAGACTGGCGGGTGTCCAGTGATGATTGTGAAAAGAATTGTGATGTGGTTTATAAGATAGGCGAACCCTAGCGATATAACGGCATGATAAGCTTACCCTTTGTTGTAGTTATTGGGATGCATACTCGGTACATAACTTAGGTGTATCTGCGACAGCAAAAGGAAGTGATCTCATGGGACGGGATATGGCTAGCGGTTGGGGAGGAAAGATCTCGTGGAGAGATCTTAGATTTCAGATTAAGTTAATGGATAGTAATGAATCAAGTTATATGGATTATCTCTGTTTTACTTTTTCGCACCATATATATCCTGTTTGCCTGCTAATTGTATTGTAAGAGGGGTATTTGGGTTGGATTATAGTTCGGGGTGAACTCTTTCACTCAGGCACGGATTTTCTGGCATCCGTGTCAGATTTTGCAGAAAACCAGGAAACACAGGATCCCGCGGGCGAACAGTTTTATGCTGAGGAGAATCCGGAAGTGGGAGTTGAGCCAGAATACGCTTGGGACCCATATCAGACTTAGAAGATGGCTCTTTTTACTGTTTAGCTTATTCCCTCTTAGACTATTTGGTATTTTCACAATGGATTGTAATAAGTGAATCTTTAGGATGAATTATCTGTTTTGGATTTCAAATTGGATTTAATAAGTTTTTCAAGAATTAGTATTTAATACCTCCGATTTTACCTTCGAAAATCGGGGCGTTACACATGTCGTCTCCTTCCCCTTGCTTGTTGACGTCATATATTCATGATATGTGAGGTTGAAATGGAGGAACCGATTATGGATTTTCTAATTTCTCTAATTTCGACCAAATCCCAAAACAATCAGAAAAGAATTGAAAAATCAAAAACCCGTAACCACATTACTAATTCATAAGCTTCATGAAAACGGAAAATGAGTTTTTTCAACATTGGTTTCTTAAAAATAATAACATTAACTCCAGATTTGGTGAACAATTGTTGAATGTACATAAATTGCTCTTTCCTTGCGAAATTGTGTTGTTCACTTTAGAAAAATGTTTAGAACTCAGCGCTTAGAGGAAACAGTCGCAACAGTAAAGTTATGGAGCAAAATTGCGTATTCACTTGGGCTCCGTTCAGTTGTCAAGAAAGGACGGGAAAGTATGAGAAAACCAACTTTCCCATAACTTTCCTAGTGTTCAGTTGACAGGAAAATAGTGGAACTTACCATTATAAATTTTCCTGCAGGATTTACTTTCTTGCAAAAGTGATCCTGTAAAAAACACAGGATTTTGCGTCGCAGGAAAAGGAAAATGAGTGAACACTCACAAAATTTTCCCATAAGTTTCTTTTTCCTGACAAATGAACAACTAAACCTTAATTTTTCTTGCAAAATTCTTTTGTCAAATGAACACTCACGGAAAAATAATTTTCTTTTCCTTTTACTTCACCTCACTTCACTTTTCCTGGGAACCAATTTCCCACACAACTTTCCCGACAACTAAACGAAGCCTTGGCATGGAACGTTATGGAGCAATCCTGAGATGGTCGTGAGGGAACAGTGAAGTTTTGCGGATGTTGTTGAGGGCACAAAAGAGCATTACCACATGTGGAGGTTCGCCGTACCTGCAGCATAACGGTAGTGAATCAAATTTTGCTAGTTTTTATGTTATCAGCTTGGATGTCCTAAGATCGCCAAATCATGTTTTGCTGGCCAAGAGTACTTCCGCAAGAAAACTTACTCGAGAAGAGCAGATAATACTTGACAATAACATACACGTTAGGCAATCTATCAATTTATAACAAAAAAGTAGTCCACAATATATATTGACCTGAATGCTACTAAGAAAAAATGATCTCACTTTCTATATAATTACGGAACTCATTATTTGAATCTTACATACATTCATCCATAAATCTTTACCAATGGAATTTATATCCGATAAATCTCCACCCTCCATTTTACAAAATGGTATTTTTGTAAATACATAACATTTTTAGAGCAAAAAAATAGAGCACTTATCCCAATTACATAATTTCCTCTACGTCTTTCCTCTACATTTCTGATATTCAAAATTTGAATCTCTCTCTCTCTCGATCTCGGACTTTGTTTTCTCCTTCCCATTCATCCGTCACCATTAATTCTTGTTGTTCATATCTCAAACGGCAAGATCGTTTTTTTTTTTGTTTGTACGTATCTAAGGCGGCAGGACCGTTTTTTTATTTTGTTGTTGTTTGTCTTTGCTTCTAGCCCATTTGTAATTCTGGATAGTTGCAAACTCTCTATTACGTCGCATCGTGCGTTTAGGCACGGGCAATTCCTATGAATATGTTTGGGTTATTTTTATTTTTTTTGTTTGCATAGTTGGGTTCGTTGGGCAAGGGTTGATATATTGCACGTGAGTCCAATAAACAATGTTTATTTGCGTGTGCGATTGTTTGAGCAGACACGGGCATAACCCTAATTTAAGAAAAAATCTTCCCGTATAAATCAGTTTTGTTGGTAGGAGTGATCAATAGTTTTGTAATTCATTTTAATTATATTCAATACGCGTTGTGTCATACCTTCAAGCACAGGCAACCCTAGTCTATATTGCATGCGATTCGTCAAAAATTACATATACGAATTCATCACTTAGATTTACCTAAGTCGGTTCAGAACTTCCAGGCAAGTCATCATAGATTACAGAAGGAATCCTGGGCGTCCTTTCCAAGATGAGATCACCCTATTCAAAATCGTGAGTTTAATGACACGAGAAACCGAAGATGAAAAATCAACAAATGCAATCAAGAATCAGAATTAGGTATACCTCTGCATCAGTAGGAATATTTGCAGGATCGCTGTCAGTTGAGTCATCAGAATTCGCAGATATCTTCATTCTCAAAATCGCAGAGTTTAATGACATGCGAAAACGAAGATGAAAAATCAACAAATGCAATCAAGAGTCAAAAATCAAAGGTTGTTTGTGATATTTTGGGGTTTGTGTTCAATGGGGCATCGTCCATGCTTATTGGCATGGCTGAGTGCAAAGAGGCGGCCTCTGGTATTCGATTTGAAGGTCTGACCCAGGGATTCAGCCCTATTCATAATTTTGGTTTTTCAACAAAAGGGCTTGTATCTGAAATGATTCCTAAAATTGAGTCTGGAAATCCAAAGAAGTCTATCTCTGCGGTTCCCCTCACAATGAGTCTCAGAGAGAGGAGCGAAATTCAGGTAAGTCTTGAGGAGAATGGGTTTGAATTTCCCATTATAGTGCATCTACCTCTTGCATCTACTGTGGGCATTAGATTCTTGAACCAAATATTATTTCCCAACATATATAAAGAAAAATTGCCCTATTTGTCAATTATGGAACTTGTGTGGAAGTTTCAGTGGTTTTGTATCAATACCATTTAGTTAAACTATTGGGACAGTTCTATGATAGAGATCTTATTGCATCTGAGAGTGGTATTTCTTTACTTGGGTTTTTTTGATGTGGTTGATAAGCTCTCCTCACAGTGTGGAACGGAGAAATTGGCTTTGTTTTTGTAGAAGAAAAGCTTGAAGACACTGAATTTAGGCTGTTTTTAGAAGGAAATTTTGGAAAGGAAAAAATTTCGGTTTTGAAGTCATCAGTGCTTGCTATCGGAGCTGCGATTATAGGTTGCAATTTGTTAAAGGCTGTAGATGACTATAAGCCATGGGGTGATACCGAGGTACTTCTAAGTCCGTTATCTTATTTCTTGATCTTCAAGGTTTTTTGTTGCAATTTGTAATGTGTTTCTAATGTTATTGGTGGGAGTTTTTGAGATTAGAAGACTTTGTTGTCACACGGACTTAGATGGAGTTTGTCGATGTTGTTCGATGGTGGACGACATCTTTGACGCAAGGGATTATCTGAGGGATGGAACCCCTCAGTATCCTAATTGGATTGAGAAGACAATAGAAAGTTATTCTTGGAGACTTTCTCTTTCTTGCATGAAGTCCATGGCCTTGGATAAGGGAGAGGTCTTAGAAGATGACGAGTTGTATAGTCTTATCTTGTCTTTCTAACTTAGTGTGAAGATGG
This sequence comes from Rhododendron molle, assembly GCA_025413875.1. Taxonomy (NCBI): domain Eukaryota; kingdom Viridiplantae; phylum Streptophyta; class Magnoliopsida; order Ericales; family Ericaceae; genus Rhododendron; species Rhododendron molle. Next base: position 18,087,181 of record CM046390.1, read on the forward strand.
GGAGCTGTCAGTGAATGATGAAGTTTCTTGGAATCACTGTATAACATGGCAAAGCTTAGTTTTCTTGGAATAACTGTATAACATGCCAAAGCTTAGTTTGCTCCACTTGTCACTCCTACCCTAGAACTCGATGTGCTTACTGCTTGTTCAATGTATTGTTATTTTATTTAGGTTCTCTTAGTTCTTAAATAGTTTGGGTTGATTTTTATCCACTAATGTGTTTTTATTGTTTGGCTTGTAGTGTACAAAAAGAGGTTCAGTTTGGGCTGAGGGAGGCCCCACTTCTAGCTTTGATCGTACTGAGGTCGATGATGCTTTTTTGGATGATGCGTGAGCTTTGATGATGTTGCTAGGATGTGTGAGTTTTACTGTATAAACTTTGATAATTGATAACTGGGAGCATCAGCAGGCATAGGTTTCATACTGTTTCTCTCATTATTTTGGCCTTCGGATCATGTTAGGTTCCTCACCGTGTTTTCATATTTCCTTCAAGTATTTTCCTCTAGTTGCATGGCGCCTGTATTTTGGTGCTAAATGAGTTCTTGCTGTCTCGATGGCACTCTTCAAGAGTTGTTCAATTAGTGTCCAAATTGATGATAAAAGATGACTTCACATAAGCATGGCTCACTAGTTCTCATTTCTGAAATTCATATATGTTTGTTTAGGGTTATTGTGATCAAACTTTAGTCTGCAAACACAGATTGTGCTTAGATATGAATCATATGTTCTTCAACTTCATATTGGCCTTTAGATAGTAGAAATGTTCATATAACTGAGGTTTAACCACCATTTGGTGATTGAAGATACATTTTCTGTAGAAGTTCTCAAGTACCATTTGTTTACTTTCCTTGTCTCATTTTAAAGCTCTTTAATGCCTAACAAGTGCTCACGATATTCTTTTCTTAGGGTCTCCGAAGTGCACTTTATTCTAAGTGGCCTAGCCTAAAATGTGCTGCCCATTGATTAAGTTTTATTTTATGTAACCAGTGACAGAGTTATTCCTTCTTCAAATATTGATCTACATTATGCTCCCTGCTCTCAAAATCTAGAAAAATGTAAAGTTTGTGGCGATATGATTCCCAGCAAATTTGCTGAGGAACATTTCTTGAGCACACATGCCCTGGTATGAATTAATTTGACAAAATGTTACATAGTAATATCATATAGTACACATCTACCTGGGAACAAACACAACCTTAGATTTCTTCCACAATCCTTTTAACCACAGCAGATGAATCTCCACCAATCTTCTTGAAAATCCTACAATGCCTTTCCCTCCATATTTAATGCATAGAAGTAGCAATGCAGAACTTTTACATTGACTTCCTCGTAGACTTCCCTTGGAAATTAATGTTGTATAAACATTTTCGACAAACAGATTTCCAGAATTGAAGAGCATAGGAACATTAAAAAAAAACTGGTGTCCATGGGATTCAATCCCTCCAAAACAAGATACAATACTGCAGAAGGCAGCATTTTTTTCGTGTAGTTTGAGTCGAGCTGATCCTTGGGTTCATAATTCATATAAGTTCCCATTTAGTTTACTGGTTCTCAAGGCGGTCTCTCTCGGCCATAGAGAAAAAGAATTCCTGCGATAGATTCCCCATAATTCAATCACTCTATCCCAAGTCAATAACATTGTCATTCTGTTTCTTTCTACGGGAAAGAAAGGGAAGACATTACCGACATATGGTCACTATTAGTGGTTCAATCTCCTCCGAATTTTGTTAAGCAATGCATTCCAGCCTGGCGAGTTCTTTGGACACAGGAGCTAAATGATTTTAATAATTGGCCATGACAAGGAGTGTGCTGGGTTTGCTCATTCCCATGATGGATCAGTGATCAAGCAATTTTGGCCTCATTTTTAAGCTTGCCCTGTCTACAATTAGAGTACATTGCTGCCATTACCATGGGCTAACACACTCACTTGGACATTTTTTGTACTGATTGGATTAACCTTCTTTCAGATACAGAAGACTCAAAGGCTTCTTCAACTTTTCCACTTCATTAGGTCCCAAATTATAGAACCTGCCTAACATCTCTGGTTTTGGTGGATTACATGTCCCCTGCACGAAGTTTACTGGCAGCTCATAATTTTCATGGAAGGCCTTCTCAATTTCACCCCATTGAGGACTTACGTCCCCAGCTGCCCCGTCATAGTCTTTGGCACTTTGCCTCTCTGGTTTTTAGCTCTGGTTTTTTGTTGGCTTAGACTTCTAGCCTTGGTTAAACTACCAGTAAATTGTTACTGTTACGGCCTAGCATTTTCATATATTTTAATTATTTATATTGCCGTTATTAATTGGTGTTATGATTGAGTCCCAACTAATTATTTTATGCGCGCTATGGGTAATATTGACACGATTGTAATCTTTAGAGTATGGGATTGATTTTGGGTAAAACAGTGGTACCGGATGGTAATTTTATAAATTTGCGTTACTTTCTATCTAAATTCAAATTTACTAATTAGCTATATTTGAGGGTGTGCGTGGTTATTAGCGGGTAGTTTAAAAGGGTTTCACTTGGTTAGGTAATCACAAATTCATTAGGGTTAACATTGGAGATAAGAGGCTGGAGGGAGCAGTGGCCGCATAAGGGTATCAGAGTCGTCTTCGTACTCGTCTTCGATCGTGGTAAGTTTTGAATTGATCTTATTGTTTCACTACTCAGAGTTCGGTTCAGTAGTAAATTAAGTGGGAGGAAATTATTTATGTTGATTTGGTGGGTGCCGGCTTGAGAGAGAGAGAGAGAGAGAGCATGTGCCGTATATGGCCGAGGTGGTGATTTAATTTGGTGCATCCAGAATCTAGATTTACCTTATGCAAACATAGGGATTATGTGTATTGGAAAAGAACAGATGGGTTTTGGCACTTGGAAGGAATCAAATGACATTGGGCTTTGATTTAATGTTGTGCATACGTGTGGTATATACATAGTTTAGGTGTGGACAAAACTGATTTTTGGAAGAGAAACATGTGGTATCATGGTTTTGCTCTTGGAGTTTGTGGGTGGATTTTTGGTGGTTACTGGTGGTAGAAGTTAGGATTGGTCTAGGTTAGTTAAGTTTTCTTTTAGGCAGTCCTTCATTGGTATAGACAATATTATACATGATACAGTTAGTAATAATATTGCTACATCTTTTGTTCAGGTTAGCATCTTTTTGCATACTCAAATTGCATTACGTTTGGACCCAGGTTAGTAGTTAAGTATGGTACTTATTTTCGAAAGATTCATGTGTCCCTTAAAAGTATTTCCTTCAGAATTTATATGAATGTTATTCGGAGACTCAAAACTATTTATAAGTTATTCTATAAATTGGCATGTGATGAATTTTCTGAGATCAATTGATAATATTCTTTTTGGTGAGATCTTGGTGGATATTAATGAGAACATTTATTTCGGAAGTCCAAAAAACTTATTCCTTCTCGTGTTGGTGATTGGGGAAAAGAACGTGTTAGGCCGGTGACCCTAATGCTCAACGGCTTTTCTTTCGCCGGATCGTCTTAGGAAAAAGTACCACGGGCTGCCAACCCTGGTGACTCTAAGTTCGATATTAGATCCAATTTTGATGAGATTTATTTTGGCCATGGTACTATTTGATTGTGGTTCCCCATTGTTGATGAAGTTAATGTTGTGATCACCACCAAGAATATTTATTGGTTAAAAGCTTCATTGATTAATTTATTATTGTACTGGACACCTCGTATGCCAAATTATGATTTTATGGTAAATTATTTTAATCCCCACTTTCAACTTTATTTAATATACATACTTGCTATTCACTGAGCTTGTCAGCTGACAGATTTATTCCAACTTCTCTTTCAGGCAGGTTTGGGAGTTAGGCAAGGACTCTGGCGGCACCTCGGGGATTCGTTTGTTTGACCTCCATAGGATGTTGCATTTAGTAGAAGGATTTTAACCATTGCTTCCGCACTTTGTATAGCTTTTGGGTAAAACGGGATTACTATTGATGTTGCTGATAAATTTTTATTGGCTGGTTCATGGGATGGTTGTGCTCATGCTTATGATTGGGATTTATTTGGCTTTGGATTTATTTAATAAAAAAATCATTTATTGTTTGATGACTTATTTTATTCTAGGCTGCGTGTTCCATGAGTTGGCCTTATGGTACACGGCCGGTCACTTCTCATTTTTGGGGTGTGACAGTTACACATTATGCGTGTAATTACATAGTGACTAAAAAGAGTTTTTTGGATGCTTCTTGGTTCTCAAAATATAGAAGATCAAGAACATTAAGTTCGGATGGCAATTTTTCTTTGTAAGCGAAAACTCTGAAAGCTTACTTACGTTCTCTGATCCGAAGGTTCAGTGGCATGCTTCCTTTATTTTCCCATGGATTTTGATCATGATTGCCAGAAAATCAAATTCCAGTTCCATATAAGTTCAAATATATTCTTCAATATTTAGAAAACTACAACTCCAAGGGTATAGGTCCTTACCTTGAATACTTGGTGGTGGGTGATAAGAACTTCTCACCAACAGAACACAATTATTATTATTTTTTTGATAATCACAGAACACAATTCATTCAGTCAAAAAATGGAGATTCAGACGATGCAATGCAAATTGCAACGGAAAGTTTGGGACCATTGAATACAGATTGTTGTGGGTAGGGGGTGTAACCGTTCAAATTGTGCGCTTTCCAATCATTCTGTAGAGACCCGAATAATTTTTAAAATTTTCGAAGTATTTATTAAATGCCTAAATTGGAATAACATGTTTTATCGGGTGATTTATTGAATTGAGGATGAAAGTGAATAAATAGAAGGTTAAGGGAGTGTGAGTGTAATATATAGATATAGGGGTATAAAAGGGGTGAATGTGTGTGTAGGGGATCATTTTCCCATTTTTGAAACTCTCGACTCTCTTTTCTCTCCTGCCGATCTCTTTCTCTCTTCACTCCTCTTTCAAAACTCCACTCCAAGACCTCAAAACTTCAAGGATCAACCTCCCTCAAGCCCTTCAATCGCGTTGTTGAGCTCTAAATTTCGTGGGTCAAGCTCGGAGGAAAGCATTTCATCAATTTCGGAGAGTTCGGAGCTAGGGCTCGTTCAAAATCTCTTGGGTTTCGCTCTTTGACTCGAGGTAGGAATTTCTTTACCTCTCTTATATGTATATGTGTTGAATTTGGTGTAAGAATCATTCCTTAGCCTTGCTTATAGTCCGAATCGAAATCTATCAAAATCTGCAAAAAATCGCCTGCTGTCAAATTGGTAGCGCTACCAGTTTTTGAGGTAGCGCTACCCTGAGTCTTGTTTGCTCTCTGGAATGGTTTGGTAGCGCTACCACCTTTTGAGGTAGCGCTACATTGACTCAGAAAATATTGTTTGAACTTTGGTTTGATTCCTCGTCACTTGTTTGGACTCCGGGCATTCTTAACACCCTTGTAACACCTCTTAAACTAATTCAAGCGTGTCCAATTGATTTCCTATGATGATTCGACGATACCCGCGTTTTGTTGGCTTCCCTTTTGATAGAGAACGAATGTTAGGTTACATGATTGAAATCGTATTCTATGGATTGATTGCTTGGGCATGTTTATGGGCTAAATGTGATATTGTTGGCATACCGAATGGAGTCTCACGAATGAATGTGACCATAGAAAGGCTTGTTCTTACATATAGAGTAGGAAGGTAGTTGTATGAGTCGGAGGTTGGTAGTAGGAGTCTCGTAACGCAAGGGGTGGTAATACGGAGACTCAAGTGGGCCTCGTAACGCTAGGGGTGGTAATACGATGGTCCGGGTTGTAGGGTTCACCGTAACGCGAGGGGTGGTAATACGGTAACTCTTGAGATGTTATACTGTAACGCAAGGGGTGGAAATACAGTCAGTGGGAGTTAGTATAGTGTGTGGTGTCCGGTGTGTTGGAGACGTTTGTGTCCTTTGAATTATATGGCATAGTGCAACGATACCTTGACTGGAATTAATTGTACCGAATGATAGACATACTCTTTGTTGATCGCTCTTCATCGATTAAGTCGCATCCACTTGTTTCCTTTCCTTACCTCATCATCATGTGTGCATATAACTTTGGTAAAGATTTTCCTACTGGGCTATTATAGCTCAACAAAATCCTTTTTTTCAGGTACTAATGCCGGACAGTAGCATCATGCTTTGCGTGCTTGGACTGTGGATGACTTTTGAAAGCCTATTACTTTTAGTTACTTTTTCATCTTGTAATAGTTTAGCTTTTGATCAAGATGGTTTTGTAACTAAGAAATTATGAATTTCTTTTGACAAGAGGCTTTGTAACACTCTGCATGGGTTGTAACCGTAGTTAAGTTACTGTGGGCCGTGGTGCCAAATTTGTATATTCTTTTTAATTGGGAACTTGTTTGTAATTTTAAACAGGTGGGATATTATTATTTTGGGAATACGATGGCAAGCGAGGTCCTTTTATTATAGAATGTTATTTATTTTATGTTGTAAATCCAGGTCGTGACACATTCTCTGTAAGCAAACAGTTATCTTAGATAGAACTCTCAAAGTGTAAAAATAAATAATGTGTAAGGAGGATTTATGAATGATAAAGATTTGATTCAATGATAAACTACTCAATTGTATATACTATATACATGAACCATGCCATGCATATGGCATGTGCCTACTGATTAGTTAAGTATGTTAGTACTTATCAAAATTATGTTCAACATCACAAAAAATCCAAATCAAGACTTACATTAGTTACTATACTTATTGTCAAATAGATTTATATTTATATTTTTTTAATTTTGTCATTGAGACAAATAAAAAAATGTCAAAAGTATTTTGACCAAAAACTAAACAAGATCCATTTACATCGAAAATGGAATCTAAAAGATAAAAAAATTACGATTGAAACCTAATTTTTTTGAATAAAGACAAAAATAAGTCAACAAGCCATTTTTTTTGTCTTTATTCAAAAAAATACGATTTCAATAATAATTTTTTACTTTTTAGATTCCTCTTGTCATGACAAAGCAATAATCTACAAAAATTGACGAAAAACTAACAAATTAAAAAAAAATTGAATAAAAACAAAAAAATAAGCCACTTGGCTTATTAGGCCGAACACCCACCAAACTTAATCCCTACTTACATTTGGACATACAATTGACTTGGATATATAAGCTTCTGGTTTCTTGGAATCAGTTCAGCGGCGACGGTGGCACTTGTTTAACCTTAGCCTAACCACGTAGCTTAAAAGATTAATCTCGGATTATACAGTAGCTAGTCGGAGATCCTTATATACTATATCATTTTTCCACAAATTCTCGATGTGGGACTCTTAAGGTGGGTTCTCACAATCTCTCCCCCTTAGGATGCAACGTCCTCGTTGCAATGATACCAAAGAAACTTTGTCACGACCCTAGCCCGTTCCTAAAAGTGTTAGTCAGTGATCTAGTCACTAAGGCCATAAATATTAATCATCTCGTTAACAATGACTTAAGGGACACAAATTCGAATAGCGGAAGCAAATCACATTTTATTACACAACGCCAAATTAGAAGTCTTTGGTTCGGTTAGGAAATCATAACGAAAACATCTTTGGTTCGGTTAAGAAATTATAGCACGAGTCATCAATATATAGTCACAGAACTCTTGTGCTAATGTATGATTCCGCCAATGAATGGGTAATTTGACTTTCTATATATAAACTGGTTTACGTGGAAATTATTCTTGTTGAGTCTTGCTTTGCTTGGCAAAGTAGTTGGGTTATCATCTACATTTATGTCTTGGTAAGGCATTTAATTTGTGGCTGTCCTTAATTATGCATGAACCGCTGGGTACTACGAAAACAATATTTGATCTTAAGCACTTTGCTATATTGTCCAAACAGGTTGGAAGTGTAGTGTGTGTGTGTGTTTTTTTCCCTGCAATTAACCACCAAGATGTAAGTTGTAATTTCTTGCACAAGTTGTTATACTCGGTCAAGAACCTGATTCAATTTTTATTTTTGGGATGTACTACGACAACCAATGCAATCATTGATATTGAATCGGTTCACAATTATATATGCGTGTTCCATGAGTTGACCTTAGGGTACACGGCCGGTCACCTCTCATTTTTGGGGTGTGACAGTTACACATTATGCGTGTAATTACATAGTGACTAAAAAGAGTTTTTTGAATGCTTCTTGGTTCTCAAAATATAGAAGATCAAGAACATTAAGTTCTGATGGCAATTTTTCTTTGTAAGCGAAAACTCTGAAAGCTTACTTACGTTCTCTGATCCGAAGGTTAAGTGGCATGCTTCCTTTATTTTCCCATGGATTTTGATCATGATTGCCAGAAAATCAAATTCCAGTTCCATATCAGTTCAAATATATTCTTCAATATTTAGAAAACTACAACTCCAAGGGTACAGGTCCTTACCTTGAATACTTGGTGGTGGGTGATAAGAACTTCTCACCAACAGAACACAATTATTATTATTTTTTTGATAATCACAGAACACAATTCATTCAGTCAAAAAATGGAGATTCAGACGATGCAATGCAAATTGCAACGGAAAGTTTGGGACCATTGAATACAGATTGTTGTGGGTAGGGGGTGTAACCGTTCAAATTGTGCGCTTTCCAATCATTCTCTGTAAGCAAACAGTTATCTTAGATAGAACTCTCAAAGTGTAAAAATAAATAATGTGTAAGGAGGATTTATGAATGATAAAGATTTGATTCAATGATAAACTACTCAATTGTATATAATATATACATGAACCATGCCATGCATATGGCATGTGTCTACTGATTAGTTAAGTACGTTAGTACTTATCAAAATTATGTTCAACATCACAAAAAATCCAAATCAAGACTTACATTAGTTACTATACTTATTTTCAAATAGATTTATATTTATATTTTTTTAATTTTGTCATTGAGACAAATAAAAAAATGTCAAAAGTATTTTGACCGAAAACTAAACAAGATCCATTTACATCGAAAATGGAATCTAAAAGATAAAAAAATTACGATTGAAACATAATTTTTTTGAATAAAGACAAAAATAAGTCAACAAGCCATTTTTTTTGTCTTTATTCAAAAAAATACGATTTCAATAATAATTTTTTACTTTTTAGATTCCTCTTGACAAAGCAATAATCTACAAAAATTGACAAAAAACTAACAAATTCAAAAAAAAATTGAATAAAAACAAAAAATAAGCCACTTGGCTTATTAGGCCGAACACCCACCAAACTTAATCCCTACTTACATTTGGACATACAATTGACTTGGATATATAAGCTTCTGGTTTCTTGGAATCAGTTCAGCGGCGACGGTGGCACCTGTTTAACCTTAGCCTAACCACGTAGCTTAAAAGATTAATCTCGGATTATACAGTAGCTAGTCGGAGATCCTTATATACTATATCATTTTTCCACAAATTCTCGATGTGGGACTCTTAAGGTGGGTTCTCACAATCTCTCCCCCTTAGGATGCAACGTCCTCGTTGCATTGATACCAAAGAAACTTTGTCACGACCCTAGCCCGTTCCTAAAAGTGTTAGTCAGTGATCTAGTCACTAAGGCCATAAATATTAATCATCTCGTTAACAATGACTTAAGGGACACAAATTCGAATAGCGGAAGCAAATCACATTTTATTACACAACGCCAAATTAGAAGTCTTTGGTTCGGTTAGGAAATCATAACGAAAACATCTTTGGTTCGGTTAAGAAATTATAGCACGAGTCATCAATATATAGTCACAGAACTCTTGTGCTAATGTATGATTCCGCCAATGAATGGGTAATTTGACTTTCTATATATAAACTGGTTTACGTGGAAATTATTCTTGTTGAGTCTTGCTTTGCTTGGCAAAGTAGTTGGGTTATCATCTACATTTATGTCTTGGTAAGGCATTTAATTTGTGGCTGTCCTTAATTATGCATGAACCGCTGGGTACTACGAAAACAATATTTGATCTTAAGCACTTTGCTATATTGTCCAAACAGGTTGGAAGTGTAGTGTGTGTGTGTGTTTTTTTCCCTGCAATTAACCACCAAGATGTAAGTTGTAATTTCTTGCACAAGTTGTTATACTCGGTCAAGAACCTGATTCAATTTTTATTTTTGGGATGTACTACGACAACCAATGCAATCATTGATATTGAATCGGTTCACAATTATATATGAAGGAACAGATGTGGACTTAACAAGGGGCACGTGTCGGTTTGTCCCTACTCAATTCATTTTTTTGTTTTTGTTTTGTAATAAGCTGTAGTTAGGAAGAAACATAGCTCTACAACGGGTAATGAAGCCAAGAGGCAAAAACCCTTCACAAGTCACGCACAGGCACAGTTGTCCCTCCCTTGCTCCCTCTGTCTTCTACATTTACCTGTATTACACCTACATATGGGGTTTTTTTTGATAACCGGATATCCAAGCTAATTTATGCACACCTCGACTATTTTCATTAGCCCACATATGGGTGTTTGATTGGATTTAAATAGACCGTTAGCTTCAAAGTAATTTCTTTGTGATCATGTTTTTTGTTAATTAAATGAATTAGAAATTTTAATGTAATTTGATTGATTTGGAGAGTTAGAGTGAGTTCACATTCCTGACTAAACAATATTTTCGGTATTTAGTCCAAAAATACCTACTACTCAAGATAACTCACCTCCCTTAACTAAATGGATTAAATGGAAATATTTGGTATTTTTGGTATTTTGACATCTATATTACAAATTGTGACGGTGTGGTGGTCCACACATTTTCCGTTGACGGTGTGGTGGTCCACACATTTTCCGTACATAAATCTTGGTCGTTTGATTTAGTACACATTTTTCTACATAAATCCCCACCCTTGATTCAACCCTTGGCATTTTCGTAAATACTTTGCATTTTTTGGAATAAATGGTTGAGTAATGATTTTTTCAATTTTGGTAATGATTTATTTGCATGCAATTTCGGTAAGGAATTCTAAATGGTCAAATATTAATGAATATAATGAGAACCCATGAATATAATGGGAACCCAAACGGTTTTGAGTAATGATTTAAATGGTCGAATATAATGAATGCTAAGAATTTTTGGTAAGGATTGACGTACGTGGATTGCTAAACGCGCGAATTTTGGGTTACGTCTTCATTTATTTTCGATAATGAAGATTCACCGTGAATGCTAAATGAAATTTATTCTTTGTTTACTATTCTCTCTCTCCCAAACAGAAAAAATCTGGGTACTGAGTTCGGGTCATGGATTGTGGAGTATGGCTCTTAGGAATTCTTTTTTCCTTGCAAACAAAATGTAATACACAACGCACGAGTAAGTCATATTTTCTGTTTTCTGTCAATTTTTTGTTGTTGCCCCTACCATATTTTTTTATTAAATTTTTATCAGCAAAAAGAAGATTTTAACAATATTTGAAGATGAATACAAAAATTAAAAGGATCACAAGCACATGAGCAAAACTATAAGGTATTCGGATCTCAATTTTTTATAACCCCATTAGTTTTAGGCCAAACAAAAGAATGTATCACAAAATCTAACATCAGGCATAAAAAAAAAGAAAGGACAAAAGTTTGATGTGGTTTTTCGTCAGTTAATTTATGCCATAATGGTATTTGAAGTGTATGAAAAAGGCTGGTACTTACTTTTTATGGGGGGCAAGTACCTAACTTCTTTTTATTTTTCTGTTATTTGTAAATGACTTAGTTGATACTGGTTTTTTAAGAATGATTTTTTTTTATTTTTCTGTTATTTGTAAATGACTTATTAGAATGAGCTTTTTTTGGCAATATTCCCCATTGATGGATAAAGTCTGTAATGGACGGCCCCACCCCACCCCAAAAAAAAATAAATAAATAAAAATAAAAACAAATAAAAAATAAATGAAACAAAAAAACGAAAAAAAAAAAGAAACTATTCGGGGAGGCCGGCCAAAGACGCACCTGGAGAGGGAGGGGGAGGGGGGGGATGAGACGGAAAGGAAGAAGAACGGCCTCCTCCACGGCGACGACACCACCGGCGAGGCCTACACCAACGACCACCGTAAGCAGCGAAAATCGACCACCAAAAACTCACCGACACCACCGACGCCATTTACGACCACCATGGTCTCTCTCTCTCTCTCTCTCTCTCTCTCTCTCTCTCTCGGTGAGTCCTGATTTGGCTCATGGCTTTTAAAACCCCCTTCAATTATTAGGGTTCCGTTGAAAAATGATGTCGTGATCTGTTTTTGATAAATTCAATTCATAATAGGAAACTCCTAAAATTACCAGATGATTGGTAAGTCCTAAAGAGAGTAAACTCAAAATCTACTTTTATCAATATTTATGCTGTTTTCGGATAATTATTCGATAGAGAAGTGCAGTGGCTTGTAGTTTGTGAAATTGGGGATTTTTCGGTTTGTTTATGAAATTGGGGATTTTTGGGTTTGTAAAATTGGGGATTTTTTGGTTTGTTCAAACCCAAACACTGAGGTAGCTCTTGTGCATACATTCTTTAGCCTAGTATCCTCTCTCTCTCTATATGCATACATTCACAGTACGTTTTCTTGGGTTTTAAAACCATGGCTGCCACTGTTCATGAATTTGTGAGGTTATTTCTTCATGTTTTGTCGATCCAGTAGTGATGTTGGGGTTTGGGGCTGAAAGTGGGCACGGGTGATGGAGGCACAAAACAGACCAGTGGCCTTCGTTTTCCCCTTACCCCAAAATTCGTAGAGGCTAATTCCGCCCTCTGCTACCAGGGGCCTCGATGAAGCCCAGTGTTAAGCCTCTTATTATTTGTCTGACTCCACAACAATCATACTGTGGTACAAACATAGGTCCTTTTCTGTCCCAAATAAAAAATCAAATGACATTAAGATATAAGAGTAGCATTGTTTTTTTTTTTTTTTTGACAAGTATAGGAGTAGTATTGTTGGGGCACTCAAATCATAAAGCTTGTGCTGTGTTCGGATGCCTTTTTTCCCACTTTTCAAAAAAAAATTCTAAAAGTTTTTTTCAAAATCCGTCCAGCCTTGGACCCACACTTCTCTAAGGGGGGACCCCTCAAAAAAAAAAAACAAAACAGAAGATGAAAAAACCAAGCGAAACCAAGCCGTCATTGTCAAACACGCACATGTAGATAAAGAGAGAGAGAGAGAGGAGGGGAGACGGAGAGGGAGAAGAACGGTCTCCTCCACGACGACCACACCACCGACGAGGCCTACACCAACGACCACCGCCTCACCCTCTACTTCCGGCGACCACCATAAGTACCAAATATCGACCACCAAAAACTCACCGACACCATGGACGCCATGTACGACCACCAAGGTATCTCTTTCTCTCTCTCTCTCTCTCTCTCTCTCAAGGTGAATCCTGATTTGGCTCATGACTTTGAAAACCCCCTTAAATAATTAGGGTTCAATTGTAAATTTATGCCGTGATCTGTTTTTGATAAATTCAGTTCAGAATAGGAAACTCGTAAAATTACCAGATGATTGGTAACCTTTCCTGAAAAAAGGAAACTGAAAATCTGCAGATCTGTTTTTGATACCAGCAGAGGCTAAAGTAGACTCCTACAAATGGAAGTGGTGGATTGTAATAGGAGTCGATCCCCCATGTGCGCAAAATCTGTTGAGATGATATTTTTTTTAGGAGGATTAACAAGGCAGAAGCAGAAATTGAAGCTTGCAAAGTGAAAAAGAGGAAGTTGTGCGAAGGAGAGCTCGAAGCAAGCAAGGCAAGAGAGAAGAAGCTGCGGGTTTGTTTGGTTGTTTGTGTGGTCTAGATTGGGATATTGTTGTTCTTTTATAATTTGGCTATATATGTGGGGATAATGGTGCTAAGAATGTCAATGTTTTTCAGTGATCTAACAGTAGGGGGAATATCATCAGTTGCTGTTCATTCCCATGGTAATGTGATGGATGTAATCAGTTGCTTAACTCTATGGTTTGAATGAATGAATGATCTTTTGATTGGATGTGTGACTGACTTTTTTGATGTGTGACTGACTTTTTTTTTGAGTTGGATGAATGAATGAATATGGATGTTTCAGTTGATTAAACTCTATGGTTTGGCACCCATAATAGAGAAAAGAAGCACAAAACGAATAATTGAGAAAATTGAAAATTCATTAGTAGCAGAAAACAGCCCTGCTTGGCACATGCCATATGAGAAACCATAGCCCTAGCCTTGAGCCTATACCAGCAATTTGGGGTTACGAGTATGAACAACATAAACAGCAACACAATACCAGTAGAGAATCAGTGTTGGCTCAGCAACAGAGAGCCATTCTAGCAGTTAAACAAAGAACCAATCATCAACAGTAACAGCATATAGAATCAGCAATAGAGCACCAGACTAGGCAAACATGAGGAAAAAAAAAAGAGCAGTATAACAAAACTGGTGCAGACATAGCACTTGACATGTTCATTAACACAAGGCTCAAAAGCTGTTCATTTACACAAGGCTCAAAAGCAGACAATTGACTTGTTCACATAAGGCAACAAATTATGGACATCAAAAGGTTGCTATCCAATTCCTTTTATAGTCCACAAATAAAAGAACAAAAAAAAACAGCACTTAACTTGTGACATAGTCTTGACCAAAACAAAGTTAAACAAGCAAAAAAACATCAGAGTTCTTGTTCTCATAGCTTAACTACATTCCAAAAAAAACAGCCCTTGCACAAAACAAAAAGCCCTTGCACAAATTCCTTATAGTCCAAATAAAAAAAAAAAGCCCTTGCACAAAAAGAACAGCACATAGGTCCTGTTCATTGCAGCTAGACATGACGAATGCCTCCAACTGATCAACTAAATCTGTCTCCTCATTCATAGCATCATTTGCCTCCAGCTCCAACACCTGATACCATATGTTGAATTGAAGTATGACACCTTAAGGCGAAGTAATATAGTATAAGCGATGAAGTAACAAAGTTAAAATTTAAACTCCATCTTGGGGCTCTAACAGAATAAACAAAAAACTGATGGCTTTCATGGCTTTGGAAAATGCAAATGGTTCTACTACTATGTGACAATCAAGCTTGCTATGCTAAAATATGGAAACGCCACCAATTCAGTAATTCATGCACCATTTCAAAAATAAGAAAGATTAATAACTAGTAGTTTTCACCTGCCAAACCAGAAGCTGTTTCTGGTATTGTAGCTTTGCCACCCATTCTTTCAGCTCAGTGACATAAGCTTTGATGTTTCAAATGTTCTCCTCGGCAGCTGTCTTAAACATCTATTGCATTTTCTTCACAATGACTGTGTTGGATTGCCGTGGTGCAGGAGTACCATCCTTCAAGGATACATGGTTATTATTCACATCTTTCTTTGTTGGAGTAAGTTTATTCCCCTGCAATGTATCCCCTCCAGAGGCACCATAACTATTTTATGGGGCCCTGTTCTCGCTATCATGTTCCATTAATTTGCGAGAGGAGGATAAAGGAGTGCATGGAGACCGTATGAGATTCGGCATGTTGGCGGAGATGCTTAAGGTGAAAGGGAGAATTTTTTCTTCTTCAATTGGTTCTTGGAGTCTGAACTATCCTCACTACTTGGCAAATACATGACCAGCTTGTCTATTGACTGCTGGACGTTCTCAAGCTTCTCCTCTAAAGAAGCAATACTGCTTCCTTGAGTATTCAAGCGGTTTATCTCTTCCTTCAAACTGGTTTTATCTCTAAAATCAAACAGTTCCGAAAGAGAAGCAACTGCTCGCATATCCTTTATCTCTGACAAAAGCTTTTCTACCGTTTCAGATGCATGTTGACTACCCAGCTTATTTGATGAAAACTCCTTTTGAAGGACTTCAAGTGCTCGATTAGCTTCTTCACCTAGCTGCCTCTGAAGCATCTCAAGCTTTCGGATTTCATGGACAAGCATTGATGGATCCGCTGAAGTAGCAGACTGCCTCACTGTCGTCTTCTTTCCAAGTGCCTTTCTTTTGCGAGATTGGACTAGAGATGTACTCTCATTCTCAACAGAAGAAAAAAGACACTTTGATACTTTACGAGACTGGCTATCTAGGTTTAATCCCTGATAATGGTGAAAACATTAAATCCAACGGCTGCTTCTCTCAACTCGATTAATAAAAGAAAAACATAGAGTTGAAGAATACAAACAATTGCACTATCTAACGTACCTTTGGATTATTGTTTGCACTTCTTTCAAGTTCAAGTTGGTGCTTCAGCTCTTTCACCTCCCTCTCCATCTGCATGTAAGAAAATTTTCACACATATTCAACAAATTTATCATTAACATATGCAAGCTCGTGCATATATTTTTTATTGAAAAGCAGATGAACAAGACAAGCATTTTCAAGAAGTCAGTAAGCAATCCTGCAGCTAAAATGATCAACCCACACACATGCAAATTCGAACTCTACGCGTCAACCATGTACACTGGTATTGGTCGTATCACAAAATGCATACCTGCTGGATTTTGAAGTCCTTTTCCATCAGCAATGTCCCTTGCACAAATTCCTTAGTCCACATAAGTAAATAAAAAAAAGCCCTTTCACAAAAAGAACAGCACATAGGTCTTGTTCATTGCAGCTAGACATGACGAATGCCTCGAATTGAGATAAACCACCGAATGGGAGCCCTTATCGATTCTTTGATGCCATAGACACTATCTAAATGGGACAAGCTGAACAGCAGTTTGCTGAACTGCACTAAAACAACAATCCAACAAAACAGGCAGCAGAGCTGCAGCAGAAGCAGTATTACAACATCAGCAGATATAGGAAATAGCAGCAGTAGCAGCTAACTGCTACAGTGTCAGTAACAAACACTGAACAATAGCTACCACACAGTTAGCAGCGAACAAAACAGTACCAAAACAGCAGCTTCTTGATTGTTGTTCACCAATCAGCTGCAGCATGCATAACCAGTACCAAATATCGATCAAAAGTATTAACATTCAAAGGGACATGCCCCCAAGGATAGGTCAAAAGTAAGTGATAAAACCAGCACCAAATAATAGATTACAGAGCAAGGGTTACACAAACCTTGCTCTGACAGTTTAGGAAGTAAGGATGGACTGGACAATATTTATTAAGCTCCCACACCTTCCCATGTAACTCCCATGCAACGTCCCCCTCTGCGAAGGGAGATTCCAACGACATCCCCTGCTGGTTAGGCTTATACTACATTACAGTTATATACATAAATGTACAGAACAGTAGCAGCAATATAGATTCGCACTTGTACTTAACATAAATATTGAATAGAGAATAGCAGCACCACTCAGGAACATCAGTAGCAATAGCAGTAGCAGTTGAACCTCATAGTGCAGCAGCCTCAAAAGGGGGCATCAAGAAGCAGCAACCAATGCAACAGAACTATATACTAGCCAACACAACTGAACTATAAATAGGACCATGCTGTCCTGAGCACTACAGCAGCAGCAGCAACCAAATTGACAATCATATAGTCGCTTCAGCAGCCAACACATTAACTCTTACTACTAATTCAACAACATCAGTCAGCAGTCGCAGATAGAAGCAGCAATACAATAGTATAAAATGCACCCATGAATCTAACCAATAATATAGTGGAAACACACCGCGAAACATTTATCATATCATGACAGATCCGGCATAGTGAACTCCAAACATACATCAAACTTTCAGGTGAAAAGATAAGTTGGATAGAAGGTTGGTCTGAAATTACAAGTCATACAACTAACATTACAATCCCTACCATTTTAAAGTACAACGTTACACATGCGATTGTAGTGAGGTAATCCCGAACAGGTACAAGGTGTGGCCGAACACGTGGTACGTGGGGCCCAGAACAGATACGGTCGGAATATTCGCCGTGCAGTGAGGTGAACGGCACAAGGGCCGGGGATACGAGAGGTCCCAGGTCCAAGATACCCAAGCAGGGGCATGGTCCAAAGAGCAAGGGTAGTTGTTGGACTAGTCTCGTGATAAGGGGTCCAGTGATATGAGAAATCATTGGTCCAGAGGGTCTGTTCGGCAACGAGAAGGCCGAATAAAGATGGCAAGGTACTGTGAGGTGCTCCTGAGTGGTCCGAAATGGAAATATCCAAGAAGGGAAAACAAGATCTGGAGGAGATACCCAGCGAGAATGGGGTGAACGGCGACTTTGGAAAGAGTTCCTAAAAGGTCTAAAAGGAAATATGCGGTTATGGGAATGAGAATCACTGATATTCTAAGTTCCCTTTACGAGAAAGGAAACTTAGGGCAAGGAGATTGGATAACAAGTAGACATGGGTCTATAAATATGAGGTAAACCTAGAGGTAAAGGTACGCAATTCCTGGTTATTTGATTACTTCCTACTGAGAATTAAGGTTTTCACTAGTACGAGATACTAACTTTGGCATCGGAGGGCCTTTGCCACGAGAAGGCAAAGGTGCCTCACCCATTGTTTGTTTCTGAGGCTCAACTCGGTGTGGTAGGGTTCGGTGTAGAGAAGTAGCCGTTACGATCAAGGTGTTGTTTGGAGGCCCATTTGTTTTCCCGGCACTTACAATTGGCGCCGTCTGGAACGAAAGAGGTCCCTTCAAAAAAGCGACCATGGTGGAGGAAGATCCAAAGACCCAGTTGACCCGAATAATCAATGGGTGGGGAGGTGACAAGTCCCCGCCGAATCCCTTCCAAGAAAGCCCGATGGCGGGCGGGGAGGACCACGAGTAAGGACCGCCTCCTGGCAGTCCATGCAAGGGCGGACGGCGCAGCAGGATCCACGAGAAGGAGTAAGTCCCGCCGTGAAAGGGAGTCTGTGCGGCACGTTCGAAAAGCGTGCATAGCCGGGAAGATATCCTGGACAAAAGGAGACAGGAGATAGAAGAGTACGCTCGCTTGATTAAAAGGCGAGAGTACGAGATTCAACAGTTGGAGAGGATACGAGAACATCCAGAGGATTACGGGCTTTCACGAAGGAAGTCCAGAAAGAAAGGTTGGATATGGTGGAGCACAGGAGAGCTTCTTCACGAAGAAGAAGAAGCGGGAGCCTCACTCCGAGGCGGCCAGGGCTTCTTCACGAAAAGGAGAAGCGAGGCAGGAGCTCCTCCCGAGGAAGGAGGGGAGGAAGCACTACAGGGGACAGTCACGAGACCTGATTCCGATTGGGGAAGGAATATGCGAGGGCTGCGAAGGTATCGGAGGAGGGACCATGTCTGCACGAGAAGCAACACGGAGAGCCCTTAGCAACATAGCAACTTCTCCTTTTGCAAAGAGATTGCGGGAGGCAAAGTTGCCGAGCAGGGTTAAACACGGGACGTTTATTCCGTACGAAACGAATGCGACCCGGTGGCACACATACAACATTACCAGCAGGCGATGTTTATGCACGACGGTGATGACGCAATCATGTGCAAGATGTTCCCATCTAGTTTGGGAAAAGTGGCCTTATCATGGTTCCATAAGTTGGGGCCGAACACCATACGAGGGTGGAGACAGTTGGCCGAGGAGTTCACTGCTCGGTTCCTGACGAGCAGGAAACCACCCAAAATTTTTGAGAGTCTCTCGGCTATGAAGCAAGGAGAGAGTGAGCCGATTAGGGACTACGCCAAGAAGTATTGGGAGACTTTCAACGAGATTGAAAGTTGCAGTGAAGAGTATGCAATAGCAACATTCAAAACTGGGCTACCTGTTCGGGGAGAGCTGCGAAAGTCCCTAAACATGAATCCAGTGAGCACGCTGGCAAAGCTGATGGAGCGGATTGAGCAGCACGCCAGGAACGAGGATGACATACTACGGGAAGACGACAAGCTAAGTGCCGAGCAAGTCAAGGAACCCGCAATGAAGGCGGATAAACCCGAACCCAAGACTTACAAAGAAAGAAAGGAGCACGGGCAGACTAAGAGAGAGTCGTACCGAGAAAAACACGTACCTGATCCGAAGTCGTTCTTCTCGGTGACAACGGTTTGGAAAGAACCGATTTATCGGGTTCTTTATCGGATAAAGAACCGCCCATACTTTAAATGGCCCCCATGGTTGGAGGGTGACAAAGATGCAAGAAGGGCTAAGTCAAAGACCTTGCAGATTACTACAAGGACTGGGGTCACATGGCGGAGGATTGCGAGATGTTTAAACAGCATCTCGATGACCTGGTCTCCCGTGGGTACCTGAAAGAGTTTATCCAAGAGGAGCACAAGGGTGCCGAGAAAGCGATGGAACTGGATTACGAGCAAAATCTAAGGGGCGTAATCCATATGATACATGGGTTGGCCACACCTTATACGAGAAATGAGGTGAGATTACTCCAGAGGCGGGTGACACGACCAGCACGTGATGCGATTGGGAAAGAAACCGGGGGCGTGAAGCGGAAGGGTGCAACGAAGGCATAGTCTTCACGGATGAGGACATGGGAGGAGTCCAGTGCCGCACAATGACGCTCTTGTCATAACCCTACGAGTTGGGAATATGACATGGAGAGGATCCTGGTAGATTCGGGAAGTTGCACCGAGGTGCTTTACTACGACGCATTCAAGAAGTGGGATTGACACGAGCGGACTTGAGTGCGGTCGGTAACCAGTTGAGTCGGGTTTAGTGCGAAGCTTGTTTGGCCATTGGGTAAGGTAACCCTTCCTGTTCGGGCAGGAACAGTGGTGCTCAGAACCGATTTTTTGGTGGTGGATGTGCCGTCTTCCTATAACGCGATTATAGGAAGAACCTGCTGCATAAGATGAGGGCAGTTTCGTCCACTTACCATCAGATGGTGAAGTTTCCAGGATCCAATGGGATCGAAAGAATAAAGGGAAACCAGAAGACAGCCCAACAGTGCTTGGTTTCTATAATCAAGAAGGCGCCCAAGGCACAGCTAGTGCAAACCGTCGAGGTTAACAACCAGCCGACCATCGAGGATGTTGGAAGGAATCCAGCCGAGAAGGTGGTGGAAGGATTGAAGAAAATCCAGATCAACGAGAATGATCCAGAAAGGTATTTCCTGATTGGGGAGAACCTGTGCACAAAAGAGGAGGAAGAATTGGTGAAGTTCCTCAAAGAGTACGTTGATGTGTTTGCTTGGATGCCAGAAGAGATGCCTGGGATGGATGCAAACGTGATTTGCCACCACTTGAATGTGGATCCACAACACAAACCGGTGATGCAGAAGAAAAGGAGATCAGCCGTACAACATGTGGACGCTGTCATCGAAGAGGTGAACCGCTTGCTTGAGGCAAAGGCGATCCGAGAAGTGTATTGCCCGAAGTGGTTGTCTAACACGGTAGTGGTGAAAAAGAAGAATGGGAAGTGGCGAGTTTGCGTCGACTTCACAGATCTAAACAAGGCCTGTCCAAAAGACAGTTTCCCCTGCCCAAGATAGATCAACCGGTGGATGCAACAGGCTGGGTATGGGCGTATGAGTTTTCGGCGCTTATCGAGGATATCACCAGATAGCTATGTACGGCCCGATCGTGAGAAGGCGTCCTTTATCACCCCACGAAGTCTTTATTCTGATGTCATGCCCTTTGATGCGAGCAGCTGGAGCAACTTATCGAGAGATTAGCAATGATTATGCTAAAGAATCGCTCGGCAAGACCATGGAGGTATACATAGATGACATGGTGGTTAAAAGCAAGAAGAGAAGCGGGACCACATAGCTGATCTGAAAGAAGCTTTTGAGATATTGAGAGAGTATAAGCTGAAGCTCAACGCCTCGAAATGTGCCTTTGGAGTAAGTTATGGGGTTCCTGGGCCATTTGGTGACCATTAGAGGATAAGGCGAATCTGATCAAATCACGACTTTGCGGAAGGCTGCAGAGTGAGGACCACGAACTAGGTCCAGCGGTTAACAGGGATGGCGGCAGCTCTTAACAGGTTCATCAGTCGTTCGAGTGACAAATGCAGGCCTTTCTTTCAGTTGTTAAAAAAAAAAGAAGGTTACGAATGGGGAGCAGAATGTGAGCAAGCATTCCAAGACCTGAAGAAGTACTTGGCGGCCGCCCCACTCTTCTCCCGAGCCTGGTGAGACCTTGACCTTGTACTTAGCAGTGTCCGAACATGCTATAAGTGCGGTCTTACTAAGGAACAAGGGATCCGAGCAAATCCACTGTCTATTACGTGAGCAAGACGCTCTTGGATTAGAAACGAGGTATCTGCCACTTGAGAAGTTGGTCCTGGCACTGAGGGGGCGGCTAGAAGTTGCCCCCATTACTTCCAAAGTCACAAAGTGGTGGTTTACACACAGTTCCCGTTGAATTGTTGCTTTGAAAGGTCGATTTCTCGGGGCGAATATCGACGTGGTCGGTGGAATTGAGCCAATATGATATTGATTATCAGCCGTGTCACGGCGATTAAAGCAAGGATTTTGGCGTCGTGGCAGAGTTCTCTCCCATAGTGGCTCCCTTGCCTCCTACGAGAAAGGAGCAGCTGGTTGAGCAGTCAGCCGAGAAGAAAGAGGCATCCGCCGAGCGGGACCCTTTGGAATGGAAGCTTTTTGTTAATGGGTCCGCATGCAATACCGGATCTGGAATTAGAGTAGTACTCTTCCCTCCCGAAGGAGTTATGATCGAGTTGTCGTTGCGCCTAGGTTTTTGTGCGTCAAACAACGTGGCGGAATATGAGGCACTCTTGCCGGGTTACGGAGCGTAAAAGCCTTGAAGGTAAAAAAATTGAGTATTTTGTGATTCACAACTCGTGGTGAATCACTACCCGAGTACAAGGCCCGGAATGAGAAGATGGTAGCCTACGTGGAGGCAACCAAGGATTTGCTTGATACCTTCGAGAAGGTACACATCGAAAGAGATAAGCTCTGGGCGGAATGCCCACGCTGACTCACTGGCTTGGTTGGCAGCGGCTGTGCCAACAGAGTTCAAGAGGAAGGTGGTAGTGGACTATCTTGCTGAGCCGAGTATTGGGAGAAATGTGGAATTGGTCTTGGACGTGAACCAAGGACCAAGTTGGATGGATCAAATAGTGGAGTTCCTACGAGATGGGATACTCCCCACAGACAAAAAAGAGGCTCACAAAATAAAGACGAAATCTGCAAGATTTTGGCTATCACCAGAGGGGAAGTTGTACAGAAAGTCCTTCACTGGACCGTACCTGCTTTGTGTGCATCCCGAGATGGTGCAGAAATTTTTCCAGAAGATACATGAGGGAACGTGTGGGAGTCATGCAGGTGGGAGATCCATCGCTCACCGAGCAATCACACAGAGTTATTGGTGGCCAGACATGCAAGAAGATGCGAAGGTGTATGTGAAAATCTGTGAGAAGTGTCAGAAGTTCTCACCAATGATCCGAACACCAGCTGAACATTTGGTGCCCTTGACAAGTCCTTGGCCGTTTGCGCAGTGGGGAATGGACATCGTGGGTCCACTCCACAAGGCTACTGGGAACAGGAAGTTCCTGTTGGTAGCAACGGACTACTTTACCAAGTGGATTGAAGCAGAACCACTGGCAAAAATCACAGAACCCATGATAGAAAAGTTCGTGTGGAAGAACATCATCACTCGATTTGGAGTTCCTTATTCCCTGATCACTGATAATGGGTCACAGTTCCAGAAAAAGTTCAAGGCTTTTTGTGCCCAATATGGAATAAGGAACTACTATTCCACGCCAACCTACCCCCAGAGCAATGGGCAGACAGAGGCGTCCAACAAAACTATACTTGACGGGATCAAGAAACGGTTGGACAAAGCAAAAGGCAAGTGGCCTGACGAATTGCCACTGGTCCTGTGGGCTCACCGAAGATCTGCTAGGAGGTCTACGGGAGAGACCCCTATTCGCTAGCGTATGGAACAGAGGTCTGTTATTCCATTGGAGGTTGGTTTGCCGACCAACAGGACCACATTGGTGGAAAGTGGGGGCAATGACAGAGCCCTGGAAATCGAGTTGGACCTCACCGAGGAGAGGAGAGAACGAGCTCTGGGTGCACCTGGCCTCGTACCAGGAGCAGCTGATGAAAAGCTACAACAAGCATGTCCACCCACGAGAATTTGGTGTTGGAGACCTTGTGTTAAGAAAGGTGCTCGGCAACACCAAGGTGGCCAAAGAGGGAAAGTTGGGGGCCAATTGGGAGGGCCCGTATCGAGTTACGGAGTTGTGGGCATTGGGGCATATCGATTGGCAGACCTGGACGGGAACCCGGTACCGAGGCCCTGGAATGTTCATTTGAGGAAGTTCTACGTGTAAAGAACTTCGATTTTATTTTTATTCTATTTTAGGTACACATCGTGATTGTGTAGGAATTACGAATAAAATTCCCTTGTGTTTTCTTTTACTAGTTGCAAGGGGTACGCATAACGCCCCTTTGAGTTTTTCAAATTATGAATAAAAGTTCCCAGATTTTTGGTAAACAAACACTGTTTTTTATGCTTTAAATATGAAGTCAAGCTATGTCCTTAGTCCTCACTTAGTATTGGGGAGCAGGGATAGGGTAGCTGAATGAAATTTGAATATTTCAAAATTGAGCCAAGTATGAATACACTTGTTTGTTTGTTAGATCTGAATACACCTAGAATTATGTCAAGTCTGAATACACTTATTTGTTTGTTAGTCTGAATACACTTGGTATTTGTTCGGCACGAATACACCAAGAATTATGTCAAGTCTGAATACACTTATTTGTTTGTTAGTCTGAATACACGAATTATGTCAAGTCTGAATACACTTGATCGCTTGTTCGGTCTGAATACACCTGAATTATGTCAAATCTGAATACACTTGGCGGTTTGTTCGAATCTGAACATACCCGTAATCGAGCCAAGTGTGAGTATACTTAAGCCATTGCTCGGGCACGAAAACGCCCAGAAAGCATATGAGAATGTGCATACTGTCCTCAAACACGAATATGTTTGGCATAATCTCAAGTGCAAATAGGTTTGTTTACTTGTATGCGGGCATGCCCACAATAGAGTCTGGGTATGAGCAAACCCAGGATCACTAGGTCCAAATACGAACACATTTGGGTAACCTAAGAATGGAAGCTTCCAAGCACGAAGCATTTGAGCTGCATACGTGAACATGCAATAATATCTAAAGTCCAGAAAACTTGAGGACTGCTAAAGCATCATTTAAAGGTACGAGAAACCTACAACAGTTAGAAAATGAACACGATTGGACCATCAACAGGCACGATGAGGCCTGGGGAGTATACGTGAATATGCATAAAGCTAAGTATGAAGACACTAAGCACATAAAATATTGGTCACGAGACGGCCACCTGTGTTAAAGAACGGCCACGAAGGGCCAGCCAAACGTGTTCGGGCCACGAAGGGCCAGGCAGAACTAAAAGTTTAGGCCAAATAGGGCCACCAAAGCATAAAAAGCCACGAAGGGCCAGAATCAGCAGAAATTAAAGTGTTTGAAAATGTATCAGGCGCCATGCAGGGCAATACCAATGGCCACGCAGGGCCAGTCAAAAACTGATTCAAAAGGTTTCAAATGTAATCGCTACGAAGAATCCAACTTACTCTTCGTTGGTCAGGTCTTGGATAACAGGTGGAGAGGCTGGAGCAGTCACGGAGACCGGAGCAGTTGTGTTGTCCACGGCAGTACTTGATTCAGGTGGACCACCATTGGCTTCCTTCTGGCCAAGGTTGGTCACTTCTCCAGATTGCTCAGCACTGGCGTCCTGCTGCTCGGGGACGTTAGCATTGAGCTCCCTGTCCAGGCCGTCTTCTTCCTCTTCCTGCTCGTCGGCCACCACCTGCGTGCTCGGAAGCTCGATCTCGGTCCAGAGTGGAGAAGATTCTGCTGTGCCTAACTTTTTAAGGCAAGCCAGCCAACCAGCTTCGAAGACTTGGTCCTGGATCCCAGGCATTTGGTCCGTATAGCTTTCGGTAGCCACACGGATCCCTTCATTGTAGCCCTGCTGATAGGAGGTCTTGGCTTCATTCTTGCTCGCCTCCAGCTCAGTAAGAGTTTGGTTCAGGCTGTCCTCGGTCCCCTCCAGCTTGCCCTTAAGACTCGTCCACGGTCCCGCGAGCCTGGTTTTTCTCCCTCTCCAGCCTGACGATTGTATTTTGCAGCTTGGCATTTTCACTTGCCAGTCTGGCACGTTGAGGCTCAGACTGGCCAAGTTTTTGCGCCATGGCAACCATCTTTTGCATTGCCTGGAGGTACAGAAAACAAAGCAATGTCAGACACAAGTAAGGATACGTAACGCACTAAAAAAGCACGACAGGTCTACCTTAGCGCTGTGGCTCATGAACGAGCCCAGGAGGTTGTCGAGGAGCAGAGACTTTCCGCATGTCCCGGAAGTAGAAAAGCTGTGGCGATGCAAAGCGATCCGCCAGATTCAAAGATCACGAGCGGTGACGATCGGCCGCCATGGGTAAAGCGAGGGCCCAGAGCGGGGTCGGAGGAGCTGTAAGTTGGGACGGAGGACGTTCAACCGTAGAAGTTTCCAGCCTCTGACGTTTGTCGCGGTGGCTGGCCTCAATCTCCTCAGGCGAGAAGCCTGGGGGAGCGTCCGTTTGAGCTGGACCTCGGCGGCCATGAGACGGCGCCGGGCTTTGAAACCTTCCGCGACCACGAGCAGAGCCGCGGCCTCTTCCACGACCAACGGTGAGAAGGTCGCTGAGATTGATCGGCTGGTCCATCTCTCGGGGTGGGGGAGATGGGGAGTATCCGCTCGAAGATGTGGAAGCTTCTTCGGCAAGCTGGATTGGTTCGTTAGGCGGAGGAGAGGGTCGAGCGCCTCTCTTCTCGTTGCTCGGGCTGTTGAGCTGGAGGATCGGGGATGATGGGATTGTCGGTGCTTTCGGATTAGTCGGTCGATGAATCCAGCGAATGATGCACGGTAGCGAGGAGAATCTGTGCGCCTTGTTCGGCCCGACCAAACACGTGCCTTGACCATTGAGGCAAGAGCGCGGTTGATATCAGAGTAACGTGGACCTGAGGGGTGATGATGGCGTGCCCTTGGTTGACGTTCGTGGCTGCAAATAAGAGAAAATTAGCAGTCCAGTAAAAGCAAAAATATGTAATGCAATACGAAATGTTGCTCGGTATGAAGTTCTACGAGAAAGAGAACTAACGTGGAGTGCCAAATCGATGTGGGGGAAAGCCGACGACTCTACCGTCCTCGTCTCTGGGCTCGAAGTTCCCCGTGACGATGAGGAAGTCGTCGTCGTCCCCTCTAGCAGAGTCAGGCAATTCGAGCACCAATCTTTTTCTGGAGTCCCTACTCTTGAGATAGTAGGTCAGAGCATCTTTGGTTCGAGAGATGCTGTACAGATGGTGAATATCGTGTAAACCTAAGGATGTGCCTAGCATCTGGTTCAGGGCATTGATGCCCATGACAACCCTAAAAAAATTGGCTGAGACCTGCATAGGAGACAGTCTGTAATGGGACAGAACCTGGCGGAGCAATGGTGCCAGGGGAAACCTGACGCCGCCCTCGACGACGGCGACGACAGGAATGTGCAGAGTGTCATTGTCAAAGCACTCCCGAATGGCGTTTTCAGAGGCTAGTGTGGTGGCCACGTTGTCAGGAATCTCGTAACGAGATCTGAACTCAGCCATCCGCTGAGGGGTGTCGCAATGACTACGAAATCTACCCATACTGAGAATGATGGGAATAGGTTTTCTAAAAAGAGAAATGGGTACGAGAAACCCTAAGGGGACTGTGATAGTTCTAAATTGATGATGAAGACCAAGCAGAAAGGGGGAGTAAGAACTTACGAACAGGAAGAACCCTAGAATCGGAATGAAACCCTGAGATGCGGACGGTGCTTCAATGGCGGGAGCACTTGGGCGTGTTCTCTGCAGAGGGAAGATGGAAAGAGAAAAGTGGGGTTTGAAATGGGGACGAAAACCCAAGTATACCCCAGCAAAAGGGGGTGACGTATGAGAAACGTCACCCCAGACGCCGTTTGGGCGCTCCGTTCCCGAAAGCGTCTGCTCGCATTTATCGTGCGGCATGAGCATGCAGCGTGTAAAAGTGTTATTTGGAAAAGCACATGCGAGACCAAGCGACGAGGCGTTTAGGCTGGGCTAATGATGAGTTTGCACCAAGTCCGAGAAACATAGGTGCAGGAGCAAAGGACGAGAACCTTGCCCGGTGTTTAGAAGCTTTGCTCGTCATATTAAGAGAAAATAACGAGTAAAGCTGGGGAGCCATTGTAGGGAGGTAATCCCGAACAGGTACAAGGTGTGGCCGAACACGTGGTACGTGGGGCCCAGAATCAATGTAATCGGAGCATCCGCCGCGTGCGGTGAGGTGAGCGACACGAAGGACCGGGGATACGAGAGGTCCCAGTTCTGAAATACCCGAGCAGGGGCATGGTCCAAAGAGCAAGGGTAGTTGTTGGACTAGTCTCGTGATAAGGGGTCCGGTGATATGAGAAATCATTGGTCGAGAGGGTCTGTTCGGCAAAGGCCGAACAATAGCAGCAAGGTACCAGGAGGTGCTCCGGATTGGTCGAGAAATGGAAATATCAAAGTAAGGAAAACAAGATCTGGAGGAGATACCCAACGAGAATGGGGTGAGCGGCCAGCTTTGGAAAGAGTTCTAAAAGGTCTAAAAGGAAATATGCGGTTATGGGATGAGAATCTCTGATATTCTAAGTTCCCTTTACGAGAAAGAAACTTAGGGCAGCAAGATGGCTCGGACAACAAGTAGACATGGGTCTATAAATATGAGGTAAACCTAGAGGTAAAGTGTACGCAATTCCTGGTTATTTGATTACTTCCTCCCGAGAATTAGGGTTTTCACTAGTACGAGATACTAACTTTGGCATCGGAGGGCCTTTGCCACGAGAAGGCAAAGGTGCGCTCACCCATTGTTTGTTTTACAGGCTCAACTCCGGCGGTGTGGTAGGGTTCCGGTGTAAGAACGAGAAGTAGCCGTTACAATCAAGGTGCTGTTTGGAGGCCCATTTGTTTTCCTGCACTTACAGCGATCAAACAGACAAGGCATTCAATAAGCATCCCACATAGCAATAGCCATTTCGTCCCGCCTCGTTCCCATCGTTTGGACACTGTGAGGAGACGTGTTGACAAGTTCTACTTGGCCGGCACCACCACCGTCATCATCACTGTCTCCCTCCCATTCGTCTGGTTCCATATAATCGTCGAAATATTCATCTCTCCCTTTGTGGATTATGATCATATTGTGGACAACACAACACGCCGTAACTATCAACGGCTGATGGGCTGGGCTATAGTTTGGCATTGACTTGAGTAGTGGAAACCTCGCTTTCAACACCCCAAAGCATCTTTCGATTACATTCCTTAACGACGAGTGCTTATAGTTGAATAGCTCCTGTGGCGAGGCGAATACTGTGTTAGCCCCATTCCAATGGTCCCTGTGATATTTTTGTCCTTTGTAAGGAGCCAAATACCCTATCATGTTGGTGTATCCAGAATCGACGACATAGTACGTATCTACACCATAAATAACATGTGTGAGTGTATTTCAAAAATTTGGGGAAGAATAGAAACAACATAAGAACAATCTTATTTTATATTTACTTACTGATTGGTGGGTGTGGGAACATATAGGCCGGATTCGTGGCTGCTGCTAAGAATACACACCCGTCGTGTGCGCTACCTTCCCAACCTGGATACACGAATGTGAACTTCATGTCGAAGGAACACACAGCCATTACATTCTGCGTTTTCATGGTTTTTCGTCCACGAAATGCAATTTGCATTTCGATGGGTACCGAAGCTTCTATGTGGGTTCCATCTATCGCGCCAACACAATCCTATCACAAGTAGTTTTCGCATTTTAGTGTTTGGATGTAAGCAAAGAAAGGAAGATTCCAGCCTAAGTAAACTACAACTATAAATCCTAGCTGCCTACTTACCCAAACATTACATAACCTTGAGACATACATAGGAAAGTACCAGAGACAGAGGCAGACAAAGATAGATTCGCACTTACAGTGAACCAGGGAAAGTATCTCTCGTCATGGAGAATTTCCAGAGGCGTTTCTTCAAGATTTGGTGGTTTAATTATGTGTGGCGCTAGGCTGCAAATAGCGCGACGCATCCAGTTGAAGTGGTCACTTATAGTAGACGTAGACCGCTGGAACTTGTCAGCAGCAAGTCTATGTCGTCCGCTCTATCCGCAAATGAATAAGAAAATAGCCAACGACTCTTCAATAGACAAGTTCTTATGCTCCCAGTCAAGCTGGCCTCTAAGAATTAGCTCTTTCACCAAGGCTCTAAAAGTATGTTTGTCGACACGTAAAATATCCTTGACCGTACGAGGATGTCCGTGCAACAAAAATGTGACATACTCTTGACCGGACATTTTAGCATTTCGTTGCGGCATTTTTTCGTGCACTTCTAACATTTCGAGTGCTTCGAGATCCGCCAAATCGTCATCGTCACTTCCAACAAGGTCATCAAGTTCATGTGGTGGAATTCCACTTGATGACATGGTGAGTTTTTTACCTTTGGTAATCTGTTTCTGTAAAAAAATTCCAAACAATATGAGTAGTGACCAATTTCTCCATAGCACTAACATAAGTTGAACAATCATAAAACTGAATAGTAAAATGAGGAACAACATTTTAGTAAAAAATTAAACGCAATATGAGTCGTGAGCAAATAATATCATAGCACTAACATAACTACGACATAATACTATATTGAGGAAAATCAAAGTTTCCATACAACTTACAGATATCGTCCAGAATAATACACCAACATGTTAGTACTAAAATATCATCTAGAATCATACAAACAATTAGTACTACAAAGGTACTACTAGTCCTAGCTTGTTCCCAAGTTAAACTTCCTATTCCTAAATAAGATGTAAATGACGATCTTCATTTCAGTCGTTGCACTCAACCAACCCCCCTGTCAATTGATAGCCCCATGAACCCTTGCCGCCCAGTAGGAGGACCAAAAGCAAGTTTTTCGTAGGCCTTATAATATTGTTCCTCATCGAAGCAGGACGCTATTTCATCAAGGGCCTGAATACAATCAGCAACAGAAAACTGATCAGCTGTCATTTTTTCGAAGTACTTTCCTTTTTTTTGTTGTGCATATCCAAAAGTAGCATATGCTTGGCTCCTCTCATCAATCTTGATTGATTTACTACTAGTTCCACCGGTTCCATCGGACTTTCTCTTCCCGCGCGAATCCATCGACATTTGATCTGCCATTCAAATGGATTTGCCTTGCCTCATCATTTCGCGCTCACCCTCTGCTGTGGGGCCGCCTAGGGTGCTAGGATACCCGGCAAATGCACCTATGGCCAAAGTGCCTTCACAAAGCTCTACCAAAAGATCATAATGGTCGAGGCCTTTAGATTTGAATTGTTTGGCGTCCTTATGTTCCTACAAGGAAATAAAGAGTACGAAATGAAAGTACTATAACGGCCAAGAGTGCCAACAAAAGTCATAAAGCTACTGGTTCACTAGTGTGAGTATACCTGTAAATATTCTTGCCACACAGGTTCTGGTGCAGTGACGGTTTGTTTTATAGGGTCCCAACTGAACCCACTATGGTCTTTTAGGTCTTTGAAGACTGAGAGCTCATGTTTCAAACGGGAAAATTTTTCTCTCAGCTTTTGAACTGAGTACCCCATTGTGTTTGTCCTTCTCCCAAACTCCGAACAAATGGCCACCCATTGGTGGGGATTGAAAGTCCTCGTCTTTTTTGAGTTAGTTGACTCTTCTTTTTTTGCCTCTTCAAGCATGACTTCAATGAATATTTGTGTGGTTGCATAAGTCCACTTATCGAAAACGATTTGTGTACGTTCCATTTTAAGCTACCATGTGGGAAACAATAATGAACATGGGTTACACATCACGCATAAGGGCCACAGATAGCAAGTTCCCATACAAAGAAAAACTGGAATGTATACATGAGGACTACAAACAGGCAAAAAATTTTTTTGTGCTCCATGCCACCATGTATAATCTCCACAACTGTTCAACAAAATGCAGTTTGATGGTTTTGTGGGCAGCATGCCCTGGAATTTCCGGATTCCAAGATGCAAGCCTTCGGGAATTTCGTTCCCCGAAGCAAGGGCCCGTAATCGAGGGAGCGCGAGCGGAGAAGTAGAGCGCTCATAAAAATACAGAGTCGCCACTCGGGTTTGAAGGTCCGACACCCAAGGAACCGTATTTCGAAGCACCTGCCGCGCTGTTTGATTTGAAAAAGTGAAGGAACCAGTCCGTCATAACCATATCTGGGTTCGGGAGCCAGGTTACGAGAGGGGAAGGGTTTTAAGGCACCCCTCTCGCCCAATCCGGAGATCGGTCTCTACTTAGGCATTTTGTGAAAGCTTTTGTGATTCTTCTTCTTTTATTAACCAAATTTTAGCCAATTAGGGTGGTAGAACAGTTAATCGGGGATAAAACGGTAACATGTTTTGCAAGATGTGTTATATTTGAGCATGGATGGATGAAATATTATGAAAAATGGGATAAAGGCTCAACCTTCTGATTGAAACAACAGAACCACACAAGGTTTCGAATTTGTGAAAAATGGGATAAAGGCTCAACCTTCTGATTGAAACAACAGAACCACACAACCATCGCGCAACAAATACAAACCCTCGCGCGCGTGTTTGCTTCTACCACAGGTTGGGTTTTGATCCCCTTCTGGGCTCTGGAAGGACCAGTGCTCACCCAGAAAGCAAACCAAGCAGTTTATGTGTACTGGAAAGTAACTAATTATTACAGATTGAATCAAACAGAAGCCAAATGAATTGAAATACAACCCCTAAACAGTGGGGGTGAATAAACAGAGGCTTTGAACCTTGGTTTCCATGCAAGGGCCACTACTGGAACATCACGAACCAGCGCACGAGCATTAAGAACACGCGCGCGATTGTTCTTGACTGGACGTCCAGGAATTGCTTTGCATGTTTGGGGCTCTGAAACATACTCAGGGGCTTCCCAAAGGCATTACAAACTAAATAATACTATAAAATAGGTTAGCTATGGCTTTTTTTATGCAACACAGTGATCTAAAATAGCCCTAACATGCTTTAAAACTGTAATAACAGTATATAAGCTGAAAAACTAGGATACCCTTCCCCACGATGTTCATCATCACACAGACAAGAAACATCGCGTGAGTTTAAAGAACAGTCGTGCGAGGGTTCGTAGTTGCATGCTCCTTGTAACTTTGCTGGCTTTAGGGCCAAAACTGGTATTGATTACCAGTCTTGGCCCTGACAGCCTCCCTCAGGGATCAGAATAGAAAGCAGGTAAATGTTTATACCTTTTCTTGAGTTGTTTTGAAATGGCTTGAATAAGATGGTGTAGCTTGGAAAATGAGTGTATGTAGAGCACAAGAGTGAGTGAATTGCAAGTGAGGTTAGGATTTGTAAGCCTTTTTTGCTTGATATTGTGTGTCACCTTTGCCTTGGAAGCAATGGGGGTATATATAGGGAAATGCATGGGTGGTAGACATGGCCCAATAATCAGCCAACAATGGTCAATCAGACTTGGTGGAGAAGGCCTCCAACAAGGTGATGGGAGTGGTTGTGTTGGAAAGAGCCAACCACACAGTCTACAACAGCTGTGCTGGTGGAGAACGGGGTTCCTCAGGCTTACTAGACCCCTAATCATCACAAAATCCAGCTGGAAATTAATGATGGGGACAGGAGAGAACCATCGCGCGAGCGTTCTAAACACGCGCGCGAGTATTCTAAAGGTCACGCGAGGGTCAACAGTCAACAGATTGACTTTGACCCACACCTGGCACAGAACACTCGCGTGAGGTTTCTATACCCACGCGCGATGGTCAACCCTATCTTTAGGGTTTTGACTTAGGGTTTTTGAGGGTAAAAAGACTCAAGGAGGGCTCCACACTCACAAAGCTCAAACCATTCCAATCTCAAGTCTATTCTTAATCCAAATTCATCATCGGGGAAACAAGAAATCGTAAAACGATCAGGAGATTCAGATTGGGGTGTCTACAGTAGTCCTTCTTTGACGGCACGCGGAGCACCATTGACTGGTACGGGTAACGTCAAAGGTTTCTAGACACCCACCAAATCCACCCGAAAGCCGATTTAATGGAAAAACGCGCGAGTATGTAAAAATACCGTGCACCAAAGAATGATCAGAAGGGTAGATCATTACTGGTTGACAGTTAGATCGTCGTTGACTGATAATCGGACGGATGGATTGTCGCTGAATTGATAATTGGACGGATGGATCGCCGTTGATTGATAAC
This sequence comes from Rhododendron molle, assembly GCA_025413875.1. Lineage (NCBI taxonomy): Eukaryota > Viridiplantae > Streptophyta > Magnoliopsida > Ericales > Ericaceae > Rhododendron > Rhododendron molle. The sequence goes on from CM046390.1 coordinate 18,121,185, forward strand.
ATCGTTGATTTGAAATTGGGACGGATAGATCGTCATTTGATTTGAGAATTGACGGATAGATCGTCGCGGATTGATAATTTGGACGGATAGATCGCCGCCGATTGATAATTGGACGGATAGATCGTCGCTGATTGATAATTGGACGGATAGATCGTCGCTGATTGATAATTGGACGGATGGATCGTCGCCGATTGATAATTTGGACGGATGGATCGTCGCTGATTGATAATTGGACGGATGGATCGTCGCTGATTGATGATCGGACGGATGGATCGTCGTTGACTGATAATCGAACGGATGGATCGTCGCTGAATTGATAATTGGATGAATGGATCGTCACTGGTTGACGGTTAGATCGTCGTTGATTGATAATTGGACGGATAGATCGTCGCTGATTGATAATTGGACGGATGGATTGTCGCTGATTGATGATCGGACGGATGGATCGTCGTTGACTGATAATCGGACGGATGGATCGTCGCTGAATTGATAATTGGACGGATAGATCGTCGCGGCTTGATAATTGGACGGATAGATCGTCGCCGATTGATAATCGGACGGATAGATCGTCGCTGATTGATAATCGGACGGATGGATCGTCGCTGATTGATGATCGGACGGATGGATCGTCGTTGACTGATAATCGGACGGATGGATCGTCGCTGAATTGATAATCGGACGGATAGATCGTCGCTGAATTGATAATTGGACGGATAGATCGTCGCTGATTGATAATTGGACGGATGGATTGTCGCTGATTGATTCCTTGCCCAGGTGTGCGTGAGCGGACCACTGCCGGGGATAGGAAAATGCTTCGAATGACGAGTATGAATTTAATCATGACCCCCTCCCCAAACCAAAATCATGAGGTCAATAAAAAATCCGGATTAAACACCATAATAATAAGGAATAAAATCATTGGGCAGGCCTGCTGAGGAATTGGGCTCGAGGCCCAACAAGAATCATCGCGCGCGGGTTCAGAAACCCCGCGCGAGCATTTGGTTTCAAAGCTTGAATCTGGGACCGGCCCAAACCCGGCCCGTGCTTGTTTTCCTCCCATATACGTCGCGGGGACGTTTCAGAACCGCTCATAGCGGTTTCAAACGCTCTCAAACACTCAAACTCTCTCAAACCCTCTCAAACCCTTGGTCCAAATCGTGATTCCTTTCACAAAACCAACAAACCCACACACAACATCATCCCCATGGCAGATCACGGTAGCGGAGGTGGTGGAGGAGAGGTTATCGATCAACCAGAAGACCGAGGAGGCCCAATGGAGATCCAAACGGGCGATCAGACGACGACAGAGGGAGCCGTGGGTACCAGTGCAGCGGTAACAGGCGGCGGCGATGGCGGAGTGAACCAGCAGCAGGAGATTGGTGACGAAGAGAATCCTCACACGACCGAGGAGAATCCTCACGCAACGATTCCTACTGGGGCCGCGGGGTTCATTTCTGAAGCAGAAGGCCCAGGTGTAGTGGCGGAGGGCTCGTCCGTAGTTGGTGGTAGTTCAGGAGATGGGGGGAGCAGTGGAGCCATGAGCGACATTTCCGGGCCGAACGGGTCTCCGCCGAGGGATTCGGCGAGAGGTAAAGGCGTTGTCATTGCGGAGGCGGAGAAGCCTACTGAGGAAGATCGGACCACAGAGGCCCCCTCCCCTGTTGAGATCCCTGAAGAGGACATCGCATTCAGGCCTCTGCTGACGGCAGCCACATCATCGCGTCTCATACCGATCACCTTTGATGATATCGCCGAACACACACCCGACGAGATACTAGCGAGACTGTTGGGGAGCGCCCCGATATTGGCGAGTATGTTCTGAAGGCCAAGGAGGATCGGACAAGAGCCATTGAGGCTGCCGAGGCTGCAGAGAGGGCCGAGAGAGAGAGAAAGGATAGTGAGGACCTTCTGAGAGAAATGGAGACCGAGGAGAGGGCTGCCGAGGAGGCACAGGGACCTAGGGTGACAGCCGTGGCAGAGGCGGCAGCTGTGAGACGGCCTGACTACACTGCAGAGGCATACACACCCCCTGTGCCGCACTTGTTCGCACAGTCGGGCTTTTCGGCGTACACGCCCCAGCGGTCAGAGTATGATGATGAGATAGTTTTGAGAGACCCTCTGATTCACATTGCGAACACTTGGGCCGAGGTAAGTTCTGAAAACCCCCTTTGTACTTCAATATCTACTTTTCTTGCATGTTTAGTAGACATAACACATGTAGTAGCTCAGTTACGATAAAAGCGCTGAATCATACGCCATATAGCATGCATGCTAGGCAAAATAATAACTTGAACCAACCATCTGAATGTCGCCTGCACCTAAGCCAGAATCACAATGATATAACCTTGATAGACCATGCATGCACTAGGATGAACTGAAGAGTCATCGTTGTACCGCTGCAGTGATTACCTAGAACTTGAAAATGAAAGCCATGCGTGCTAACATTTGCCCTGTTGCTTGATGACATGACCCTGATAGACCATGCATGCAATAGCACGAATCAAAGGACCGTTGTTACACCTTTGCATTGATTACCTAGAACTTGAAAATGAAATCCATGCGTGCTAACATTTGCCCTGTTGCTTGTCTGTGTACTTGAAACAGGAGGGAGCAGCTCAGAGGGACATTCGAGGCTTTGGGGGTGCATGCAAATCCCTGGTACTATACGAGGGCCTACCTCAGAGAGTGAGGGATTTAGTGGATGCAGCGGGCTTCGGGGAGTTCATACGGACTCTTACTCGGAGCAGAATTGATCATGCTGTGCTGGTGGCACTTGCAGAGAGATGGCGGGATACAACCAATACCTTGCACCTTCCTCCTGGGGAGATGACGGTGACACCTACTGATTTTGCAGCGAGCTGCTGTCAAGAAGTCTCAGGTATATACCGATACATTCCTGCTTTTGATACTTGATCATATACCTCTATTTCCGATACATATGCCTTGATTGCTTTTAACACTATGTACCTGTCATTCACACACAATATACAAAATGCACAATGTATACTAATGCTTTACATAATATGACAATGCAGACATAGGGGCGGGCGACCTCTAGGAGTAAGAGTGCACGGCTATCTCCACAGAAGAAGCTAGCAGCCAGGGCTCCTGCACTAGCGGTCACATCACAGCGACAGACCAGGAGCTCGCAACCAGTTATTGCACGCAAAGAGGTAGCTAGACAGGCCGCAGTACGTACCGAGGAGCAATTTCGGATTGCAGTGCGCGAGAGACCAGCACCGGAGGAGCAGCGAGCCCAAAAGAGACCCAAGCTGATCTTGCTTCCGACTTCCGAGGATGAGGAGGAAGATGACAGAGATGAAGAAGAGGAGGAAAAGGGAGAAGAAGAAGAGGAACACTCTCCTGCCCGCAGCGATTCTGATGATTCCGTTGAGGACCCGGCCTACAAGGAAGACCCCAAGGAGAGAGCTGACGACAGTGATGACGATGGTGATGATGATGGTGGTGAGGATGATGGTGAGGGAGACTGGCTCGCTGAGGAGGATTGAGGTTTACCAAGGAACCTTTTATTTTCTGCGTTTAGTCTTGCTTTTGGGACCTGTGCGTCCAAGTAGGTAGATGGAGGGCAGGTGTGCCCTAGCACTGAAACTTGACATAGATTTTGGAGGCCTGCATGCCTTTTTGCTGGATGGGCGGATGTGCCCGCACTACTTTTGATGGTTTTGCTTGGCAGGCATGCCACTGATACAGTAGTTTCCTTTTGTTTGTGGATATTTGGATAGCATATGGTTTAGCTATAAGAATTGCATTTTCATGGTTTACTGATTCTTATCATGGATAAAGCAAACAAAACCAACCACTAAAACCGAACTTGCATTGACAATGCCTGAGACTAAAGATAGACACCCACACACGTACTGGTGCGACAAGTTCGAAAACAAACCTAGGACACAGCCAGGATACGAGGATACAGGAAATATAAAGAATTTTTAGGCGTTGATAGGCCAAAACTCAAAATACTTCAATTCTGAACCAACCGAGACTTCTGCAAGGTCAAACATGTACGACATGACTTGTATGAGTCGACGGAACGAACAAAAACCCTCTGAAACGAGATCTACACCGAAAAGTGCCCAACAGACACAAAAGGGATACGAAATGCAAAAACATGACTCGATTATGTCCCGTACTGAAACCGACACCTCCATACAGTCACATAAGGCCTATATGACCTGCATGGCCTGAAAGAACTCGACCAAAATGCATGGAACGAGTTTCGACCTGTCAAAACCTTGATTTTTACTCGAAACGGGCCGCCGAGGGTCCAAAATCTTCGTTAAGCGCGACCTTTTGAATCCGATGCTTGCACACAGTCATACATACCCATCATGACCTGCTGGAACCAATAGAACTGGAAAAAACCCTTTGGAACAAAAAACGACCAAAACTGATCAGTAGCTGCAGAAGCCTGCCAAAACTGCAGACAAACCGTCGCGCGACTGTTTAGAAATGTTGCGCGACATTTCTATATCGCGCGAGGGTTCTTGAATGCACGCGCGAGGGTTTGTCCCTGCCAAGCTGCTCTATTTGACCAGGTCAGCCTTTGAATGCGCCAGGAGCTCTGTTATTGTTCCCAACGTCAGCAGACCTTCCTGAGGTTTTCAGAGGTGAGTGTCATTGCATGGCAAGGTGTCTTAACCCTTCATGAAGCTTTAATCCTTGGCACGTAAAGCAAGGATGATATTTTGGAGGATTTGGCTATATATGCATAACAATGCAAGAAACACCCCTCCTCCAAAAACCTAGGAACACCCACATTATTCAAGATGGAAAGTCTGCTAGCTGCCATACTCGATCCGTGGCTAATACGGCCTGAAACCATTGATTGGGAAAGCCCCCGTTCCCAATGCCTATTGTTAGAGTAGCTTATTAATATTGCTCTATAGTGTCTTTGTCCCACATCGACTAGTCAGGTAATGTGTCTAGTCGTATCATAATATAAATAAAGGTTCTATGTGTAAGGGTTAATTTAACACCCTACACTTCTCTCTCTCTCTCTCTCTCAAACAACATGGTATCAAAGCGTGATACGAATCCATCTTAGATCCACCTAACCCTAACACATCACCCACCACTGTAGCAGCCGTGAATAGTACTCGCATGCACTGTAGCAATCGTGAACAGTGCTCGCGTGTACTGTAGCAGCCCCAAATAAACCCAAAATTGACCCTCCAATCGAAACCCTATCAATCCCGAAACCCTATCATACACCAATCGATCCTCATTCAACCCAGAAAACCCCAAATCCCTTGAAACCCCAAATCAAGTCCTAAAACCTCTCGAAATTCCCAAAAGTCCATTACCCAGTTGATTTCGATCCCTAAAACACTTTACCCAGTTGTTTTCGAACCAAAATCGAGCGAAAACGAACCTAAAATTAACCTTTAACCCCAAATCGAACCCTGTTCTTACCTTTTACACCAAATTCGTACCTGTTCATGTAGATTTCGAGTTCAGTCAGCTTTGAGATTGGCCGATTCTTGGCTTTCTGCTCGTGTTGATGCTACAGTCTATTGATGTTGATCTTCCTATTATCATTAGCTATTTACAATATGGATGGTTCAGTTTCAGTGGTATGTTACTTATAGTTGTTTGGAGTTTCATTGGTTGTTGGTTGTTGGATAGTGTGGTGGGCTAGTAGCCAATGTGATTGTTGCTGTGTTGGTAGAAAGTTGATTGATTTAGTAGCTCATTGCTTTGTTGGTTGTTTGGTTGCCCGTGCTATCCTCGTTGTTGCTTTGGTTTGTTTATGATGGAGACTGCTTCAGTTATTTCTGATGGTTCTGGTGGCCGTGGTTCTAAGTCCTGTGGTCGTAGTGGTTCTAGTTATGGTCTTATGTCAGGGGGAGGTAGTTCTGGTCGTGGTAACTCTAGTCGTGGTGGTTTTTATTATGGTACTCGACAGTGTACCCATTGTGGAGGTACAAATCATACAGTGGGGTATTGTTATGATCTTCATGGTTTTCCTCAGGCTCATCAGGTTACTATTTCTGAGGATGCTGGACAGTTTACTCATCCTTTTGCCGACAGTAGGGTGACTATTTCTGCAGAGGAGTACCAATGCCTCGTGTCACTTCAGTCAGGTTCTGCCACTGCCACGCTATCTCAGACAGGTCCTTCTGTTACTTGTGTTGCATCTTCTCTTCCTTCCACTCCTTGGGTTATTGATTCAGGTGCATCAGATCATATGACTGGTAGTTCTCACATTCTTTCTGATCGTCAGTCTATCGGTAAACCATCCCATGTTACTCTAGCTGATGGTTCTACTACTGCTGTTATTGGTTTGGTTTCTGTTCCACTTACCCCCTCTCTTACTTTGGACTCTGTATTGCATGTTCCTCGTTTTCCATTAAATCTTTTGTCAGTTAGTAAACTTACAAAGTCTTTGAATTGTTCTGTTACTTTTTCCCCTCATGGTCGTGTGTTTCAGGATCTTAAGACGGGGAGGAAGATTGGTGGCGGTGTTGAGCGTGGTGACCTGTATTACTTTACCGATGGTGTTCACCCTAGCTCTATTGCTCTCTAGTCATCAGTTTCACCATATCAACATCATTGTCGTCTTGGTCATCCATCCCTTCAAAACCTTAAAAGGCTAGTTCCTTCATGTAGTCGTGTTAACACTTTGCCCTGTGAAGTTTGTGAGTTTAGTAAACATCACAGAGTACCATTTTATCCCAGGGTTGAACGTCGTGTGTCACATCCTTTCCAGTTAGTTCATTCAGACATTTGGGGGCCTATTCATGTGCCCAATGTTTTTGGTTTTCAGTATTATGTTATCTTTGTTGATGATTTCTCTCGTATTACATATCTTTATCTTATGAAAGAGAGATCTGAGTTGAAGACTATTTTTTAAATCATTTTACATGGAAATAAAGACTCAGTTTAATACTTGCATTCGTATGTTTCGGTCTGACAATGCACAAGAATTTTTTCATAGTACTTTATCTCAGTTTTTTGATGATCACGGGATTATTCATCAGTCATCCTGCGCTCGGACTCCACAGCAAAATGGGGTTGCCGAACGCAAGATTCGACACTTATCAGAAGTTATGCGTGCCATGTTATTTCAAATGAACGTTCCTAAGTCTTACTGGAGTGACGCAGTTCTTACTGCATGCCATTTGATCAATCGTATGCCTTCTACTGTTCTTGGGGGTCAAATACCCCATACAGTCCTATTTCCTGGTCGGCCTCTCCACTCATTACCCCCTCGGGTTTTTGGGTGTACATGTTATGTTCATACTCTTGATCCCGACCAGAGTAAATTGGACCCACAGTCCATTAAGTGCATTTTTCTTGGTTACTCTCGCACTCAGAAAGGGTATAAGTGTTACTCCCCCACTCTTCATCGTCACTTTGTTTGTGCAGATGTTTCCTTTAATGAGTCATTGCCATTTTATTCGGGTCCACAAACCCCTGTTATGGCTGGGTCTGAGTCTGTCTTTCCTATAGCAGTCCCATCTGGTTCTTCTGTGAAGCCCTTGCAGGAGAAACCCTTGCAGGTGTACGTTCGTCGCAACAAAGCCATAGAGGCACCACCAGCGCCTGCCCCAACGCCTCCTCCGTCACAAGATCCGGTAGCACCTGTCCCAACACCTCCTCCATCACAAGATCTGGTAGTTTCTTCTTCTTTATCTGACCTTGATCTTCCTATTGCTCTACGTAAAGGTACTCGTACTTGCACTTCTCATCCCATTTCTCACTATGTCGCATATAATCATCTGTCTCCTTCCCTTCGTGCCTTTACTTCGTCAGTTTCTTCTATACATGTTCCTAACACTGTACAGGAGGCCCTTTCTCTGTCTGAGTGGCGGACAGCAAGGGAGATTGAGATGACTGCACTCTATGAAAATGACACTTGGGAGTTGGTTCCTCTTCCGCCAGGAAAGTCTACTGTTGGTTGTCGGTGGGTCTTTACGGTCAAATTTAATCCTGATGGCACTGTTGAGCGGTATAAGGCCCGCCTTGTGGCCAAAGGCTATACACAAACATATGGGGTTGATTATGCAGAGACTTTTTCCCCCGTTGCCAAGATAAACTCTATCCGGATTCTTATTTCTCTTGCTGCTAATCTTGGTTGGCCATTGTTTCAATTGGATGTCAAGAATGCCTTCTTACATGGTGATCTGCTTGAAGAGGTATATATGGAGCAACCTCCTGGGTTTGTTGCTCAGGGGGGCGTGCTCAGGTTTGTCGTCTTCGCAAAGCTTTATATGGTCTAAAACAGTCACCTCGAGCTTGGTTTGGTCGGTTCAGTGATGCTGTGATACAGTTTGGTATGCGTCGATCTCATTCTGATCATTATGTCTTCTCTCTCCGGTCAGAGCGTGGAAAAATAGTGTTAATTGTGTATGTGGATGACATCATCATTACTGGGGATGATCAGAAAGGCATTGATGAGTTGAAGCAGTTTTTACAGCGTCAATTTCACACTAAAGACTTGGGTAAGCTACGGTATTTCTTGGGTATTGAGGTGGCAAGATCCAAGGAGGGAATCAGTTTGTCTCAACGAAAGTATGCATTGGATATTCTTGAGGAAACAGGTTTATTGGGAGCAAAACCTGTGGAGACCCCGATGGATCGTAATGTGAAGCTTTGTGTTGATCAGGGGGAGATATTTCCACATCCGGACCGGTATCGTCGCTTAGTTGGCAAGTTGAATTATCTTACCAATACACGTCCTGATATTTCATTCGCTGTCAGTATGGTGAGTCAGTTTATGTCAACTCCTCGACTTCCACACTGGGAAGCTTGTCTTCGTATTGTGAAATATCTTAAAGCTCATCCTGGACGAGGTTTGTTTTATCGGTCTAATGGTCATTTGCGTGTTGAAGCTTTTACTGATGCTGATTGGGCAGGATCACCATCTGACAGACAGTCTACTACTGGGTACTGTACTTTTGTTGGCGGCAATCTGGTCACATGGAAAAGTAAGAAACAAACAGTTGTTGCAAGGTCTAATGCAGAAGCGGAGTATCGAGCCATGGCACACACGACTTGTGAGATCGTCTGGTTAAGAGCTTTACTCATGGAGTTAGGGTTCGGTGTGGAGTTACCTATTCCTATGTATTGCGATAATCAAGCAGCAATCCATATTGCTTCAAATCCAGTGTTTCACGAAAGAACAAAGCATATTGAAGTGGATTGTCATATTGTTCGTGAGAAAATAAATGGTGGTGTGTTATCTACTCCATTTGTTTCTACTGGAGCTCAATTGGCTGATATCTTCACCAAACCACTGTTTAAACCACGTTTAGAGTTTCTATGTAACAAGCTGGGATTTTGTGATATTTATTCTCCAGTTTGAGGGGGAGTGTTAGAGTAGCTTATTAATATTGCTCTATAGTGTCTTTGTCCCACATCGACTAGTCAGGTAATGTGTCTAGTCGTATCATAATATAAATAAAGGTAATATGTGTAAGGGTTAATTTAACACCCTACACTTCTCTCTCTCTCTCTCTCTCTCTCACAAACAACACCTATCTTCCATTCGCGACCTCCGATTCATGGCATCACACCCCGAGCTTCTTGAAGCTGCGATGATATATTGGGATCCCGTGATGCACGTCTTCCGTTTTCATAACGACGAGATGTGCTCGACGGTGGAGGAGTTTCAGGCCTACCTCCGGGGATTCACCAACTGTGAAACTCTTGCAGTTCCCCCGTCTCAAGAGAACATGAGCCAACTCTTGCAAGCAAAACTCAACATACCCGATATGGGCAGCATGCCCTGAAATTTTCGGATTCCAAAGCGAGGGCCCATAATCGAGGGAGCGCAATAGCAGACAGAGGCTGTGCACGCGCTCGCCAAAAATACAGAGTCGCCACCTGGGTTTGAAGGTCCGTCACCCAAGAAACCGTATTTCGAAGCACTTGCCGCGCTATTTGATTTGAAAAAGTGAAGGAACCAGTCCGTCATAACCATATCTGGGTTCGGGAGCCAGGTTACGAGAGGGGAAGGGTTTTAAAGCACCCCTCTCACCCAATCCGGAGATCGGTCTCTACTTAGACATTTTGTGAAAACTTTGTGATTCTTCTTCTTCTTTAATCATTTTTTAGCCAGTTAGGGCGGGTGAACAGTTAATCGGGGATTAAGCTGTAACATGTTTGCAAGATGTGATATAAACATGGCATGGATGGATGGGATAATTAAACTAGGACAAAACCCAGCCTCTTGATGAGAAATGAACCAGGCTGCGCCTGAAATGGATGTGCCATACACCATGGCCACCTTTGCATGCATGGATCAACGTGCATGTACAGCAGACCATCGCGCGACACACTCACTCTCTCGCGCGACGGTCCTGTCTCACCACAGGTTGAATTTTAATCCTCTTCTGGGCTCTGGAAGGACCAGTGCACACCCAGGAGGCAAACCAAGCAGTTTATATGTACTGGAAGTAAATAAATATTACTAATTATTACAAACAGGAGCTAAATTAATTGAAATGCAACCCCTAAACAGTGGGGGTGTTAAAATAGAGGCCAAGGGCCAAGCTGCTCATGCAAGGGCGATTCGACTCAGAGGACCATCGCGCTGAGACAGTGAGTCCTCGCGAAGTTTTCGGGCCGACTTCGGGAAGTGCTTTGCATGCTCGAGCTCGTGCAGTCCGTGATGCAACCCAAGCATTCCAAATCCCACGAGGACTGTCGCGCGAGACTGTCGCGCGCGGATGTGAGTCTATCGCGCGAGGGAGTGTTTGGCACAGATTCTTGTATTTCTACTGACTTTAGGGTCAGGACTTGTATTGATTACCAGCCTTGGCTCTGCCAGTTCCCCTCAGATCAGAACAGAGAGCATAACAAAGGTAAGCTATACCTTCGGCTTTTGGTTTGAAAAGTGTTTGAACTTTGAGTTGAGTTGAGGTGAAAAGGGGATTTGAGTGATGGAGGAGGAAGAACAACCTTTGTTCTTGAGGTGTAAGCCTTTGAATGCCAATTTTTGTTAACCCTTTGAAAGTGAACAAATGGGGGGGTATTTATAGAGTTAGCACCTTCCATAAATGGAGAGGGAAGGTAGATCTGGTGCAAAGAGGCGTGCGAGGTTGTGGGTTACTTCATGGCTAAGTTTTTCCAGCTGATAAAGGTGATCGAGACAAGTTTGGGACCGTCGCGCGATGGAATGGGACCATCGCGCTAGTGTGACAGCTGTCGCATGTGGGTCAACAGCCAAATCTTTGACTTTGACCCAGCCTGACTCTCGCGCAAGGGAGTCACTGTCTCGGTGGTGCGCCTCGGGCGCGATGGAGTTGAGTCTGGCGCGCGATGGTGCGCTCGAGCATCATCGCGCGATGGAGTCGAGTCTCGCGCGATGGAGTCGGCGCTCGCGCGATGGTGCGCTCGGGCGCGGGACGGTGCGCTCGGGCGCAGGGGATGATTGCGCTCGGCGCGGGTCGGAGGGTTTGGCTTTTGGAAGTGGCTTAGGTTAGGTTAGGTTCAAGGGCTTCAAACACTCAAAGCTCAAACACCTATCATTCCCGAGGTGTTCTTGATCCGTTTCATCATCGGGGAATCAAAAATCGTAAGTAAACTAATCTGGAAGCCCAGATTGGGGTGTCTACAGTAGCCCCTCTTTGACAGTACTTGGAGCACCATTGAGTTGGTACAAGTAACGTCAAAGAATTCTAGACACCCCTCAAGGCAATCCAGAGCAGAACATCGTAAAGTAAACAAGCATACTTACAGAGCCTGATCGGTTTGAAAGGACGGACGGACCGTCGCTGGGGATGGAAGTAGAATTGGACAATTGCATTGCCGCTTGTTGATCGAATTTGGACAGGACAGGCTGTCGCTGCAGATTTGGACGGGACAGGCCGTCGTTGCTGGGGATCAAGCTATCCTCGGCACAAAGTATTCCAAATGCACACGGTAGGTCGTGTCAGGCAAGTTAAATTCCATCTGTTGGGAATCGAGCCAATCTCCTTATCAATGACCATCCGAGACAGAGCAATAAGCTGCTGGAAGATGCACTGCGGCTAGAATCTGAGGGTGATTGTCGTTAGGGACAGGCCAAGACGGACTATCCTGGGGAACAATCAGTCGCGGATGAACGGACCATTGACGATAATCTAATCGTCGTTGTGGCTGAATGCGGACGATACAATGATCGCCATCGATGGATTTGACAGAACTGGCTGTGAAGGCGGACGAGAAGATCAATGTGCTGATTGATCAAACCGTTGGGGAACTTTTGACAGGATCGGCCGCCGTGGAATGCGGACGCAGAAGATCAATGTGGCCGATTGATCAAACTACCGGGGAACTTTGACAGATCGGGTCGTCGTTGAAACGGCTCCGCAAGATAGCATCCTTTGGTTTACGAACCGAGAATTGAAAGAGAGATTTCCATCGCATCCGCCGACCAATGATAACAAAACCGCAGGAGATCGCATCGCATGCTTCGGCAAACCAAATCGAGAGTTAGGGAGATTTCCATCGCATCCACTAACCAACGATAACAAAACCACAGGAGATTGCATCGCATCCTTCGGCAAACCAAATCGAGAGTTAGGGAGATTTCCATCGCATCCACTAACCAACGATGACAAAACCGCAGGAGATTGCATCGCATCCTTCGGCAAACCAAATCTGTATGACGGCAACCATGCTGGACCATCTTCCTACTTCAATATTTAATATACACAATATGCAATGATGTATACGAAATTGAAAATGCAGATGCAAACTAAGGGCGGCTCCCAGGAGGACAACGACGCCTAAGGACTACCACTGAGCCCCATTACTGTACTGCCAGTTACTTCTGAGATGCGCACCCAGATAGATAGACGCTGAATGGGCTGGCATGCCCCAGTTGACGAATTTGGGCTTGTGTGCCCTCTCTTCAATGCTTGGGCGGACGTGCCCTAGAAATGCTTTGTTTGGCCTTGGGCCAAGATACCCTTGCTGCTTATGAGATTTCCACAGCTTGTGGATTACAGGAGCTAGGGTAGCACATGTAAAAATTGCACTTTCTAGCCGCTAATATCTAATTTGCATTGACAGGTGACCTGAATTGACACAGACATGCGCACATGTACAGACTCGCCTAGCTCAAACGAAAAGGGGGAAAGAGTCCCAGGGTACAATGCGAACCCTTAGACACACAGAACACAATGAAATTTTGGGCGTTAAGCGGCCAAAACTCACAACATTCCTGAACAGATGAAACTGACACTTACGAAAGCGCAAAAAGTACAAAGACCTGTACAAACAAAACCGAGAAAAGCATCTCGATATTACAATTGATTGAAAAACTAGAAAAATACCGCAAAGATAGACATAAGACGCAAAAGATGACTCATATAGGCCTGGACTGAAACCGACACCCCCGTGCAGTCACATTAAGTCCATATGACTTGCATGGTATGACAAGACTAGGCAAAAGCCCTTGGAACGTCATTCGAGGGCAGTAGCAGGCTACCGCTGGAGTTGAAAAAGCACGCACGCGAGGCTGCAGCTGCTCATACCAGACCTCACTGAACTTAGAATAAACTGTGAGCTATTAGGCTTCTAGCATTTCGTTCTATTTTTGATGCTTCAAATATTTTAAGACTTATGCTCAGCCTGTAATAGAAATAGCAGTTTGCAATAAAATTGAAAGGCAAAGGTTTTCCCCCTTCTGATTCCTTCATCGCAGCTTGATCTTCGATCCTCTTCGACCTTTGATGTGTACTAAAATGTCAACCATGGATCCAATTGATAGATTTGTGACCGAGTCTCAAAGAGAGACTGCCTACGTATCCCAAGCTAGGGAATCAGGTCAAAACGTAGTTCAGGCTAAGGTTCACTCGTGTGTTTACCTCTCCTTTTGCGCTCTAACTTTTGCCTAGTACCGCCCAGTCGGGTCTTCGGTCTAGCGAGCTTTGAATATTGCCTATTACTTTTGCCTAGACCCCCTTCGTAGGTTTTTGGGCTAGCAGGCTGCTCTAACTTTTGCTTGGAACTGCCCACCCTTGGGGTTTTCAGCCCAACGAGCTTCTCTCAGGGAAAAGTTACTTTCGAATTGATCCAGGTTGACCAAGGTTTTGAATATGTTGCTGTCGAGGTCGACGATCTTTGGCCGCAGCCCCAGGTACAACGGCTTTGATAACGAAGGATCCAAAGTACTTCGGCTGGGAATACCTTACTCCAGGCCGTTTATACTTTCTCATTTGTACTTGACGGAACGTCACTGTTGCTGTTTTTAAACATAATGAGAGGCCCAAAGCCTTCCGAGCTTCTACTTTCTGGCTTAGCACCAGGTAGCAGGGGATTTGATACTTTTTATCTCAAAATCAACGCCAGGCGTGTCTTTGTGAGACCACGCCAAGACGTTTGATGAATTCTTTGAGTTTGCCTGACTGGGCACAATGCTTTTCTGGGGACAGCTTTGAACCAATGGAACCATTGGGAGGTTATCCTTGTCTTTCAAGTTTATAGAAACTACTTTTTCTTTTAATAGGCAGAGCACGCCTTTTGTCTTCCCTTTTGGCGAGGGAACACATTTCCTTGGGATGATCCCATCGAAATCTATCCCTTCGTCGCCAGGGTTGACACAGTTTATTCAAAAGCCAACGAAGTACTAAGAAACAAGACAATGCATTTCATAAAAACCCTCGGGGTTTGCCAAGTACAGCAGACTCAAGACTTGAATCAAAAGCTACGACATGGAGGGCCATGAAGCACGAACTCCGACTCAGAGCTAGATTTTAGACAAACGCAAAAGACTCTGTGTCAGACTCAGACATATCGCCAATGCAAACTAGACGCGGTTTTGAAAACGCAATATTTAAAAAGCTACCCATAGCTTTTACAAAAGAGGTAGGATCCAGCGGGCGTCAGGCCCAAGCAATAGCACTTCGGCTTCCTTTGGCTTCTCGACCAAACCTACTCGATGCTCCTTTGATCAATGGACCTCAGCTAGTCAATCTTCTCATTTGTAAGCCCCTCATCACTATCAAACCAGATGTCGGCAGTGAAAACCTCTATTGCCCAACTTACAGCCATCATGTTAACCTCCAGCTCGGACGGGATGGATATGATGGGTTTGGGTTGATTTATTGGGATGATATAGTGGCTAGGGTTGAATATGGTGGAGTTCGGGTTGATTCGAGTGGAGTTGATAGATACCTGACCAACCAGAGGGTCAGACCCGTGTTGAGGCAAGGAGTTGGAAATAATGTTGGGCTTTGGTGGAACTTGGACCGTGCCATCATCAATAAGATCTTGAATCTCATGTCGAAGACGATAGCACTTGTCAGTGTGATGGCCGGGCATTTGGTGGAAGGGGCACAGAAGAGGTTAGGATTATAACCAGCAGGTAAGACTTTGGGAGGGAAGTTGGGGTCAAAGGTTTGAGATGCCCAGACTTGACAAGTTTCTCCATCACGCGGATAGAGATGCCTCAAAAGCGGAGAAACTCCGAGGTTGGGTTCGGGCCCTGTAGCTTTGGGCGTTCTAACCTGATTGACATCGGTTGTATGATTAGGGGAAGCAAAGCAGCGTTATCCCCACTTGTAGCCGTGCTCGCATAATTGCTACCGCCAAACAACGCAATACTATTTCCAGAGTAAGTTTCGACTTTGGTTTCTGAGGATTGGAAGAAAAAGACTCCCCTCTTGGCAAAATCCCACTTTGCAGCACATCCTCGATGGCCAGGCCAGATTCAAAGAAAGTCTCGAAGTTGGCAGATGCTTGAACCAGCACGAGATGCTTAGCATAGTCGAGATGCAGGTTGCGCCCTTTCGCTCGGGCGCTCAATCATTAGAGCGGCTTTGGCTTTCCACCTTTTAACAAAATCCGCAAAGGACTCTTTGGCTTCCATCTTCGTGGATTCTAACTCTCGAATAGTCATCTTGAGCTGGGAGTTGTAGTTGTATTGAGCAATGAAGGCAGCCCCTATATCTTCCCAAGTCTTTCTCTTGGAAATGTTGAGCGACAGAAACCAGTGGAAGGCAGGCCCTGAGAGAGTTTGAGGGAAAAGCTGAGACATGGCCTCACTTTCTACTGTGAGTAGCTTCATGGCGGCATGATAGCCGTAGAGATGAGTCTTGGGATCACCACTCCCGTCAAACTTGACCAAGTCTGGCATTTTGAATTTGTCTGGCAGTTTAGCATTAGGATACAGGCAATGACGATCCAAGTCTATTCTGCTTGTGCTGATCTTTTCAGATTTGGTGACGGATTCCTCTAGCTTTGCCATCTTGGCCATAAGAGCAGCTATGTCAGGGTTTTGAACAAGTTCCCTACCCGCAAGATTCGGGTTTGCAGCAGGCGCACGAGCCTTCCTAGGGTTGGGCTGAACAATGAGACGCCCCTCGTGATTCGGATCTGGGACCAAGACAGGCTGCTCCTGGTCGTCCTCATCGTCCACGCCTTCCTCTTTGAGTGGAGGTGGAAGACGAGTGTTGATAAGGTCATTGAGACGGGTGATGTTAGCATCGGTTTGGATGGCCTTTTGCTGCATCGCAGTGATACTGTTCTGGAGGTTCATGAGCATGTCTTCCAGAGAAAGTGGTTGAACCTCTGGCTGACCTGACATGGTAGGTGATTCAGAAGTGCTCGATGCAGAAGATGGGGATGCTGGTTGCCCTTCCTGTATAACTGGTGGTGACCCTGACTGTAGAGCAGCCAATAAAGAGCGCGGAGAGCCTTCAGTTGTGACTGATTGGGATTGTAACCTGACCAACCTTTGACTTGGATTCTGAAGACGTTCCCAATTAGGTTTGGCTCTTCCTTTCGGTACTCTCTTGCTCGGTGCAATGGCTCAGAACTAGACAGTAAAATAAGTGAAAGCTCAGTGGTGTTCCAGCAGCAATTAGAATGCAATGCATGCGTCGTTGTCGGTGTCAACCCTAGACTCTAGAACTAGAGACAAATTTGTCTCATGATGTTCGGACGCTGCCAAAATCCTCAGATTTCTTTTCGAGGGTGTATCCTTTGAAAGGATCAAACTGATCCTAAGAGATGTCAAAACAGACTAAGTCTTCGACTAGTCCCTTTTGAAGATTCAACTTTGAACTTGGAACAACTCGGTATTGATGGCGTGATACCTTTACCGGGGTGGCTTCAGCGACAACGCGCGTTAGCCGGGTGGTGTACGTGCTGCGCACGATAACCAAAATGACATCAATCTCACGACATCAACACTTTATGGTTCCTTATTTTTGGTTGAATCCTCAATCGGGCATGAGCCAAGGACTTAATAAGGTTTGATTTCCCAAAGTCTCGTTGATCTAGGGACTTTGAAAAAATAACAACATGCACCATCGAGATGCATGACTCTTCATCGGGTCTAGCAGCGTCCAAATTAGCATAAGACAGACTCGAAAGCGAGTGACAACCTAGAAGCCGCCCTAAACATGCTCTTATGCAAAATAACATGTATGTATGTACAGTTTCAGAGACAAGTTTGCCTCACAAGTTTCAGACGTTGCCAGACTCCTCAGAATTCTTTTCGGCGATGTGTCCTTGAGTAGCTCGACAGATCCTAAAAGATGTCAAAATAGACTAAATCTTCGTCTAGTCCCTTTTGAAGATTCAACTTTGAATTAGAAACAATTTGGCATTGATGACATGACACCTTAACCTCGAACAACGTGGTGTATAGTGACAACGCACTTCAACCTGGGTGGCGCCAGTGACATAGCATCAATACTTTGTTATTCCTAATTGTCGGTTGAATCCTCAATTAGGCATGAGCTGAGGATTTAGCAAATTTTGATTTCTCAAAGTCTCATTGAACTAAGGACTTTGAAATGACAACGAACATTCGACAGAATGAACGACTCCTCATCGGGTCCAACTACGTTTTAGACAGCGCAAGACAAACTCGAAATAAAGAACCGCCCTAAGCAAGCTCCTATGCAAAATGACATGTATGTACAGTGCATGCGATAGGGAAAGCAGTAACACGTAGACGGTATATGGGGTTAGATGCAAGTAGATCTTACCCTGCAGGTACCTGTCTTAGTTTGGAGAGTTCTTAATGCTTTGTATATGCAAAGGCCGGTTTTGGTTCGTAACAGGTTCCTCGGACTAGGGCCACAGTTATACCTTCCGTTGCCCGCGATATCGCTGAGCAACAGTCAAACGGTAGCATGACCCATCATCGTCGAAGGTTGTTGGTCATTCGGGGTCCCCGGGCTCCGGTAAACCGTGCCGGATTGCCAAAACGATCCAACGAGGCTTATCCCACATCGATGCAAATGAGACTCTAGAAATTGATTAAGAAGAAGAAGAATCACAAAATCGCAAAATGCCTTTTCAAGCTCGGCTCACTTTATTTAGTCCATCTTTAGAGGAAACTACGCAAGTGAACAATCGAAAAAGTCCCAGATCAGATTGGCCGGACACGGGGTCCTGTTAAATCACCATTCCAGCCTTCGGCAGTGCGAAGCTCACCGTTTTGACAGACTTTTAAGGAATTGTTCACAAGTGTATTAAACTCTAAGTATGGATTAATATCGGTTCGATTATCCCCAGCAGAGTTGCCACTGTGGGCAGCATGCCCTGAAATTTCCGGATTCCAAAGCGAGGGCCCATAATCGAGGGAGCGCAATAGCAGACAGAGGCTGTGCACGCGCTCGCCAAAAATACAGAGTCGCCACCTAGGTTTGAAGGTCCGTCACCCAAGAAACCGTATTTCGAAGCACCTGCCGCGCTATTTGATTTGAAAAAGTGAAGGAACCAGTCCGTCATAACCATATCTGGGTTCGGGAGCCAGGTTACGAGAGGGGAAGGGTTTTAAGGCACCCCTCTCGCCCAATCCGGAGATCGGTCTCTCCTTAGACATTTTGTGAAAACTTTGTGATTCTTCTTCTTCTTTAATCATTTTTTAGCCAGTTAGGGTGGGGGAACAGTTAATCGGGGATTAAGCTGTAACATGTTTGCAAGATGTGATATAAACATGGCATGGATGGATGGAATAATTAAACTAGGACAAAACCCAGCCTCTTGATGAGAAATGAACCAGGCTGCGCCTGAAATGGATGTGCCATACACCATGGCCACCTTTGCATGGATGGATCAACGTGCATGTAAAGCAGACCATCGCGCGACACACTCACTCTCTCGCGCGAGGGTCCTGCCTCACCACAAAGTTGAATTTTAATCCTCTTCGGCTCGGAAGGACCAGTGCACACCCAGGGAGGCAAACCAAGCAGCTTTATATGTACCGGAAGTAAATAAATATTACTAATTATTACAAACAGAGCTAAATTAATTGAAATGCAACCCCTAAACAAAGGGTGTTAAAACAGAGGCCAAGGGGCAAGCTGCTCAAGGCAGCTTCTGGACTCAGGAGGACCATCGCGCGAGACAGTGAGTCCCTCGCGCGAGTGTCCTGGCCAGACTTCCAGGAACTGCTTTGCATGCTCGAGCCTGCACAGTCCGTATGCAACCCAAGCATTCCAACAAAGTAAATAAGCAAGAAAAGCTAGTCTATGTGTTTTAACATGCTGAGAGCAGTGAGCTAAAAGGCCTATCATACTTCAAAACAATGAATAACATGATAAAACAAGAATAACCAACACCCCCAAACCCCACGAGGACTGCCGCGCTACGAGACAAGGGGACTGCGCACAGTATGTGTGTCTATCGCGCGAGGGAGTGCTTGGCATGAATTCTTGTATTTCTGCACTTTAGGGCCAGGACTCGTATTGATTACCAGCCTTGGCTCTGCTAGCTCCCCTCAGAGATCAGAGCAGAGAGCAGAACAAAGGTAAGCTATACCTTCGGCTTTTGGTTTGAAAAGTGTTTGAACTTTGAGTTGAGTTGAGGTGAAAAGGGGGATTTGAGTGATGGAGGAGGAAGAACAAGCTTTGTTCTTGAGGTGTAAGCCTTTGAATGCCAATTTTTGTTAACCCTTTGAAAGAGAACAAATGGGGGGTATTTATAGAGTTAGCACCTTCCATAAATGGAGAGGGGGAGGTAGATCTGGTGCAAAGAGACGTGCAGGTTGTGGGTTACTTCATGGCTAAGTTTTCCCAGCTGATAAAGGTGACTGTGACAGGTTTGGGACCGTCGCGCGATGGAATGGGACCATCGCGCGAGTGTGACAGCTGTCGCGCGTGGGTCAACGGTCAAATCTTTGACTTTGACCCAGGCTGACTCTCGCGCGAGGGAGTCAGTCTGTCGCGCGAGGGTGCGCCCTGGCGCATCATCGCGCGATGGAGTCAGAGTCTCGCGCGATGGTGCGCCCTGGCGCGGGACGGTTGCGCCCTGGCGCGGGTCAGTAGGGTTTGGCTTTTGGAAGTGGCTTAGGTTAGGTTAGGTTCAAGGGCTTCAAACACTCAAAGCTCAAACACCTATCATTCCCGAGGTGTTCTTGATCCGTTTCATCATCGGGGAATCAAAAATTGTAAGTAAACTAATCTGGAAGCCCAGATTGGGGTGTCTACACCCGAAGAAATGTCAGCCGACATAATTCAGAATGGCAACCTCAACGTTGTCCGTCTTATCGAGCTGTATGGCCCTGAGGGAGCCCTAGGAGATCACGTAGGGCAATCCAACAGACGCT
This sequence comes from Rhododendron molle, assembly GCA_025413875.1. Taxonomy (NCBI): domain Eukaryota; kingdom Viridiplantae; phylum Streptophyta; class Magnoliopsida; order Ericales; family Ericaceae; genus Rhododendron; species Rhododendron molle. The sequence continues at coordinate 18,141,703 of CM046390.1, forward strand.
TTGTACTCTCCGTCTGCGCACTGGCTGCTTATATGCTGATCTCTGCTAACGAAGAAGTTAGCCCTAGAATAGTGAGCATGGCGCTGCAAATGGATGCTCAAAAGAATATCATGCCCGTCGTTCTGGCGAAAATCCTCATGGGTCTAGATATGGTAAAAAGCGGTCAAGCAAATCGGTTCAGTGGATGCCCCTCACTGCTTCAGGTGGGTTCTCACTCAACTCTCCTTTTTCGTAGTTGCACACTTTCTCATTTTACCTCGACCCTCAGGCTAGGATCACTCGACAAACCTTACTTGTCTTTCCACTCTGACTATATCTGACTTCTTACTTGTTTTTACACTCAGCTTTGGCTTTCAGACAAAGTCGGTGTACTTGAGGCTCCGGAGGCTGGCTTTGAACATTTCCCAAGGCAGCTGGTCGAGAGACCGATGGTGTACCCTGAGCTAATGGCTAAGGAATGGTTCGCTTTTTTGAATGACATGCAGTCGAAAGACATTGTCTGGAGGTGCCCATGGCTAAGCTTGCCGGCGATGACCATAAGCTCTGCAGGGTTTAAACGAGTAATCCTTGCTGGACTGACAAGCTACACCTTCTATATCCCAGGACGAACGCTTCGACAATTGGGAACAAACCAGGGGGGTAGATGTTTCGGGAGAGAACGCTTCGGACTTCCTACATTTGACGGCCACAACCTGCAGGCCTATGAGTACAGTTGGACTAACAGAGAATTGCAGGAGTCTCTTCCTGATCCCATCACATGGCTAGACAGCCGGTACGTGAAATGGCTACACAGAGAAGTTAGGGCCAGATCAGGAGGATACTTCTGAAGGTTGCTGACAACAAGTTTGTACAAAAATAAGCGCAACAATCGTTGAATTGTTCGAGCAACTTGCTTTGCTTTTAAACGCTTGCTATGTAAGCTGTATGGCCTTTAAGCCTGGCTCGCTTAATGAAATAACAACTTGTGTAAAGACGAAATGCAAACACCATGCTCCCGAGAACCCAAAACCCGTTATCAGGTACATGATTTGATCAAACGAAACTTCCACATGGACACGCACCTTCTTAAAGGCCTGCCGGACGTGTTCAAAGCTCAAAAATTGGATTTAAATCAGAACGCGGAAAACCACCCCCCAGAAGTCAGTAGGCTGTTCATTTCTGGCCAAATGAAACCAAACAGTCGCGCGAGGATTCGAACCCTCGCGCGAGGGTTCATCCCAGGTAAAGCTGCCAGCCTTGACTTATTCAAAAAGTAATGGGGTGCAGGCCCTACCATCATTTTGGCAGTCCTGGATGTTCAGGGATACTCCAATAAGTGTGCTTTAAGGGGCACGCCACCTTGCCCGACAAGGCTTCATGGATGCAGGGATTTTTACATCCATATGGCTATAAAAGAGGCCAAACTTTACGAAAGATATTCACCTCACTGAATATCCCCTACCATATACAAATGGCAAATCATCTGCCCACCTTAATTGATCCATGGCTAGAAGCATTCGTTGCCACCAACTGGCTATCCTTTCGAACTCACGGCCTAGCTGCTTTCCGCTTCTTTCGAAACATACGATTTCGCCCCGAGATACTGTGGTCGGCTTTACAGTTCTGGGATCCGGCTGTCCACGTATTCAGGTTTGGAGATAACGAGCTGTGTCCGACAGTGGAGGAATTCCAGGCATACCTCAAAAGCTTTGCCTCCAGTGGGATCGTTACACCTCCGTGCCGGCAGAGTATGTCGAAACTCTTGAAAATGAGATTAAAGATTACCACAGGTGCAGCTGAATGCCTGCTGAGCGGCGGACAAATAAACGTGATGCGGCTGATGGAATGGTATGGGCCTGAGGGTAATGCGGGGGACATGGCCCTGCAAGCTCGCCGTCGGTTTGCCCTGGCGATTAGCGTGCTTGCCGCCTATTTGTTGGTGTCACCAAATGGACAGGTTAACCCCCTTCTGGTGAGTGTCGCCACTTAGCTGGGTGCTCGAAAGAACCTGGTGCCGCTGGTTCTCGCGGAGACTCTCATAGGACTAGATTTAGCTTCAGCCGGCCAAACTGGGATATTCGGCGGCAGTCCACTCTTATTGCAGGTAAATTCTCACTTAGCTCACCTTTTTCTGGCTTTCACACATTCTGTTTTTAACTCGCACTCGGATAAGGCTATGTTGGAGCTACTTACTTGTTTTTCCGCTCAAGTCTTATATGGCTCCTTACTTGTCTTTTTCGCTCATGCAGCTGTGGTTGTCAGATAAACTTGGGCTAATTGCAGCCCCAGAAGCGATCTGGCCTCGCTTACCCGGGCAAATGCATCAAAGAGGGATGTTGTATCCGGAGATGTCCACTGAGGAATGGACCAGGTTCATGACTGAGCTGTCACCTGAAGAAATCACTTGGAGGCATGAAGTGCTCGATATTCCTGACATGGCCGTGAAATCCAGTGGATATGAAAGAGTGGTGATTGCGGGACTGTCCAGCTTCACTTTCTACATTCCAGGCCGCATTCTTCGGCAGTTAGGGATAAGCCAGGGGTCACACCGAGCTGGAGCAGAGACCTTCTACATTCCTGCCTTCACTGCCCAGAACCTGATTGGGTATGAACATAACTGGAGCTTGAGGGAGCTTGGCGGAGCAGATCCAGGTTTCAGCTCAGAGCTAACAAACCGTTATAAAGCATGCCTAAGAAAAGACATCATTAGAAGGCAAAATGCAGACTGACTCTCACATAACCTGGATGATCTAGAATAAACTGTGAGCCTGTGAAGGCCTCTAGCGTGTTATTCTGTTTTTATGCTTTAACTGTTTTCAAAGACATGCTCAGCCTATGTAATAGCAGTAATAGTTTTGAAATAAAATTGAAAGCTTAAGAACTTTCCCTTGTTGGTCCAAATGTTGAACACCGCGCCGCATACTGAAAGCATCCTTCGAGAAGGGCAAACCTGGATCGAGTTGAAAGATTATGACCGAATCTCACTGAGAGACTGCCTACGTATCCTTTTCAAGGAATCAGGTCAAAACGTAGTTCAGGCTAAGGTTCGCTCGTGTGTTTTGGCTCCCCTTTTGCGCTCTAAATTTTGCCCAGAACCCCCCTTTCGGGTTTTCAGCCTGGCGAGCTTTTGAATATTTGCCTAGACCGCCTCCTTAGGTTTTCGGTCTAGCAGGCACGCTCTAATTTTTGCCTAGAACCGCCCACCCTTGTGGTTTTCGGTCCAGCGAGCTTCTCTCAGGGATAGTAACGCTTGAGTTGATCGAGATTGACTAGAGTGTTGAACTCGTTGCCGTCCAGATCCATGAGTTGCACTGCTCCACCGGAGAGGATAGTCTTGATGAGGTATGGCCCTGAGCGCTTCGGCCGGAACTTACCACGAATATCAAAAATAGGAGCCCGAATTTCCTTTGTAACCATATCTCCCTCAACTAAGTTGCGAGACTTCACCTTCTTATTGAAAGCCCGAGCAATTCGACGTTGATACCCCTGAACATGATACAAGGCACGGAGCCTCCTCTCATCAAAGAGCATGAGTTCAACGAATCTTCCACTGAGCCATTCAGATTTTGTGAGTTCTGATTCTGCCATGACCCTCAAAGATGGCACCTCAAGCTCAATGGGGAGCACCGCTTCCATCCCATAAACCAGGGAATAGGGAGTTGCCCCAGTTGATGTTCGAATTGACGTTCGATATCCCCAAAGAGCCAAGGGTAATTGTTCATGCCAGTCCCGGGCAGACTCGGCAGACTTCTTGATGATCGTTTCAATGTTCTTGTTGGCGGCCTCAACTGCCCCATTGGCCTGCGGGCGATAGACCGTTGAATGGTGTATCTCAATTTTGAATTCCTCGAAGAGCTCCAAAACCCTACCCTTGAAATGAGACCCATTATCAGAGACGAATGCTTGCGGAACGCCGTATCGATAAATAATGTTCTTTCTGATGAATTGAGCCACCTGAACAGCAGTCAGGGTTTTATAAGATTCGGCCTCTACCCATTTGGTAAAGTAGTCTATCGCGACCAGGATGAATCGGTGACCGTTTGAAGCAGATGGCCTGATCATGCCAATGACATCAATACCCCACACAGCAAAGGGCCAAGGTGACGTCATGCCAAACAGCTTAGAAGGAGGAACATGCATAAGATTGGCGTGAATCTGGCACCTATGACAGCGACGGACATAATCCACGCACTGTGATTCCATAGTAGACCAAAAGTAACCCTGTCGTAAGATCTTTCTGGCCAGCATGATGCCACTCATGTGAGGACCGCAGACTCCTTCATGAATGTCTTCCATTATTCTGGTGGCTTCGGTACCACTAACACAGAGCTTGTGCATCCCACAATGGGATCGTCTGTAAAGCTTCCCACCACAAATAATGTACTGAGCAGACAACCTTCGTAATGCGAGTTGATCCTTTTTAGTAGCCTCAGCCGGATATTCCCCTCTTTCCACAAAGTTCCATATATCATGGTACCAGGGCAGACCGTCGTCAACATCATCGATGGTGCTAACATATTGATAAACGGGACAATCCCGCTGTTCAATCAGGATGGGACGAAGCTTAACACCCAACGGAAGTTCCACCATGGAAGCCAAGGTTGCCAGAGCATCAGCAAACTGATTCTTCAAGCGGGGAATGTGAGTAAAAGTCACCTTGTTAAAACGAGGAATAAGATCTTCCAAGTCCTGATGATAAGGCTTTAACTTTTCCTCACGAACTTTCCAATCCCCATTGGCTTGTGATACAACAAGATTAGAATCACCGATGACTTCGAGCTTTTCAACACCAAGCGTCAAAGCGGCTTCCATGCCAACGATACAAGCCTCATATTCCGCTTGGTTATTAGTGACATCGAAATTGAGCTTGAAAGCAAGCGGAATATGGGACCCATCAGGTGTTATCAACAAAACACCGATTCCATATCCTTTCTGATTAGCTGCCCCATCGAAATAGAGAGTCCACACATCATCAACTACCGCGAGCACTTCTTCATCTGGAAATACGAAACCTGTATCCTCTGGTCCATCCACAGGATGATCAGCCAGGAACTCTGCCACCGCGCGTCCCTTGACGGACTTCCTTGTGACATACTCAAGATCGAATTCTGCCAGCAAGAGCAACCAACGTGCTAACTAACCAGTAAGTGCTGGCTTCTCAAATAGATACTTAAGAGGATCCATTCGAGAAATCAGCTTCACTGGATAAGCCAGCATGTAGTGTCTCAACTTCTTGGACGCCCAGACAAGGGCCCAACATGTCTTTTCAAGAGCAGTGTAGCGTTCCTCACATCGTACCATCTTCTTGCTTAAGTAGTAAATAGCCTTTTCGACACCCTTATTCCCTTCCTGAGCTAACAAGCAACCCATAGACGATGGATTCACGGACAGATAAAGTATCAAGGGCTTCCCTGGCACGGGCGGCATCAGAACCGGAGGATTCTGTAGGTAATTCTAAATAGATTCGAAAGCTGCTTGACACCTGTCGGACCATACAAACGGCGTGTTCTTCTTGAGTAGACGAAACATCGGCTCGCAAGTTAAGGTCAACTTGGCGATGAATCTGCTGATGAATTGTATCTTCCCGAGAAAGCTTCGCACTCCCTTTTCAGACACCGGTGGCTTCATCTCAAGTACTGCCTTAATTTTTGATGGATCAACTTCTATACCCCGGGTGGTAATCATGAAGCCAAGCATCTTGCCAGCTGTGACCCCAAAGGTACATTTTTGTGGGTTGAGCCTCATGCGAAACTTACGAAGCCTCTCGAAGAACTTCCTTAGCACAGGAATGTGTCCCTCTCGAGTTTTTGACTTGGCAATCATGTCGTCCACATAGACCTCAACTTCCTTATGCATCATGTCATGCAGGATGGTTGTAGCAGCCCGTTGATAAGTAGGTCCGGCGTTCTTCAACCCAAACGGCATGACCAAGTAGCAGTAAGTCCCCCACTCAGTGATGAACGTTGTTTTCTCACGGTCCTCGGGCTCCATAAGAATTTGGTTATAGCCTGAAAATCCATCCATGAACGAGAGCAAGGCAAGCCCCGCCGTATTGTCCACGAGCACATCGATATGTGGCAAGGGAAAATCATCTTTGGGGCTTGCCTTGTTCAAGTCCCTGAAATCAACGCAAACCCGTATTTGTCCATTCTTTTTGGGAACTGGGACAATGTTGGCCACCCAAGTAGGATACTGAGAAACCATGAGAAAACCCGCGTCAATCTGCTTAGTGACTTCCTCCTTGATCTTCTGTACCCAATCTGGCCTCATCCGCCTGAGTTTCTATTTGACAGGTTTAGCATCCGGTATCAGGGGAATTCGATGCTCCACTATCTCGGGATCGATGCCTGGCATGTCCTGATGAGACCATGCAAAGACATCACTATACTCGGTAAGCAAGTCCTTGAAGTCGCGATGCTCCTCTGGTGAAAGCGTTGAGCCCACTTGAACCATTCGGGGATCGTTCTCATCTTTCAAGTTTATAGAAACTACTTCTTCTTTTAATGGCTGAGCATGCCTTTCGTCTTCCCTCTCGACAAGGGAACGGATTTCCTTGGGAATATCCCCATCGAAATCTATCCCTTCATCGTCGGGGTCAACACAGTTTATATAAAGATCATGCAAGTAGTCAGAAGTTGAGTCATTCATTTCACAAAACCCCTCAGGGTCACCAAGTACAAGCGAATCAAACTCAAAATAGAAGCTATGACGTGGAGGGCCCAGCGGCACAAACTCCGACTCAAAGCTAGAGCTAGACAACTTACTGGACTCTGACCCTGACTCAGACGCAGACTCAGACTCGAAAGTGTCATCAATGCAAGTTAAGCGTGGTTTGAAAATGCAATTCTTAAGATTGCCCTTGGCTTCCACAATGAGTGAGTTGGATCCTCCGGGGCATCAGACCCGAGCATGAACACTTCAGCTTCCTCAGTCTTCTCAGCTAAACCCGCTTGGGAGAATTCCTGAAATAACAGCTCTAAGCTCCCCTGATCAAAAATTCCCAGCCAGTCCGTCTTCAATTTTGGCTGAGCGAGCTTCCTCTCGAATTTCATCCTCTCTGGCTCTTCATCAGTAGACGACCAGGTATCATCAGCAAAAACCTCGAAACCTGGCAGCAACTCACCAGTCTCAGGATTGATAAACGGCTCTGCCTGCCTAGTATAAGCTGCCTTCCCGACTTCGCGCACGAAATAGCTATCAGGATCGCCATAGAGTGTACGAGATTTTCCCGTATGTTTCCTCCTTTTGGCATTATTGGTAGAGGTAGTGTACCCCAAACCAAAACGCCCCTCGGAAAAAGGAAAGACAGGGAACTCCGGGACTCCCTGCTGACGAATCCCTAGACCTAGGCCAGGAAAATAAGACATCCTCAGCATGATGTCCATTGCCACAGAGCTGATGAGGAAGTCCCCGTCCACATTGATAGCCAAGACAGACCCAGATGTGTCGAAGGAGAAGCCCCCAAGGTCAACGTCTTCTTCACCGTGCATGATCCCTAGAATGGGAGTTCCATCCTCTTTGAACGGGCGAATTCCAGAGTCCCCGCAAATGGTTAGTGTGCCAGTAGATAATCCCAACATGACTTTCTGATGGAGAGTTGACGGCACAGCCATGATGTCGGACCGATGGAGCCATGGCCTGCCCAGCAGCAGGTTGAAAGTGGCAGGGATGTCAACTACATGGAACTTAACGTCCATTTCAAAGCCCTCTGCATCGAGCTTAAGCATTAAAGTGCCCTCGACCATGCGGCGGGTGCCGTCATATGCCTTGACAGCCAGGTTAGAAGGTGCAAAGTCTTTCTTGGCGAAACCCAAACGATAGGCCACCCTTATAGGACAGACGTTGATGGCAGAGCCATTGTCAATGAGGACAGTTGGGACCCAGAGTCCGCAGCATTTAACCGTAATGTGGAGGGGGCGGTTGTGATCAACCCCTTCAACTGGCAGATCCTTGTCAGTAAAAACCACAGTGTGCTTAGAAGTAGGAGGGAGAATGAGAGACATCATCGCCTCAGGAGTGATGTCGGCTTGAATCTCGAGACGAGAAAGAGCATGGCATAACATTTGACCGTGTTCTCGGGAGGAACAGATCAGTCCCCAGATGGATATAGCGGCAGGAATTCGCTCAAGCTGCTTCTGAATAAGATCCGTGCTTGGCAACTCAAGTGGCGCAGACCTTGGGAAAGGAATGGGATCATTCCTTGGGTTAGAAGGGTTAGACGAAGTCCCAGTTTGCAGATTTGCAGGTTGGAAAATCCGTCCACTCTTCGTAACATTGTGCACGTTTCCTGAAGTAGGCACAAATTGAGGGTCTTCGTTCACATCCCAAAGATCAGCAGGAACCTCCCCTAGTTTACGCTTCCCTTTATCAGCGGCTGTTGTGGATTTCGGCACTTCCATGTCTAGCCCCAAGTCTTCAGCTAGGTCTTTCATTAAGAGTGAGTCCCAGAAGTTCAAATCAGCGACTGTTGCTACCTCGATAACAGGTTCCGGATTAGCTACAAATGGAACATCCCACAGTCCGCCCTCTGCCAAGGAGCGGTTTACTGCCCAGACTTCATTTCCTACATGGACATCGATAACCTCGTCGACATCCCACAGGTTAGCAGGAGGAACAAGATCGGTTACCATGATACTGCAGTCTCTATTGCTGGGATAAGGAACCACAGGACGGGGGAGTCTCCCATCAGTGATGTAGGAGCAAGGGTCGTGATCAGCATCACAGACCGAGTCGAAGACTGAATTGAAAGAGGAAACATGATCCCCCAAGACCCGAGGCTCTTCCTGAACCAAGTCATCCTCTACATAATGCTACAGATATGCAGGTATAGCGTAGCCCTGCTGAGGGTTAGGATCCAAAACCACAAGATCCTGCCAGATCGGCTCGGGGTCCCAATTGTACTCTTCTTGAGGGACTACAGGATCAGCCTGATGGAACAACATGTAAAGAGAGAATTCGTCCAAAGGATCGATCATAGCGGCGTCGTGACCAGCCATCCAGCCATCATACCAGGCCTGATCAAACGGGAGATATTCAGGCTGCTGCGGAAACCCATCAAGTTCGAGTGCTGACCACTCGTTGATTATTGGAGTAGCATAATCCATGTCGTCGGCGATGGCCCAACTTATAACTCGCATGTCAGCTTCTGGAGGAGGCGCACTAAATGGCAACCGGTCCGTCAAGCCTGGAGAAGGGTTAGGGTCTGTTGCCGTGAAGTATGGGCTGTCAAGGGAAGAGGCAGAACTGAGCCACACAGCAGGAATCGGCTGGTGAAAAAGATCACTGACAGATGCGCCAAGGACAAATACCCCATTCTGCAAGCGTTCCAGAGGTACATCAGAGTCAAAAATCTGGCCTTCCTCTACTCGTATGTACGAGACTTCGGCCAAGGATTCAGGTGGAGAAGATACAACTGGCCTGGGCTGATCTGTGGAGACTATATGGCTTGTAGGGTCAAACGAGGTAGAGTCGGGATTGATTTGAGCAGAGCTGGGAGATATTTGGTTGATATGGGGGACAGCTTTGTGTTTAGGCAAGGAATTGGAGAGAATGTTTGGCTTTTGAGAGGGTGAAGGTGGAGCCTGGAGAGTCCCGTCATCTATGAGATCCTGAATCGCATGTCGGAGGCGAAAACAGGAATCTGTGAGATGACCAGCCCCCTGATGGTAGGCACAGTACAGGTTGGCCTTGAAGGTTGGCGGAGGGTTCTTGGGTAAAGGAATTGGATCCAGGGGTTTAAGATGCCCTGACTTCATCAACTTCTCCAAAACTGAGGACAAAGGTGCCTCAATTACAGAGAAGCTGCGGGGCTGACCACGTGGCCGGTTGTTCTGCGGTGACTGAACTTGATTGACGTCAGCTATATGATTTGTAGTATTGGAGGCAGAAGCGTTGGTACCACTGGTTGCTGCATTGGAGTAAGTCCCACTCCCGAACAGTGCATTGGTATTCCCAAAGTAAGCACGAGGCTTTGCTTTCGGAGGGTTAGCAGACTCCCCTCTTGACAGTATCCCGCTCTGTAGTGCATCTTCGATGGCCAGGCCAGAATCGAAGAAGGTTTCAAAGTTTGCAGATGCTTGAGCGAGAACCAAGTGCTTAGCATAATCTGGCTGAAGGTTCCGAGAGATGATGCGGAGCTGGTCCTTCTCGCTGGGGCGATCAGTCATCAATGCAGCCTTGGCCCTCCATCTCTTGACAAAGTCAGCGAAGGTCTCCTTTGCTTCCATCTTTGTAGATTCCAACTCCCGTGTGGTCATTTTCAGCTGAGAGTTGTAGCTATACTGCGAAATAAACGCAGCCCCAATATCTTCCCAGGTCCTCCTTTTGGCTATGTCGAGTGACAAGAACCAATGAAAAGCAGGGCCTGAAAGGGTTTGGGGAAAGAGCTGTGACATGGCTTCGGGCTCAACTGACAGGAGCTTCATAGTAGCATGGTAACTGTAGAGGTGGGTCCGTGGATCACCACTTCCATCAAACTTTGCTAGGTCGGGCATTTTGAATTTCTCAGGGAGTTTGGCATTAGGATACAAGCAGAGACGATCCAGGTCAATCCCTACAGCTTTGACCTTTTCTGCTTTGGCAATGGATTCCTCAAGAAAGGCCATCTTAGCCATGAGAGCAGCTATGTCCGGATTCAGGGCATTGCCTGCAGGATTTTCATTGACAGCAAGTACACGAGCTACCCTAGGGTTGGGTTGAACAATGAGACGCCCCTCGTGATTCGGATCTGGGACCATGACGGGCTGCTCCTGGTTATCCTCATTGTCCTCGTCTTCGGTCTCGAGCGGAGGCGGAAGACGAATGTTGATAAGGTTATTCAGGTGGGTGATATTAGCATCTGTCTGAGCTGATCGCTGTTGCATAGTAGTGATGCTATTCTGGAGATTCATGAGCATGTCCTCAATGGTAAGTGCTGATGGGGCGGTGTTCCAGCCATGTTATGCCTGTCAGAAATGCTGGGAGATGAAGATGGAGTCGGAGATACCGGCTGTATAATTTCTTCTAAAACAGGGGATGATGAGCTTGCTCGTAAAGCAGCCAATGAAGAGAGCGGAGAGTCTTCCGTTGTGACTCACTGGGAAGGCAACCTGACTAGTCTTTGCCTCGGATTTTGTTGCAGACGTTCCCAAGCGGGTTTGCCATCTTGCCTCGATACTTTCCTCGGTGGTGCAATGGCTCAGAACCTTTGCTTGGAAGTAAGAAAAGGTTTAGTAAGGGTCCTGCAGCAACTTTAATCTAAATAAAAGACTAAAGCGTAGATGCAACCGGTATTGTCCGTGCCCCCACCCCTAAACTCTAAAACTAGAAAATGAGTCTGTTTCCAAACGTTCGGACATTGCCAGAATCCTCAGAATTCTTTTCGTGTGTGTATCCTTGCTTGAAACAAACGAGGCTAAAGGATGTCAAAAGAAACCTATGTAGGTGCAGGAAAACGAAACAGGCCTTTGAACAGCACGAAACTGTAACGGCTACTCTTCTCTCTACACCGGAACCCTAGCACACTGCCGGTATTGATCCTACAAAACAAACAGAAGGTGAGCACACCTTTGTCGTCTCGTGGCAAAGGCCCTCCGATGCCAAAGTTAGTGTCTCGTACTAGTAAAAGCTTAATTCTCGGTAAACAATAAGCCCATAGCCGTGAATTGCGCACTTTACCTCTAGGTCTACCTCATATTTATAGACCCATGTCTACTTGTTGCCCAAGCCATCTTGCTGCCCTAAGTTTCTTTTCTCGTAAAGGGAACCTAGAATATCGTGGATTCTCATTCCCTTAAACTGAGTATTTCCTTTTAGACCATTTAGGCACTCTTCCCAAAGCCGGCTGCTCATCCCATTCTCGTTGGGTCTCTCCTCCGCATCTCGCTTTCATCGGATATTTCCATTTACGGACCGCTCTGAGCGCCTCGCACCTTCTCCATTGTCGCTCGCTCGGCCTTCTGTTGCGAACAGACCCTCTGGACCAATGATTTCTCATATCACTTGACCCCTTATCACGAGACCGGTCCAACAACTACCCTTGCTCTTTGGACCATACCCTGCTCGGGTATCTTGGACTGGGACCTCTCGTGTCCTCGGTCCTTGTGCCGCTCACCTCACCGCACGGCGGATATTCCGACTGTATTATCTTGGACCCCACGTACCACCTGTTCGGGCCTCTTTGGTCCTCGCTCGATTACCTCCCCACAATGGCTCCCCCCTTTACTCGTTATTTTCTTTTAATATGACGAGCAAAGCTTCAACACCGAGCAAGGTTCTCGCCCTTGCTCCTGCACCTATGTTTCTCGTGCTTTGGTGCAAACTTCATCATTAGTCCAACCCAAATGTCTGCGTCGCTTGGTCTTGGACGGCTTTTCCAGTAACACCTTTACACGCGACGCTACAGACGCCCATATTAAATGCGAGCAGATGTTTGGGAAACGCCCAAACGGCGCCTGGGGTGACGTTTCTCATACGCCACCCCTTTGCGGGTATACTTGGGTTTTCATTCCAATTTCAAACCCACTTTCTCTCTCCAACTTCCCTCTGCAGAAAGAACGCTCGAGCGCTCCCGCCATTGAAGCACTATTCACCATCTCGAGGTTTTCCCTTTCTGCATCTAGGGTCTTCGATCGTCGCTCTCGTAAGTCATCATTCCCCCTTTCTCTCCATCTCTTTTCTTAAGTTCTAGGGCTATCTTGATCGATTTAGGATCTCCACAGTCACTTCAGGGCTTTTTCGTACCCATCTCCTTCTTAAAACCCAAACCCACAGTTCTCGGTATGGGTCGATTTCGTAGACACTGCGACACTCCTCAAAGGATGGTTGAGTTTAGATCTCAATACGAGATCCCTGACAATGTGGCCATCACATTGGCCTCTGAAAACGCCATCCGTGAGAGTTTCGACAACGATACTCTGCACATCCCTGTCGTTGCCGTCACTGAGGGTGGCGTCAGGTTTCCCCTGGCACCGTTACTCCGCCAGGTTTTAGCCCATTATAGACTGTCCCCGATGCAGGTCTCAGCCAACTTTTTTAGGGTTGTCATGGGCATCAATGCCCTGAATCAAATGCTTGGCACATCCTTAGGTTTACACGACATCCACCATCTCTATAGCATATCCAGGACCAAGGACGCCTTAACCTACTATCTCAAGAGTAGGGATTCCAGGAAAAGGTTGGTGCTTGAATTACCTGATTCTGCCAGAGGGGACGATGACGACTTCCTCATCGTCACGGGAAACTTCGAGCCCAGAGACGAGGACGGTAGAGTCATCGGATTCCACGCACCCCACAGATTTGGCACTCCACGTTAGTCTTTTTTTCGTAGAACTTTATTGCCGAGCAAAATTTCGTTTTGCACCGTCTTCTTTTTGCTTTCGACCGCTAATTTTTCGATTTTGCAGCCACAAACGCCAACCAGGGGCACGCCATCATCACCCCTCAGGTCCACGTCAGCCGACATCAACCGTGCTCTCGCCATCAACGGGCAAGGCACGTACTTGGCTGGCGAGCAAGAGACTCGATACTCCTCGCCTACCGAGCATCATACGGCAGATTCATCGACCGACGAATCCGAGCAGCCAGACAATCCCATCATCCCCGATCCTCCAGCTCAACAGCCCGAGCGAGAAGAGAGGCGTTCTCGGACCCCTCCTTTGCCCAACGATCCAATCCAACTCGCCGAAGAAACCTCCTCGTCCTCAAGTGGGTATTCTCCATCTCCCTCTCCTCGAGAAATGGATCAGCCGATCAATCTCAGCAATCTGCTCACCGTTGGCCATGGAAGGGGCCGTGGCACCGCTCGTGGCCAAGGTCGTACTCAGAATCCGGCACCTTCTCAAGGGTGCTGAGGATCAACTCAACTGGATGTTCCTCCAGGCTTCTCTCCCGAGGAGATCGAAGCCATTCATAGGGACAAACGCCAACGGCTCAATACCTTCTCCGTCGAGCAGCCTCCTCAACTCACAGCTCCTCCAACTCCCATCTGGTCCCCTCAGCTTACGCACGGCGGCCGGCCAGTCACCGTTCGTGATAGCGTCGATTCTGAAGGGACAGCCCTTGCACTATCCCAGGCTTTCCTGCTGCCTGGGGATATGCAAAAAGAAGTGGCTTGCTCCCCAGACAATCTCCTCGGCTCGTTCATGAGCCATAGCGCCAAGGTAAGCCCCTAACACTCGTGTTTACGGACTAATGATACTCAATAGTTCTTCCCGTTATCTGTCTAACTTAGAGATAACTCCAGGCAGTGCAAAAAATGGTGGCCATGGCCCAGAAACTGGGACACTCCGAGCCCCAGCGTGCCAGGCTTGCCAGTGAGAACGCCAAGCTTCAAAACACCATTGTCCGGCTGGAGAGAGAGAGAAATCAGGCCCGCGGGCTTGCGGACGAGCTGAGGGGTAAGTTGGAGGGTGCTGAAGACAGCCTGAACCAGACTCTCACAGAACTGGAGGCGAGCAAGAACGAGGCCAAGGCAGCCTACCAGCAGGGCTATAATGAGGGAATCCGTGTGGCCACTGAGAGCTACACGGACCAGATGCCCGGGATCCAGGACCAAGTCTTTGAAGCTGGTTGGCTAGCCTGCCTCAAGAAATCCGGTGCAGCAGAGTCTTCTCCCCTACGGGCCAGATTGACCTTCCGAAAGGCCCGTGTTTTTACCGAGGAGCCGGAAGAGATCGTGGAAGAGGAGGACAGCCGACAGGGAGCTTAACGCCAACGTCCCCGAACAGCAGAATGCCGGTTGAACAGACTGGAGAAGTGACCAACCTTGGCCAAAAGGAAGCCACTTGGCGGTCCACCTGAGCTTAGCACCGCTGCGGATAACTCAATCGCTTTGGCCTTCTGAATCGCCTCCGACTCACAATCGCTCCAACCTCCACGATCGCTTCCGGACTCCACAACCGCTCCAACCTCCACGACTCCAAGATCTGACAAACGAAGAGTAAGTTTGGGCTTCTTCGTAGTGACAACAACTAAAACTTTTAATTATCTTCTGCTGGCCCTGCGTGGCCGTTTGGCATCGCCCTGCGTGGCATTGATACATTTCTACACACTTTAATTCTTGTGTTCTGGCCCTTCGTGGCCTTTGAAATGTTTTGGGTGGCCCTGTTTGGCCTGAATTATTGTTTTGCCTGGCCCTTCGTGGCCTTTTATCAATGCAGGTGGCCATCTCTTGGCCAATTTTTATGTGCTAAGTGTTTTCATACTCTAGCCTTATTTCTGCACACGCTCATGCGCTCCCCAGGCTTCTTCGTGCCTGTCGTAGATTTAGCTGTATTCTCATTTACAGTGTTGCAGGTTTCTCGTACCTTAGAAGAGTGCTACCAGTATTCGTAGCCTGCCAATCAGTGCACATATTCGTATGTGTTCAGGGTTTGCTCGTGCCCGAGCAGGCTATTAAACGTATGTAGCCCATATGCTTTGTGTTTGGAAACTTTAGGTTACTCAAACGTGCTCGTATTTGGATTAGGTAATCCTAAGTTTATTCATACTCAGATTACGTTACAAGTTCCTGTACAAGTAAACAAATCAATTTGTACTCGAAATTATCCCAAACATATTCGTGTTTGAGAACAGCGTGCATAATCTCGTATGCATTTTGGGCGTATTCGTGCCCGAGCAAACAGTCAAGCATATTCGTACCCGACCAACCCGTCAAGTATATTTGTACTTGGCAAAAATTCTGGGTGTATTCGTACCCGAGCAAACCGTCAAGTATATTCGTACTTGGCAAAAATTCTGGGTGTATTCGTACCCGAGCAAACTGTCAAGTATATTCGTACTTGGCTCAATTTTGGGTGTATTCGTACCCGAGCAAACTGTCAAGTATATTCGTACTTGGCTCAATTTTGGGTGTATTTGTACCCGAGCAAACTGTCAAGTATATTCGTACTTGGCTCAATTTTGGGTGTATTCGTACCCGAGCGAACAAACAAGTATATTCGTACTTGGTAAAATTTTGAAATATTCGAAATTCCATTTAGTTACCCCTTAGCTCTGCTCCCCAATACGAAGTAAGGACTAAGGACATAGCTTGACTTCGTATTTAAAGCATGATAAACGAAAAACTCGTAAAAAATAGCGTTTGTTGCCAAATTTTGGGAATTTTATTCATAATTCGCAAAACTCAAGGGGGCGTTACGCATACCCCTTGTAACTAGTAAAAGAAAACACAAGGGAATTTTATTTGTAATTCCCACACAATCACGATGTGTATCTAAAACAGAATAGAAACGAAATCGAAACTCTTCACACGTAGAACTTCCTCAAGTTGTGAACATTTCAGGGCCTTGGTACCGGGTTCCCGTCCAGGTCTGCCAATCGATATGCCCCAATGGCCACAACCTCTGTTACTTGATACGGGCCCTCCCAATTGGCCCCCAACTTGCCCTCGTTGGCCACCTTGGTGTTGCCGAGCACCTTTCGTAGCACAAGGTCTCCAATACCAAACTCTCGTGGGTGGACATGCTTGTTGTAACTTTTCACCAATTGCTCCTGGTACGAAGCCAGGTGCACCAGAGCTCGTTCTCTCCTCTCCTCGGCGAGGTCCAGCTCAATTTCCAGGGCTCTGTCATTGCCCCCACTCTCCACCAGTGTGGTTCTGTTGGTCGGCAAACCAACCTCAAGTGGAATCACAGCCTCTGTTCCATATGCCAGCGAATAGAGGGTCTCTCCCATAGACCTCCTAGGAGTTGTTCGGTGTGCCCACAGGACCAGTGGCAATTCGTCAGGCCACTTGCCTTTTGCTTTGTCCAACCTTTTCTTGATCCCATCAAGTATAGTTTTGTTGGACGCCTCTGCCTGTCCATTGCTCTGAGGGTAGGCCGGTGTGGAATAGTAGTTCCTTATTCCATATTGGGCGCAAAAAGCCTTGAATTTTTTCACTGCGACCCATTATCGGTGATCGGGAATAAGGAACTCCAAATCGAAAGTGATGATGCTCTTCCACACGAACCTTTCTATCATAGGTTACGTGATCTTTGCTATGGTTCTGCTTCAATCCATTTGGTAAAGTAGTCCGTTGCTACCAACGAAACTTCCTGTTCCCGATAGCCTTGTGGAGGCGGACCCACGATGTCCATACCCCACTGCGCAAATGGCCAAGGACTTGTCAGGGGCACCAGATCTTCAGCTGGTGTTCGGATCATAGGTGAGAATTTCTGACACTTCTCACAGATTTTCACATACACCTTTGCATCTTCTCGCATGTGCGGCCACCAGTATCCCTGGGTAATTGCACGGTGAGCAATGGACCTGCCCCCAGCATGACTCCCACACGTTCCCTCGTGTATTTCATGGAGGAATTTTTACACCATCTCGGGATGCACACAAAGCAAGTACGGTCCAGTGAAGGACTTTCTGTACAACTTCCCCTCTGGTGATAGCCAAAACCTTGCAGATTTCGTCTTTATCTTGTGAGCTTCTTTTTTATCTGTGGGGAGTGTCCCATCTCGTAGGAACTCCACTATTGGATCCATCCAACTTGGTCCTTGGTTCACGTCC
Organism: Rhododendron molle; assembly: GCA_025413875.1. Classification (NCBI taxonomy): domain Eukaryota; kingdom Viridiplantae; phylum Streptophyta; class Magnoliopsida; order Ericales; family Ericaceae; genus Rhododendron; species Rhododendron molle. The sequence continues at coordinate 18,159,160 of CM046390.1, forward strand.
AGGACCAATTCCACACTTCTCCCAATGCTCGGCTCAGCAAGATAGTCCACTGCTACCTTCCTTTTGAACTCTGTTGGCACAGCAGCTGCCAACCAAGCCAGTGAGTCAGCGTGGGCGTCTGTCCAGAGCTTATCTGCTCGTTGTGTACCTTCTCAAAGGTATCAAGCAAATCCTTGGCTGCCTCCACGTAGGCCGCCATCTTTTCACTCCGGGCCTCGTATTCCCCGGACAGCTGATTCACCACGAGTTGTGAATCACAGAATACTCGAATTCTTTTTACTTTCAAGGTTCTTGAGCTCCGTAACCTGCCAAGAGCGCCTCGTACTCCGCCATGTTATTCGACGCCGAAACCCAGCGCGAGGATAATTCAATCATAACTCGCTTCAGGAGGAAAAGCACCACCCAATTCCAGATCCGGTGTTGCATGCGGATCCATCTACAAAAGCTTCCATTCCATTGGGTCCCTGTTCGGCGGGTGCCTCTCGCTTCTCGGCAAACGGCTCGTCCAACTGCTCCTTTTTCGTAGGAGGCCGTGGAGCTCTTGTGGAGAGAACTCGCCACGAAATCGCCAAAACTTGCCCTTTCACCGCCGTGCGTGCTGATAATCAATATCATCTTGGCTCAATTCCACCAAGACCAAGTTGATATTCGTCCCGAGAAATCGGCCTTTCAAAGCAATGACTTCAACGGGAACTCCGTGTAAACGACCACTTTGTGACTTTGGAAGTAGTGGGGCAACTTCCTAGCGGCCGTCCTCGGTGCCAGGACCAACTTCTCAAGAGGCAGATATCTCGTTTCTGCATCCAATAGCGTCTTGCATACGTAATAGACAGGGATTTGCTTGGATCCCTTGTCCCTCAAGACCGCACTTACGGCATGTTCGGATCTCGCTAAGTATAGGGTCGAGGACCTCGCCAGGCTCGAGGAGTAGGCGATGAAGTGTGCCGCCAAGTACTTCTTGAGTCTTGGAACGCTTGCTCACACTCTGCTCCCCATTCGTAACCTTCCCTTTTTTAACAACTGAAAGAAAGGACTACACCTATCACTCGAACGACTTATGAACTTGAGCTGCCGCCATCCTCGTTAACCGCTAGACCTCCTTCGTGGTCCTCGGACTCTGCAGCTTCCAAAGTTGTTATTTGATCGGGATTCGCCTATCCTCTAATGGTCACTAAGTGACTCAGGAACTTCCCATAACTTACCCCAAATGCACATTTCAAGGCGTTGAGCTTCAACTTATCTCTCAATATCTCAAAAGCTTCTTTCGGATCAGCGATGTGGTCTCGTTTCTCCTTGCTTTTCACCACCATATCGCCTATGTACACCTCCATGGTCTTGCCGAGCAGATTCTTTAGCATAATCGTTGCTAGTCTCTGGTAAGTTGCTCCAGCATTCTTCAGACCAAAGGGCATAACATTGTAACAATACAACCCCCGTGGTGTGATGAAGGACGTCTTCTCCTGATCGGGGCCGTACATAGCTATCTGGTGATATACTCGATAAGCGTCGAGAAAACTCATACGCCCGTACCCAGCTGTTGCATCCACCAACCGATCTATCCTGGGCAGGGAAAGCTGTCTTTCGGACAAGCCTTGTTTAGATCCGTGAAGTCGACGCATACCGCCATTTCCCACTCTTCTTTTTTACCACCATGTGTTAGACAACCATTCGGGGTAGTATACCTCTCGAATCGCCTTTGCTTGAGCAAGCGGTCGACCTCCTCGATAACGACATCCACATGTGTCTGGCGTACTTTCTTTTCTTACGCATCACCGGCTTGTCTGCGGGTCCACATTCAGGTGGTGGCAAATCACGCTTGCATCCACCAGGCATCTCCTCGGGCACCCAAGCAAACACATCAACGTGCTCTTTGAGAAATTTCACCAACTCTTCCTCCTCTTCTTTGCACAGGTTTTCCCCAATCAGGAAATATCTTTCAGGATCATTCTCGTTGATCTGGATTTTCTTCAATCCTTCCACCATTTTCTCGGCGGGATCCCCTTCGACATCCTCGATGGTCGGCTGGTCGGTAACCTCGACCGTTTGCACCAACTGTGCCTTGGGTGCCTTCTTGATTATGGAAACCAAGCATTGTTGGGCTGTCTTTTGGTTCCCCCTTATTTTCTCGATTCCAGTGGATCCTGGAAACTTCACCATCTGATGGTAGGTGGATGAAACTGCCCTCATCTTATGCAACCAAGTCCTTCCTATAATCGCGTTATAGGAAGATGGCACATCCACTACCAAAAAATCGGTTCTGAGTACCACTGTTCCTGCCCGAACAGGGAGGGTCACCTTACCCAACGGCCAAACTGCCCCTGCACTGAACCCAACCAACGGAGTTACTGACTGTACCAAGTCCGCTTGTGCCAATCCCAGCTTTTTGAATGCATCGTAATAAAGCACCTCAGTGCAGCTTCCTGAATCCACCAGGATCCTCTCCATGTCATATTCCCCAATTCGTAGGGTTATGACAAGAGCATCGTTGTGCGGCACCTGGACTCCTCCCAGGTCCTCATCCGTGAAGACGATGCCCTCGTTGCACCCTTCCGCTTCACGTCCCCGTTTCTTTCCTAACCGCATCACGTGCTGGTCGTGTTTCACCTGCCTCTGGAGCAACCTCACCTCATTTCTCGTATAAGGTGTGGCCATTCCATGTATCATATGGATCACGCCCCTTGGATTCTGCTCGTAATCCAGTTCCATCGCTTTTTCCGCACCCTTGTGCTCCTCTTGGATGAACTCTTTCAGATACCCACGTGAGACCAGGTCATCAAGGTGCTGCTTAAACATCTCGCAGTCTTCCGTCATGTGACCCCAGTCCTTGTGGTAACTGCAGTTCTGACTCGTAGCCCTTCTTGCGTCTTTATCTCCCTCCAGCCTTGGGGGCCACTTGAAGTACGGGCGGTTCTTTATTCGATAAAGAACCCGATAAATTGGTTCTTTCCAAACCGTTGTCACTGAGAAGAAAGACTTTGGGTCAGGGGCATACTTTTCCCGGTATGACTCTTTCTTAGCTTGCCCATGCTCCTTCCTCTCTTTATAAGTCTTAGGCTCGGGCTTATCTGCCTTCTTCGCAGGGCCCTTCACTTGCTCGGCACTCAGTTTGCCATCTTCCCGTAGTATGTCATCCTCATTCCTGGCATGCTGCTCAATTCGCTCCATTAGTTTTGCCAGTGTGCTCACTGGGCTCATGTTTAGGGACTTTCGTAGCTCCCCCCAAACAGGTAGCCCAGTCTTGAACGTCGCTATTGCATACTCCTCACTGCAACTTTCAATCTCGTTGAAAGTCTCCCAATACTTCTTAGCGTAGTCCCTGATCGGCTCACTCTCTCCTTGCTTCATAGCTGAGAGACTCTCAAAAGTTTTGGGTGGTTTCCTGCTCGTCAGGAACCGAGCAGTGAACTCCTTGGCCAACTGTCTCCACCCTCGTATGGTGTTCGGCCCCAACTTATGGAACCATGATAGGGCCACTTTTCCCAAACTAGATGGGAACATCTTGCACATGATTGCGTCATCATCGTCGTGCATAAACATCGCCTGCTGGTAATGCTGTATGTGCGCCACCGGGTCTACATTGGTTTCGTACAGGATAAACGTCCCGTGCTTAACCCTGCTCGGCAACCTTGCCTCTTGCAATCTCTTTGCAAAAGGAGAAGTTGCTATGTTGCTAAGGGCTCTCCGTGCTGCTTCTCGTGCAGACATGGTCCCCTCCTCCGATACCTTCGTAGCCCTGGCATTATTCCTTTCCCAGTCGGAATCAGGTCTCTCGTACCTGTCCCTGTGGTGCTTCCTGCTCCCTCCTTCCTCGGGGGAAGAGCTCCTGCTTCTCCTTTTTTGTGAAGAAGCCCTCGGTCGCTTCGGAGTGAGGCTCCTGCTTCTTCTTTTCGTGAAGAAGCTCTCCTGTACTCCACCATATCCAACCTTTCTTTTCTGGACTTCCTTCGTGAAAGCCCAGAATCCTCAGGATGTTCTCGTATCCGTTCAGTTGTTGAATCTCATATTCTCGTCTTTTAATCAGACAGCGTATTCCTCTATTTCCTGTCTCTTTTTGTCCAGGATGTCTTCCCTGTTGTGCTTTTCGAACGCGCCACCGACTCCCTCCCACGGTGGGACTTACTCCTTCTCGTGGATCCGGTGGCCGTCCGTCCGTCCTTGTTGGAGTCGCCATGGGTTGCCGGGGTGGTCTTTGCTCGTGGTTCTCCCGCACGCCCACCGTCGGGCTTTCTCGGTGGATCTGGTGGGAATTTGTCAGCTCCCCACCCGCTGATTGTTTGCATCAAGTGGAGTCTTTGGATCTTCTTCCGCCATGGTCGTTTTTTCAAAGGGATCTCTTTCGTTTCCCACAGACGGCGCCAATTGTAGGTGCAGGAAAACGAAACAGGCCTTCGAACAGCACGAAACTGTAACGGCTACTTTTCTCTCTACACCGGAACCCTAGCACACCGCCGGTATTGATCCTACAAAACAAACAGAAGGTGAGCGCACCTTTGCCGTCTCGTGGCAAAGGCCCTCCGATGCCAAAGTTAGTATCTCGTACTAGTAAAACCTTAATTCTCAGTAAGTAATAAGTCAATAGCCAGGAATTGCGTACCTTTACCTCTAGGTTTACCTCATATTTATAGACCCATGTCTACTTGCTGTCCAAGCCATCTTGCTGCCCTAAGTTTCCTTTCTCGTAAAGGGAACCTAGAATATCAGGGATTCTCATTCCCATAGCTGCGTATTTCCTTTTAGAGCATTTAGGAACTCTTCCCAAAGCTGGCCGTTCATCCCATTCTCGTTGGGTATCTCCTCAGGATCTCGTTTCCCTTCTGGATATTTCCATTTGGACCGCTCTGGGCGCCTCGGCACCTTCTCCCGATTCTTGCTCTTGTTCGGCCTTCTCGTTGCCGAACAGACCCTCTGGACCAATGATTTCTCATATCACTGGACCCCTTATCATGAGACTGGTCCAACAACTACCCTTGCTCTTTGGACCATACCCCTGCTCGGGTATCTTGGACCTGGGACCTCTCGTGTCCCCGGTCCTTGTGTCGTTCACCTCACTACACGGCGGATATTCCGACTGTATTTATTCTGGACCCCACGTACCACCTGTTCGGGCCTCTTTGGTCCCTGTTCGGGATTACCTCCCCACAACCTAAACCTTCAGCCATTCCGCTAATCGGGGTTTCAACTTTGTAGTTCGGAACAACTCGGTGTGCATGTCGTGATACTATAACCAGAAACGGCATAAGCGGCACTGCGCTGCTTGCCGGGCGGTGTAAGTGACGAGGCACTTGTTACCTAACTGGTGTAAGCATCACGACATGTTCTTTGCCATTCCCTAGTTTTCTGTTTGAAACCCTAAGCAGGTGTATAGAGAAAGGTGTAGGAAACTTCCGACTTCCTAAAGTCCTTACTGTTCCAAGGATTTGGGAAAGGCCGAAAACGTGCATCACCAAGATGCACGACTCCTCATCGGGCCTAGCAATGTCCTACTCAGTTTAAGATAGACTCGCTTTCAGCGAGAACCTAGAAGTCGCCCTAATCATGCTTCTATACTGAATGGTGTGTATGAACAGAACATGCGATAGGGAAAGCGGTAACACATAGGCAGTATATGGGGTTAGATGCAAATAGATCCTACCCTGCAGGTACCTGTCCTAGTTTTGGGAAGTTCTAATGCTCTGTATATGCAAAAGGCCGGTTTTGGTTCGTAACGGGTTCCTCGGACTAGGGCCACAGATATACCTCCTGTTACCCGCGATTCACAGAGCAACAGTCAAACGGTAGCATGACCCATCATCGTCGAAGGTTGTTAGTCATTCGGGGTCCCCGGTCTCCAGTAAACCGTGCCGGATTGCCAAAACGATCCAACGAGGCTTATCCCACATCGATGCAAATGAATGCTATAATTTGATAAAGAAGAAGAATCACAAAATCGCAAAATGCCTTTTCAAATTTGGCTCACTTTATTTAGTCCATCTTTAGAGGAAACTACGCAAGTGATCAATCGAAAAAGTCCCAGATCAGATTGGCCGGACACAAGGTCCTGTTAAATCACCATTCCAACCTTCGGCAGCGCGAAGCTCACCGTTTTGACAGACTTTTAAGAGGTTGTTCGCAAACGTATTTAAACTCTAAGTATGAATTAATATTGGTTCGATTATCCCCAGCAGAGTCGCCACTGTGGGCAGCATGCCCTGGAATTTCCAGATTCCAAGATGCAAGCCTTCGGGAATTTCGTTCCCCGAAGCAAAGGCCCATAATCGAGGGAGCGCGAGCGGAGAAGCAGAGCGCTCGTAAAAATACAGAGTCGCCACTCGGGTTTGAAGGTCCGACACCCAAGGAACCATATTTCGAAGCACCTGCCGCGCTGTTTGATTTGAAAAAGTGAAGGGACCAGTCCGTCATAACCATATCTGGGTTCGGAAGCCAGGTTACGAGAGGGGAAGGGTTTTAAGGCACCCCTCTCGCCTAATCCGAAGATCGGTCTCTACTTAGGCATTTTGTGAAAGCTTTTGTGATTCTTCTTCTTTTATTAACCAAATTTTAGCTAATTAGGGCGGGGGAACAGTTAATCGGGGATAAAACTGTAACATGTTTTGCAAGATGTGTTATATTTGAGCATGGATGGATGAAATATTATGAAAAATGGGATAAAGGCTCAACCTTCTGATTGAAACAACAGAACCACACAAGGTTTCGAATTTGTGAGACACAACAGCCACCTTTGCATGCATGGATTTGCATGCATGTAAAGAACCATCGCGCAACAAATACAAACCCTCGCGCGCGTGTTTGCTTCTACCACAGGTTGGGTTTTGATCCCCTTCTGGGCTCTGGAAGGACCAGTGCTCACCCAGGAAGCAAACCAAGCAGTTTATTTGTACTGGAAAGTAACTAATTATTACAGATTGAATCAAACAGAAGCCAAATGAATTGAAATACAACCCCTAAACAGTGGGGGGTGAATAAACAGAGGCTTTGAACCTTGGTTTCCATGCAAGGGCCACTACTGGAACATCACGAACCAGCGCGCGAGCATTAAGAACACGCGCGCGATTGTTCTTGACTGGACGTCCAGGAATTGCTTTGCATGTTTGAGGCTCTGAAACATACTCAGGGGCTTCCCAAAGGCATTACAAACTAAATAATACTGTAAAATAGGTTAGCTATGGCTTTTTTTATGCAACACAGTGATCTAAAATAGCCCTAACATGCTTTAAAACTATAATAACAGTATATAAGCTGAAAAACTAGGATACCCTTCCCCACGATGTTCATCATCACACAGACAAAAAACGTCGCGTGAGTTTAAAGAACAGTCGCGCGAGGGTTCGTAGTTGCATGCTCCTTGTAACTTTGCTGGCTTTAGGGCCAGAACTGGTATTGATTACCAGTCTTGGCCCTGACAGCCCCCCTCAGGGATCAGAACAGAAAGCAGGTAAATGTTTATACCTTTTCTTGAGTTGTTTTGAAATGGCTTGAATAAGATGGTGTAGCTTGGAAAATGAGTGTATGTAGAGCACAAGAGTGAGTGAATTGCAAGTGAGGTTAGGGTTTGTAAGCCTTTTTTGCTTGATATTGTGTGTCACCTTTGCCTTTGGAAGCATGGGGGTATATATAGGGAAATGCATGGGTGGTAGACATGGCCCAATAATCAGCCAACAAGGCTGGTCAATCAGACTTGGTGGAGAAGGCCTCCAACAAGGTGATGGGAGTGGTTGTGTTGGGAAGAGCCAACCACGCAGTCTACAACAGCTGTGCTGGTGGAGAACGGGGTTCCTCAGGCTTACTAGACCCCTAATCATCACAAAATCCAGCTGGAAATTAATGATGGGGACAGGAGAGAACCATCGCGCGAGCATTCTAAACACGCGCGCGAGCATTCTAAAGGTCACGCGAGGGTCAACGGTCAACAGATTGACTTTGACCCACACTTGGCACAGAACACTCGCGTGAGGGTTCCACACCCACGCGCGATGGTCAACCCTATCTTTAGGGTTTTGACTTAGGGTTTCTGAGGGTAAAAAGACTCAAGGAGGGCTCCACACTCACAGAGCTCAAACCATTCCAATCTCAAGTCTATTATTAATCCAAATTCATCATCGGGGAAACAAGAAATCGTAAAACGATCAGGAGATTCAGATTGGGGTGTCTACAGGTTTATGGACCATCTTAAACAAAATAACAGTGTAAAGAAATTCTAAATTTATCTTTCACACTTCCAATATAAGACAAATAAAGTATCATACAATGTCAAATTTTAGTGAAAACACAACTGCACTATCCTAACAGAGTAATTTGTCTATTCCAAGTCTATTAGCCAATGCAAAAAGTTAGTAGACATACCGCCTGAACGTTGTTTTCACCGACAACGGAGTTAGCTGAGGACGAGGGAGAAGCGTGTCGTTTCCTCTTTTTTGTACAAGTTGTCAGTTGTTTCTCTGTTAATGAAAGGTCTTGGGCTGATATGGTTGTTCCAAATAAGAAGTACAAATCAGTATACCCTCAACTATGACTTGTTTGTATACCCTCAACTATGTCAGTTGTTACATTTTGCATATCCATGTGACTTGTTTGTGTCTTCCCTCAACTATCAAGTTGTTTGATGGCCAAATACTGACTTCAGCCACCATATCACTACCAATATTTGGACCGAATTCAAACCAAACACTGACTTCAGTATTCATGTTCTTCCCAAACATACCAACTTCTTCTTTTTTTTTTATTTCAGAGACACCCAAATGGCAGATTACAAGCTCAATTGCAGCAGTATACCTTTGCAAACAAATTCATACTGCATACCTACACATACGAAACTGCGTACAAACAAATTGGAGGAAGTTACAGAGTAATACCTCTATTTCTACGATTTTTGGTTGGTCTTAAATCCCACTTCCCACACCTTACTGAATCAGGGGCTCTCTCCATAGTGGGTGCCTTGACTTGCGGCCATTGTTTTTTTTGCCTCATCCACCGATGCATATTGTATGACGATAGAGCCAGTATATATTGTGCCTTGAAGTTAGGTTTCCGTCATGAATACCCTTTCAAATCTTCAACGTAGGCTAAGATGGAAAGGAAATAGGGCTGACAGATTCGGGGAGAGACAGAGAGAGATCTGTAGGTGAGATTCGCGGAGAGATTGAGGGCAAGGCTGACAAATTCAAAGAGAGAAATTGTAACCAGGAGAGAGAGAGAGAGAGAGAGAGAGAGAGAGAGAGAGAGAGAGAGAGCGGTCGAGATACATTAGGGGGGCCCGTCTGTCGACAATTCTTCGCAGAGAGAGACAGGAAGGAGATTCGAACCTACATAGCAGAGAGAGAAAGAGAGAGAAATTGGGGATTTGAGGGGGCCGTCGGTCGACAATTCTTCGCAGAGAGAGAGAAGAAGGAGATTCGCTATGTTTCTGTACTTCTCTGTGGAAAAAGGAAGAAGAGGAAGAGTAAAGGTGGAATGGAGTAAAGGTCAATAGTAACTTAGCGTTGGAGGACCGTTGTAAATATTGAGAGAGATAAATGCTGTGTTAACCACGTGAAAGACATGGCCCACTATGGCCCACCATCCCTCCCATCAGATCACAGTTTTTCAAAAGTTTTTCAAAAGCCTCTGCGCAAACATAGAACTGAACACGGCATTAGTGTTTGGAATGATCCCCTTATAGCTGAGAATTTAAGAGATTGGTGTTCTCCCACCGGTTCTGCACTCCGGGGTGTGTTCCTGTCGGGCCTAACGGCAAGCGGAGGGCTCCAGCGCATTTTGGTTCGGTCGTTGACCTAGCAGCAGATGTTTCTGTGGGAGATGATGAAGCGGCGACGCGGCGTGGTTGTCGGCAGCTCTGGCCACTTGTGAGGGTTGAAATGGAAGCTTCCCGGTGGCTATTATGGAGCTCCGGCCGTCCGGCAATGGGTGAGGCTCACAACGGCACTGCCTTTATTGTCTGGTGGATCTGGGTTTGATCGTGAGGGATTTTTGGTGGAGACTGGGCTGCCAGAGGAGGGCTCTAGGGTTGTTGGTGGCATGACGGCGGCATCTTGCATAAGGTTAGTTTTTATTAGGAAATTACTGGCCGGCCCTGTTTTTTAGTTGCGGTTCCTTCCGAACCCCCTTTTGAAATATGTATTCCGTGCAGCCCCTTTCTAGAAGTGCTTTTACTAGTTTGCCCTCACCCCCTTGGTTTTGGTACTTGACGCGTCAGATTTGTACTGACGGGTATCATTCCCACCGTTTCACCAACAAATCCAGACAAACCCACGTAAACAGTGAACCCCATTCTCTCTCCTTTTCTCTCAGTCCAACCCCAATCTCTCTCCTTTTCTCTCTGATGTGGACATATTTTTTTATTTTTTTCCATTACAAAGTTAAAATTTAATATCTTTTACTATATATATCATTTTTTTTTACAAATTTATATTTTTAGAATCTACTCAAAGAGATATATAAAACAAGACCCATATTGAATAAAAAATTATGTGATTTTTGTTTTTGTTTTTTGAGAGTATGAATTGTATATTTTTTGGATGTGAATTGTGATTTGAGGGGTGTGAATTCGTTCATTTCGGAGGGTGTGAATTGTTCATAATGGATGTGAATTCTTTTATTTTAGAGGGGGTGAATTTTGTATTTGATGCGTGTGAATTCTTTCATTTTAGTTTGTGAATTGTGTATTTTAGAGAGTAGTTATGACGTGTGAATTCTGTATTTTGTAGGGTGTGAATTGTTTAGAAGGGGTGTGAATTCTTTCATTTGAAGGGTGTAAATTCTTTTCATTTTTGGTGAAAGTGAATTCTACAAAGTGGTGTGAATTCTGAAAAAAATGTGTGAATTTTGAAAATTATGTGCAATTTTTTGTTTTGTTTTTGAGAGTGTGAATTGTGTATTTTTGGATGTGAATTGTGTAGAGTGTGTAAATTCTACATTTTAGGGGTGTGAATTCTTTCATTTTAGAGTGGGTGAATTCTGCATTTGACAAGTGTGAATTCTTTCTTTTTGGTTTGTGAATTGTGTATTTTGGGGAATAAGTTGTGATGTGTGAATTCTGTATTTTGAGGGGTGTGAATTCTGCATTTTGGAGAGTGTGAATTATTTAGGAGGGGTGTGAATTCTACCAACTAGAAGGGATGAATTATGTTTTGGGGCATGTCATGTATTATTTTCTTATTTTTTATTTGATATATTTGTATGGTGGGCTATGAATTCTTTCTTATTTTCTTATTTTTTTTATTTCATATAATTGTATAGGGTGAATTCTGTATTTAGGGCGTATGAAATTGAGCAACAAGGGTGAATTATGTTTTCAGGGCGTGTGAATTCTAATTTTAGGGCGTGTGAATTCTGTCAAATATAGGGGATGAATTCTGTTTTTAAAGCGTGTGGATTCTGTCAAATAGATGGGGTAAATTTTATTTTTAGGGTGTGTGAATTCTGTTAAATAGAGGGGATGGATTCTGTTATTAGGGCGTGTGCAATCTGACCAACAAAGGGGTGAATTCTATCAAATAGAGGGAGTGAATTTTATTTTTAGTGCATGTGAATTTTGTCAAATAGAGGGGGTAAATTCTGTTTTTTAAGGCGTGTGAATTCTATTTTCAGGGCATGTGAATTCTTTCCAACGGATGGGGTGAATTCTATTTTTAGTGCGTGTGAATTATGTCAAATAGAGGGCGTAAATTCTGTTTTTAGGGCGTGTGAATTCTATTTTTAGGGCATATGAATTCTTTCCATTTGAAACAACCCTGATTTTTGGTCAATAAAAATTTCACTAAAAATTTGAATTTTATTTTAATACTTGGATTTCTTTTTAACATCCAAAAAATCGGTCGTTATCGACTTATAAAATTTTGTTATTATATTTGAAAATTCTTTATTTATTTTATAAATCCCTTTTTGCGATTAATAATCCGTCATAATTAGGTTTATGACTTAGGAGATTGGAATTCATCGCCCAGGCATTAAGGTCATTTTTCTCGCGCCTTGGCGTCGGCCATTGTCGCGCTGCCTTGCCTTGGCGTCGGCTCATTGTCGGGCCTGCCTCGCCTGCGTCGGGTCACCGCCAGGTTGCTCTGCCTTGGCGGCCATGGGCTACGCCTTGGCCATGCTCACGCCGCGCCAGCGTCGCCTTGCTGCAGCCGCCAGCCAATTTGCTTTGGCCACCAACTAGCTGGCCAGCTCTGGGCTGCCTTGGCATTGTTTGTTGCTTTAGCCACCGCATTGTTTGTGCCAGGTCGCTGTGCCACCAGCGCTTGCCACTAGGTCGCTGGTCACCACTTGACCACTACTTGCTCGGTGCCAGCCTTTGTTTGTGTAATTTGCTACCGCTGGCCACCGCCTTTGTTTGGCCAAGTGCTTTGGCGCCGCAGCCTTGTTGGCCACCAGTGCTGGCCGCTGCGGCCAGCGCTTCTTGCCGGTGCCTTAGCCTTTGTTGTACCATCGCTTTGGCCATCGCCGCTTGTGCCGGGCGCCTTGTTGTACCATTTGCTGGCGCGGCAGCTGCTAACCACCAGTGCCTTAGCCTTTGTTTGTACCGGACCGCTTTGGCCACCGTTTGACCACCGCTTTGCCACCAGGTTGCCTTGGCCACACTCACGCCTTGCCTTGGCGTTTGGCACCGTCGGGCTTTAATATTCCGTTATTGGGCAATTTCCTACTAGATAAAACCAAAATACCACTCGAGCGATGAAAGCCTAGATTAAGTATCATTAGTCTTTAACCGATTAGTTAGAATAGCCTAATGCCCATTTAGCCTAATCACTTCTCCCTAACCATAGATGGACCATTTTACCCTTTTTGTCTTATCCATTGGACGATAAAAGCTAGGGTAATATTTATCCGTTGGACGATAGCGTTAGGATTTCCTTTACCCGTTGGTCAATAGGTAAACCTTGGTTAATCTTCCTAAGTACGAGATTAGATCAGCTTAGTTACAAATATTAGACTATCTAGCATTAACCGTTGGATAATAACCGTTAGGAGTTTTATTAACAATTGGACGATAGACTAGAATCCTAGCCATTATTACCCATTGGTTATTAACCATTAGAGAAACTATTATCCATTGGATAATAGTTAGTCTTGACGATTAGATTTGGCATGTGTGTTAAATCCATAAAATACAATTGGTACATTAGGTTAGTATTATTATACATGGTACTTTGAAAGTAGTAGAATACTATATTAGATATTAGTCCTAGGTCATATCTAGTATAGATATTGTGTAGTACATGTATATATATATATATATATATATATATATATATATATATATATGTATGTACTTGTTGTATATATATATTTTATTGTATATGGCATGTGTGTTATTAAATATTTTAATTAGAAAATCTAATTTACTTGAAAATGTGGATTTTATTAAAGACCCAAAGTACATATACATATATTAGTATATTGTATGTCTTCCATGCATGTACAAGGTTTATTATTTAATTTTTCCATGGGATTCTCTTATTATTAAAGACTAGATTGCCCATGTGTTAAAATCCATTAAAATAGATTTAGTTCATTAGGTTAATAATTTAGTACCTAGTACTTTGAAAAAAGAAGATTAGTTTATTAGATCTTGGAAAGTGACATATCTAGTCTAGATATTGTAGTACTTGCTTGTATATATAATATGTGTACTTGTATGTATATATATATTATATTGTAATACACATGTGTGTATATAGATTTTTATAATAAGAAAATCTAATTTTGGTTTAAAATACAAGATTTCAAAGTACCCATAGTACCCATATCTATAATATATTATGTGTATTCTTCCTAGTGCATATATATATATATGTATATATATATATATATATATATATATATGTATATCTATAGTACTTGAGAGAGAGGCCGAGAGAGAGAAATTGGGAGAGAGAGAGAGAGATCGGATGGAGAGGAGGAGAGAGTGTGATGTGTGTGCAAGTTGATTGACCTAGCTTAGCTCATCTTGTCCTTCTTTGATATGCTTTCAAAGTGAAAGCATGGCCAAGGACAATCAAATATAGTCCTTCTTGTACAAACCCCAATTTTATACTTGAATCAAATCCCATTTGCTTGCCTAGTCTTCCATAATCCAATCCAAAGGACACATCCTAGCCTTGCATGCCTAGTTTTTAGGTTGTGTCTTGCAAGGAAGCAAGATGGCTTGGAATAAAAAAATGAGAGATAGGAGAGAGAGAGAGTTCGGCCATGAGAGGAGAGAGGAGAGGCTTGCCTATAAATACCAAGCCATTTGGTGCTTTCAACTCACACCTCCAAGCATAGCTCTCACTTCTCTCTAAAAAAAACCAGTTTCTGGACAGCCTACTGTCCTCTGAAAAACTCCATTTTTTCTTCGGGCGAAAGTCGTTTCTAGGAACAACGACCTCCACAAAAGTCGTAGAACACTTCGAGAGCTTCAGTTTAGACCCAAGAACCACCCCAAACGGTCAAGAGATGACCGAGATATCAACCTCCAAAGTTCAGTGAAAAATCTGGAAATTCCATTCCAGACAGCTCACTGTCTACTTTCTTATCCCCATTTTTCTCCGGGCGAAAGTCGTTTTTAGGAACAACGTCCTTCACGAAAGTCGTAGAGAACTTCGAGATCTTCGTTTTAGACTCAAGAACGATCCTATTCGGCCAAGTATTGACCGAGTTACTGCCATCCAAAGTTTGGTCCAGATTGTGAGCATTCGACGCCCGTAGCACTTTCGAACTAGCTTATTCAGCCCCGACTAGTTTCGGATCAAGGTAGAATACTCCGACCCCGCTATCTCTAAGTATATGTGGTACTTGAATAGTTATATGCATGTCTGTAGAATCTTCTTATACCCCTACCCTACGTATATCGTATGATATGAGCGTGATTAAAAATATGTAGTACTTGGCTAGTTGATCGCATGATGTTGTTTGACGTAGAATTCTTTGAAGTACATGAGCATGATAATGTAGTTGTGATATTTAGCTTGTAGAACTTTCTTGTTTAAAAGAACGTAGTTTACTTTGATCTTATGACTACTTGATTGCTTGATCGCCTAGTTACCACGTGATTGTATAAACTCGTCAATAAACATGTGTTGCTTTATTGAACCTCTCGAAGGAAATGCATTTTAAAGATAAAGTATCATTTGAAACGAAGTATTTGTATTTTGACCTTTTAACGAGCATGATATCGCATGAGTTATGTGAATAGTCCCACCGCGGAGTCGATGCATGTTACGAGACACATGGAATTGGAAAAGTAGAGATATGACACCTAAGATGTGGTTGATACGGATAAAAAGTGTTTTGGAAATGCATAATGGCCGGACTTGGTAGCCATTATGGCCATGAGTCAGATTTGGTAGCCTTTGTGGCAATGAGCCGGACTTGGTAGCTCATTGTTGTGCGACACAAGGTGCCGGTCTTGGATGCTCATGGTTGTGTGTGTGTGTGACACAATGTGCCGGACTTGGTAGCCATTGTGGCCGTGCGTTGGTAACCTTGTGGCAATGAGCCGGACTTGGTAGCTCATTGTTGTGCGACACAAGGTACTTGTAACCCATGGTTGGGTGCGTGCGTGTTTTCGGAATTGATGATAAAAGATGAGATACAGAACGATGAGTCGCGTAAGGGAGACACACGGAAAACATGACACCAACGCTCGTTAGTGAATGCGCATGTGTAATTGTATGAGTTGTTTGAAAGCATGTTAAAATCGTATACTATCTTTGATGTGTATGTTAAGGGTTAGTGGGTTTGGATTACTCTATTGAGCTTTCAAGCTCACGGTGTTGCTTTATGTGACCCTGACATATTATACTGGTGGCGACGCTGGTATAATGTGTCAGACTTGTTAGATGAACAAGGGGAGCTGTACACCTTGGAGGCTTTTGGAGCTGAGGAATTTGCTATGATGGAAGAAGAGAATGAGCTGTAGATAACCTTAGATATCCATTCCTTTTGTGTAATAAACGAACCCTTTGGGAGTTTATGATGTAATAAAGAGCCAGACTCTCTTTTGTTGTTCAATAAAATGTTTATTTAACGTACCCAAAATTCGGGGCGTTACACCATTGGACGCGGTGAATTCTGTTTTTGTACTATTCACAGTTCTAGAATTCACACTCGTTTCAGAATTTACAGCTGTTCATTCTTGGGAGGGAGTGAATTCTCGGTGGTGTGAATTCTTGGGCAGGGCAAAATTCACACACCTTTTCAAAATTCACAACCGTTTGCACCCCTTTATAGTCTTGGTGTGAATTCTTGGTTGCAAAATTTGTAATTCAAGTAAAAGCATAACACTCAAAGTAAAAAACAAACAACAAAGAATTCACACCTCCAAATTATACTATTCATACCCATAAAAATTTAAAAAGAGTTGTGAATTCATTCACTATCCACCATGATTCAGCTCTGCAACTAAAAACAACATCCATTTGTGTGTATTGCTCTAAAACTAGTCCCTCCACCAGAGATCCACCAGGACCTCGTCATTGACGGGCATAGCCACCGCCGTCGCCGTCATCATCTATTATATTCTACAAGATCATCAATCTATACTACGAGATCCAACAAGACCAAACGAGAACCTCACCATGGACTACCGCCGTCGCCTTCCAAGAAGAAGGCTCCATCATCATTGTCGAGCCCCGGAAACCGACTCGACCCACCGTCGTCCTCCACTCGAAATCAAAATCGATGGAGAAGTTGTTCGTAATTGTCCCCTCCAAATTGACGCCGCCCACAATCCGAAGTTGTTCTCCGTCATCAACCACGATGACCGCCCACCTCCACCGTTGCAGATCGCCCCACCGCCACACTGGATGCCTCGCCCGGTTCGAGGAGGTGCTTGATCTTGTCGCTGTAGACGGTGCTTGATCTTGTCGCTGTAGACATCCACCGCCGCACGAGGCGTCTCCTTCATCAGCTTCTCGCACAGGAGTTTCTCGCATAGGTGAGACCCTTTTATCATGCGCGGGGTATTTGTGGTAGTTTACTTAAAAGAGGGCTTATGTGGAATGGGTTTGACGGGGACTGGGCTTGGACGGATAGGGATTGACAAAACGGGGCCGGCCAGGAAGAACCCCGATTTTTATGGGTGTTGGGTCGGTCTTAGCTTGTTCTCGGGCCGGGCTTGGCCCGTCTTTGAGCTTGAATGTATTATATGAGGGGTTCTTACTGGCCGACCCTTATTTGTCACATCCTACCTGTCGAAGCCCACAACATGTCAAGCCTATTCTGCATAAACCCCGTTAAGTAAACTACCAAAAATACCCTCATATGCAGCGTTTAGATTGAAATAGGGTTGATTGGTTCAATTCAAGAAACGCCGCATCTCACCTTCGATCACCCCCACAGCCCCACCTCCATCACATCGTCTCCTCCACTCCATCGCGCCTCCTCCTCCGCTCCGTTGCCTCGTCCTCCACTCCGTTGTGTCATCGATCTACATATTCTGATCTTCTATATTCCACTGCCCACCGCCGGCCCCACCGCCCCAACCGAACGAACCACCATTGTCGTCATTGTAGACGGAGAACTCGCCGCCGCCTTCCACGTCAGCGGAACCTCTGCCGATCAAAGACCGCTGCCTCGTAAGCCTCTTTCTGCGAGGGAAGGTTTTCAAGCACGATTTTAGATCTGGATATTTGAGCGCCTCCTGCCCCGAGACGCTAAAGGTTGTGCCGCCGAAGGTGAAGGAAGAGAAGAGGTATGATGTGTTTCATGTCAAGGTCGAGTGGTGAATCTGGTGATGTAGGGTAGAGTTAGAACCGTGTATTGGTTTTTTGTCTTTATTTATGTTTTTAAAAGAATTACTGAATGAATTAACTTTTGAGTTGTATTAATATGCAAAAATTGATGTGGATATGAAGTGTTTGGGTGTTTGATTGGATTCCTGAGGTTCTTGCATTTAATTTGTACCATAACATTAGGAAAGAAACACAGGTGGAAAGAACACACGTTTGGCCGCCTGAATTCACACCAAAATTTTTGAGGTGTATGAATTCTAGGGTGTGAATTCTTTGAGAATGAATAGTGTAGTTGGTGGGTGAATTTTGTAAAGAAATGTGAATAGTGTAGTTGGGTTGTGAATTGTGGAATTTGGATGTGTGTGAATGGTGTGAATTCTAGAGGTGTGAATTTTGCTTGCAAGGTATGTGAATTCTGAAAAAAGATGTAAATTCTGAAAAGATGTGCATTGAAAAATTGTGTGAATTCTTTTTAGGGAGAATTTTCCCCAGGTCCACTATACCAATTTCTAAACCCCATAAGTCCACTCCTAAATTCTATAACCCCCTAAGTCCACTACCCTATTAGTTAGCATATAATACCCACGTTTGGTCTAATATACCCCTGTTTTTTTAAAATTTTTTGCCACGTTTTTTTATCCCGTTCAAAAACTTCCAGTTCAAAATTCTTCCAATCCCGAAAAAAATGCCCGAAAATTCTCGGGAGATTTCAACTACAAAATCCCTCCCCCCTCCCCCCCTCCCCCCCCCTCCCCCCTTTCCAGAAGGAACGATACTGGACGAAACCTGGAAAATACTCCCAGCCCAACACGGTTCGTGTTGCACTGGATCACCGTCGGCGTTCTTCGTTCAGCAACGGTCTCGCTTCTCCGCTCGTCGCCGTAGTTCCAGTCGGACCTTCTTCGTAGTTCGTCGCCGTTCATCACCCGATCTTCACCCGTTCTATTCCTCTGCTAGTGGTCGTTCTTTGCTCGTTCTTCGGGCCTTTACGGTGATCGATTCATCATCGTCATTCTGCATCCTCGTCGCCGTCGAAACCCTACGGTTCATACCCATTGCCGTCAATCTCCTCCGTTTGCTTCGATCCATCCGGTATGTTTCTTAGAAACCTAACAGTGAACTTTGGTATATATGCTTATATATATTTGCTTGGGTATATATGGTTATATATATTTTGCTACTTTGGTGTATATGTGAAGTGATTGGTAACTTGTTTGGCTAAGTTAAGTTAGGGGTTTAATTGGGAGCATATATGGTTATATCAATCTCTGAGCATTTGAGTTTATGTTTGTATCTGTATATATGGTTATATACTTAGTGTTTTGATTGCGAGTATATATCGTTATATCAATGTTGGCTATTTATGGGGATCAATTAGGCCGCTGCGCGGACCATTTCAGTAATGTAAATTAATTGGATGTGTATAAAAAGTTGGATAGGTTATGTTAGGGTTTTCTTACCAAGTATATATGGTTATATCAAACGCTGATCGGTATATATTGGTTTATTGTTTGATAGGGTTTTAATTTCGATTATATGTGGTTATATCAATCTTTGTTCTGGTATGGTATGGTATGGTTTAATTGATTGATAGTATATATATGGTTATATCAATGTTGGATATATACGGATTTTGTTAAAGGCTGCGAATGTAAACATGCAATACTGTTTGTTTTCTTTGTATGTGCAGCAATGACAAATCCTAAAAGAACAGGGAAAGAGTTGGTACCTGTGACGTACGCAACAGAAGCTCGTCCATTAGCAATGATTGACCCCCCAAAGGAGATGAGGCATAAGAATTCACCAAGGAAGCGGACAGCAGACGCTGGTGTCATACATATTGAGGACAGTGCAGAGAACTATGAGGTAGTCAAGTCTTCCTCCCCCTCCCCCCGGAAAAAGGTGTCCGCAATGAAGCGGAAAGGATCACAAAAAGCTGATATAGAAGCAACTGTCCAAACTTCCTCCCGAACCCCGATTAAAAGCAAGACAAGGCCAGAAAGTAAAAAGGTTAATGAGAAAAAGAGGAAAAGGACAAACAGGGGAGATGAAGAAGTTATAGATCTGAACACCCCGACAAAGAGAGTCACAAGGTCTTCAGAGGCATTGAAGAAAATGCAAATGGATAAGGACATGGAAGAAAGGGAGGACACAGGAATTAAAAGAAAAACAAGGCATCAAGTATCCCAGGGTGGAAGTTCGAACAAAAAACCAGATGTGAAACAAAAGGTAAAGAGGGATGAAGAAGAAGAGGAATGGGATGAAGACGAGGGAGATGAAGAAGAAAATAGAAAGGGGATAAAAGGACAGAAAAGAAAAGGGGTAAAGGGCAAGCAAAAACAAGAAAAAGTGAAACCCAAACGGGCCATTCAGTACAGGTAAGGATACAAGATTATATGTATATATATGTTGTGATATAATGTTATATATGTTCTATAGACATGTGTGAGGTTACATATGTTTATATAACCTGAAATATATATGGTTACATAGGACTTTATGTATCATTTAAATTGTATATCACCATCCTAACATTGATATAATGTTATATATGATATACTGACTATTGAAAGGTTATATGTGTTGTTATAACCCAACATATACTGACTAGTGAAGGGTTAAGTGGAGGTTGAGGTCCAGGTCACATACAAGTTGTACTTTTATGGCTTTGCTAAAAAGCTTTTTGTCACATGTTCTTTGTTAGTGGATTAAAAAAAAAAGGACCCAACCCATCCCTAATACCACACAATTTTAAACACTAGTTGAAAGTCTTTGGCAGAATAGTAATCTGTAATTATGAACATACTTCACTAACACCTGTTATATATTTCCCTTTACAAATATATATATATATATATATATATATATATATATATGGTTATATATTTGAATCTGTATCATTTCCATTGTATTTGCAACAACATACAAACGTTAGATGTTCCATATTAACTTTGATATAATGTTATGTATCGTTTAATGTCTAGTGGAAGGTCATATATGATTTTAGAACTTGAAATATATATGGTTATATTTGATATTATGTAACAATGTCTGTAGGTCAACTTTAAATACTGTGGTAAAACTAATAAGGAGTATTCCTATCGGGGAATTCACACCGCTTCAAGTTCAGGAATTCACACCGCTTCAAGTTCAGGCTTGGTGACCTAAGCAAGGCACTGCGTACAACCAATTTGGACTCTCTTGATCCGCAATTGGTAAAAATTATATAGGGTTATATGTTTTTTGGAGGAACATAGTTGATCCATTATAAATCAAATCAGTTTTGGTGCTATATGTGAGTTATAAACATCATTGTTTTTTGTCTTTTTTTTTAAGGTATTCTCCTCAGAGTTGGAGCCAAACAACGAGGAGGAAGAGCTGTATAGGTTTTCCCAAGTCCCCGAACATGAGGTTGATGTCAAGGATGCTAAGTTGAATACGACAGTTGAGAACTCGGGCGATGAGGGCGTGCACGATAAAAGTGATGAGGAGACAGATAGTGATCAAGATGAAATGGTAACCCTCCGAGGCATAATAAGAAAGTTGACTACAGAAAATGCAAGAAAGGACAGGATAATTGTGGAGCTTCGGAGGGAAAACGAAGAGAAGAATGCCACAATTGCTGAACTTAAGAGAAAGATGACAAAGCATCCACAAACCCCAACACCTGGTTTCGGATTCGACGGCATTTCCGCACAGTTTGATAAAGACCACCTCGAACACGAAAACATTAATTTACAAACAGAGATTGGTGGCTTGATAATAGAGAAAGACATTGTTGAAGAAAAACTGGAACTGGCCGGAGACATCATTGATGATTTTGTGACACACACTGTCACACAAACGTACCAGGTAATGTTTGAATATATTAGGTTATATATTAGGTTATATGTACAATTTCATGTATTATGTCAAAAATATCAGGTTATATATACTATGTAGGCAATAAGTTAACAATTAAAACTGGTTTTTTTTTTTTTTGAGAACAGCCCAGTGAAAAAGTGGGTGAGAAGGAGTCCAAGGCTAAAAAAGTGGATGAAAGGAGAGAGAAACATGAAATAGAAAATGTGGAGGAAGAAGAAGAAGAAGAAGAAGAAGAAGAAGAAGAAGCAGAAGAAGGACAAGGTGGGGGGTTTGAAATTGTACGAGATGAGGGTGGGCCAGAGCACATAATGGTGGCAGATGCAGATGTGGACAGTACAACTGTTGCAGCATACACGAGTATACTAGAATGTGACACACCTAAAAGGAAGAGGGGGAAAACCAAAGTAAGACTGAAATCATCGTCGTTGACTAGAGGAGTGAAGAAAACATCCACCAGAGTGGAGAAGCGGTTAGATGATTATGTATACGTTGATTTGAAAAAGGGGGGCAAAGAAATCATCAAAACAAAAGTGGAATCCAAGTGAAGCACCGTTGATTCACTTGCTACAAAATACCGATGCGAATCTTTTGAGACAGATTGTTGACTGTTCTGACGCAGATATCCAGTAAGTCAATATACTACCTTAATATAACCTCATATGCAAAGATTGCATTACATGATCTCTGCTTCTGTTTACAACATGGTATCTGTGCTGTTGAAATTATCACTCTGAATGAAGAAAGTACTTTGTGCTGTTGAAATCTATAGAAGCATAATCCTATTGTACCACAACTTATTGCTGAGCTGGTCTCAAGTTATTGCTAATATTTTTTGGGAACACGTGTGCTAACAGTTGCACTGTCTGGACCAATGATGTGACAAGAGAAGTTGTACCCCTGGAAGACATAATGAAACTCTTGCAAGGAGGGGACGTCTCAAACTGGGTATGGCAATTATATGCTATATCATCCTGCAAATACATATGAAATTTGGTATTAGTCGATTCTGTTGTTACCTAAATATGGAAACTAATGCAGATGATCGACGGTTTCGTTCTTATGTTAACAATCGAGATGGGTAAACATAATCTAAACCATGGTAACGTTGCATTTTTCCCATGCACCATCTGGGTAAGAAACAACTATTTTACTTGCATATATACCTGCTTATTTGAGGTTATATGTGATCATCTGTCTACCTTACCTTAAACGGTTTTTCAATGCAACAGACTAGGCTGCACAATGAGAAAAGCGACATGAGAACAGTTCTGCTGGATGCAAAGCTTCATCGTGTGTTTGAAAACGTCCGGCAACATGGGACTAAATACTATTGGTACTTGGTTTTCCCTATGAATGGCAACGGGGACAAACCGATGAAAATTACACCGTACCATTGGATCATTCCTTTGTTTGATGTTAGGAAAAAGAACTGGATGCACTACAATTCTTTGAAGAAGAGAGACGGCAGGGATCCAATGCTGAAAGACGCTACCATTGTGGTACACTTAATAATTCCATATATGCAAATATTCAAAACATTCACAAACAATATCAACACCACTAACATTGTGCTTTCCAAAATGTAGAAAAAATACGTGGAGAATTACATGAAGGACAGGCATGCTGAGCTAAAGAACCAAAGTACCGGTACAGAAATACTCTTTGAAGAACAGAATTTTGATGCTCCAATATACTCACCTCAACATGCCCCCCAACAAGAAAATACATCGTAATCTTCGAAAGTCCATAAAACTTCTACATACAGCAGTTTGAAAATAACTCCTACAAAACTTATCATATTTATTGGCCTCGAATCTATGCAGGGTTGATTGTGGGGTTATCGTCTGCATGCTCATGGACATATTGGTGCACCTTGAGCCAATCCCAAAAACACTGCCGAAGACAGAAATTGACAAGTTTAGAGCTGGTTTAGTCTCTCGATTTTTGAACGATGAAGGTAGAAGCTGGACAATAAAGAAATGGGAAGCAAGAAGGATGGGGAAGGGACAGTGAGATGATGCTGAGATTGTAACATGGGGAGTGAGATGGTGTCCTTGGGACAAATGTGGTTTTGATTTTTTTTGTAAAGATAGCATGAAGATTTTTTTTGGTCTTAGATGGTACAAAATACCTTGATGGTTCATTACAAACAAACTTTGACTTAAGATGATGTCTTATTGAGCTGCAATCTGATATTCCCTTCAGCTCTGTATCAGATTTGTGACATGTTTAACTATGTATATATGGTTATATAAACGTTGCATTAATTAAGATGCTGCTGCTGTTCTGCTGTTCTGAAATGGAATTCAGTGATTTGTTCTGTTTCACTTTGAACACAGCTGTTCTATTGTATTCTACTGCTGCTCTGTTTTCCTCTTGAATGGCTATTGTCTGTCTTTTGAATTCAGTGTTGCATATGATGAATCCTTGGTTAGGTTGTGGCTCCACCTGTGATCTCTCAACTGTTGTAGTGGTATCACATAGCTGCTGTTGGTATTTTTTTGAATACTAATGCTATTATGTTGGTATAAGAAATCTGTGGCTGTACTATGTAATCTGCCACCCGACAGTAATCAAGTGCTCTATGCCTTTTGCTTCTCTGATATGCTGTATGTTCTGTTCTTGAACTGCTGCCGGGTGGAAAAATGGCACACACAGTTGATCATTAGCAGATGCAGTATGATTTGCACCTTAGCAGATGTTGTGATATAATGTTATATATGTTCAAAATGGCACACACAGTTGACCATTAGCAGATGGAGTATGATTTGCACCTTAGCAGATGTTGTGATATAATGTTATATATGTTCAAAATGGCACACACAGTTGATCATTAGCAGATGGAGTATGATTTGCACCTTAGCAGATGTTGTGATATAATGTTATATATGTTCAAAATGGCACACACAGTTGATCATTAGCAGATGCAGTATGATTTGCACCTGTTTGCTTCTTACAATTGATAAGACCATGCACAAGTTTTGAAAATGCCTTGTCAGAAACATAACTTTTCATATACAAATCATCCCTTTAAAACTTGGTTGTGAATTACTTAACAAAACCTGGACAACATTGCAAAACACAAATATAATCATACACGTATTTACGTATGGCATACGTAACTCTTCAGATCAGTCATAAGTAGTGTTATATAACGTTATATAACTACAATAACATTATATACGGTGTACCTGAACAGGGGAATATATAATGTTATATAACGTTAATATCTCAAACTGTGCACAACTCATGCATAATCCAAAAGAAACTTGTTCAATAATTAATCATGAATAAGGGGAAAAAAAAATTACAACTTTATTCTAATCTTCATCCTAATCTCTCCTTTATTCTCATATTTGACTCCTTGCCTCATATATCGCTTGGCTCTTTGCATGTTCTTCGGTTGTGCTTTGAAGCCTTGTGGCACCTACCACATTTATTAGGCCTAGTATATGACTCTTCACCCCTCGAACGAATGCGTTTAACTTTGGGCCTACCTACTGGCCGCTTATTTCGTGGAGGCTTTATAACCCGGTCACCTTCCTTTGTAAAATCAGGAATGTCACTCTCTACAACTGGATATATGGGTTCTTCATATGCACGCCGATACGCATCAACAAGGTATAACGGATCAATGTGGTCCACCAAATTTCCTTCCCCTCCACAAGCTTTTATAATAACTGTTGCAGCATGCCTACACATGAAACCGGTAGACTGCCAATAACCACATGAGCACGTCCTTTCGTCAACAGATACTACCTTCGGGGGACGACAGCGCACCTCGTATAAACCCCCCTTTGACATAATGATCCTCCACGACCTTCCTCTATCTATAAAGCGAGCTAACTTCATATCCATCTTCGGACAAATCACTGAATTCCATTTCATCGACTTTACTCTCCTAGCTGCCATTTGCTTCATAATTTTGCGACGAAGCTCATCGATTAAATAAAATACAGGCATTTCCCGAGCTTTAAGAATCCAATTATTAAACGACTCCACAGCACTAGAACTCATCTCGCCATACCGTTGACCTTCAAAATATGCGTTACTCCAATGCTCTTTGGGAACACTCGCAATAAAGGTCCTAGCTTTATCTCCTCCAAATTGGTAAAACTCTTCCTCAGCAGCTTTGTAAACCAACACCGATGAAGCATATGCACATTTGTTGAACAATTCAACGAGTCTGTTCCGAAAACCTTTCCTAAGCCGACCCGAAAAGTGATCCTTCAAGTTAAACTGTATGTGATAGAGACAGTATGCATGATGACAACCGGGGAACATAACAGGAATGTTGTTGACAAGACCTGCGTTACGATCAGTAATAAAGGTAATTGGGCGAGTGGACAATGTACTCCTCAAAAGGCCAAGAAACCAAATCCAATTCGCATCATTTTCAGCATCACAAATTGCAAAAGCAATAGGGAATAAACCTGCACATGAATGATAACATATTACGTCATATGCGAACTTCTGACATGTGTAGGTTCACATAATAGAACATAAAATGTTATATATTCAAAATTGTACAAATGAAATTTAAAATATATAAGGTCAAAACATAAACAACCAACGCAAACATACATTGATTTGCATCCTTCCCAGTTGCGGCAAGGAGTGTTCCTTTGAATCTACCTTTCAGATGGGTCGCATCAAGACACAAAAAAGGCCGACAGTAGTTGAACCCCTTGATGCAAGCATCAAACGACACAAACAACCGCGAAAACTCCTTGGTTACAGGATCAGATTCAAGCCTCAATATACTACCCGGATTCGTAGCCCTTGCAGCTTCAACGTACCACCGAAGCCTATCAAAAGAATCTGCATAATCTCCATATAAACCCCCCTTGCCTTCTCAACACCTAACCATGCACTATGATAGCATAAATCCAGACCATATTTGTCCGTAAACCAATCCAACATGTCGACTGGGGAAGTCTTGGGTTTTTTCTCAACAATCCCAGCTATCTCATCCGCAACCAAACTGGATGACACGCGCTTATGCTTATTGGTTCGGTACGTTGAACCACAATTATGCTGATTATGACACTTTTTAATATGAAAGACTCCATTGGTTCTATTTGCAATGGCATGCACGTGCCACTCACACCGTTCAATAACACAAACAGCCGTCACCCTAAGTTGGTCATTTTTCACTAAACGGTACATAAAGCCATTCTCAATCGCATATCTAGCCAGAACCCCCCTGAACTCCTTCACACCTTTGGGAAATTCTTGACCAACACCCTCTATCAAATTAGCCCAAGGTTCCGTCAAATACCTAGTCTCAGCATGCTTACAATACTTTTCCGCGGGGTCCATTCTATCCACATATTCAAACTCATCATCAACCACTTCATCAACGTCACCCACTTCATCAATAGTACTACCAACAATTAACCTGCTACTATGTTTATTCTCGTCAACCTTTGCATTTATGCGGTCACAATTACTAAACAAGAAAAGCATGTTCTCAAAATCAGATTCATTCTGAAGAGCACAATAACCATCCTCATAAGCATACGAAACAGAAAACTTCCCTATGGACAGGTCATGCCATCGGTTACAAATGCTGCTGAAGACATCCTTCAACCTACCACCACCCGATAATCTCACCGGAAGAATCTACAACCCATATTTACAAAGCAACATGATTGTTGAATCCATAACAACTGCACACATAACAACACACAACAAAATACAAGGTTAGATATCATTAAAAAGGACAAAGTTACAAACATATACTATCATATATTCGCATATGCCATGTATAACTCTACAAAGCAGATAACATTATATAAGTACAATTACGTTCTATGAGTGTAATCACGTTATATAAGTACAGTAACTTTATATATAGAGTATCTGAAAAATAGCATCTAGGATCTTATATAACGTTATATAAGTACAATAACGTTATATAGAAAACTGATCCAGTTTTAACATGCAACTCTCGAATGTACTATGTAAAACACCAACAACGATAACCAATTGAAGATCAATATAGAGATACGAGAGAGAGAGAAAGAGACAGAGAAAGAGAGATACCCGCCGAGAGAGAGAGATCGAGAGTGTGTGAGAGAGAGAGATACCCGACAGGGAGGGAGGCGATTGTCTGGGATGGGGAATCCTTGAAATTAATCGTCTGAGATGGGGGACAATGGTGATCACCGGAGTATGGGACTGCTCTTTCTCTCTGTCGTTCTGTTCCAACGTAACTGTTAATTCCCGAGATTTTGGCGTGATTTAAAATGTTTAGGGATAATGGGGGGATAATGGCTAAACGGATGGGATTTGAATGGAGGGTAAATCTGTCAGCCATTATTTTCCTTTTTAAATGCAGTGGACTTTAGGCCTTACCAAATACATAGTAGTGGACTTGGTGGGTTAGAGATTTGATCAGTGGACCTAGTGGGTCAGAAACATGCTATAGTGGACCTTAGACCAATTTTTTATTCTTTTTATGGGTGCGAATTCCCAAGATGGGGTGAATTCTTGAATGTGAATTTTTTGAAGTGTGATTTTTTGGGGTGTAAATTCTAGGTGGTGTAAAGTGCCTATACCCTAGGAGTACCCTATGAAAATGCATAAACCCTTAGGTGTGAATTGTTAAATTATGAGTGTGAATTTTATCTTTTTCGAAGGTGTGAAATGCAGAATTCACACCTCTCAAACGAATAATTCACACCCTTGAACATTAATTTTTTATTTAGGTGTGAATTATGTTTTTTTTTCAAAGAAGTGAATTTCTGGGAGTGTGAATAGCGCGGATGGGTGTGAATTTCTGGGGGTGTAAATTCTGCAAAGAGGTGAATTCTGCAAAAGGATGTGAATTCGAGGGGTGTGAATTCTTGCGAAGGGGTGTGAATTCTGCAAATAAGTGTGAATTCTGGGAGGATGTGAATTCTGGGAGGATTTGGGGGGTGTGAATTCTTGCGAAGGGGTGTGAATCTGCAAATGAGTGTGAATTCTCGGAAGGTGTGAATTCTAGGGGGTGTGAATTCTGAGAGGTGTGAATTCTGTGGGTTGTGAATTTTCGGGGGTGTGAATTCTCGAGGGTGTGAATTCTTGGAGGTGTGAATTCTGTGGGTGTGAATTCTTTGAAAGGGTGTGAATTCTGTGGGTGCTGAAAAGTAAAAAGGGCAAAATAGTAAAAACATATTTAAAAAGGGCCTAGATGGGATAGCACTTATAAAAGGGGGTTTGCATGGAACCCACACAAAAAAATAGGACCGGCCAAGAATTTCCTGTTATAAGAGTTTTTAGACTTATAGGGTGTTGGGCTTCGGCCTTTTTAGGTGGGCTTCGGCCCAAAGGGTGTCCTAAATTGGTTTCTTGCCAATCTTAGGTTTGGGTCTCAAAGCAGAAGATTGTTTTTTGTGCATGATATTTTTTAAGAGATTTAGTGATATGTTCACTATAGATATTTTATAAGCCCACAAGTCCACCTAATAATTTTGTAAAGCTACAAGTCCACACAACCGAAACCCTAGGGTATCCTATGAAAGTGCCTAAAATCCTAAATCCTATGAAAATGCCTAAACCACTAAAACCCTCTAATAGGAAAATACACCCTAAAATCCTATAAAAGTGCCTAACCCTAGTGTACCCGATCCTATAATAAAAAAGTGCACCCTAAAATCTTATGAAAGTACCTAAACCCTAGGGTACCCTAAAATGGACTTGAGACTTTATAAAATTAATAGGTAGACTTGTGGGCTTATGAAGTTCATATAATGGACCTAATACTAATTTTCTAATATTGTTTTCTTACTCTTACTAGTCTTGTAACAATTTCAAGATTAATAAAAAAAAATTGCCGTTCAAAAAAAAAAAAAGAGGAGTTATTATTATTATTTAAGCAATGTGCATGTAAGTGAGGCCTTTTTAACACTTGTGATGTGGTGTTTTGTAACATGCAAATTAAAGGCCTTGGTTGGTGAGATGAGATGGTGTTCAAATTAACTTCATTGAGATCTGGTATCAACATCACATTAATTGGTTTGATTCCATGCATATATACATAGAGGGGTTGGTGTGCCCTTCCCTTGTTAATTTGAATGGTTGGATATATTAATCAAAGTAAACTCTCCTAACTTTCTCAGATCCTTCTATGAAACTCTTGTTAGGTGGATTAATTACCTGCTAACTATAAACTTTTATTGACAAATTAGTTGGAACTAATATTGTTTATTAATTTCATTGGTATGTTATCTAGAAAGGGAAGGGAAAGTCGATCGATCGATATATATATAGAGAACACCCATGAGTAATGCGGCCTACCTAGTTGATGATGAATTATTATTAGACCAACTATGATATGATATTCTCTCTGAATGATGAATAAATAAAAGAAAACTCCAATATTCTCATACTAAAATATTATGTGAACATATGTTGCTACCAAATCAACAACCCAGTTGCATACCCAAATAGAGAAAATTTGGCATTAGCTTTTCTTTTCTTTTTTTTTTTGGGTCAAACTGGTTGGGCATTTTATTGATTGATAACAACTTGACTAACATTAAAGAAGGATGATTATCTCGCCCTAAAAAGCTCAATAACCAATATGGAGATCTAGCTTCCCAAATTTTAGAACCAGAGCCTCGCAAACCACACATTGCCAACTTATCGGCCACTGCATTTGCCCATCGTCAAACAAATTGAAACCTGCATCTCCCAATGAGCCAGCCAGCCCTCTAATATCTTCAATATATCACAACATCCACTTCTGCCGGACATTGAATCTCTTTGTTTAAAATCCTCACTATCTGTTGAGAGTCCCCTTCGACTATGATGGCATTCAATCAAGAGCCTCACGCCAAGCCCCTGCCTCAGTTCACGCAGCCGTGCTCATCCCTCACAATTTGGTCGATCTTGCAGCTACAAATCGGCCGTTCTTTATATATAAAACGGGTTACAAAAATTAGTAGCTAACACCGCGTATTTTTGCTTCGGGAATGGTCATCTAAGATTAGTCAAAGTGCGTGTAAATTGGTCCGGACACCTAAGTTACAGTAAATGAAAAGAAAAAGCACCAGAAATTTTGTTAACAAACCCCATTAATTAATTGATTCGTCACAGTTACGTGCGCACAGTAGTTGCACATACGTAACCAGACCCAGCCACAGCAAACATGCAATACTATAAAATACGGAAATCCTATCAGTACCGACCAGATTTCCACCGAAAACGTAACGACTGCCACGCTGGGCCGTCTCAGACCACCGGACAGCCGATCCGAACCGTCCAAAAATTCTATAAAAAAAAAACCGAGGGAGCCTATGCGAAAATTAACGGTATCCGATTTGTGTAGGGTGCATGGATCAAGCACCCTACACACATCGGATGTCATTAATTCTCGCAACGGTCCCCTTGGTTTTTTTTTTTAAGAATTTTTGAACGGTTCGAATCGACCGTCGGTACGTTATCAGTGGAAATCTGATCGGTACTGATAGCACGACTTACCATATAATATATTGGGTACTCTCTATCTTGTCTTGTTAATGTTAATTAATACTCCGTACTAAGTATTATGGTTGCTTCACCTACCCAACAATTATACAAGTGGTGGTTGGTGGTGAGCATGATTTTTAAATACTCCATCTGCTTAATGGCTCTTTCTTGGTTATTTTTTAATTTTATATAATTTTATATATATATATATATATATATATATATTTAATCGATCGGTTTGTTGCATGCAATTGGTTTTGGTTTCAAAAAGCCTTTAATTCAACTTGCTTAGTCGCCTTTCAAAAAAAAAAAAAAAACTTGCTTAGTCAAAACTGCTTAGGTAATTAATCAATATTTTCAACGATCACTAGGAAAGACTTCTTTCTATATATCGGGTTCCATTCACATGAGGACGTACAGTACACTATTGAAAGTACAATAAAGAAAGAATTTATATATATACTATATATATACATACAAGAAATGGGGTGATTAATATTTATTTCCCAATTTTCTCGGCGGGTTTACTAATCAATTAAGCTTGCATGATCCATTGATATTCCTTGTGTTATTTCCGGTGCGGATGGACTAATGGGCAGGTGTAGACTACTCAATCTCCTTTAAAAAAAAAAGAAAAGAATTATAATTCGTAGAGGTTTATGACATATATATGGCCCCAGTAAAATTCGGAAATTGCCCTAAATGTTGCACCTAAGGTATAAAATTATCCTGAGCATCTAATTGATCAAATATAAAAATGACTTTCACAATATGCGGCTTCTGAAAAAACTGTTTCCATTTGGATGAGAATCAATTAATAAATAATATTATTACACTTATATAATGAAAAGACATCTTAATTTTTACACAACAAATGACTTCTTTATATATTATTTTCTCAATAAGAAAAAAGTCATTCATGGTTGCATGCTTTCATTCAATTTTATTCTCTTATACAAATTGTTTCCATACTATTAGGGAACAAATATGTTAGAGATGTTCTTGTGTGAGAGTTTATTAATCCCACTCATTGAGATTTTTGGCTATGTCGTCGCGGAACTTATTGCTCAAAGCAAGGGCCCATAATCGAGAGAGCGCGAGCAAAGAAGCAGAAGCTCACAAAAATACAGAGTTGACACTTGGGTTTGAAGGTCCGACACCCAAGGAACCGTATTTCGAAACACCTGCCGCGCTGTTTGATTTGAAAAAGTGAAGGAACTAGTCCGTCATAACCATATCTGGGTTCGAGAGCCAGGTTACGAGAGGGGAAGGGTTTTAAGGCACCCCTCTCGCCCAATCCGGAGATCGGTCTCCACTTAGGCATTTTGTGAAAACTTTGTAATTCTTCTTTTATTTAACCAATTTTTAGCCAATTAGGGCGGGGAACAGTTAATCGGGGATTAAAACTGTAACATGATTTGCAAGATGTGTTTGTATTGAGCATGGATGGATGGAATACTATGAAAATGGGATAAAACCCAACCCTCTGATCAGAAACCTCAAAAACTGCACAAGGCTTATGCATGTCATGCACCATGGCCAACTTTGCATGCATGGATCTACGTACATGCAAAGAACCATTGCGCGACATTTCTAAACCCTCGCGCGAGTGTTTGTTCCTACCACAGGTTGAATTTTGATCCCCTTCTGGGCTTTGGAAGGACCAGTGCTCACCCAGGGGGCAAACCAAATAGTTTAATATGTACTGGAATGTAAATAATTATTACAAACAGAGTGAATAAAATTGAAACACAACCCCTAAACAGTTGGGGTGAATAAACAGAGGCCTAAGCCTTAGCTGCCATGCAAGGGCAATCACTGGAAAGTGGAGAACCATCGCGCGAGACACGAGAACCCTCGCGCGAGTGTTCTTGACTGGACTTCCAGGAATTGCTTTGCATGCTTGGGGTTTTGAAACATACTCAAAAGCATCCCAAGGGCATTCCAAATCAAATAATACTGCAAAATAAACTAACTATGGTTTTTAGCATTCATCACAGTGATCTAAAGCCCAAATATGCTTCAAAATAGTTATAGACAACACATAAAACTTACAAGCCAAGATAGCCTTCGCCACGAAGTTCATTCTCACACTGACACAAAGTGTCGCGCGAGTATGGGAAACCATCGCGCGAGGGTTCTTATGCCACTGCTTCTTGTAACTTTGCTGACTATAGGGCCAGGACTGGTATTAATTACCAGCCTTGGCCCTGCCAGCCTCCCTCAGGGATCAAAACAGAAAGCAGGTAAATGTTTATACATTTGCTTGAGTTGTTTTTGAAATGGTTTGAACAAGGTGATGTAGCTTGGAAAATGAGTGTATGTAGAACACAAGAGTGAGAGAATAGTGAGTATGGTTGGGGTTTGTAAGCCTTTTTGCTTGATATTTTGTAACCCTTAGCTTTGGAAGCATGGGGGGATATATATAGGCCAAAGGGAGGCCAAGGGTGGATGGCAAACTAGACCAAAACACCAGCCAAGAGCTTGGTGGAGAAGGTGGTCAACAAGGTGGGGGGTGGTTAAATTGGGGGGTGCCAACCATGCAGTCACCAACAGCTGTTCTGGAGGAAAACGGGGTTCTACTGCCCCATAGACCCCCTGATGATCACGAAATCCAGCTGGAAAAAGGTGATGGGGACAGGAGAGAATCGTCGCGCGAGGGTTCCAAATGCGCGCGCGAGTATTCAAATGGTCGCGCATGGGTCAACAGTCAACAGTTTGACTTTGACCCACACCTGGCAGCACAACCATCGCGCGAGTGTTCCAAAGGCACGCGCGATGGTCAAACCTTGGGCCTTAGGGTTTTGACTAAGGGTTTCTGAGGTTCAAAAGGTTTAAGGAGGGTTCCAAACACACACCAAGTTCAAACCATTCCAATCTCAAGTCTGTTTTGACCTAATTCATCATCGGGGAAACAAGAAACCGTAAAACGATCAGGAGATCCGGATTGGGGTGTCTACACCCACTCATTGAGATTTCTGGCTATGTCGTCTCGGAACTTATTGCTCAAATAGTATATTCAATAATGTCTCAATCGCGTATTTAATTCAGAAGATTCTTGCTTACAGAAGAGAAAAATATTGTATAGAATTTAGGTGGACAAATGAGCATCCTTTCTAATAAATTGAATCGTAAATTAACTAATAAAAATATGAACGAAAATGAAAACATAGCCAATTTTTTTTTTGTAATATAATTCAGTTAGTTGAAGGCAAACCTGGCCTCTATGTCCGATTCGAACTAGGGGATGGAGTTGGGCACCCGTTGTACTATGCGGCATTCGAGTCGTCCGTTCGGTAATTCAACGGTCCAAAACTTATTTCTACCGTGTAGCATCCGAGCCGTTTATTACCAAGATAAAATCTTGACTATAAAATTGTTGAATGAACGACTCGAATGCTACATAACACAGTGTTGTGCCGAGGGTGCACAGCACCATCAAATCATGCCCTTGACAAATACTACTACAATGAGAAATGGGAGGAAGCCATTCGGTAGAGAAAAAGACACGATTTTGTGTGACAGCATCCTACCAACCACAGATAAAGATGTATGGTTGGAATGGGGTTGGTAGGTCTTCCACTGGGTAGAATGGATAATATATAGTAAACAAAAGCAACGCAGTGAGTTTCTAGAGCCGTTTGCGAACAACTCAATTAGTCCTCAACTAGTCTCAGATTGGTTTAAATTTTGAGGGAGGTTTTTAAAAATAATAATTGGGGAAAAATAGATAAAAACAAAATTATTAGAAACTGTGTGCATGAATTTTGAGACCCAAAACAAACACACCCTTAGGTTCCTCAGGATGACGGTTTGGTTGAAATCCCTCCAGTTTCATTAAACATTTCATTAAAAAATAAACATTTTACTCCATCCTAATTTAATAGTCCGTTGTTCTATTCTAACCGGATAAAAAATTAGTTATATTTTTAAATCGGTAATGAATTTTATATACAATGTGGATCTTTTTTGATAAATCTCGATTAGTTCTGTAATATGAAGTTGCTAAAATTAAATAAAATATTACAAATTAAAAAATGGAATCAATTAAAAATAACATAAACTTTCAAAAAGACTACTAGTATTAAATTGGGACGGAAGGAGTAATTACTTAAGGTGTCGAAACCAGTGGGGCCCAACTAAAAGACAAAAGGCAATGGGCTCTAGCCCAGTTGACATCTTCTAGGTCTTCACATGTGGGAGGCTAGGGTTCGAGTTCCGTCGTGGGTGTTTAGAAGATTATAGATAGCCTCTGAAACTCCTTGTAACTAACCTACTAACACCCGACTAACCCTGGCCCCACTGATGTATACAATATTAGCAGAAAAAAAAGAAAAGAAAAACTAAAAGAAAAAAGCTTCGTATGAACTATATATTCATACAAAAGTTGATAGCATGTAGACTGGAAATTTGATGTTAATCAGAAGAAATTCACGTTTTGATAAAAAATACTCCAATGTTGGAGATTTGTTTGTGGGATTAGTGATGGAAATTTGATGTTAATCAGAAGAAATTCACGTTTTGATGGCATGTAGACGACTTTCAATTTGAGAGATTAGAGGAATTAAATTTATATATTTCAAACATTAATCACCAGGCCAACATGTATTATGTCTTGTAACCATAAAGGTTCTAGTTTTTTTTACAGCTCATGTTCCAATCGAGAATTTATACTTTCCTTGGCCGGCTGAGACAACCCATTGAATTTTATTTTAAATGTTTCATAGAAAAACATGCATTCATATCTTTCATTTCTTCACAGATTTAAGCTAAAAACAAAATAAAAAATAAAAACATTAATTGGCTTCTGTTTTTTCTCTATAAAATCCAAGACAAAGAAGGAATTATTTTAAAAAATATTTCTATGATACTGAGATTGATTTCAAAAAGTATTTTCAAAATTATTTTCTTTAATATTAATTTCAGAAAATGTTTTACAAAAACTTTTAAAAAAAAACTATTTTCAAAACTTTCTTATTTTCAAAAACTATTTTTGTTAAGAAATACAAAAAAAAATCTTTTTGAAAACTTTCTTTTCTCATAAAATAATTTCAAAAATGGTTTCAAAATATAATTCAACTATTTTTTTCCCAAAATTTTTTTTTCAATTTTTTTAAGAAAATTTTTTATTTTTTCAAAAACTACTTCTAAAAAAACTTTTCCCATATTGTTTTGTAATAAAATTGTTTTTTAAAAATTGTTTCTTTTTCAAAACTTTCTTTTTTTGAATAAATAATATTCCTTGTCCCATAAGTAATTCCACGTGAATCAAACATGGGATTGAGTGAAATTAGAGATAGAATTAATTCAAGACAAATATTCTAGAAACTATTAATCCTAGGACTATTCCCATCTTTTTTAATCCTCGAACCAAAAGCTGAGTATACTTTTTACCACTTACAAAAAAAAAATTTGAAAATTTCTAGACTAGCACCTTAACAACCATGCACGTACAAAACAACTGTGCTACGACCACCACATGGGCCACACTGCGCACCGTGTGGGGTCCACTAGTCCAGCCCCACAAAAATCCTAAAAAAATTCATAAATTTTAAAATAATTCTTTATGGAATCTTATAAAAAATCAGTTCTAACATATATCAGTAGGTATATTTTATGAATTCGCAGTTTAGCCCCTACGAATTCATAAAACATGCATACCGATATCCGTAGAACTGGTTACTTACAAGGCTCTATAAATAAGTATTTTAGAGCAATTTTGCCGGTACGAATTCATAAAACATACATATCGATATCTTTTAGAGCTGATTTTTTATAGGGCTACATAAATAAATATTTTAAAATTTATAGATAGTTTTTAGGGTAAATTACATTTAACCCCCTTAAACTAACACTCGGTAGCACTTGACCTCCTTAAACTATAAAACTCGATACTTAATCCCCTCTAACTATATAAATACCAAATAATGTAGACGCCGTTAACGGAAAAGTGTTGAATTCCCATATTGCCCTCATTCCTTGGGACATCATTGTCCAAGGCCAAGGCCATCAGTCCCATCAATCTGATTTTTACCTCTTCAACAAAAACACCAGGTCAACCACAATCAGCCACCACACTTCGCACCAAACCACCTTCAACCAAATAAACCCAAAGCGGATGAAGGAGACGATGGACGAGGAAGGGTCAGAAGAGGTAGATTTTCCGGCGGCTGGCGGTCGACCACCAAACGGCAACGGCGAGCAGGAAACAGCAGCAGGAGAAAGGATGATGATGGGAGCAGCAATGGCAGCATCGGGTTAGATGGATCGACGGGATGCAAGACAAAGATCGTCACTGAGAGCACCACCGCGAGTAATCGAAATGCCGCGAACTGACCGTATTTTGCCAGTCCCAAAAATGTTCAAGGGACTCCGGCAGAAAAACACCGATAGATCTACCCACACCGCCGCAGACTTCGCCAACAGTAAAGGGGAGCACTCCGGCAGTAGCACCTGCAAAAGAGAAGAGAAAAACAGGGGCCCGGGGTAGGAGGGAGGAGGCAGCGCCTCCCCTCGGCGGTGGTTTTCGAAATTTGAATCTAGAAAGAGGCGACCCGCAGTTCTAGTTCACCGAGGTGAAACCGAACAAACCCAGGTTCTGAGTTGAGAGAGAGAGAGAGAGAGAGAGGGAGAGAGAGAGTGGGGAATCTGGTGTTTTGCTCTGTTATAAATGGAACACCTAGAGGTAGAGAAGAGAAAGGAAAATAAGACAAAACAGACGCGTGTTTTTGAAGGGCAAAATGGTAACTTACGGCAGCTCCATTACTGAAGTTAGTCAGATAAGGGTTTCCATTAGTTAGAGGGGGTTAAGTGCAAAAAAATAATAGTTAGAGATGGTAAAGTGTTTCCGAGCTATAGTTAGAGGGGGTTAACTGTAATTTATCCAAATTTTTATATTTTTTTAGTGGGGATCGAAATAAGCCCCACACGATTTGTGGTGGCTCGTGCGGTGCAGTGGTCCTGGACATTTTGCGTACAAAATTGGTGAGAAAAACGGATAGTGATGACGTGTAGTTTCGTGCAACCAACCTCATCGGCGACCAACCACCCCTTCTCCCCACCTTGTTTAAATTCCAATTTTTATTTACCACTCCTATTTAAGGCCCTTTGACGAGTAATTCCGCTGATGTTGGACCCCACCGAGCAGTTCCAAGTGTCACCATCTTAACCGTCGAATATTTCAATGAAAATCCGACGGCCTCGTGCGGCTTTCAACTAACATTTTCGGCCTGCCCACCCCACCAAACACCCAAAATCTCAATGAGCCAATCCTCTCCTCTATATAATTTCCCCTAATTTGTCCCAAAAAAACTCAGGAAATTGATCAGCTTTCGATTTCCTTCCATCTAAGTACATAACTACTTTTTTGTGATAGTTCATGAACCAAAGTTAGCTAGCTTTACACTACATAAATCTTGGATTGGTCCAGCCATTTTTGTCCAACCCATTCCTTTTTTTTGGATTTTAATTCCCATTTGGGTCTTCACCAAATTAATTCAACATTTTCCACTCGATCGGTACCTATACCTCCAACTGAATTTCAGCAATGGAATTTACTAACGACCAATGTAGTGGTACTGATGGCACCATCTTCTTGTGTGCCCAAGACCCATTGAATTGGATTAATGCTGTGAAGTCCTTAAAGGATAGTCACTTGGACGAAGTCAAACGCATGGTGGCAGAGTACCGGAAGCCGGTGGTTCGGCTTGGTGGCGAGACCTTAACAATATCACAAGTGGCTGCAATAGCCACCCGTGATACTGAAGTCACAGTGGAGCTATCGGAGACTACCAGGGCTGGCGTGGTGACAAGTAGTGATTGGGTGATGGAGAGCATGAACAAGGGGACAGATAGCTATGGTGTGACCACTGGTTTTGGTGCAACTTCTCATAGGAGAACCAAACAGGGTGGAGCACTTCAGAAAGAGCTTATTCGGTAAACAAAGTTCTTCTTCTCATTTCTTAGTCATCATCATGATACCCTTTCTTTTCTTTTCTTTTCTTTTTGATGATGATATGCGAATTGATTTCTGGTATATAAAATTCTCATGCCCAATCACGTGATTGTATGCATGTGATCAATTCATCTGAATCAAAATATAAATTGTCAGGTCTCGTATGTAATTTCGCAAGATTAATATTGGGAATAATTACTAATTATTTAATGATCTTGGTGTAGCGGTGCCCCAACGTAGGTCCATACATTTAATATTTGTGCCACAACAATATGTGTACATTGATAAGGATGTTAGTGTATCACATGACCGATAGACCGCCAAATAATTTTTTCAATTAATTGACAACATTATCTGGTCGTAATGAATTTCTGCATAAAGATTATTTCGGAATGGTATACAGAAAATGTTAATGAGAGGATTGTCGTAGAGACAGAGTTAATCGTTATCTGGGTTGGTGGTTAGAATTTTCGTAGTACTGCGTATCAAGGTATCAATTTAAAAATGAATTGTTTACCTTTTGTGGTAGTTTGATGTGACTTGCATGCTGATTGTTCAGCTAAATAAGCAAAGTGGCTTATTTTTTATCCTTATTTAAATTTTCTTTCACATTTGTTAGTTTTTTGTCAATCATTTGGGGATTATTGCTTTGTCATGACGAGAGGAATCTAAAAAGTAAAAAATTACAATCGAAATCATTTTTTTTAATAAAGATGAAAAAATTGGCTTATTTTTGCCTTTATTCATAAAAATTAGGTTTCGATCGTAATTTTTTACTTTTTAGATTCCTCTCGTCATGACGAAACAATAATTCCAAAAAAAATTGACGAAAAACTAACAAATACGGAAAAAAATTGAATAAAACAAAAAAAAAACCAGTTGGCTTATTTAGCAGATTACTTTTGCCCTGATGAAATAGAAAATTCAAATATCATTTTGGCTGTGATCAAGGCACCAAAAACATCTCTAACAATACCTTATAAAACCTCAAAAAAATATTACAGCTAAAAGTGCTTCCCGTTAGCTAAACATCTCTAACAATACCTTATAAAGTAAAGGAAATTCCGTTCAAAAAAAAGTAAAGAAATTTATTTTATGTTCAACAGCCGCTTACACACAACCACAAACAACCGAAAAAGGAAAGAGAGAGAATCTATTCTTTCTACTAATATATAAAGGGAGATCCCTTTTGGTGTAACCATTTTGTGAAGTTGTGTCACAAAAGTATTTTTCACTTTTGCCCTCCAAAAATAAGTTCTTATAGTTTTTCCAAATTCATAAATATTCCAATATTTTGGGCAAAGTGGTAATTTCACTGTGCTCAATCCAACCACCCCATGCCCCACGTCTACCTCTTTACTATTTTGAGAAAATAATAACACCCATTTTTGCTCATAGAGTGCATGTGAAATAAAATTAATGCAATAAATCCATAGCTGGGCCCTGGCTATACGGTTTATTGATTTTAGTATGCGTTTAGATAATTAATGTATAGGCCATATCTTTATCCTTCTAGATCTATAATGACAAATGATAATTTTAGGGAAAATGACGGTCCATGACGTGTTTTGATAATTAATACCCACCAATGACAAGTTAAGAACATTTGTTAATGTTGAAAATGTTCTTGGCGGGTATTAATTATCAAAACACGTACTTGGCCGTCATTTTCCCATAATTTTAGTTTGTTTGTGGTCCAATCCAACCTCTATCTCTCTCAAGCCGAAAAAATAACAAACACGTTTCAATTTCAACAGACCACATAAATTGATGTTTGTATAGTACTCTTTCGTAACTATTTTAATCCACAAATCAATGTGACTGATCTACTTCACGAAATTTTGGTACTCCAGGTTCTTGAATGCTGGGATATTCGGTAACGGGACGGAATCTTGCCATACCCTGCCTCGTTCGACGACACGGGCCTCAATGCTGGTGAGAATCAACACCCTCCTTCAAGGGTATTCGGGAATTCGATTCGAGATGTTAGAAGCTATGACCAAGTTTCTTAACCACAACATCACCCCGTGCTTGCCCCTCCGGGGCACAATCACAGCCTCGGGCGATTTGGTCCCTTTGTCCTACATTGCTGGGCTTCTAACGGGAAGGCACAATTCAAAGGCCGTTGGGCCCAATGGAGAATCGCTCAATGCCGTTGAGGCCTTCTGCTTGGCTGGTGTTGATACCGGATTTTTTGAGTTGCAGCCCAAAGAGGGTCTTGCGCTGGTGAATGGTACGGCGGTTGGGTCGGGCCTAGCTTCCGTGGTTCTTTTTGAAGCCAACATCCTCTCTCTCCTCTCGGAAGTTTTATCAGCCGTGTTCACAGAAGTCATGCAAGGAAAGCCCGAATTCACGGATCATTTGACCCATAAATTGAAGCACCACCCGGGCCAAATCGAGGCTGCAGCTATAATGGAACACATTTTAGACGGCAGCTCTTATGTCAAAGAAGCCCAAAGGCTTCATGACATTGACCCGCTCCAAAAGCCCAAACAGGACCGATACGCCCTCCGTACATCTCCCCAATGGCTCGGCCCACAGATCGAAGTCATCCGATCCGCAACCAAAATGATCGAAAGGGAGATAAATTCCGTGAATGACAACCCGTTGATCGATGTGTCCCGTAACAAGGCCCTACACGGAGGAAATTTCCAGGGTACCCCAATAGGGGTGTCAATGGACAACACCCGACTTGCCATTGCAGCGATAGGCAAACTCATATTTGCACAATTTTCGGAGCTCGTTAATGACTTTTACAACAACGGTTTGCCCTCGAATCTCTCTGGCGGGCGTAACCCCAGCTTGGATTACGGGTTCAAAGGTGCCGAAATCGCAATGGCGGCTTATTGTTCCGAGCTCCAGTTCCTAGCTAACCCTGTAACCAATCATGTCCAAAGTGCTGAGCAACACAACCAAGATGTGAACTCATTGGGCTTGATCTCATCCAGAAAAACAGCCGAGGCACTTGACATACTAAAACTCATGAGTGCGACTTGGTTGGTAGCCTTATGCCAAGCAATTGACTTGAGGCATTTGGAGGAAAACCTTAAAAGCATAGTAAAAACCACAGTGAGTCAAGTGGCTAAGGGGGTTCTGACCATGGGTTCAAATGGAGAACTTCACCCCTCAAGATTTTCAGAGAAAGAATTGCTCAAAGTGGTGGACCGGGAGCACGTATTCGCGTATATAGATGACCCGGTGAGCTACACGTACCCGTTGATGCAGAAACTCCGACAAGTCCTGGTGGAGCACGCATTGGCGAACGGGGAGAGGGAGACGAATCCCACTACGTCGATTTTCCAAAAGATTTGCGCGTTTGAGGAGGAGCTGAAGACCGTCTTGCCCAAAGAAGTCGAAACTGCACGGTGCAATGTAGAGAGTGGAATGGCAGGTATTGGAAACAGGATCAGGGAATGTCGGTCGTACCCGTTGTACAAGTTTGTGAGGGAGGAATTGGGGACGGGATTTTTGACCGGAGAGAAGTTCCGGTCACCGGGAGAGGAGTTTGACAAGGTGTTCTCAGCCATTTGTGAGGGGAAGTTGATTGATCCTTTGCTGGATTGCTTGAAGGAGTGGAACGGTGCTCCTCTGCCAATTTGCTGATTAATTAGGATATATATATATATATATATATATA
Source organism: Rhododendron molle (assembly GCA_025413875.1). Taxonomy (NCBI): domain Eukaryota; kingdom Viridiplantae; phylum Streptophyta; class Magnoliopsida; order Ericales; family Ericaceae; genus Rhododendron; species Rhododendron molle. The sequence goes on from CM046390.1 coordinate 18,201,779, forward strand.
TATATACACACACGTGACTGTCTCTACATTATTATGTGCACATTACAATTTACTAGTACAATATTTGTTGTTGTTTTTTAGATGTAAAACTTAAGTTGTTTGACTAGTTTGTACTTGAAAATATTTTATCTCAATTTGTGTACGAAGTGTGTATTTGGTCACGTTATAATATTCTTTTTTTACTCATTATCTTATTGAACTTTCCTTCAACTATCCTAGCTTGATTCATTTAGAGTTTTGAGCAAAACCCATTTTGGTAGGGATCTCTCTCTCCCTCTCTCTCCTTATGTGAAGGTGTAGTGTGTAAAAATGTGTTTGGATCGTCCTACTATAGTATTTTCCTGCCAACCCAGGAGATATTAGTACCTCCCTTTTTGTGATACCGGTACCACTTGGAGAAAAGCATACAGTTTTCTTCTTATGTGATGTGTTTATGGGATTGTGTTGGTACATGTTTTCTTCTTATGTGATGTGTTTACCTTGATTTTGGTTAATTAATACGTACTAAGTATTATGGTTGCTTCACCTACCCCAACAATTATACAAGTGGTGGTTGGTGGTGAGCATGACTTTTAAATACTCCATCTGCTTAATGGCTCTTTCTTGGTTATTTTATATATATATATATATAATCGATCGGTTTGTTGCATGCAATTGGTTTTGGTTTCAAAAAGCCTTTAATTCAACTTGCTTAGTCAAAACTGCTTATGTAATTAATCAATATTTTCAACAATCATTGGGAAAGACTTCTTTCTATATATGGGGTTCCATTCACATGAGGACGTACAGTACACTATTGAAAGTACAATAAAGAAATAACTTATTGTAGGGGTTCGAATTATTGGGATCAGGACCAAGGCTCTGGTTAGGCTCCTCCTCTCGTGGCTCCGCGCTTCTACTGCTGGGACCTGCAACAAGTCACTAGGGCTTGGATAGCCCAGTGACCCTCCGACGATCAAATTAGATCTCGGGAGAAAGTGTATAGGTCTAGGGCTAAGGTAGAATGGTATACCTCTCTCAGGTGAGTATCCCTTTGTATTTATAAACCTCGGGTTGCTTGGCCTCCAAGCTAGCGCGTGAAGTGTACGCTCAGGTAACCGCCTCGGATAACGTCATATGTGACGAAAGGAGTGAAGCAGTTACGGAGCACATGGGCAAGGGTAGTCTCAATGATTGCACCTGCTGCACGATCCTCATGGGGCCCTCATGGTCTAACAACTTTTCTTAGATGTCCTCGAGAATATCCTGAGCGGAGACAGGGCAAATGATAGCAATGCAGCACACAGAGACTTGACTCCGAGAACAATACTGAACAAGTCATCGAGGAGTGAAACCTGCGCCAGGCTTCGAATCAAGATTCCTCAAGGGTCCAGGTCACGTAACAAGGCCAGGTTACCGAGCTGGTAACCGAGGCCACCACAATAGCCCCTCAACTCTTCGGAGTGCAACGCCTTTAGCTCCAGGGAGTTGATCCCTCTCTTGAACCGGTAATCCTAGGGCCTCCGTAATTATCTTATGCACCGAGGAGTAAATTGGCTTCGGTAGCTCCCGGGTAGCCAGCCCCAGCCCTTGGAGCCGCGTGTCAATCATCGCCGAAGCGCCGGAGTTAGAAAGCTGCCTCGACACGTGATATGTCAGGTGATTGGTACGAACCGTCCTATCGAGGACACGCGTCAGGATGCCAATGGCTCGGTTAATGGCGCCTCTGATCCCGGTACTGACTGTTGATTGTTGGCCGTTCGATCAAGACACGTGTCAGCAATCCAACGACTCGGTGCTCGACGCTTCATTTCCCGCACAACCCTTCGTCCGCTCCATTATAAAAATGGCGAAGCAGGAGAGAGAGAAGCATTGGGGCTTCAGAGGACGTCGAACCGCTGTCGCCGTGACCTTCAACCTTTGATCGAGTTTTTGGAGCTATTTGAAAGCAGATCTTCGCACGAAAATCAGGTATGTTGATCTTTAGATCGTAATCTCCAAGTTTTGGCAATTTTTTCAAGCTTTTTCATCGTTTTTGTCGTACATTGGGGCGGAGAGCCGCCGTCTGGTTCGCTGCGTCGCCGGCGTTTCCTGCCGGTGATCCTGAAACCGATGGTGCCCAGATTCTTCCTAAGGCCCGCCTTTAACTTGGATCCATAGGAATCAGTTCGAGACCTGAGGGGCTCCTCCCGAGGAGGGATTTCCCAAAAATATCCGAGACTTAGAGACACCGAAGAGTGATGACCATTCCGTCCCGAGCGTTAGGACCTCTTGCTTTCCCCTAGGCACATAGCTAATGGGTTTTTGCACATTCTTGTCTTTGTTTAGGAAGGGGCCGATGGTCGTCGACCTCTCTTCGGATAGCTCAAGTAGTTCCGAGTCTTCCTTTGCCGAGTTCGAAGCCATTCGCGAGGAGATCCGCATCCGAGCACTATACTAGACCCCACTGGATTACATCGAACCCGCCATCCCATCGAGAGCCCCACGTTAAGTGACTACCTTCGATCCAACCATGACAGAGGCCCCAAGCACCTCAACTTAGGCCCGGGACCCTTCACGAATTCTCCCGAGGAGGTACGGGGGCGAAAAAGACCGATGAGGCCGTGTCCTTTCCTGGGCCAATACTTCAATGGTACGCCGGCAGCCTACGCCGAGTTCAAGAGGGTCTTCAGTATTCCTCCGAACGTCGAGGTTCGGTTGCTTCTGGATTCCGAACCCAAGAACCTTCCACACCGTTAGGGGGAGCTAATATTTCCCTTGATGGCCATCACCGAAGGGGGAGTCAGATTCCCCCTCCACCAGTTTGTCCGATGAGTGCTCCGGACCCTTACCCTCACTTTCTCCCAGCTCATGGTAAACTCTTACCGAATCATCACCAGCATCATAGAGCTGAAGAGGCAGTACAACCTGACCTTTGGACTCGAAGAACTCTTCGGGGTGTACTTGGTGGGGATCAACTGAGAGAGTGATCGGCACTACCTGTCGTGCAGGACAGAGCACGACACTTTTCTGATAGACCATCTACCAGGCTCCGAGGAGTGGGTGGGCATAAACGTCGCGGTCTCTGGGAACTTTATGTTCGGTCCCGGGGAGAGCGTGGACACCGCCACCACGGTTCAGTTCGAGCCCGGGGCCCTCGGTCGGTAAACGTAGTCTGCGGTATTCATGATGCATATTTCCATTATACCTTGCATATATACTAACTTCCTTTCCCTTTTGGTGTTTTCTTACAACCGAGGAGTCGTCCGCGGCCTTCGGAAGAGAGCCACATAGGGTCGGATCACAGCCGCCTACGCCATCCCCATCACCAGTCGATACGCCCTCCAATTTCGGATGGGTCCTCGGCACCAAGAGGTGGCTATCCATAGAACTTCTTCAGGTTGTTGGCATTCCAAGTCTTGGCAATTGGCGAACCATCCAATTTCTCCAGCTTGTAATTCCCCGAGCCTAGGTGCTTGAGGACTCAGAAAGTACCCTCCCAATTGGGCATCAGCTTTCTCTTCTTAGATTACTCTATCACTTTTTTCCTAACGAGGTCATCTGGCTTGAATGACCTAAGGCGGACGCTTCAGTTGTAACCCTTGGCAAGCTCCTGCTGATATGAGGCGAGCTTAATCCTGGCACTCTCACGCTCCTCCTCGGCCAAATCGAGGTCCGCAGCGATGGTATCATTGTTGACTTCTTCATCGAAGTTCTCAGTACGGATCGTGGGAAGACTGACCTGGAGAGGAATGACAGCCTCCATGCCGAAGGCCAAGGAGAAGGGGGTACGACCCGTGGAGCGCCTAGGAGTTGTTTGGTAGCCCCATAGTACCCTTGGTAACTCTTTGATCCATTTACCCCGGCGGAGATGGCCTTGTTGGTGGCCCCATAGTACCCTTGTTTGGTAGCCCCATCTGGCTTGAATGTCCTCTAAGTAGTCATTGAACAAGTATGCCTATAAATTTGTAGACACCTCACAAACAGGGCATCGCCATACAGTTTGATATCGTTTGTTTTGCTCGTTTGGTTTCTTGCTTCATAAACCAAGATCATGGACATTCCCATGGCTAGGAACATCGCCACATGATAGCGGTTGTTATCAAAACAGAGTCGCCACCCAGTTTATTGAAACTAGGAAAATAGATAGAGATTCTGGATACGGAAGCCAAAGGTACAGTAAGGGGAAGGTGTTAGGCACCCCTCTCTGCCTAGCCGTAAGGCTAGCCCATAATCATTTAACATAAGACATGGAGATGCTTTATCTAACCCTAACACATAATCTGTTTTATGCCTTTAAACAGTAAATAAGGTGAGCCGAGACAATAAACGAATGTGCATCAAAAAGCAGAACAAACCAAAGCTGTGCCAGTAGATCGATTACGCGGCCGGTGAATGGATGTCACGGCTGAGCAATCACGCTGATTTGATGTACCGGCCGAGGGATCGAAGCCCCGGCTGATGTTCTTCCTCACACCAGACATAAAGGTTAACGAACAATCAAAACGCTAAGATTAAATGCAAATACGATAAATAAACCAAACTAGAGGCCGTTGGGCCTCACCACCTTGATCCCTCAATTGCTTGATTGCTTCGGATCAATAGGGATTGACTGATTGATTGCTTCTTGAATGAAACCCTAGGGTTGGGGTTTGAACTCCGGGGTTTGATCGTCGGATGGATGGCTGCCTTCGGGAGGTTAGAGCTTTTGTAAAGAGGGTTTGTGTGAGTCTTTCTACAGAGTTTCGTGGCTTGAGAGGGTGTGAATCTGATGATTTCTTTGTTGTTATTTCGGAGTCCAAAGGCCCCTTTATATAGGTAAAGGGATGACTCACTCGGTCCAATCAAATCACACGATTACAATTGCAATTGCAATGTAATTCGAACTCCTCGTCGTAATCTCTGAACGTGGCCCGAACGCATCGAAAAGGTATCGTGGTTGGATCAAACAACTGACAGAACATTAGAGAGTCTGGAAAAAGGTCGATCTGGCGGCCGTAGAAAGGAACTGGCGGCCGAGGAATGGTTTAGGCGGCCGAGGAAAGGATCCTGCGGCCGAGGTTTTGATCTCTCAGGGAGATTTTCTAGCAATAGGTTGCTCGGGTGAGGAATGGATGTTAAGGCCGTGAGATCGATGTTACGGCCGACCGATGGATTTTCCTAGAGTACTGTGTCTCTGTCTGAAAGGCTATTTAGCTCTGGATTGGGTCCTCTAGGTGGCTCAAAGTTCTTACCATAAGTCCATGGGTTTCACAAGAAGGCAATCAGCAATCATCGAATCCATTTCATCATCGAGATGGTCCCAAGGTGGGACTTGAAATAATCTTTAGACCAAATTGAGGTGTCTACAAAATTCAAATGCACTAAAGACCTGATATTAAACAGCTGGAATTATGAGTATGTTTAACCTGAAGACTATAACTTACCTATCATCCATGGGGACACATGAAACCATGATATCAGGTAGTGAGCCGACATGCTTCTGAAATCATGTTGCTCAATAAGAAATCAACTAAAGACGTAAGGTACTAGATGTGATATTGTGGGCAGCATGCCCTGGAATTTCCGGATTCCAAATGCAAGGGCCCAGATCGTGGGAGCGCGAGCGGAAAAGAGGCAAGCGCTCGGAATACAGAGTCGCCACTCGGGTTTGAAGGTCCGACACCCAAGGAACCGTATTTCGAAGCACCTGCCGTGCTGTTTGATTTGAAAAAGTGAAAGCACCAGTCCGTCATAACCATATCTGGGTTCGGGAGCCAGGTTACGAGAGGGGAAGGGTTTTAAGGCACCCCTCTCGCCCAATCCGGAGATCGGTCTCTACTTAGATATTTTGTGAAAACTTTGTGATTCTTCTTCTTCTTTAATCATTTTTTAGCCAGTTAGGGCGGGGAAACAGTTAATCGGGGATTAAAACTGTAACAAGTTTGCAAGATGTGATCTAAACATGGCATGGATGGATGGCAAATATGAAACGGGATAAAACTTAACCCCCTGATTAGAATAAACCAAACTGCTCATGGAATAGGTGTATCACACATGACAGCCACCTTTGCACGCATGGATCAACGTGCATGCAAAAAGGACAATCGCGCGATACACCCATTCCTTCGCGCGAGTGTTCAAGTCTCACCACAGGTTGAATTTTATCCCCTTCTGGGCTCTGGAACGACCAGTGCACACCCAGGAGGCAAACCAAGCAGTTTATAGGTACTGAAAGTAAATAATTATTACAAATTATTATAAACAGGAGCTAAACAAATTGAAATACAACCCCTAAACAGTGGGGTATCAAAACAAAGGCCAAGGGCCAAGCTGCTCATGCAAGGGCAGTTACTGGACTCATGAGGACCATCGCGCGAGACAGTGAGTTCCTCGCGCGTGTCTGGCTGGACTTTCCAGAGGCGCTGCATGCTCGAGCTCTGCACAGTCCGTATGCAACCGAAGCATTCCAACAAAGTAAATAAGCAAGAAAAGCTAGTCTATGTGTTTTAACATGCTGAGCAGTGAGCTAAAGGCCTATCATACTTCAAAACAATGAATAACATGATAAAACAAGAATAACCAACAAGCACCCCAAACCCCACGAGGATTGTCGCGCGAGACAATGGACTGTCACGCGCGTATGTGAGTCTATCACGCGAGTGCTTGGCATAGATTCTTGTATTTCTGCTGACTTTAGGGCCAGGACTGGTATTGATTACCAGCCTTGGCCCTGCCAGTTCCCCTCAGAGATCAGAGCAGAGAGCAGAACAAAGGTAAGCTATACCTTCGGCTTTTGGTTTGAAAAGTGTTTGAACTTTGAGTTGAGTTGGGGTGAAAAGGGGGATTTGAGTGATGGAGGAGGAAGAACAACCTTTGTTCTTGAGGTGTAAGCCTTTGAATGCCAATTTTTGTTAACCCTTTGAAAGTGAACAAATGGGGGGTATTTATAGGGAAAGTGGGGGAAATGGGTGGCAAACACCCCCTTGGGACCAAACTTGGTGACTAAGCTTGGTGGAAAGGTGATGGGAAGGGTTGTGTGAGGTTGTGTTCCCAAGGCACCTGCACTGTACCGTACCTATGGGGAAAAATGGGGTTCAGAAGGCAGACCCCCCGGCAAGCAACCAAGTGGTGGCAAAGGTGAAAGTGGACTGAGCCCAGACCATCGCACGAGACAGGTGAGACTCTCGCGCGAGGGTTCCACTTGCGCGCGTGGGTCAACGATCAAATGTTTGACTTTGACCACACCTGCAAAGCAGAGTCTCGCGCGAGGCAATCACTCCCTCGCGCGTGGGCAGACCCAGTGTTGACCATCTTTGATTTCTTGGTTTAAGGGTTCAAAGGGTTCAAAGGGTTTCAAACACTCAAAGCTCAAACACTCGACATTCCCAAGGTGTTCTTGATCCGTTTCATCATCTGGGAGTCAAATATCGTAAGTAAAGTAACTGGAAGCCCAGTTGGGGTGTCTGTAGCCCCTCTTTGACGGCACTTGAAGCACCATTGACTTGGTACAAGTAACGTCAAAGAATTCTAGACACCCCTCAAGGCAATCCAGAGCAGAACATCGTAAAGTAGACAAGCATACTTACAGACCCTGATCGGTTTGAAAGGACGGACGGACCGTCGTTGGGGATGGAATTAGAAATGGACAATTGCATTGCCGCTTGTTGATCGAATTTGGACAGGACAGGCTGTTGCTGCAGATTGGACGGGACAGGTCGTCGTTGCTGGGGATCAAGCTATCCTCGGCACAAAGTATTCCAACAAACATGGGTAGGTCGTGTCAGGCAGGTTAAATTCCATCTGTTGGGAATCAGAGCCAATCTCCTTATCAAAGACCATCCGAGACAGAGCAATAAGCATGCTGGAAGATGCACTGCGGCTAGAATGAGGGTGATGTCGCTCGGGACAGGCCAAGACGGACTCTCTGGGGAACAACAATTGCGGATGAACAGACCATTGACGATAATCTGATCGCCGTTGTGGCTGAATGGGACGATACAATGATCGCCATCGATGGATTTGATAGGATGGCTGCCATGAAGGCGACGGGAAGATCAATGTCTTTGATTGATCAAACATTTGAGAACTTTGACAGGATCGGTATCGTTGAAATGGCTCCGCAGATAGCATCCTTTGGTTTCTGAACCGAGAATTGACAGAGAGATTTCATCGCATCCATCGACCAATGATAACAAAACCGCAGGAGATCGATCGCATCCTTCGGCAACCAAATCGAGAGTTGGGGAGATTTCCATCGCATCCACTAACCAACGATAACAAAACCGCAGGAGATTGCATCGCATCCTTGACAAACCAATTCGAGAGTTAGGGAGATTTCAATCGCATCCAATAACCATCGATAACTAAACCGCAGGAGATTGCATCGCATCCTTCGGCAAACCAAATCGAGAGTTAGGGAGATTTCCATCGCATCCGCTAACCAACGATACAAAACCGCGAGAGATTGCATCGCATCCTTCGTAAACCAAATCGAAAGTTAGGGAGATTTCCATCGCATCCACTAACCAATGATAACAAAACCGCAGGAGATTGCATCGCATCCTTCGGCAAACCAAGTCGAGAGTTAGGGAGATTTCCATCGCATCCACTAACCAACGATAACAAAACCGCAGGAGATTGCATCGCATCCTTCGGCAAACCAAATCTGTATGACGGCCACCATGTTGGACCATCTTCCTGCTTCAACATTTAATATACACAATATGCAATGATGTATACGAAATTGAAAATGCAGATGCAAGCTAAGGGCGGCTCCTAGGAGGACAACGACGCCTAAGGACTACCACTGAGCCCCATTACTGTACTGCCAGTTACTTCTGAGATGCGCACCCAGATAGATAGACGCTGAATGGGCTGGCATGCCCCAGTTGACGAATTTGGGCTTGTGTGCCCTCTCTTCAATGCTTGGGCGGACGTGCCCTAGAAATGCTTTGTTTGGCCTTGGGCCGAGATACCCTTGCTGCTTATGAGATTTCCACAGCTTGTGGATTACAGGAGCTAGGGTAGCACATGTAAAAATTGCACTTTCTAGCCGCTAATATCTAATTTGCATTGACAAGTGACCTGAATTGACACACAGACATGCGCACATGTACAGACTCGCCTAGCTCAAACGAAAAGGGAGAAAGAGTCCCAGGGTACAATGCGAACCCTTAGGCACATAGAACATGATGAAATTTTGGGCATTACTGGGCCAAAACTCACAACATTCCTTAGACAGGTGAAACTGACACTTACGAAAGCGCAAAAAGTACAAAGACCTGTACAAACAAAACCAAGAAAAGCATCCCGATATTACAATTGATTGAAAAACTAGAAAAAAGCCGCAAAGATGGACATAAGACGCAAAAGATGACTCATATAGGCCCGGACTGAAACCGTCACCCCCATGCAGTCACATTAAGTCCATATGACTTGCATGGTATGACAAGACTAGGCAAAAGCCCTTGGAACGTCATTCGAGGGCAGTAGCAGGCTACCGCTGGAGTTGAAAAAGCACGCACGCGACACTACAAGAAAATACAAGTTCGCCGACTAAATTTTTAGTCGCCAAATGTCAGATTTTAGTCGCCCAAAGGTTTCAGCGACTAAATTTTTGGTCGCCAGGTTCGTCGTTGACACTTGGTCTGGGAAAGTTTTTCCCGACAAAAAATTTTTGTCGGCGAAAAAAATAACTTATGCCGACAAAATTTTTGTCGGGGAAAATGAACAACTTTTCCCGACCAAATATTTCGTCGGCGAATGTAAATTTTTTTCTGATTTTTTCAGATTTTTTTTTAATTTTTTTTCGATTTTTCAAAAAAAATTTATAATTTTATTTTTTATTTTTTCCGAATTTAAATATTTTGTCGGCGAATGTAAATTTTTTTCAAATTTTTCAGATTTTTTTTTAAATTTTTTTTGGATTTTTCAAAAAAATTTTATAATTTTATTATTTTTTATTTTTTCCCGACAAAATATTTTGTCGGCGAATGTAGATTTTTTTTCGATTTTTCAAAAAGAATTTATAATTTGATAATTTTTTATTTTTTCCCGACCAAATATTTTGTCGGTGAATGTAAATTTTTTTCAGATTTTTTTTTAATTTTTTTTCGATTTTTCAAAAAAAAAATTATAATTTTTATTTTTTTATTATTTATTATTTAAATACCGCCACGTGGCGCCCAGCGTGACTGCCACGTGGCTAACTGCTCGAAATTCAGACCCTTACACTACCCAGACTCGAACCCGGGACCTCTGGGTTCCTTGACGCGCGCGCGAACCAACCGCGCTACCAGCTAACTTGTGATTGTAGGAAGAACAACTAATATTTATACTATGCTGCGCCCAGAATCAAGAATTTTTTTGCTCAGATCAAGCCTTTCCCGGTCATTTTTTTTGCCGATTCTTTGCGAGGACCCTCAAAAATACGTTTTGAACATATTGAGCGGCTCGGATCATCATAATCCTATTTCCATCGTGTGGCTATAGTACATTTACACTATAAAACATTAGCTTTTTGTCGAAAACAGCTCCGATCAAGCCCTTCCCTGTCATTTTTTTTGCCGATTCTTTGCGAGGACCCTTAAAAAGTACGTTTTGAACACATTGAGCGGTTCGGATCATAATAATCCTATTTTCATCGTGTGGCTATAGTACATTACACTATGGAACATTAGCTTTTTGTCGAAAACTGCTCGGATCAAGCCCTTCCCGGTCATTGTTTTTGCCGATTCTTTGCGAGGACCTTTAAAAACACGTTTTGAACACATTGAGCGATTCGGATCATCATAATCCTATTTCTATCGTGTGGCTATAGTACATTACACTGTAGAACAGTAGTTTTTTGTCGAAAACTGCTCCGATCAAGCCTTTTTCGATAATTTTTTTCCCCAATTCTTTACGAGGATTCTAAAAAATATGTTTTGAACACATTGAGCGGCTCGGATCATTGTAATCGTGTTTCCATCGTGTGGCTATAGTACATTACACTGTAATAGATGACCTTGGTTCATAACTAAGATCTTCTACTGTAGTCTAATATACTATAGCCACACGATGAAAATAGGATTATGATGATTCGAATCGCTCAATGTGTTTAAAACGTGTTCTTAAAGGTCCCCGTAAAGAATTGACAAAAAAAAATGACCGGGAAGGGCTTGATCCGAGCAATTTTTGATGAAACTTCTCGAAAACTGCTCAGATCAAGCATTTGCCGTTCATTTTTTTTGCCGATTCTTTGCGAGGACCCTTAAAAAAACGTTTTAAACACATTGAGCGGTTCGGATCATCATAATCCTATTTCCATCGTGTGGCTATAGTACATTTACACTATAGAACATTAGCTTTTTGTCGAAAACTGCTCCGATCAAAGCCTTCCCTGTCATTTTTGTTTGCCGATTCTTAGAGAGGACCCTTAAAAAGCACGTTTTGAACACATTGAACGGTTCGGATCATAATAATCCTATTTTCATCGTGTGGCTATAGTACATTACACTATGGAACATTAGCTTTTTGTCGAAAACTGCTCCGATCAAGCCCTTCCCGGTCATTTTTTTTGCCGATTCTTTGCGAGGACCTTTAAAAACACGTTTTGAACACATTGAGCGGTTCGGATCATCATAATCCTATTTCCATCATGTGGCTATAGTACATTACACTATAGAACATTAGTTTTTTGTCGAAAACTGCTCCGATCAAGCCTTTCCCAGTCATTTTTTTCGCCAATTCTTTACGAGGATTCTAAAAAACACGTTTTGAACACATTGAGCGGTTCGGATCATCATAATTTTTTTTTTATTCCGATGGTTTTACACTCTCCATTTGAACAACTATTAATATCATTTTTTTAACAAAGGCTTGATCCGAACAGGTTTTGATAAAAGAAAACACTTTCATAGCGTTTTTAGCAAAATTGCTTGGATCAAGCCCTTTCCGATCATAATTTTTTATTTTCGGATTTTTTCAGATTTTTTTTTAATTTTTTTTGATTTTTCAAATTTTTTTTATAATTTTTCATTTTTTTTTTTTTAGCGACCAAATATTTTTTCGAAAGTAAATTTTTTTCAGATTTTTTTAATTTTTTCGATTTTTCAAAATTTTTTATAATTTTTAATTTTTATTTTTCGACCAAATATTTTGTAGTGAATGTAAATTTTTTTCGATTTTTTTAATTTTTTTCGATTTTTCAAAATAATTTTATAATTTTTTTATTTTTTTCCGACCAAATATTTTGTCGGTGAATGTAAATTTTTCAGATTTTTAATTTTTTTCGATTTTTTAAAAAAAGTTTTAATTTTTAAATATTTAAATGCCGCCACGTGGCGCCAGCGTGACGGCCACGTGGCTAACTGCTCGAAGTTCAGATCCTTACACTACCTTGACTTGAACCCAGATCCTCTAGGTTCCTTAGCTCGCGCTACCTGCTCACTTGTGATTGTAGGAAGAACAACGAATATTTATACTATACTGCGCCCAGAATCAAGCCTTTTTTTGCTCAGATCAAGCCTTTCCCGGTCATTTTTTTTGCCGATTTTTTGCGAGGACCCTTAAAAATACGTTTTGAACATATTGAGCGGTTCGGATCATCATAATCCTATTTCCATCGGGTGGCTATAGTACATTTACACTATAGAACATTAGCTTTTTGTCGAAAACTGCTCCGATCAAGCCCTTCCCTGTCATTTTTTTTTGCCGATTCTTTGCGAGGACCCTTAAAAAGCACGTTTTGAACACATTGAGCGGTTCGGATCATAATAATCCTATTTTCATCGTGTGGCTATAGTACATTACACTATGGAACATTAGCTTTTTGTGGAAAACTGCTCCGATCAAGCCCTTCCTGGTCATTTTTTTTGCCGATTCTTTGCGAGGACCTTTAAAAACACGTTTTGAACACATTGAACGGCTCGGATCATCGTAATCGTGTTTCCATCGTGTGGCTATAGTATATTACACTGTAATAGATGACATTGGTTCATAACTAAGATCTTCTATTGTAGTCTAATATACTATAGCCACATGATGGAAATAGGATTATGATGATCCAAACCGCTCAATGTGTTTAAAACGTGTTTTTAAAGGTCCCCATAAAGAATCGACAAAAAAATGACCGGGAAAGGCTTGATCCGAGCAATTTTCGATGAAACTTCTCGAAAACTGCTCAGATCAAGCATTTGCCGTTCAATTTTTTTGCCGATTCTTCGCGAGGACCCTTAAAAACACGTTTTAACACGTTGAGCGGTTCGGATCATCATAATCCTATTTCCATCGTGTGGCTATAGTACATTTACACTATAGATTATTAGCTTTTTGTCGAAAACTGCTCCGATCAAGCCTTTCCCGGTCATTTTTTTGCCGATTTTTAGCGAGTTCCTTTAAAAACACGTTTTGAACACATTGAGCGGTTCGGATCATCATAATTTTTTTATTCCGATGGTTTTACACTCCCCATTTGAACACCTATTAATATCATTTTTTAAAATAAATTTTATTTTTATTTTTGAATGCAATAATTTTCTTTTTTAACAAATGCCTTTAAATAAATTTTTTTAATGCAATTTATACTATACAAATAAGTTTTTTTTATTCCGATTATTTTACTCTCTCCATTTGAACACTCATTATACAAACAACAACTAATATTATTTTTTAAAATAAATTTATGTTTTATTTTTGAACGCAACAATTTTATTTTTTAACAAATGCCTCTTTTTAATAAATTTATTTTTTAACAAAGGCTTGATCCGAAAAGGTTTTGATAAAAGAAAACACTTTTATAGCGTTTTTAGCAAAATTGCTCGGATCCTTTCCGATCATATTTTTTGGTGAATTCTTACGAGTACCCTTAAAATCACATTTTAAACACATTGAGCGACTCGGATCATTGAAATTTGATTGGCCAAAAATAATATATTTTGTTTATAGTCGGCCAAAGAATACATAATTTTTGTTTCTATTAATTACAAAAAATACTTTTGCCCGACTAAAAATATTTTGGTCGGAAAATCAATATTTTTTTGTTTTTTAATTACAAAAAATATTTTTCCCCGACCAAAAAAAATTTTGTCGGAGAAAGCATAGGTCAACGGCGACTAAATAAAATTTAGTCGGCGAAAGCTACGCCAACGGCGACCAAATAAATTTTAGTCGGTGAAAGCATAGGCCAACGGCGACCAAATAAATTTAGTCGGCAAAAGCTTAGGTCAATGGCGACCAATTAAAATTTAGTCGGCGAAGCTTAGGTCAATGGCGACCAATGAAGATTTAGTCGGCGAAAGCATAGGCCAACGGCGACCAATTAAAATTTAGTCGGCGAAGTTTAGGTCAATGGCGACCAATTAAGATTTAGTCGGCGAAAGCATAGGCCAACGGCGACCAAATAAAATTTAGTCGGCGAAAGATTAGGTCAATGGCGACCAATTAAAATTTAGTCGGCGAAAGCTAGGCTAACGGCGACCAAATAAATTTAGTCGGCGAAAGATAAGACAACGGCGACCAAACTGATTTTGGTCGGCGAAAGGCAATACAACGGCGACTAAATTCCATTTAGTCGGGGAATTTGGTCGGCAAAAGTGTTTTTTCTTGTAGTGCGAGGCTGCAGCTGCTCATACCAGACCTCACTGAATTTAGAATAAACTGTGAGCCATTAGGCTTCTAGCATTTCGTTCTGTTTTTGATGCTTCAAATATTTTAAGACTTATGCTCAGCCTGTAAATTGAAGAAGCAGTTTGCAATAAAATTGAAAGACAAAGGGTTTCCCCCTTCTGGTTCCTCCAATGCAGCTTGATCTGATCTTCGATCCTCTCCAACCTTTGATGTGTACCAAGATGTCAACCATGGATCTAATTGTTAGATTTGTGACCGAGTCTCAAAGAGAGACTGCCTACGTATCCCAAGCTAGGGAATCAGGTCAAAACGTAGTTCAGGCTAAGGTTCACTCGTGTGTTTACCTCTCCTTTTGTGCTCTAACTTTTGCCTAGTACCGCCCATTCGGGTTTTCGGTCTAGCGAGCTTTCGAATATTGCCTATCACTTTTGCCTAGACCCCCTTCATAGGTTTTCGGGCTAGCAGGCTGCTCTAACTTTTGCTTGGAACTGCCCACCCTCGGGGTTTTCAGCCCAACGAGCTTCTCTCAGGGAAAAGTTGCTTTTGAATTGATCCAGGTTGACCATGGTATTGAATATGTTGCCGTCGAGGTCATCGATCTTTGGCCGCAGCCCCAGGTACAACGGCTTTAATGACATAGAGTCAAAAGTGCTTCAGTTGACATGCCTTACTTCGGGCCGTTTTGTGCATTTTCTCATTTATACTCGGCGGAACGCCACTGTTGTTGCTTTTGAACATGGTATGAGGCCCGGAGCCTTCTTGAGCTTCTGTTTTCTGGATTGGCACCCGGTAGCAGGGGGTTTGATGCTTTTTTATCTCAGGATTAACGCCAAGCGAGTCTTTGATGAGACCACGCCAAGACGTTGACGCTTGTCTGACCGGGTCTGATGCTCCTCTGGGAACAGTTCTTGGACCAACTTTGAACCTTTCAGGAGGTTATACTTGTCTTTCAAGTTTATTACTTCTTCTTTTAATAGGCTGAGCATGCCTTTTATCTTCCCTTTCGGCGAGGGAACACATTTCCTTGGGGATGATCCCATCGAAATCTATCCCTTCGTCGTCAGGGTCGACACAGTTTATATAAAAGCCAGCGAAGTACTTAGAAGCAAGATAAAGCATATCATAAAAACCCTCGGGGTTTGCCAAGTACAGGAGACTCAAGACTTGAAACAAAAGCTACGACGTGGAGGGCCAAGAGGCACAACCTCCGACTCAGAGCTAGTTTAGACAAACGCAAAAGACTATGTGTCAGACTCAGACATATCGCCAATGCAAACTAGACGCGGTTTTGAAAACGCAATATTTAAAAAGCTACCCATAGCTTTTACAAAAGAGGTAGGATCCAGCGGGAGCAACAGCACTTCGGCTTCCTTTGGCTTCTCGACCAAACCTACTCGATGCTCCTTTGATCAATGGATCTCAGCTAGTCAATCTTCTCATTTGTAAGCCCCTCATCACTATCAAACCAGATGTTGGCAGTGAAAACCTCAATTGCCCAATCTACTACCATCATGTTAACCTCCGGCTCAGACGGCATGGATACGATGGGTTTGGGTTGATGTGCTGGGATGATGTAGTGGCTAGGGTTGAATATGGTGGAGCTTGGGTTAATTTGAGTGGAGGTGATAGATACCTGACCAACTAGAGGGTCAGACCCGTGTTGAGGCAAGGAGTTGGAAATAATGTTGGGCTTTGGCGGAACTTGGACCGTGCCATCATCAATAAGATCTTGAATCTCATGTCGGAGACGATAGCACTTGTCAGTGTGATGGCCAGGCATTTGGTGGAAGGCACAGAAGAGGTTAGAATTATAACCAGCAGGTAAGACTTTGGGAGGGGAAGTTGGGGTCAAAGGTTTGAGATGCCCAGACTTGACAAGTTTCTCCATCACCGCGGATAGAGATGCCTCAAAAAAGAAACTCCGAGGTTGGGTTCGGGCCCGGTAGCTTTGGGTGTTCCGAACCTGATTGACATCGGTTGTATGATTAGGGGAAGCAGCAGCGTTATCCCCACTTGTAGCCGTGCTGGCATAATTGCTACCGCCAAACAGTGTGCTACTGTTTCCAGAGTAAGCCTTCGACTTTGGTTTCTGAGGATTGGAAGAAAAAGACTCCCCTCTTGGCAAAATCCCACTTTGCAGTGCATCCTCGATGGCCAGGCCAGATTCAAAGAAAGTCTCGAAGTTGGCAGATGCTTGAACCAGCACGAGATGCTTAACATAGTCGAGATGCAGGTTGCGGGAGATAATGCGGAGTTGATCCCTCTCGCTCGGGCGCTCAATCATTAGAGCGGCTTTGGCTCTCCACCTTTTAACAAAATCCGCAAAGGACTCTTTGGCTTCCATCTTCGTGGATTCTAACTCTCGAATAGTCATCTTGAGCTGGGAGTTGTAGTTGTATTGAGCAATGAAGGCAGCCCCAAGGTCTTCCCAAGTCTTTCTCTTGGAAATGTCGAGCGACAGAAACCAGTGGAAGGCAGGCCCTGAGAGAGTTTGAGGGAAAAGCTGAGACATGGCCTCACTTTCTACTTTGAGTAGCTTCATGGCGGCATGATAGCCATAGAGATGAGTCTTGGGATCACCGCTCCCATCGAACTTGACCAAGTCAGGCATCTTGAATTTGTCTGGCAGCTTAGCATTAGGGTACAGGCAAAGACGATCCAAATCAATCCCTCCTGCACTGATCTTCCCAGATTTTGAGACAGCCTCTTCTAGCTTAGCCATCTTGGCCATAAGAGCTGCCATATCAGGATTCAGTACTCCGCCTGTCAAGTTTGGGTTTGCAACAGGTGCATGAACAATCCGGGGGTTGTGATGTACAATGAGACGCCCCTCATGGTTTGGATCCGGGACCATGATAGGCTGTTCCTGGTCGTCCTCATCGTCCTCGCCTTCCTCTTCGAGTGGAGGTGGAAGACGAGTGTTGATAAGGTCATTGAGACGAGTGATGTTAGCATCGGTTTGGATGGCCTTTTGCTGCATCGCAGTGATACTGTTCTGGAGGTTCATGAGCATGGTCTCTAGACTGAGCGGTTGATCTGCCATGGTAGGTGATTCAGAAGTGCTCGATGCAGAAGATGGGGATGCTGGTTGCCCTTCCTGTATAACCGGTGGTGACCCTGACTGTAGAGCAGCCAATAAAGAGCGCGGAGAGCCTTCCGTTGTGACTGATTGGGATTGTAACCTGACCAACCTTTGACTCGGATTCTGAAGACGTTCCCAAGTAGGTTTGGCTCTTCCTTTCGGTACTCTCTTGCTCGGTGCAATGGCTCAGAACTAGACAGTAAAATAAGTGAAAGCTCAGTGGTGTTCCTGCAGCAATTAGAATGCAATGCATGCGTCGTTGTCGGTGTCAACCATAGACTCTAGAACTAGAGACAAATCTGTCTCATGATGTTCGGACGCTGCCAAAATCCTCAGATTTCTTTTCGAGGGTGTATCCTTTGAAAGGATCAAACTGATCCTAAGAGATGTCAAAACAGACTAAGTCTTCGACTAGTCCCTTTTGAAGATTCAACTTTGAACTTGGAACAACTCGGTATTGATGGCGTGATACCTTTACCGGGGTGGCTTCAGCGACAACGCGCGTTAGCCGGGTGGTGTACGTGCTGTGCACGATAACCAAAATGACATCAATATCACGACATCTACACTTTGTGGTTCCTTATCTTTGGTTGAATCTTCAACCGGGCATGAGCCAAGGATTTAATAAAGTTTGATTTCTCGAAGTCTCGCTGACCTAAGGACTTTAAGAATTAACAACATGCACCATCGAGATGCGCGACTCTTCATTGGGTCTAGCAGCGTCCAAATTAGCATAAGACAGACTCGAAAGCAAGTGACAACCTAGAAGCCGCCCTAAACATGCTCTTATGCAAAATAACATGTATGTATGTACAGTTCCAGAGACGAATTTGCCTCACAAGTTTCAGACGTTGCCAGAATCCTCAGAATTCTTTTCGGCGATTTGTCCTTGAGTAGATCGACAGATCCTAAAAGATGTCAAAATAGACTAAATCTTCGTCTAGTCCCTTTTGAAGATTTAACTTTGAATTAGAAACAATTCGGCATTGATGACATGGCACCTTAACCTTGAACAACGTGGTGTATAGTGACAACGCACTTCAACCTAGGTGGCGCCAGTGACACAGCATCAATACTTTGTTGTTCCTAATTGTCGGTTGAATCCTCAATTAGGCATGAGCTGAGGATTTAGCAAATTTTGATTTCTCAAAGTCTCATTGAACTAAGGACTTTGAAATGACAACGAACATTCAACAGAATGAACGACTCCTCATCGGGTCCAACAACGTCTTAGACAGCGTAAGACAAACTCGAAAGAAAGAACTGCCCTAAGCATGCTCCTATGCAAAACAAAGTACGTACAGTATGCATGCGATAGGGAAAGCAGTAACACGTAGACAGTATATAGGGTTAGATGCAAGTAGATCCTACCCTGTAGGTACCTGTCCTAGTTTGGAGAGTTCTAATGCTTTGTATATGCAAAGGCCGGTTTTGGTTCGTAACAGGTTCCTTGGACTAGGGCCACAGATATACCTCCTGTTGCCCGCGATATCGCTGAGCAACAGTCAAACGGTAGCATGACCCATCATCGTCGAAGGTTGTTAGTCATTCGGGGTCCCCGGGCTCCGGTAAACCGTGCCGGATTGCCAAAATGATCCAACGAGGCTTATCCCACATCGATGCAAATGAGATGCTAGAAATTGATTAAGAAGAAGAAGAATCACAAAATCGCAAAATACCTTTTCAAGCTCGGCTCACTTTATTTAGTCCATCTTTAGAGGAAACTACGCAAGTGAACAATCGAAAAAGTCCCAGATTAGATTGGCCGGACATGAGGTCCTGTTAAATCACCATTCCAGCCTTCGGCAGCGCGAAGCTCACCGTTTTGACAGACTTTTAAGGAATTGTTCACAAGTGTATTAAACTCTAAGTATGGATTAATATCAGTTCGATTATCCCTAGCAGACTCGCCACTGTGGGCAGCATGCCCTAGAATTTCCGGATTCCAAATGCAAGGGCCCAGATCGTGGGAGCGCGAGCGGAAAAGAGGCAAGCGCTCGGAATACAGAATCGCCACTCGGGTTTGAAGGTCCGACACCCGAGGAACCGTATTTCGAAGCACCTGCCGTGCTGTTTGATTTGAAAAAGTGAAAGCACCAGTCCGTCATAACCATATCTGGGTTCGGGAGCCAGGTTACGAGAGGGGAAGGGTTTTAAGGCACCCCTCTCGCCCAATCCGGAGATCGGTCTCTACTTAGACATTTTGTGAAAACTTTGTGATTCTTCTTCTTCTTTAATCATTTTTTAGCCAGTTAGGGCGGGGGAACAGTTAATCGGGGATTAAAACTGTAACAAGTTTGCAAGATGTGATCTAAACATGGCATGGATGGATGGCAAATATGAAACGGGATAAAACTTAACCCCCTGATTAGAATAAACCAAGCTGCTCATGGAATAGGTGTATCACACATGACAGCCACCTTTGCACGCATGGATCAACGTGCATGCAAAGGACCATCGCGCGATACACCCATTCCCTCGCGAGTGTTCAAGTCTCACCACAGGTTGAATTTTATCCCCTGCAGGCTCTGAAGGACCAGTGCACACCAGGAGGCAAACCAAGCGGTTTATATGTGCTGAAAGTAAATAATTATTACAAATTAATATAAGCAGGAGCTAAACAAATTGAAATACAACCCCTAAACTTGTTGGGAGGTATCAAACAAAGGCCAGAGGCATTTGCTCATGCAAAGGCGATTCTTGGACTCGAGAGGACTCGCGAGAGAGTGAGTCCTCGCAGTGTCTGGTGGGCTTCCAGGCGCTTTGCATGCTCTGAGCTCGTGCCAGTCCGGATGCAACCGAAGCATTCCAACAAAGTAAATAAGCAAGAAAAGCTAGTCTATGTGTTTTAACATACTGAGCAACAGTGAGCTAAAAGGCCTATCATACTTCAAAACAATGAATAACATGATAAAACAAGAATAACCAACACCCCCAAACCCCACGAGGACTGTCGCGCGAGACAGTGGACTGTCGCGCGCGTATGTGAGTCTATCGCGCGAGGGAGTGCTTGGCAGATTCTTGCATTTCTGCTGACTTTAGGGCCAGGACTGGTATTGATTACCAGCCTTGGCCCTGCCAGTTCCCCTCAGAGATCAGAAAAGAGAGCAAAACAAAGGTAAGTTATACCTTCGGCTTTTGGTTTGAAAAGTGTTTGAACTTTGAGTTGAGTTGAGATGAAAAGGGGATTTGAGTGATGGAGGAGGAAGAACAAGCTTTGTTCTTGAGGTGTAAGCCTTTGAATGCCAATTTTTGTTAACCCTTTGAAAGTGAACAAATGGGGGTATTTATAGGGGAAGCCAAGGGCAAAGGGGGTGGCAAACACCCCCTCAGGACCAAACTTGGTGACTAAGCTTGGTGGAAAGGTGATGGGAAGTGGTTGTGTGAGGTGTGTTCCCAGGGCCTGCACCGTACAGTACCTATGGGGAAAACGGGGTTCAGAAACCCCCTCTGGCAAGCAACCAAGTGGTCGGCAAAAGGTGAAGGGACAGCCCAGGACCATCGCGAGACAGTGAGACTCTCGCGAGGTTCCACTGTCAGCGCGTGGGTCAACAGACAAATGTTTGACTTTGACCACACCTGGCAAAGCGCACACTCTCGCGCGAGGCAATCACTCCCGCGCGCAACCAGACCCAGTGTTGACCATCTTTGATTTCTTGGTTTAAGGGTTCAAAGGGTTCAAAGGGTTTCAAACACTCAAAGCTCAAACACTCGACATTCCGAGGTGTTCTTGATCCGTTTCATCATCGGGGAGTCAAATATCGTAAGTAAAGTAATCTGGAAGCCCAGATTGGGGTGTCTACAGATATTATTTTTATAAAAATGTAAGTACCTACACAAAGTCCATGTAATCCATCCGGTAGAGATAATCACCAGACAAAATTAGTATGTGCTTCACGTTTTTCTTGTTGGCATCCTATCAAAATTATCAATACCACAATTAGTCCTTTTAAAGTTTCAAAGATTAAAACCAGATTGATAATGAATGATTCTAAGCTTAGCACATACCTCAAAAACCCACGTAAATTATAATTTGCTGCTCTTTGGAATTACTTCTTTCCTGCTTCTCCAGGTGTTTGAGTGGCGGCCAAAACTTGTTCCCAATCAAAGATCTCCATGATTGATCACCAAGTTTCTACAAATATTGTCATTTGAATTGTAACCATAATCGGTGATCTTAAAAACTGATCGACTATTAACATGAAGAGTATGAACAGGATCCTTGATATATTTATACATCTTGTACAATGACTCATGCTCATCTAAATCATTTCACTTTCCACAAAATTAGCCCCAAAGGTGATGCGTTTTCAAAGTTATACGTGTGAGCAAGTTGATGAGCAACTGTTGCATTATATGTTAAAAAGCACATTGGATAGTTAAAAAGCGATTGTTGGCTATCCAAAGTAAGCGGGCAGGAATTGTATAATGCAACGCATTCCTCGCATAAACTTTTGCTTGATAATGCCCTAAATAGATTAGGAAACAATTAAAGGCAGAGTTAAATAAAAAAAATAAGATGCGACCATGTAAAAAATTATATTCATTGTTAATCAATATAGTACCTCATAAGCCAACAACACTTAACTCATTTCTCATCCTTCAATTGATCTATCAACTTTTCTTATTCGTTTTAATACTATCTTCGCAAAAGAGGCTAAAGTCACATGGGAAGCTACAAAAATCCATATACTGCATAGTAATTCAAAAGGGTTAACCTGCCCAAAACCATGAAATTGTGGGCAGCATGCCCTGGAATTTCCGGATTCCAAAGCGAGCCTCCGGGAATTTCGTTTCCCGAAGCAAGGGCCCGATAGATCGAGGGAGCACGAGCGGAGAAGCAGGCGCTCGCAAAAATACAGAGTCGCCATTCGGCTTTGAAGGTCCGACACCCGAAGAACCTGAAGCACCTGCCGCGCTATTTGATTTGAAAAAGTGAAGGAACCAGTCCGTCATAACCATATCTGGGTTCGGGAGCCAGGTTACGAGAGGGGAAGGGTTTTAAGGCACCCCTCTCGCCCAATCCTGAGATCGGTCTCTACTTGGGCATTTTGTGAAAATATTTGTGATTCGTTTTCTTCTTTGATCAATTTTAAGCCAGTTAGGGCGAGGGAATAGTTAATCAGGGATTAAAACTGTAACATGTTTGCAGGATGTGATTGAATATGGCATGAATGGATGGAATACTATGAAAATGGGATAAAACTTAACCCCTGATCAAAAATAAACCAAGCTGCTCATGGAATGAGTGTATCACACATGACAGCCACCTTTGCATGCATGGATCTACGCGCATGCAAAGAGAACCATCGCGCGATACACCTACTCCCTCGCGCGAGGGTTCATGCCTCACCACAGGTTGAATTTTATCCCCTTCTGGGCTCTGGAAGGACCAGTGCACACCCAGGAGGCAAACCAAGCAGTTAATATGGACTGAAAGTAAATAATTATGACTAATTATTACAAACATGAGCTTAAATGAAAGAAATACAACCCCTAAACAGAGGGGGTATCAAAACAAAGCCAAGGACCAAGCTGCTCATGCAAGGGCAGCCTCTGGAATCAGGGAGACCATCGCGCGAGACAGTGAGTCCCTCGCGCGAAGGTCCTGACTGGATTTCCAGGGACTACTTTGCATGTTCTGGGCTCTGGTACATGTCTAGATGCAACCCAGAAGCATTCCAACAAAGTAAATACGCAATAAAAGCTAAACTATGTATTTTAACATGCACAACAGTGAGCTAAAACCTAACATACTTCAAAAATAAATAATAACATGATAAAACAAGAAAAGGCCAGCATCCCCAAACCCCACGAGGACTGTCGCGCGAGACAGAGGACTGTCGCGCGGGAGAATGAGTCCGTCGCCCGAGGGAATGCTAGGCCACGGTTTCTTGTATTTCTGCTAACTTTAGGGCCAAGACTGGTATTGATTACCAGCCTTGGCCCTGCCAGTTCCCCTCAGAGATCAGAACAGGAAAATAGTAGGTATGCTATACCTTTGGTTGAGTTTGAAAGAGTGCTTGAACTTTGAGTTGAGTCAAGATTGGATGCTTTTGAGTAGTAGAAACAAGGTGTGAAAAATTCGGTGTAAAATTTATAACCTTTTTTTCCAACCAAGGTGTATGGATTTTTCTAACCCTTTGTGTTTGATTTTTGTGAACCTTTTAAAAAGACTAACATATGGGGGTATTTATAGGCCAACACCTTCCATTAATGGTAACCCATCACTTTATTCTAGAACATTCTAGAATAGTCTAGAATAGTCTAGAATCGTTCCAATAATAGAAATATTCTAGAAACATGCCAATAAAGGAAAGAATCTTCTAGAAATTCTAGAATATTCTAGAACCTTCTAGAATATTCTAGAACCTTCTAGAATATTTCTAGAACATTCTAGAACCTTCTAGAATCTTTCCATTAATGGAAACCTTCCAAAAATGGAAAGTTACAGATCGGTTGCAAATTTAACCAGCGCGCGCGGATCGAAAATCGGCGCGTGCCAGTAGGGTTCCGGAAATTTTAAAGAGTTTTGAAAACACTCAAAGCTCAAGCAAGCCATCACTCCCGGGGTGTTCTTGATCCATTTCATCATCGGGGAATCAAAAACCGTAAGTAAACTAATCTGGAAGCCCAGATTGGGGTGTCTACAGAAATACAGATTCAACGAAATCACAAATGCATTTATTCCACATTACACTACTGGATTGCAATCAGTCAGAAAAGCGGGACAACTCACTTAGAAATTAAAGGCAGACTTAACAAAATTAAGTGGCAACTACGCAATAAATTATGTTCATAGCTAATCAACATAGTACATGAGCCGGCAACATTAATATCATTCCTGGTCCTTCAACCTAACCACCGACATATCTCCCTACTGTAGCATTGGTGAGAAAACCAAAAAGAAAGGCTAATGAGCATCGGTACAATAAAGTCATTACCTAACTCTTCAAATGGAAATGGAAAGGCCAAAAAGCTATTTTTTGCTTTCTTTTCTCATGAAACGCCTTCATCTAAAGGGGCTGTGTCTAACCATAGGACAGTTACATCCCCGGCCCTTTGGATGGAGTGAATTGGTACTGCGCACAACACATAGACGGGTTTTATAAATTCATGTAGGAAGGAAAGAAGAAATAGAATAGGAACAAAAATTCAAAGAAATGTAAACAGAAAACTCCTTAAAAGATGAAGGAAGACTATTAAATTAGCAAGGATCAAAGAGAAATACCCTGAGGGCAGTGCTTGCATGACCAACTAAACTATTAACCAAAACCTTGCCACTATACGGGGTAGCAATCCCTCTCTCTGCCATCCATCTCTTTAGTTTTTATTTGTCAACCATAAAAAGGAAAAATATGATTGAATACCAGAAGTAAGGGAAATCGAAACAAAATTAAGCCCCGTGTTACAATTAAAGGGCATCGGATACATGAATCCTTCGTTACTATTCTGCGCTGTTAAGGGCTATATTTTTTTCATAAATTTAGCAGATCACTATAAGGTTTTAATACTGCATCTCATCTCAAATTGAATGTGTTTTAACTTTTAATACTCACATAGTGATGAGTTATAAAGATATGACATTAAATGGCATTCAAATAATCAAAGGAGAGAAATTGCATAATGGGAAAAAAAATTGAAGATTAAAGACCAAATCTGAACTTCTAGCTGAAACATGCTCTCATATAGAAATGGAATTTCTGTTGTATGAAGAGTCTGATAATCATTAGGTTTTGGAGTCGCAATATAATCTTTCATCTGTAACCGACATCAATGGACCAAAAATTTTTTTTTTTTGATAAGTACATCAATGGACCAAAAATGAACAGTGATTAGTAACAAAATGAAACATGATTCAGATTCTCAGAACAAAGGAAAAGCAAGTTACATACAGATCGAGGAATAGAGGTCTAAATTCCATGTAATAGCCCGAGGACATGGTAACAGATTTGAAAATGCACATTTATTAGAGCGAGAGGAAAATGATCAATACCGTAGTATTTGGAATGTAATTTACACAACTATGGACAATTACTTGGGAATGAGTAAGAATCAACACCACAAAAAGGCCCGACTCCACAAGCACACTCCACATGGTAAAATAAGTAAAAGAAATCGCTCTGTTTTTATTTTAAAAGCGATGACATGATCCCCACATAATAGTCCAAGTTCCGTGAATTGCACTTTGTTGAAATGCGAAGTTCCATTGAAAAGATGATTATTAATTGCCATACCAAAAGCAGTAAAATAGATCTATCCGCACTATGTTCCAAGAAGTTCATGATCGCTTCAGAGAAAAAGAAGGGCTTATTAGACAAAACTGAACAGGAAATTTGAACAAATGGTACACTATTATCAAACATCCATTAGGCCTTAGGGGGCACGTTTAAGTATCTATATTAGACTTGTTAACTGTGGGTTCTAATACAACTCATTCAGACAAAAATTTGGGATAGCTGGTATGAAAGTATTTTGACAGCCCTCACAAGTTTATGAAACCACCATAACTGGCAATTTAGCAAGAAACAAACAGCTGAATACATATGCTAGAAACCTTGATACCTGACTGCAGTTTCATCTAAGGTGTATCTATTGCTTGTAGCACATAGAGCAAGGAAGCACGCATACTGGACCAAAACTGCAGCAATGCTTGTGGGGTAAGCACAACCATGAGCAAGTTTAAATTATTTCAAGGAGGTGAAGGGAATTAGAACTTACGATCTCCTTATGGTTTTTAATGAACCAAATATGGAAGGCAGGAAAGTGCTGATATGAGGAAAGAGACTTCTGAGATCCCAATTACTAGAGCGCGTTAATTGGAGACCATTGGGCAGCCAAGATTGGTATGCTTCCCTGAGTGGTTGATCTGTTTCATGAACAACCTGAGAAATAGGCCTCATCACAGAAAACTTTTCCAGAGAAACTCTAAAATCAAAAGCAAAGTTCAATTTGATAATACTAATTTTCACACTTTCATTGATCAACCATCACAGCCACAAGATAACAATAGAAGACCAAGTGATAATGACAGGAATTCATGCAACCAATTGACAGAAACATTGGAGGTAGCATTAATTGAGGAGCTTATACATCACTCTCGATTTTATTGTAATCTAAAATTAGAACACCATGTAAACAAATGTAGAGAAATCTATATAATTGCTGTATCTAATTCAACAATAAAATGTAAAACCCAACTGAAGAAAAGTTCAATTATGAGTCACTGTACAAAAAATGCACCCAGTTGCATAATTTTGAAATGTGCCACTGTGTGCTTGGTCAGCGGAATACCTATAATAGCAATCATGATGACTTCCTACCTTGCTTTTAACACCAAATATTAACAGCACTTTTGAGGCTATACATGAACATTTAGCCAGTTAGGCAAAACTACCATTAATCAAACGGTTCAAATGATATCGTTAAACATGTTGCAAATACAACAATGTGTTTATGTGTGATGATTACAAAATTTTTACCAAATTTGGCTTAGCTCATAACACATCATAGCCACCTGTTTGATTCTTTATATGACCATCAAGTGGGCTTGGAAAAGTATTAGGAAAAGCATGAGGGTACTCAAGGCTTCAACAAAAGTTATCCCGCCAAGGCACTACCTTCATTAACATTGTAACTATTTCATCATCGCCCTGTTAGGGATACCAAATCAGCCATAACTTGTCATTCAACAGAATTACAGTTACTTAACTACATTAGACATAAATGGGGTAAATACATTACCAAAATTTTGCAATTCTAACAACCTATCAAATTAAAATTGTAATCGACCTTTTTCCCTATGACAAAGCATGCACGTGATGAGGAGAATATTCACATGTAATAACCCTCAATTTTTTTCTATCAATTTTTCAAATTAGCCCATGCCTCTCTCTAGCAACAAAACCGTAACCCAAAAATTAGATTCACAAAGAGCTACCGCATATATACAATAATAATACTAACCAAAAATTAAAACCCGAAACAAAAAATCAAAACCATAGCTAAAAATCAAAGTCTGTGATCAAAACCCTAGCTAAAAAATTCTGAATCCGGACATCAAAGTCTGTGCGCAAAAATCCTAACTCAGAAATCAAAGTTTGTGAGCAAAAATCTAATTCTAGTCCCAAAATTTGAAATTTTGCAATATCACCTGACGAAGCTATCTCAGACGTCCGGCCGAGCAATCGGTGCACCATAAATGGCCGTACGCAGCGGATGCCCATGTTGGATTTCTGCAATCAAAACACATTTGGAAAAAGAAACCCCCCCCCCCCCAAAGGAAATCAGAGTCGAGCGATCTAACAAAATAAAAAAAAATCTGAACTAAGTACCTTGTTCTCGGACTTTACTCTCAGCTTTTGAAGGAAGCCAGGCGGAAATCGAAGCACAAAATTGATAACTGTAACAACTTGGATTTTTACTGAATAAAAATTTCGTTGTTATATTGGAAATCCTTTAATTAATCTTGTTGTCTTAATAATTCTCTGTTAATTTTAATAATCCGTCATAATTAGGTTTTTGACTTAGGAGATTGGAATTCATAGTTTGGGCCGCTTGGCCACTGCTTGGCTACCGGGCTGCCTTGGCCACTGTTTGGCCACCGGGCTGCTTTGGCCACCGCTTGGCCACCACTTTGCCCCTAGGCTGCCTTGGCCACGCTCACGCCTTGTCTTGGCGTTTGACCTAGGGTAATATTTATCCGTTGGACGATAGATGCTAAGGTAATCTTTACCCATTGGTCAATAGGTAAACCTTGGTTAAACTTCCTAAGTACGAGATTAGATTAGTTTAGTGCTTAATTGCAAAGTATTATACTTTTGGGTATTAACCGTTGGATAATAACCGTTAGGAGTCTTATTAACCATTGGACGATAGACTAGAATCCTAGCCATTATTACCCATTGGTTATTAACCATTAGAGAAACTATTATCCATTGGATAATAGTTAGTCTTGACAATAATGTAATTGTTTGATTTAAATATTGGACTTGGCCATGTGTGTTATTGATTAAAATACAATTGGTACATTAGGTTAGTATTATTGTACATAGTACTTTGAAAGTAGTAGAATACTATATTAGATATTAGCCCTAGTTCATATCTAGTAGTGTAGTACATGTATACATATCTTGCATCTTTGTCACCCTCCAGCCGTGGGGGCCTTTTAAAGTATGGGCGGTTCTTTATTCGATAAAGAATCCGATAAATCGGTTCTTTCCAAACCGTTGTCACCGAGAAGAACGACTTCGGATCAGGGACGTGTTTTTCTCGGTACGACTCTCTCTTAGTCTGCCCGTGCTCCTTTCTTTCTTTGTAAGTCTTGGGTTCGGGTTTATCCGCTTTCTTGCGGGTTCCTTGACTTGCTCGGCACTTAGCTTGCCGCCTTCCGTAGTATGTCATCGCTCGTTCTGGCGTACGCTTCAATCCGCTTCCATCGGCTTTGCCAACGTGCTCACCGGACTCATGTTTAGGGACTTTCGCGGCTCTCCCGAACAGGTAGCCCGGTTTTGAACGTTGCTATTGCTACTCTTCACTGTAACTTTCAATCTCGTTGAAAGTCTCCCAATACTTCTTGGCGTAATCCCCTGATTGGCTCACTCTCTCCTTGCTTCATAGCCGAGAGACTCTCAAAAGTTTTGGGTGGTTTCCTACTCGTCAGGAACCGAGCAGTGAACTCCTCGGCCAACTGTCTCCACCCTCGTATGGTGTTCGGCCCCAACTTATGGAACCATGATAGGGCCACTTTTCCCAAACTAGATGGGAACATCTTACACATGATTGCATCATCACCGTCGTGCATAAACATCGCCTGCTGATGCTGTATGTGCGCCACCGGGTCTGCATTGGTTTCATACAGGATAAACGTCCCGTGTTTAACCCTGCGGCAACCTTGCCTCTGCAATCTCTTTGCAAAAGGAGAAGTTGCTAAGGGCTCTACGTGCCGCTCGTGCAGACATGGTCCCTTCCTCCGATACCTTAGCAGCCACTGGCATTATTCCTTTCCCGGTCGGAATCATCTCGTACTGTCCCTGTGGTGCTTCCTCGTCCTTCCTTCCTCGGGGGTGCTCGCTCTCGCTTCTCCTTTTCGTGAAGTAGCCCTCGGTCGTTTCGGAGTGAGGCTCTGCTTCTTCTTTTTAGTGAAGAAGCTCTCCTGCACTCCACCATATCCAACCTTTCTTTCTGGACTTCCTTTGTGAAAGCCCAGAATCCTCCTGGATGTTCTCGTATCTTCTGCAACTGTTGAATCTCATACTCGCCTTTTAATCAAGCGAGCGTACTCTTCTATCTCATGTCTCTTTTTGTCCAGGATATCTTCCCGGCTATGTACGCTTTTCGAACGTGCCACCGACTCCCTCTCACGGTGGGACTTACTCCTTCTCGTGGATCCCGTTGCCGTCCGTCCGTCTTTGTTTCTGGAGTCGCCATGGGCTGCCAGGGGGCGGTCCTTACTCGTGGTCCTCCCCATTCGCCCGCCATCGGGTTTTCTTGGAGGATCCGGCGGGGACTTGTCCCCCACCCAGCAGATTATTCGGGTCAACCGGGGTCTTTGGATCTTCCTCCACCATGGTCGCTTTTTCAAAGGGACCTCTTTCGAGTTTCCCACAGACGGCGCCAATTGTAAGTGCAGAAAAACAAATAGGCCTTCGAAAGCACCTTGATCGTAACGGCTACGTCTCGTTCTTACACCGGACCCCTACCACACCGCCGGAGTTGAGCCTGTAAAACAAACAATGGGTGAGCGCACCTTTGCCTTCTCGTGGCGAAGGCCCTCCGATGCCAAAGTTAGTATCTCGTACTAGTGAAAACCCTAATTCTCGGTAGGAAGTAAGCAAATAGCCCAGAATTGCGTACCTTTACCTCTAGGTTTACCTCATATTTATAGACCCATGTCTACTTGCTATCCAAGCCATCTTGCTGCCCTAAGTTTCCTTTCTCGTAAAGGGAACCTAGAATATCAGGGATTCTCATTCCCATAACTGCGCATTTCCTTTTAGACCATTTAGGCACTCTTCCCAAAGCTGGCCGTTCATCCCAGTCTCGTTGGGAATCACCTCAGATCTCGTTTCCTTACTGGATATTTCCATTTATGGACCACTCTGGAGCGCCTCTGGCACCTTCTCCAGATTGCAGCTATTGTTCGGCCTTCTCGTTGCCGAGCAGACCCTCTGGACCAATGATATCTCATATCACTTGACCCCTTTATCACGAGGCCGGTCCAACAAATACCCTTGCTCTTTGAACCATACCTGTTCGGGTATCTTGGACTTGGGACCTCTCGTGCCATCAGTCTATATCGCCGTTCACCGTCTTGCACGGCGGATACTCTAACTATATTGATTCTCACCCCACGTACCACGTGTTCGCCCACTCTTGTAACTGTTTGGGATTACCTCCCTACAATGGCTCCCCAGATTTACTCGTTATTTTCTCTTAATATGACGAGCAAAGCTCCGGAACTCCGAGCAAGGTTCTCGTCCTTTGCTCCTGCACCCATGTTTCTCGTACTTGGTGCAAACTCATCATTAGCCCAACCCAAACGTCTCGTCGTTTGGTCTGGACAAGCTTTTCCAGCTAACACCTTTACACGCGCGGCATGCTCTGTGTTGCCCGTATTAAATGCGAGCAGACGTTCGGACGGACGCCCAAACGGCGTCTGGGGTGGCGTTTCTCATACGTCACCCTTTGCTGGGGTATACTTGGGTTTTCATCCCCATTTCAAACCCCACTTTTCTCTTTCCATCTTCCCTCTGCAGAGAACACGCCCAAGTGCTCCCGCCGTTGAAGCACCGTTCGCATCTCAGGGTTTCATTCCGATTCTAGGGTTCTTCCCGTTCGTAAGTTCTTATTCCCCCTTTCTGCTCAGCCTTCATCGTCAATTTAGAACTATCACAGTCCCCTTAGGGTTTCTTGTACCCATTTCTCTTTTTAGGAAACCTATACCCATAATTCTCAGTATGGGTAGATTTCGTAGTCATTGCGACACCCCTCAGCGGATGGCTGAGTTCAGATCTCGTTACGAGATTCCTGACAACGTGGCCACCACACTAGCCTCTGAAAACGCCATTCGCGAGAGTTTCGATAACGATACTTTTCACATTCCTGTCGTCGCCGTGGTTGAAGGCGGCGTCAGGTTTCCCCTGGCACCACTGCTCCGCCAGGTTTTAGCCCACTATAGACTATCCCCTATGCAAGTTTCAGCCAACTTCTTTAGGGTCGTTATGGGCATCAACGCCCTGAATCAAATGCTAGGCACATCCTTAGGTTTGCACGACATACACCACCTGTATAGTATTTCCAAAACCAAGGATGCCCTGACCTACTACCTCAAGAGTAGGAATTCTAGAAAAAGGCTCGTGCTAGAGCTGCCTGACTCTGCCCGAGGAGACGATGATGACTTCCTCATCGTCACAGGGAATTTCGAGCCCAGGGATGAAGATGGTAGGGTCATCGGCTTTCACGCGCCGCACAGATTTGGCACCCCACGTTAGTCCCTTTCTCGTAGAACTTTATTGCCGAGCAAAATTTCGTTTTGCACCGTCTTCTTTTTGCTTTCCTGACCGCCAATTTTTCTTGTATTTGCAGCATCGAACGTCAACCAGGGACGCCATCATCACCCCTCAGGTTCACGTTATCGATATCAACCGTGCACTTGCTTTCAACGGGCAAGGCACGCATCTTGGCTGGCCGAGCAAGAGCAACGCAGATTCTTCTGAGCTACCGGGCATCAGACGGCGGATTCATCGACCAAGCGAATCCGAGCGGTGATAATCCCATCATCACGATCCTCCACTCAACGGCCAGAAACAGCGAAGAGAGGCGTTCTCGGACCCTTCTCTGCCCAACGAGCCAATCCAACTCGCCGAAGAAACCTCCACATCCTCAGTGGTTACTCTCCGTCTCCCCCTCCTCACGAGATGCAGGCAACCGATCGACCTCGGCAGCCTCCTCAATATCCCGGGGCTGGCCGTGGGCGAGACGCGGCACATCGTGGCGCGGCACATCTCGTGGCAGCGGACGCTCTGAGCCCGGCGCCTTCTCATGGTCGCCGTGGCCCAGCTCGACTGGCGCCCTCCAGGCTTCTCTCGAGAAATTGAGGCGACCACAGGACAAAGCGTCCACGGTTGAAGCCTCCTCTGCTTGGGCAGCCCAGCTCGCACTGCGGCACCTCCAACACCACTGCAGGCTCACAATTCACCCATGGCGGCGGCGATCCGCGGTCCGTGGCGATGTGGACTCGGTCTACCCTACCTTGTCCAGGCATTCATGCTTCCTGGGGACATGCAAAAAGTGATCGCCAGCTCCCCGGACAATCTCCTTGGCTCATTCATGAGCCACAGTGCTAAGGTAATCCTGTCACGTTCATCCTTGTCTGCTGATGTTTTTAGATCGTTATTCCTGTTATCTGCCTGATGTTGCTTCGTGTTCAAAAAATATCCAGGCAATGCAGAAGATGGTGGCCATGGCACAGAAACTAGTCTGAGCCTCAACGTGCCAGACTGGCAAGTGAAAACGCCAAGCTGCAGAACACCATCGTTAGGCTGGAGAGAGAGAGAAATCAAGCCCGCGGGCTTTCGGACGAGTTGAGGAGCAAGCTGGAAGGTGCTGAGGACAGCCTCAATCAGACTCTGACGGAGCTGGAGGCGAGTAAAAACGAAGCCAAGGCCTCCTACCAGCAGGGCTACAATGAAGGGATCCGTGTGGCTACTGAGAGCTACACAGACCAAATGCCTGGGATCCAAGACCAGGTCTTTGAAGCTGGCTGGCTGGCTTGCCTCCGAAAATCTGGTGCTCCAGAGTCTTCTACCCTGTGGACTGAGATTGACCTTCCGGGCACCCAGGCGGCCATCGAGGAGCTGGAAGAGGTTGTGGAGGAGGAGGACAGGCCTGGACGGGGAGCTTAACAACGCGTCCCGAGCAATGAAAAGTGCGAAGTGACCAAAATTTGGAGAAGCGACCAACAGCCCGGCGGAAGGAAGGCGGTGGCGGTCCGTCTGAACCTGGCACCGCTGTGGACGATGCAACAATCTCAGCCTCTTCAACTGCTCCAACCTCTGCAACTACTCCGGACTCCACAACTGCTCCAGCCTCTCGCCCTGCCATCCAAGATCTGACAAACGAAGAGTAAGTTGGACTCTTCATTTTTAACAACAATTGGAACTTCTTCTGAACAGTTTTTTGACTGGCCCTGCGTGGCCATTGGTTTTGCCCTGCGTGGCACCTGATACATTTTCATGCATTTTTAACTCTGCTGGTTTTGGCCCTTCGTGGCCCTTTATGTTTGGCTGGCCCTTCGTGGCCCTTATCTATACAGGTGGCCATCTCTTGGCCAGCATTTGGCATGCTGAGTGTCTTAGCTTCTAAGCATACTCTCGTATGCTCCCCAGGTCTCATCGTGCCGGTTGACGGTCCAGTTGTGTTCACATTTACCCTGGGCAGGTTTCTGACCATCTTCATGTGATGTTGAAGGTGCTCGAGGTCTATTCATGCCTGAGCAACCATCAAATTTCTTCTAACTTTAGACATTACTGCATGTTTTCGTATGCAGCCCACATGCTTCGTGCTTGGGAACTTTCCCCAGTATATTCGTACTTAGGTCGTCAATCAAGTATATTCGTGCTGAAGAACAGTGTGCACGATCTTGTATACGTTCTGGGTGTATTCGTACCCGAGCAAACAGTCAAGTATATTCGTACTTGGCACATATTCTGGGCGTATTCGTACCCGAGCAAGTGTATTCGTACTTGGCACATATTCTGGGTGTATTCGTACCCGAGCAAGTGTATTCGTACTTGGCACATATTCTGGGTATATTCGTACCCGAGCAAATGATTAAGTATATAAAACTCCGGGTGTATTCGTACCCGAGCAAATAAACAAGTATATTCGTACTTGGCTCGAAGTTGAAATATTCGAAATTCCATTTAGCTACCCTATACCTCTGCTCCCCAATACGAAGTGAGGACTAAGGTCATAGCTTGACTTCGTATTTTAGGCATAACAAAAGAAAAACTCGTAAAAAACAGTGTTTGTTTACCAAAATCCGGGAATTTTATTCATAATTCAAAAAACTCAAGGGGGCGTTATGCGTACCCCTTGCAACTAGTAAAACGAAACACAAGGGAATTTTATTCGTAATTCCCACACAATCACGATGTGCATCTAAAACAGAATAAAAACGAAATTCTTTACACGTAAAACTTCCTCAAGTTATGAACATTCCAGGGCCTTGGTACCGGGTTCCGGTCCAGGCTGCCAGTTGATATGCCCCTATGCCCACAACCTCTGTAACTCGATTACGGGCCCTCCCAATTAGCCCTCAACTTGCCCTCGTTGGCCACTTTGGTGTTGCAGAGCACCTTTCTTAACACAAGGTCTCCAACACCAAATTCTCGTGAGTGGACACGCTTGTTGTAGCTTTTCATCAATTGCTCCTGGTACGAAGCCAAGTGTACCAGAGCTCGTTCTCTCCTCTCCTCGGCGAGGTCGGCTCGATTTCCAGGGCTCTGTCATTGCCCCCACTTTCCACCAATGTGGTCTGTTGGTCGGCAAACCAACCTCCAATGGAATAACGACCTCTGTTCCATACGCTAGCGAATAGGGGTCTCTCAGTAGACCTCCTAGGAGTTGTTCGGTGTGCCACAGGACCGGTGGCAATTCGTCAGGCCAACTTGCCTTTGCTTTGTCCAACCGTCTCTTGATCCCGTCAAGTATGGTTTTGTTGGGCGCCTCTGCCTGCCCATTGCTCTGAGGGTAGGCTGGCGTGGAATAGTAGTTCCTTATTCCATATTGGGCACAAAAAGCCTTGAACTTTTTCTGGAACTGCGACCCATTATCAGTGATCAGGGAATAAGGAACTCCAAATCGAGTGATGATGTTCTTCCACACGAACTTTTCTATCATAGGTTCTGTGATTTTTACCAGTGGTTCTGCTTCAATCCACTTGGTAAAGTAGTCCGTTACTACCAACAGAAACTTCCTGTTCCCAGTAGCCATGTGGAGTGGACCCACGATGTCCATACCCCACTGCGCAAACAGCCAAGGACTTGTCAAGGGCACGGATCTTGGTGGTGTTCGGATCATGGTGAGAACTTCGACACTTCGCTGCATTTTCACATACACCTTCGTGATCTTCTCGCATGTGTGGCCACCAATAACCCTGCGTGATTGCTCGGTGAGCGATGGATCTCCCACCTGCATGACTCCCACGTTCCCTCATGTATCTCGTGGAGAAATTTACGCACCATCTCGGGATGCACACAAAGCGAGTGCGGTCGGTGAAGCTTTCTGTACAACTTCCCCCCTGGTGATAGCCAAAATCTTGCAGATTTCGTCTTTATTTTGTGAGCCTATTTTTTGTCTGTGGGGAGTATCCCATCTCGTAGGAACTCCACTATTGGATCCATCCAACTTGGTCCTTGGTTCACGTCCAAGACCAATTCCACACTTCTCCCAACACTCGGCTCAGCAAGATAGTCCACCGCCACCTTCCTCTTGAATTACGTTGCGCGGCCCGCGCCAACCAAGCCGTTGAGTCGGCGTGGGCGTTCGCGGAGCTTATACGCTCGATGTGTACCTTACCGAAGGTATCAAGCAAATCCTTGGCTGCCTTCACGTGGTGCCATCTTCTCATTCCGGGCCTCGTACTCCCCGACTGTGATTCACCACGAGTTGTGAATCACGAGAATACTCGAATTCTTTTACTTTCAAGGCTTTTGCGCTCCGTAACGGCTAGGAGTGCCTCGTACTCCGCCACGTTGTTTGACGCGCTGAAGCGTAACGACAACTCGATCATAACTCCTTCAGGAGGGAAGAGTACCACTCCAATTCCAGACCCGGTATTGCATGCGGACCCATCAACAAAAAGCTTCCATTCCAAAGGGGGTCCTGTTCGGCGGATGCCTTTTTCTTCTGGGCTGATTGCTCAACCAACTGCTCCTTTCTCGGAAGCGGTGGAGCAAGCTAATGGGAGAAAACTCGCCACGAAATCTGCCAAAACTTGCCCTTTAACTGCTCCGTGCGCTGCTGATAGTCAATATCATAATCGCTCGGCCCAATCGACCAAGCCGATATTCGCCCCGAAATCACCTTTCGAACAGCGATTTCAATGGGAACTCTGTGTAAACCACCACTTTGTGACTTTGGAAGTAATGGGGCAACTTCTTAGCCGCCGTCCTTAACGCCAGGACCAACTTCTCAAGGGGCAGATATCTCGTCTCTGCGTCCAGTAGCGTCTTGCTCACATAATAGACAGGGATTTGCTCGGATCCCTTGTTCCTTAGTAAGACCGCACTTACGGCATGTTCGGAACACTGCTAAGTACAAGGTCAAGGTCTCACCAAGCTCGGGAGTGACAGAAGTGGGGCGGTTGCCAAGTACTTCTTCATGTCTTGGAATGCTTGCTCACATTACGCTCCCCATTCGTAACCTTCTCTTTTTTTAACAACTGAAAGAAAGGCCTGCATTTGTCACTCGAACGACTGATGAACCTGTTAAGAGCTGCCGCCATCCCTGTTAACTGGCTGGACCTCCTTCGTGGTCCTTGGACTCTGCAACTTCTGCAAAGCTGTGATTTGATCAGGATTCGCCTCTATCCCTCTAATGGTCACCAAGTGGCCCAGGAACTTCCCAGAACTTACTCCGAAGGCACATTTCGAGGCGTTGAGCTTCAGCTTATACTCTCTCAGTATCTCAAAAGCTTCTTTCAGATCAGCTATGTGGTCCCGTCTCTCCTTGCTTTTAACCACCATGTCGTCTATGTATACCTCCATGGTCTTGCCGAGCAGATTCCTTAGCATAATCGTTGCTAATCTCTGATAAGTGCTCCAGCGTTCCTCGGACCAAAGGGCATGACACTGTAACATACAGCCCTCGTGGTGTGATAAAGGGCGTCTTCTCCTGATCGGGGCCGTGCATAGCTATCTGGTGATATCCTCGATAGGCGTCGAAAACTCATACGCCCATACCCGTTGCATCCACCACCGGTGATCTATCCTGGCGGGGAAAAGCGTCTTTTGGGACAGGCCTTGTTTAGATCTGTGAAGTCGGCCTCAAACTCGCCACTTCCCATTCTTCTTTTTCACCACTACCGTGTTAGACAACCACTCAGGGTAATACACTTCTCGGATCGCCTTTGCCTCGAGCAAGCGGTCTACCTCTTCGATGACAGCGTCCACGTGCTGTACGGCAGATCTTCTCTTCTTTTGCATCACTGGCTTGTGTTGTGGGTCTACATTCAGGTGGTGGCAAATCACGTTTGCATCCACCCCAGGCATCTCCCCTGGTACCCAAGCAAACACATCAACGTGTTCTCTGAGGAACTTCACCAACTCCTCCTCTTCTTCTTTGCACAGGTTTTCCCCGATCAGGAAATACCTTTCTGGATCATTCTCGTTGATCTGGATTTTCTTCAATCCTTCCACCACCTTCTCGGCTGGATTCCCTCCGACATCCTCGATGGTCGGCTGGTTGTCAACCTCGACGGTTTGCACTAGTTGTGCCTTGGGCGCCTTCTTGATTATAGAGACCAAGCACTGTTGGGCTGCCTTCTGGTTCCCCTTTATTCTTTCGATCCCATTGGATCCTGGAAACTTCACCATCTGATGGTAAGTGGACGAAACTGCCCTCATCTTATGCAGCCAGGTCCTTCCTATAATCGCGTTATAGGAAGACGGCACATCCACCACCAAAAAATCGGTTCTGAGCACCACTGTTCCTGCCCGAACAGGAAGGGTTACCTTACCCAATGGCCAAACTGCTCCCGCACTAAACCCGACCAACGGGGTTACTGACTGTACCAAGTCCGCCTGTGTCAATCCCAGCTTCTTGAATGCGTCGTAGTAAAGCACCTCGGTGCAACTTCCCGAATCCACCAGGATCCTCTCTATGTCATACTCCCCAATTCGTAGGGTTATGACAAGAGCGTCGTTGTGCGGCACCTGGACTCCTCCCAGATCCTCATCCGTGAAGACTATGCCTTCGTTGCACCCTTCCGCTTCACGTCCCCGTTTCCTTCCCAACCGCATCACGTGCTGGTCGTGTTTCACCTGCCTCTGGAGTAATCTCACCTCATTTCTCGTATAAGGTGTGGCCAACCCATGTATCATATGGATTACGCCCCTTGGATTTCGCTCGTAATCCAGTTCCATCGCTTTCTCGGCGCCCCTGTGCTCCTCTTGGATAAACTCTTTCAAGTACCCACGGGAGACCAGGTCATCAAGATGCTGTTTAAACATCTCGCAATCCTCTGTCATGTGCCCCCAGTCTTTGTGGTAACTGCAGAGTGCTGACTCGTAGCCCTTCTTGCATCTTTGTCACCCTCCAGCCGTGGGGGCCATTTAAAGTATGGGCGGTTCTTTATTCGATAAAGAATCCGATAAATCGGTTCTTTCCAAACCGTTGTCACCGAGAAGAACGACTTCGGATCAGGGACGTGTTTTTCTCGGTACGACTCTCTCTTAATCTGCCCGTGCTCCTTTCTTTCTTTGTAAGTCTTGGGTTCGGGTTTATCCGCCTTCTTTGCGGGTCCCTTGACTTGCTCGGCACTTAGCTTGCCGTCTTCCCGTAGTATGTCATCCTCGTTCCTGGCGTGCTGCTCAATCCGCTCCATCGGCTTTGCCAGCGTGCTCCTTTGGACTCATGTTTAGGGACTTCGCAGCTCTCCCCGAACAGGTAGCCCGGTTTTGATCGGACCACCACTACCTCTTCCTTGTAACTTTCAATCTCGTTGAAAGTCTCCCAATACTTCTTGGCGTAATCCTGATTGGCTCACTCTCTCCTTGCTTCATAGGTGAGAGACTCTCAAAAGTTTTGGGTGGTTTCTTGCTCGTAAGGAACCGACTCCTCGGCCAACTGTCTCCACCTCGTATGGTGTTAGGCCCCAACTTATGGAACCATGATAGGGCCACTTTTCCCAAACTAGATGGGAACATCTTACACATGATTGCATCATCACCGTCGTGCATAAACATCGCTCTTGGTAATCTTTGTATGGCGCCAAGTCTGCATTGGTTTCATACGAGGATAAGCGTCCGTGTTTAACCTGCTTTCGGCAACCTTGCCTCCTGCAATCTCTTTGCAAAGGAGAAGTTGCTAAGGGCTCTACGTGC
Organism: Rhododendron molle; assembly: GCA_025413875.1. Lineage (NCBI taxonomy): Eukaryota > Viridiplantae > Streptophyta > Magnoliopsida > Ericales > Ericaceae > Rhododendron > Rhododendron molle. Next base: position 18,241,517 of record CM046390.1, read on the forward strand.
TGCTTCGTGCAGACATGGTCCCTTCCTCCGATACCTTAGCAGCCCTGGCATTATTCCTTTCAGTCAAATCAGTCTCGTGCACTTTGTCACTGTGGTGCTTCCTCGCCCCTCCTTCCCTCGGGAGGAGCTCCTGCTCCTGCTTCTCCTTTTTCGTGAAGAAGCCCTTGGTCGTTTCGGAGTGAGGCTCTTGCTTCTTCTTTTTCGTGAAGAAGCTCTCCTGTACTCCACCATATCCAACCTTTCTTTTCTGGACTTCCTTCGTGAAAGCCCAGAATCCTCTGGATGTTCTCGTATCCTCTGCAACTGTTGAATCTCATACGCTCGCCTTTTAATCAGGCGAGCGTACTCTTCTATCTCCTGTTTCTTTTTGTCCAGGATATCTTCCCGGCTATGTACGCTTTTCGAATGTGCCACCGACTCCCTCTCACGGCGGGACTTACTCCTTCTCGTGGATCCCGTTGCCGTCCGTCCGTCTTTGTTTTTGGAGTCGCCATGGGCTGCCAGGGGGCGGTCCTTACTCGTGGTCCTCCCCGTTCGCCCACCATCGGGTTTTCTTGGTGGATCCGGCGGGGACTTGTCACCTCCCCCTCCCAGCAGATTATTCGGGTCAACTGGGGTCTTTGGATCTTCCTCCACCATGGTCGCTTTTTCGAAGGGACCTCTTTCGTTTCCCACAGACGGCGCCAATTGTAAGTGCAGAAAACGAAAAAGGCCTCCAAACAGCACCTTGATCGTAACGGCTACTTCTCGTTCTTACACCGGACCCCTACCACACCGCCGGAGTTGAGCCTGTAAAACAAACAATGGGTGAGCGCACCTTTGCCTTCTCGTGGCGAAGGCCCTCCGATGCCAAAGTTAGTATCTCGTACTAGTGAAAACCCTAATTCTCAGTAGGAAGTAATCAAATAACCAGGAATTGCGTACCTTTACCTCTAGGTTTACCTCATATTTATAGACCCATGTCTACTTGCTATCCAAGCCATCTTGCTGCCCTAAGTTTCCTTTCTCGTAAAGGGAACCTAGAATATCAGGGATTCTCATTCCCATAACTGCGCATTTCCTTTTAGACCATTTAGGCACTCTTCCCAAAGCTGGCCGTTCATCCCATTCTCGTTGGGAATCACCTCAGATCTCGTTTCCTTACTGGATATTTCCATTTATGGACCACTCTGGAGCGCCTCCTGGCACCTTCTCCAGATTGCTGCTCCTGTTCGCCTCTCGTTGCCGAACAGACCCTCTGGACCAATGATATCTCATATCACCCCCTTATCACGAGGCCGGTCCAACAAATACCCTTGCTCTTTGAACCATACCCCTGCTCGGGTATCTTGGACCTGGGACCTTTCGTGCCCCCAGCCCTTACTGCCATTCACCGTACTGCACGGCGGATACTCTAACTATATTGATTCTCGGCCCCACGTACCACGTGTTCGGCCACTCTTTGTACCTGTTTGGGTTACCTCCCTACAGGAGAGAGACTTTCTTTGACCTTTGCTTGATTTCTTGGTAGTCTTCCTCCTACAAAATCTATGACCTAAATGTCCTAAATACATTTTTTAATTGGGTGAAACTTGTACAAACCCTAGCTTGCCAAATCCTTACTCTTCCAATCCACCAACTTTTGTCCTTATATATATATATATATATATATATATATGGTTATCTATATATATATGTACATAGTACAATGTACCAAGATGAGAGAAAGGCCGAGAGAGAGAGAGGTGGGAGAGAGAGAGGGAGGCCGGATTGAGGGAGAGAGAGAGAGAGTGTGATGTATGTGACTTGTGTACTTCCATTCTAGCCTAGATCACACTGCATCATCCAAAGTACAACCAAATCTAACCTTTCTTGTGCTTTCACTCCAAAGGACTACCAAATCCAATATTCTAACCTTTCAAAGGACTTGATTGGACTAAAACCCTAATAGAATAGCATTGACTTTGTCCTTGGTTGGAAGAAAGAATAAGGAAGACCTTTGGATAGTCTTTCAAGGCATGACATCACTTGGATAAAAGCTTTATCCAATGGATAAAGGAGGGAGAGGGCAGCCGGCCATGAGAGGGAGAGAGAGCCATCCAATTGCCTATAAATAGGCCTCACACTTCTCATTCAACTCACACCATTCCAATCTCCAACTTCTCTCTCTAGAAAGCTTAGTGTTCTTGTTGTTCTTGAGTAGTTCTAGCTTGTTCTTGAACTTTCTTTCCACCTCCGCCACTAAACCACCATACGACCACCACCTCGATCCTAAAGTAGTAGTAATATAAGTCACGATCTAGTTTCGACAGAAACCTTTGTCTTTCGAAGCTATCGGAAGCTTATCGTAAGCCGTTACTCCGTTCGTCCGCAGACTTTCTTTCCGTCGATCTTTTCGTAGTCCTTTTCTACCGCCAAGAAGAAAGGTAGTGTAATCAACCCATAATCCTAAGTATATATTAGACACTACTCCTTGTCTTAGTTTTAACCCTAGCTAAGTCGTTATAATGAAAGCATAATAATGATAGTTTATTTCTTAAAACGTTGGATGCATGATAGTTAGTGAACTTAATATTGCTATTGGATGATTAAGCATGATTAGAATCGACTTAAGATATAACTTCGTGTAGAAGTAATCGCATGTTGATCTTTTAACTTAACTATAAGCTTATATTCCATTGCTTGTAGTACTTATGGTATTATAACAAAGCATATGGTGGATTACCACCCCAAGGGCGTCCGCACATGTGGCGTTATGTTTTATGTAATGGTTATGGACATGCTATGTACTTGCTTGGATTATACTTACCTTAAGTATGCGTAGTAAATTTCTAAACATGAGTTAAACGGTTAAGGTATCAAAGCTAGTTAGCAAAACTTGTTTTACTAAAGTACTAAAGAAGAATGAGCATGTCAAATAATGAATTTCTACGTCAATAACCATATGTTGTTTTGAAAATCCCACAAAGGAAGAAAGAACGGATTTTTCGTAATATATTATTGTCTTGAGGATGATTATGAACATGTATGTATATTTGTTTGCATTACTTGTTGCTGATAAAACATAAGTGGCTTTCCACTCCAAGGGCGTCCGTACCTGTGGCATTATGCTTTAAGTAATAATTTGAGTACGATTAGGTAATATAGAGTTGGATGATCTTGCTAGTTTAGTTTCAAGATTACTTTAAAGTGATTTGTCCAGCCGCGGAGTCTATGCATGATTACGAGACACGAGAACCGAAAAGTAGAAACATGACACTTAAGGAGTGGTTGATATGGATAAAAAGGATTTTTGAGACTACATAATGGCCGGACTTGGTAGCCTTATGTGAGTTGTAAAAACCCGCAAGGTGGCCGGACTTGGTAGCCCTTTGTGCTGACTTGCGAAAACCGCAATGAGGCCGGACTTGGTAGCCCATTGTGTAGATTGCTAATGGAGCAGGACGTGGTAGCTTCATTGGTAATTGGGCTTGGTTATCCGCGGAGAGGAGCCAATGCAAGATTTTGCAACGTGGCCGGACTTGGTAGCCCGTTGAATGAGAAATGATTTTTGAAATGAAATGGTGACACAATACGATGAGTCGCGTAGGAGAAACCAAGAAAGGCATGACACCAACATAAGCAAGATAGTGAATGCGGATGTATCATTGTTAATTATGTTGTTTAATGAGTATGTGTAATTATTTATATGACTCTTTGTTATGAGTTATGGGTTAGCGGGTTGGATTATTCTATTGAGCTTCTGTAGCTCACGGTGTTACCTTTTTGGTGACCCTGACATATTATACTGGGGGCGACGCTGGTATAATGTGTCAGATTTCATAGATGAGCAGCAGGAACAGTACACCTTAGAGGCCTTTGGAGCTGAGGAGCTTACAAGGATGGAGGAAGAGGCGGAGCAGTAGTTAACCTTAGATTATCCCCTCTTTTGAATAAAAGTACTCTTGTGAGACTTATGTTGTAATAATGAGCTAGACTCTCCTTAATTTATTCAATAAAAATGTTTATTTAACGTACCCAAAATTCGGGGCGTTACAACTTGGTATCAGAGCTTTAGGCTCAAAACCTCGGCCATGGGTAGAATGGGTAGCCTTTAAGATTAGTTTTAAGATAAGTTGACCGTTGCACAAACGTGACTTGATTTTTAAGTTTACCGTCCCAAATTGGGTGGAATTCTGACAAAACAATCTTCGGATTGAAGTAAGGTGGAAACTGGCAGTACCGCCGAACTGGGAATTCCCGAACAATTGGATGATGACTTGAATCAAGAATCGAATGTGGAACCTAGAAATTTCAATGTTTCCTTAGCACTATCAAACTACGTCTTAAACGTTACTAATTGAAGTTAAAACTTTTCCTTGTAGATGAGTAACTATCGAGACAACCTACTAGCCGAAGCCCGTCAACTTAGAGGTACCTTGAGGACAATGACCAACCTACTAGCAGGAGACCCCTACTTCCCTTACGCCTTTCCCTACATTCATGACTTCTATCAAGAGCATGGTTCCTTGCCACTCCCTGATGAGGAGGAGGTGGGAGACGAAGAAGCAATACCTGTCCTCGTCTAAATAGCACCCCTTTTCCATGAAGAACTTGTAGTGGTGGGGAACGAAGCTGAAGCCATTCCCGCTCCAGCTCCAATAGCACCTCCCGAGAATGAGGATCCCGAAGAAGATCCCGAAGAAGATCCCGAGGAGGAAGAACCAATGGAGATTTGGGGAAATGAGGGATCTGACGGAGAAAGTGAATCTGATGACGAAGAAGAGCCTGGATGGCTAATGGTTATGCCCGACATCATGGACATAGCCTCTGACACCGGCGATGTACCTCCGCCACCCGTTGAGACTGACATAGGCCCATATAAGGCCCACTTCCCGAACACCTTTTAGGCTCATTAAGAAGCTTGTGATGCAAATGTAATAAGAGGGTTGGTAGTAGTTGAACTTGTAAGGTAGTAGAAAGCCTAGGCTAATATTAACCATTTATGTTGTACTTGATCCGATTAAGTAATGAAAATATGTATTTCTTTCCTACGTGAAATCACTGCTTATGTGCAGGCTTGTAATTACCCCTCACGCCGTTAAGACTTATTTTTTGTTTTGTAATAGAACTCGATACCTCTACTTGTAGCCCTTTGCTTAACTATGGAGAACTTATTTCGTGTACTATTTCACCTTAGTAAATGAAATCCTTATTACAAAGGACAATTATTTTAGTTGACGTAAGTTGCTAAATGATAGTAATATTTTTGCTTATCCATAAAATCTTCTCTGTTATGGGTACTGTAGCACACTACCATTAGACATTTTATTTTGATAAGAGCGCCGAGTGGCAGCCATAACCCAAAAGGGGAGGGCCCGGTAATCGCGCGTCGGCCATACCCAAAAAGGGGGCCCCGGTAAACCACCCTCAACCTCCCCCCAAAATTCAAATTTAAACATTTCCCTCCTCCACACCCCTCACCCGGCCCTATAAATACCCCCCTCCTCTTCCCATTTTTTTTTCACCCCATCTCCTCATCTCTTCATCTCTCTTTCACCATCCTAACTCCTCCAAACTACTATCAAACCGAGCCATGGCAATCTACCGACGAGGATTCCCGGAGGACGCCCAGTTCTGAGAGATGGAGCGAATCGAGCTCACCTCGATGATCCGAGCAATACAGTTACTGCCTTTCACCTTCGTCCTCTTCTGTGCCGTGGTTACCATAGCCATGCCACGGTGGTTCGACAGGAACGACCGCCTTACTACCTTCTGGTACTGGATTCCCGCGGTGGCCGTCGCACTCGCGGCGTTCGGAAAAGAATACGAACGTCGTGCACTCCAAGCCTTCAACGATCGATGGTGGCTCGAGGCGTAGCAACGGCACCATAGCCGTTATTATCTGTTTTACTTTCATTTTTATTGTATCTGATGATGCCGTTAGGCATGTAATCTAATGATATTTCTAATCACAAATCTAGCTGTCTTGTTCATTACGTGCTAAATTCTAGTAACTTGACCTCCCTTAAAAATTTCTACTCGTAGATGGTGAACCGACGCAGTGGACTGGGATTTGAGAATGGAGAAACCTCTAACACTAACCCTTGCATAGACCAAATCATGCAAGCTTTCGTGACCGCTTTGAATGCCAACCGCCGAACCCAAAACCGCGATGATGAACCTATGACCCAAACCCGAGCGATGAACGAATTCTGCAAATGCCGACCCCCAACCTTCGGTGGAGACCCTAACCCCACTGTGGCCGAATCATGGCTGAAGGAAACCAAGGTGATCCTGGACACCTTGGAGATCACCCGGAATGGGGATCGCGTGGCCCTGGCCACGTACCAACTAAAGGGAGAAGCCCGTTATTGGTGGGAGATGATGGAAACAACTCATACCGTAGCCACCATGACATTCGACGAGTTTGAAACCCTGTTCCTTGACAAGTACTTTCCCACACCCATTCGCCTGGCCAAGGAGCAAGAATTCATGAACCTGAAGCAAGGAAGCATGACTGTCACTCAATATGCAGCAAAGTTCGAGGAGCTGTCTCGCTACGCCCCAGACGCTGTAGCAACTGAGGATAAGAAAGCAAGAAGATTCGAGTGGGGACTGACAACGGCTCGAAGGGCCGTGGTAGCACAGGCCTTTCCTACCTATTCCGGCATCGTCCAGTGTGCTCTTCGATTGGAGAGTGAAGAAGCAGACTTCAAAACCCGCTGGAGGAAGGCAACAGGCAATACCGGGGGACCAATCCGTACCCAAACATCCAATAACAATCGAGGACCCTACCCCGCTAAGACCTTTACCCCGACCCAAAACAACCAAGCGTGGAAAACTGCTACCCCAGGACTCAACCAACCGCAGGGAGGCACTCGAGATCTGTCAACAATAAGGTGCTACAACTGTCAGCAGATGGGCCACTACAGTCGTCAATGCCCACAACCACAGAAGGAGAGGAATGGGAACTTCGGAAATCAGAGGGTGCTACAGAATGGGCAAGCTGGATTTGGGAAGCAGAACCATGGAGGACCATCCTCGCAATCAAATGGGCTAAACAAAGGGAAGCAGGCCATGAACACTCAGCAGGAGACTAGAGGGCGGATCTTTGCACTACAGACTGAGGAACAGGAGCCGGATCCCTCTGTGATCCAAGGTACGCTACTATTATATAGTACCTGCGTACAAGCCTTGTTTGACTCTGGTGCATCACATTCATTCATATCTACTGCCTGCGTAACTGCTTTAGCACTAGAAACAGAACCCCTAAGCATGAGTACGAAGGTAGCATCACCATTGGGGGGAAGTATAACCGTTAGTCTAGTGTGTAGAGGGTGCGAGCTAGAAGTAACCAACTTGCGACTAACCTGCGACCTCCGGGTAATCAAAATGGCGGATTTCGATATAATCCTAGGAATGGATTGGTTATCTGCACACAGAGCAGTCATAGACTGTCATCAGAAGACAGTAACAGCTTACACCCCAGAGGGAACTCGTTTCCGTTTTAAGGGGGATAGGCAAACAACAAGCTCGACGACGAAAAGATCTAGGTGGCAGAATCAACTACTTGGATGGCTAGCTAGTCTCCAAATGGAAGAAACCGATAGGGAGGAACTGGGATTTGCCCCACATCGTTTGCGAATACGCCGATGTGTTTTCGGAGGAACTTCCTGGCTTACCTCCTCAGAGAGAGGTAGATTTCTCTATAGAGCTCCAACCAGGGACAGCACCAATCTCGATGGCACCATACCGTATGGCCCCAGCAGAGCTAAAGGAACTGAAGACCCAATTGCAAGAGCTATTGGACAAAGGGTATATCAGGCCAAGTACGTCACCATGGGGAGCGCCTGCATTATTTGTGAAGAAGAAAGAGGGAACGCTTCGTTTATGTATCGACTATAGGAAGCTGAACCAGGTCACAATTAAGAACCGATACCCTTTGCCCAGGATCGATGACTTGTTTGACCAATTAAGAGGAGCAACTTGCTTCTCTAAAATCGATCTCACATCAGGTTACCATCAACTGAGAATCCAAAATGAGGATATTGACAAGACAGCCTTCCGCACCAGATACGGACACTACGAGTTTGTGGTGATGCCGTTCGGACTGACCAACGCTCCGGCAGTATTCATGTGTCTCATGAACAAAGTTTTCCAACCCTACTTGGACAAGTTTGTAGTGGTGTTCATTGATGACATCTTGATATACTCTGCTAATAAGAAGGAGCACGAAGAACATCTCCGAATAGTACTACAAGTACTCCGAGATAACCAACTCTACGCCAAGGCAAGTAAATGAAAATTTTGGCTGGAGGTGGTTAAGTTTTTGGGACATGTAGTATCTAAAGACGGAATCGCGGTGGATGAAGGCAAGGTGGAGGCCGTGTTGAACTGGAAACAGCCAACCTCCGTATTCGAAATCCGGAGTTTTCTAGGATTGGCTGGGTATTACCGAAGATTCATACCCGACTTCTCCACACTGGCTAAACCAATGACGAGACTGACTCAGAAAGGAGTAAAGCTCGATTGGGATGAGGTTTGCGAGAAATCCTTTCAGGAATTGAAGAAAAGGCTGACCAGTGCACCGATACTCATCATCCCTGAGTGGGGTGTAGATTATACAGTTTACTGCGATGCGTCAAGAGACGGTCTAGGATGCGTGCTGATGCAGAATGGGAAAGTTGTAGCTTACGGATCCCGACAACTCCGACCACATGAGAAGAACTACCCTACCCATGACTTAGAATTGGCTGCTGTAGTATTCGCCCTTAAAACCTGGCGCTACTATCTGTGGGGAGAACAATTCGAAGTCTTTACCGACCATAAAAGCCTCAAGTATCTTTTCACCCAGAAAGAGTTGAATCTGAGACAGCGCCGCTGGATGGAATATCTAGAGGATTACAAGTTTACACTTTAGTACCACCCCGGTAAGGCCAATGTGGTGGCTGACGCCCTTAGTCGGAAGGACAGAGCTCAGAAGGTCAAGACCGCCATCAAAGAATGGGAGATGGTGGACACTCTCAACGAGTTCAATCTGCGACCATCCTCAAGGGATGGGAACACACGTTTGTACGCTCTCGTTGCAGAACCAGCACTTCACAGAGAAATTTTGCTCGCCCAAACCTCCGAGCAAAACTGCGAATTCATCCGGTATCGAATCCAAGAAGGAAAGGCATTACCGGGATGGATGATCGAGAAGGACAACAGCCTGAGATTCAAGGGGAAGGTGTTTGTGCCTAACATTGGAACCCTGCGAAAAGCAGTGCTCCGAGAGGCTCACCATTGGAACTTCGCGGTACACCCTGGTGGTACAAAGATGTATCATGACCTGCGAAGGACGTACTGGTGGAAAGGAATGAAGAAAGCCATAGCTCAATTTATATCTACGTGCCTAGTATGTCAACAAGTCAAAGCTGAACATCAGAAACCTGGAGGAGATCTTCAACCCTTGCCGATTCCGACATGGAAGTGGGAGCACGTCTCTATGGATTATGTGACCGGACTACCGAGATCTGCTAAGTTTAACATCGCTATCTGGGTGATTGTGGACCGACTCACCAAATCTGCGCATTTCTTGCCTGTCAAGATGACCGAGAATGTAGAACAGCTAAGTTTGCTGTATATTCGAGAGATTGTACGCCTGCATGGAGTGCCTGTCTCGATAGTATCTGACAGAGACCCCCGTTTCGTGTCACACTTTTGGAAAGGATTACAGAAGGCAATGGGGACTAACGTAAGGCTTAGTACAGCCTTCCACCCTCAAACGGATGGACAAACTGAGCGGACAATACAGACACTAGAAGCCATGCTAAGGGCCTGCGCTCTGGATTTTTCTGGAAATTGGGAGCAGCACTTGCCATTGGTAGAGTTTGCCTACAACAATAGCTATCAAGCAAGTATTGGGATGGCACCCTATGAAGCTCTGTACGGCCGACCCTGTCGATCTCCCGTCTGTTGGACAGATGCTGGGGAAACTGGATTGATTGGACCTGACATAGTACGGGATACCACAGAAAAGGTCAAGCTCATCAGGCAAAGAATTCAAACCGCACAAAGCCGACAGAAGAGTTATGCAGATAAGAGGAGCCAACCGTTAACCTTTGCAGAAGGAGACCACGTGTTCCTAAAGATCAGACCAAAGAAAGGAGTTATCAGATTTGGGAAGAAGGGAAAGTTATCCCCACGCTACATTGGACCATTCGACATTGTGGAAAAGATCGGGAAGGTTGCGTATCGCCTAGCACTGCCACCGCAGTTAGACAGAGTGCATAACGTATTTCACGTTTCAATGCTCCGCAAGTATCTCGCATTACCCACACATATTCTCAACTGGGAAGACATCAACATTGAGGAAGACGCGACGTATGAAGAAGAACCGATAGAGATACAAGACCGAAGTGAGAAGACAATCCGGAACAAGACCATCAAACTAGTTCGAGTCTTGTGGAAAAACCGTGGAACTGGAGAGACCACCTGGGAGAGAGAAGAGACCATGAAGGCCAACTACCCTCACATGTTCGAATCTGAGCATTCGCCTAATTTCGAGGACGAAATTGTTTAAGGGGGATAGGTTGTAACAACTCGGATTTTTACTGAATAAAAATTTCGTTGTTATATTGGAAATCCTTTAATTAATCTTGTTGTCTTAATAATTCTCTGTTAATTTTAATAATCCGTCATAATTAGGTTTTTGACTTAGGAGATTGGAATTCATTCGTTTGGGCCACTTGGCCACTGTTTGGCTACCAGGTTGCCTTGGCCACTGTTTGGCCACCGGGCTGCTTTGGCCACCGCTTGGCCACCACTTTGCCCCTAGGCTGCCTTGGCCACGCTCACGCCTTGTCTTGGCGTTTGACCTAGGGTAATATTTATCCGTTGGACGATAGATGCTAGGGTAATCTTTACCCATTGGTCAATAGGTAAACCTTGGTTAATCTTCCTAAGTACGAGATTAGATTAGTTTAGTGCTTAATTGCAAAGTATTATACTTTTGGGTATTAACCGTTGGATAATAACCGTTAGGAGTTTTATTAACCATTGGACGATAGACTAGAATCCTAGCCATTATTACCCATTGGTTATTAACCATTAGAGAAACTATTATCCATTGGATAATAGTTAGTCTTGACAATCATGTACTTGTTTGATTTAAATATTGGACTTGGCCATGTGTGTTATTGATTAAAATACAATTGGTACATTAGGTTAGTATTATTGTACATAGTACTTTGAAAGTAGTAGAATACTGTATTAGATATTAGCCCTAGTTCATATCTAGTAGTGTAGTACATGTATATATATATATATATGTTTGTACTTGTTGTATATATATATTATATTGTATATAGCATGTGTGTTATTAAATATTATATTAAGAAAATCTACACTTGGTTTAAAATACAAGATTTCAAAAGACCCAAAGTACATGTACATATAATAGTATATTGTATCTCTTTCTTGGTACAAACAAGTGGGAGAGAGAGAGAGAGAGAGAGTTAGCCGAGAGAGAGGGAGGAGAGAGATCCGAGAGAGAGAGAAGGAGGGAGAGAGAGAAAGAGAAGGAAAGAGAGGGAGAGATTGTACCTTAGATTTTCCTTGGACTTTCTTTGACCTTTGCTTGATTTCTTGGTAGTCTTCCTCCTACAAAATCTATGGCCTAAATGTCCTAAATACATTTTTTAATTGGGTGAAACTTGTACAAACCCTAGCTTGCCAAATCCTTACTCTTCCAATCCACCAAATTTTGTCCTTATATATATATATATATATATATGTATATATATGGTTATCTATATATATATGTACATAGTACAATGTACCAAGATGAGAGAAAGGCCGAGAGAGAGAGAGGTGGGAGAGAGAGAGGGAGGCCGGATTGAGGGAGAGAGAGAGAGTGTGATGTATGTGACTTGTGTACTTCCATTCTAGCCTAGATCACATTGCATCATCCAAAGTACAACCAAATCTAACCTTTCTTGTGCTTTCACTCCAAAGGACTACCAAATCCAATATTCTAACCTTTCAAAGGACTTGATTGGACTAAAACCCTAATAGAATAGCATTGACCTTGTCCTTGGTTGGAAGAAAGAACAAGGAAGACCTTTGGATAGTCTTTCAAGGCATGACATCACTTGGATAAAAGCTTTATCCAATGGATAAAGGAGGGAGAGGGCAGCCGGCCATGAGAGGGAGAGAGAGCCATCCAATTGCCTATAAATAAGCCTCACACTTCTCATTCAACTCACACCATTCCAATCTCCAACTTCTCTCTCTAGAAAGCTTAGTGTTCTTGTTGTTCTTGAGTAGTTCTAGCTTGTTCTTGAACTTTCTTTCCACCTCCGCCACTAAACCACCATACGACCACCACCTCGATCCTAAAGTAGTAGTAATATAAGTCACGATCTAGTTTCGAGAGAAACCTTTCTCTTTCGAAGCTATCGGAAGCTTATCGTAAGCCGTTACTCCGTCCGTCCGCCGACTTTCTTTCCGTCGATCTTTTCGTAGTCCTTTTCTACCGCCAAGAAGAAAGGTAGTGTAATCAACCCATAATCCTAAGTATATATTAGACACCACTCCTTGTCTTAGTTTTAACCCTAGCTAAGTCGTTATAATGAAAGCATAATAATGATAATTTATTTCCTAAAACGTTGGATGCATGATAGTTAGTGAACTTAATATTGCTATTGGATGATTAAGCATGATTAGAATCGACTTAAGATATAACTTCGTGTAGAAGTAATCGCATGTTGATCTTTTAACTTAACTATAAGCTTATATTCCATTGCTTGTATTACTTATGGTATTATAACAAAGCATATGGTGGATTACCACCCCAAGGGCGTCCGCACATGTGGCGTTATGCTTTATGTAATGGTTATGGACATGCTATGTACTTGCTTGGATTATACTTACCTTAAGTATGCGTAGTAAATTTCTAAACATGAGTTAAACGGTTAAGGTATCAAAGCTAGTTAGCAAAACTTGTTTTACTAAAGTACTAAAGAAGAATGAGCATGTCAAATAATGAATTTCTACGTCAATAACCATATGTTGTTTTGAAAATCCCACAAAGGAAGAAAGAACGGATTTTTCGTAATATATTATTGTCTTGAGGATGATTATGAACATGTATGTATATTTGTTTGCATTACTTGTTGCTGATAAAACATAAGTGGCTTTCCACTCCAAGGGCGTCCGTACCTGTGGCATTATGCTTTAAGTAATAATTTGAGTACGATTAGGTAATATAGAGTTGGATGATCTTGCTAGTTTAGTTTCAAGATTACTTTAAAGTGATTTGTCCCGCCGCAGAGTCTATGCATGATTACGAGACACGAGAACCGAAAAGTAGAAACATGACACTTAAGGAGTGGTTGATATGGATAAAAAGGATTTTTGAGACTACATAATGGCCGGACTTGGTAGCCTAATGTGAGTTGCGAAAACCCGCAAGGTGGCCGGACTTGGTAGCCCTTTGTGCGGACTTGCGAAAACCGCAATGAGGCCGGACTTGGTAGCCCATTGTGTAGATTGCTAATGGAGCCGGACGTGGTAGCTTCATTGGTAATTGGGCTTGGTTATCCGCGGAGAGGAGCCAATGCAAGATTTTGCAACGTGGCCGGACTTGGTAGCCCGTTGAATGAGAAATGATTTTTGAAATGAAATGGTGACACAATACGATGAGTCGCGTAGGAGAAACCAAGAAAGGCATGACACCAACGTAAGCAAGATAGTGAATGCGGATGTATCATTGTTAATTATGTTGTTTAATGAGTATGTGTAATTATTTATATGACTCTTTGTTGTGAGTTATGGGTTAGCGGGTTTGATTATTCTATTGAGCTTCTGTAGCTCACGGTGTTACCTTTTTGGTGACCCTGACATATTATACTGGGGGCGACGCTGGTATAATGTGTCAGATTTCATAGATGAGCAGCAGGAACAGTACACCTTGGAGGCCTTTGGAGCCGAGGAGCTTGCAAGGATGGAGGAAGAGGCGGAGCAATAGTTAACCTTAGATTATCCCCTCTTTTGAATAAAAGTACTCTTGTGAGACTTATGTTGTAATAATGAGCTAGACTCTCCTTAATTTATTCAATAAAAATGTTTATTTAACGTACCCAAAATTCGGGGCGTTACAATAACGAACGAGAGCTGGGACAGTGAACGACGGTGATGCTGACAGTAAACAACGGACTATAGTCGATTTTGGACGTGGAAATCTAAGTGTTTCAACTGGTCGACTGAGAAAGAGAGGGGTTCGATCTTGGGGGGTTGATCAGAAGATCAACGGAGAAGAGATCGTGGAAGTGGGTTTGGTTGCTGGTTGAATACCCTAGAGTAAAGTTAGAGAGAGAGGAGTAACGTCACAAAGAGAATGAGGAAGAGTCTGGAAGACGAGGGAATGTTAAAAAGGCAGACGTCGATCTACGGATGAAATCAAGCACGAATACCGCGGGAATGCTGGATCCCGACACGTGTACGCGGCCCCAGGCGCACTAAAATGACAAAAATACCATCGAGAAAACCACGCGGGTGCGAGGACGCTGGGGACCTAATGGGAAAAATTGGCCAAATTTGGGCATCCGAAAGCCTCCCTCTTTTTAGATACTAATTTTCACACTTTCATTGATCAACCATCACAGCCACAAGATAACAATTGAAGACCAAGTGATAATGACAGGAATTCATGCAACCAATTGACAGAAGCATTAGGATCAAAAAAAAAAAAATTGACAGAAGCATTGGAGGTAGCATTAATTGAGGAGCTTATACATCACTCTCGATTTTATTGTAATCTAAAATTAGAACACCATGTAAACAAATGTAGAGAAATCTATATAATTGCTGTATCTAATTCAACAATAAAATGTAAAACCCAACTGAAGAAAAGTTCAATTATGAGTCACTGTACAAAAAATGCACCCAGTTGCATAATTTTGAAATGTGCCACTGTGTGCTTGGTCAGCGGAATACCTATAATAGCAATCATGATGACTTCCTACCTTGCTTTTAACACCAAATATTAACAGCACTTTTGAGGCTATACATGAACATTTAGCCAGTTTGGCAAAACTACCATTAATCAAACGGTTCAAATGATATCGTTAAACATGTTGCAAATACAACAATGTGTTTATGTGTGATGATTACAAAATTTTTACCAAATTTGGCTTAGCTCATAACACATCATAGCCACCTGTTTGATTCTTTATATGACCATCAAGTGGGCTTGGAAAAGTATTAGGAAAAGCATGAGGGTACTCATGGATGCGACAAAAGTTACCCCGCCAAGGCACTTCCTTCATTAACATTGTAACTATTTCATCATCGCCTGTTAGGGATACCAAATCAGCCATAACTTGTCATTCAACAGAATTACCATTACTTAACTACATTAGACATAAATTGGGTAAATACATTACCCAAATTTTGCGATTCTAACAACCTATCAAATTAAAATTGTAATCGACCTTTTTCCCTATGACAAAGCATGCATGTGATGAGGAGAATATTCACATGTAATAACCCTCAATTTTTTTCTATCAATTTTTCAAATTAGCCCATGCCTCTCTCTAGTAACAAAACCGTAACCCAAAAATTAGATTCACAAAGAGCTACCGCATATATACAGTAATAATACTAACCAAAAATTAAAACCCGAAACAAAAAATCAAAACCATAGCTAAAAATCAAAGTCTGTGATCAAAACCCTACCCAAAAAATTCTGAATCCAGACATCAAACTCTGTGCTCAAAAATCCTAACTCAGAAATCAAAGTTTGTGAGCAAAAATCTAATTCTAGTCCCAAAATTTGAAATTTCGCAATATCACCTGACGAAGCTATCTCAGATGTCCGGCCGAGCAATCGATGCACCATAAGTGGCCGTACACAGCGGATGCCCATGTTGGATTTCTGCAATCAAAACACATTTGGAAAAATAAACCCCCCCCCCCCCCCCCCAAAGGAAATCAGAATCGAGCGATCTAACAAAAAAATATATATAACAAATCTGAACTAAGTACCTTGTTCTCGGACTTTACTCTCAGCTTTTGAAGGAAGCCAGGCGGAAATCGAAGCACAAAATTGATAACGAACGAGAGCTGGGACAGTGAACGACGGTGATGCTGACAGTGAACAACGGACTTTAGTCGATTTTGGACGTGGAAATTTAAGGGTTTCAACTGGTCGACTGAGAAAGAGAGGGGTTCGATCTTGGGGGGTTGATCGGAAGATCAACGGAGAAGAGATCGTGGAAGTGGGTTTGGTTGCTGGTTGAATACCCCAGAGTAAAGTTAGAGAGAGAGGAGTAACGTCACAAAGAGAATGAGGAAGAGTCTGGAAGACGATGGAATGTTAAAAAGGCAGAAGCAGATCTACGGATGAAATCAAGCACGAATACCGTGGGAATGCTGGATCGCGACACGTGTACACATACCCAAGCGCACTAAAATGACCAAAATACCACCGAGAAAACCACGCGGGCGCGAGGACGCCGGGGACCTAATGGGAAAAATTGGCCAAAATTGGGCATCCGAAAGCCTCCCTCTTGTTAGATACTAATTTTCACACTTTCATTGATCAACCATCACATCCACAAGATAACAATAGAAGATCAAGTGATAATGACAGGAATTCATGCAACCAATTGACAGAAGCATTGGAGGTAGCATTAATTGAGGGGCTTATACATCACTCTCGATTTTATTGTAATCTAAAATTAGAACACCATGTAAACAAATGTAGAGAAATCTACATAGCTACTGTATCTAATTCAACAATAAAATGTAAAACCCAACTGAAAAAAAGTTCAATTATGAGTCACTGTACAAAAAATGCACCCAGTTGCATAATTTTAAAATGTGCCATTGTGTGCTTGGTCAGCGGAATACCTATAATGGCAATCATGATGACTTCCTACCATGCTTTTAACACTAAAGATTAACAGCACTTTTGAGATTATACATGAACATTTAGCCAGTTTGGCAAAACTACCATTAATCAAACGGTTCCAATGATATCATTAAACATGTTGCAAATACGACAATGTGTTAATGTGTGATGATAACAAAATTTTTACCCAATTTGGCTTAGCTCATAGCACATCATAGCGACCTGTTTGGTTCTTCATATGACCATCAAGTGGGCTTGGAAAAATATTAGGAAAAGCATGAGGATAGTCATGGCTGCAACAAAAGTTACCCCGCCAAGGCTCTACCTTCATTAACATTGTAACTATTTCATCATTGCCCTGCTAGGGATATCAAATCAGCCATAACTTGTCATTCAACAGAATTACAGTTACTTAACTACATTAGACATAAATTGGGTAAATACATTACCCAAAATTTGCAATTCTAACTACCTATCAAATTAAAATTGTAATCGACCTTTTTCTCTATGACAAAGCATGCATGTGATGAGGAGAATATTCACATGTAATAACCCTCAATTTTGTTCTACCAATTTTTCAAATTAGCTCATGCCTCTCTCTAGCAACAAAACCGTAACCCAAAAATTAGATTCACAAAGAGCTACCGCATATATACAGTAATAATACTAACCAAAAATTAAAAACCGAAACAGAAAATCAAAACCATAGCTAAAAATCAAAGTCTGTGATCAAAACCCTAGCTATAAAATTCTGAATCCGGACATCAAACTTTGTGCGCAAAAATCTTAACTCAGAAATCAAAGTTTGTGAGCAAAAATCTAATTCTAGTCCCAAAATTTGAAATTTCGCAATATCACCTGACGAAGCTATCTCCGACGTCCGGCCGAGCAATCGATGCACCATAAGTGGTCGTACGCAGCGGATGCCCATGTTGGATTTCTGCAATCAAAACACATTTGGAAAAAGAAACCACCCCCCCCCCACCCAAGGAAATCAGAATCGAGCGATCTAACAAAAAAAAAAATTATAACAAATCTGAATTACGTACCTTGTTCTCGGACTTTGCTCTCAGCTTTTGAAGGAAGCCAGGCGGAAATCGAAGCACAAAATTGATAACGAACGAGAGCTGGGACAGTGAACGACGGTGATGCTGACAGTGAACAACGGACTGTAGTCGATTTTGGACGTGGAAATTTAAGGGTTTCAACTGGTCGACTGAGAAAGAGAGGGGTTCGATCTTGGGGGGTTGATCGGAAGATCAACGAAGAAGAGATCGTGGAAGTGGGTTTGGTTGCTGGTTGAATACCCCAGAGTAAAGTTAGAGAGAGAGGAGTAACATCACAAAGAGAATGAGGAAGAGTCTAGAAGACGATGGAATGTTAAGAAGGCAGAAGCAGATCTACGGATGAAATCAAGCACGAATACCACGGGAATGCTGGATCGCGACACGTGTACGCGGACCTAGGCGCACTAAAATGACCAAAATACCACCGAGAAAACCACGCGAGCGTGAGGACGCCGGGGACGTTATTGGAAAAATTGGCCAAAATTGGGCATCCGAAAGCCTCCCTCTTTTTAGATCACAGTTGGACAACACGTACACCATTAACAAACATTTTCTTTAAAGTTCAAATGGGGATGCTCAGATCTGGAGTCTGGGATCGGTTCCTGGATTTGTAGGCAACGGATTTCAGGGCTACGTATCAGTACCGGTGAAGGCATCTTGTGGCAGGAACGAGCTACAGTTGGATGCAGATCATGATTTATCCACCCACCTCTACGAGCAAATCGGTGGGTTCCAATGTCGAAACTGGTTTTTTTATAATTGTTATTTGCATTTTGTTTTTATTTCTTGTATTTTAGGGACCGTTGTGTCATTTGTAACAGTTTGTTTATGATTATGAATATAAGTTTTTCCTGGCAAAAAAATATGGGTATGCTCTCAGGGCCCAAAATGAGGCCCAATCACAGACTGATGTGGTAGTTCTTGTTGGGCTTTTGTGGACCCATTAAATAACCTCAAATGGCGGTTCAACTCATTTCTCCATTGTGGGCCATTATCCAGTTTAGCCCATAGTTATTACTGTTTACTCCTCTTTTGCGCTTGTAATGTTATTTTGGGCTGTGGGCCCAAAATTATATCCTTACGAATCCAAGGAAAGTTTAATTATCTCGGCGGATTTTGTAGTAAAAAAAAGCCGGTCCAGTCATCATCTTGTGTCCAATTAAGTACAACACTTGTATATAGCTGAATTAAATTTTTTTTTTAAATATCCGTGTTCACTCTAATATTTCAATCAGGAATTTATAGGAAATAAATATGGCACCATTAAAATAACCTTGTTGAAATACACAATTTTGCCACTATATTTGTCGATGGAAATTAATTTTGTGAATGAAGTGGCCATGACCCCTTTCCGCCATCTCCGACGTTGGTGTCTGTTTTGGTTGAGAATAAAATATGAAAATAACTTTTACTCTCCTTCTTGTTCATTGGCACTCTTTTTTTTTTTTTTTAATCTTTTACTCATGTGAAATTACTAAGTTACCCGAATCACTTTTTCAAAGTTTTTTTTTTTTTTTTTTTTGTTGGGAAACCGAAACATAGCCAAATGAATAGCAATTTGGTACTCCTTCCGTCCCTAAATAAGTATCCGGCGCACAAACCTAGGTCTTTAAAAAGATGTATTTCTATTTTGTTATGTTTAAAAAATTATTGTTTTTTTTACAAATTAATTGATAGCAATGAGTTCTTTTAGATTGTGAATGCATTTTTGTTAGGCCTAAGTTTATGCACCAGACACATATTTATGGACGAAAGGAGTACTTTTTCATGAATAAAAACAAAAATATAATGTCATTGAATAAAAAAAAGGAGTATTAGAATCATTTCCCAAAAAGTCAGTATCTAGAGCATCCACAGTAGTATAATCAAAACCAAAAGGTTGCTATTTGCTGAAAAAAGAGATCATATTGGAATAACCAAACTTAGTTGTCCCTTCTTAGCGGCCTTGTTCTGTTTGGAACTCAAAACCCAAAATTTTGGAAAAAGCAACTTTTCTATTTTTTCTCTCTTTAACTTTTCAATCATTACTCTCATTTTTCACTCTATCTCTCTCTACTTTTTGCATCTCTCCACAATCATTACTCTCATTTCTCTCTCTATCTTTATTCAAAAACACTACTCAAAACACACAACCGAACAAGGGCTTAGCAACCCATCAAATTTTGGCCCTTGATAATCAAAACTAGCAACATTGTGCCAATAACCAAACTTAGTTGTCCTCACATTTTCTCAATCAAGTACATCATTATTATACAAAAACTTTCTCCCTTCCATTTTCAACATGTTTCTAAGAAAAATACTTTTAAAAATAGTTTTTACTTTAAAAGCGATGGGGCGCCACTGAGGCACCAAGCAAACATTTAAACGTGTTGGAGAAGAGCTGAGGCACAACGGACGCGCCATTCACAAATTGAACAACGCTGAGGCACAACGGACGCGCCATTCACAAATTGAATAACGCTGAGGCGCTTCTCCCTTATTTTGAAGCATTGAGGCACTACGGAGGCCCTAAGGAGCGAAGCGCCAGAAAGTGCCAAGGCTCTTAGGAAACGTAACTCTCTGATCCAAAACTCAAAACTCATGCCCTAGATATTTTGCTTCTTTCACTACAAAGCTATCCAATGCTCACACGAACATGCATTTAAAACTCAAAATTACCAACTAAACAAATGTCTAAGCTTTCTTAAACAACATGATTCAATTAAAAGCTAGACACAAATAGGGTTGTAAATGAGCTGAGCAACTCGCGAGTTTGGCACGATTTGAAAGATAAATAAGTGAACTCGAGCTCGATTTTGCAGCTCATTTGATAAACGAGCCGAGTTCGAACCTAGTAGGGCTCGGCTTGAACAGGTTCGCGAACAGATTCATCTCAACTAAAAACATATAGGTTCGGCTCGGCTCGGATTATATATATAAACACACACTTTTTAGTTTTTAACTTTTAGCCTTTAGGATTTTGCTTTTTCACTACCACCGTTCTTCCAAAAGTGGAACCGTAACACGGAGAGAGAGCGGGGGCGGGCTACCCACCGGCACCATCTCGCTAGCCACATATCTCACTGATCGATGCCATCCACTTTCCAGATCCATCGACGCCGTCCACTTTCTAGATCCACCAACGTCGTCCACTTTCCCTTCGGCCTTCACCCAGTCGTAATCTCTCTCTCTCTCGAACACAGTCACACACACATATCAGCTTGTTCACTAACATGCCTACGGTTTTCTAAGCTTTTGTTCACTAACATGCATGCACCATGGGCTGCGAGAATGTGAGATGTAGAGAGAAAATCACGAAAAATCTATGACGATTCCCACACTTGATATGATTCTATCTCTCTGATGCACCCGATTACTAATTCTGTATATATAATACAGCCCCACCCTCCTCCCAACTGCATTCATACATCTCTTTTTTATTTTGGTTTTTTTTCCCTCTTTCGAATTATGCTTTGTTGTTTTTGGGTGGTGATAAGCAATAGGATTAGTACAAACCCGCCATGGATATGGATGCTTGTTCTTTGTCGAATGGAATGGGTGTTGAGAATGAACTTCATGTGCTGACAGTTGATTAATTTATAGACATGCACTGATTAATTATTTATAGACATGAACTTTAGTAAATTCTCCCTAATAGTTGGTTTTTTTTTTTTTTGGGACTTTTCTTATTGGTTCAACAATGTTGCTCTTTGACTTGTAATATGGTTTAACATCAAATCTGTTTTAGTGAAGATTGGGATTGGGAGATTATCTTCTCTCTTTGATCCACTTTGGTGTGGTTAGTTATTTCCTCCACTCATTCTCCATTTTAGCTTATTTTTTAAAGTTTTATTATGTTTCTTTAGAGTTGTTAATTGCATATAGTCGATTAATTCTTGGATACTTTTGTGGTTGTAGATATGTCTGATAGATTATGTCATCTCACTTTGCCGCTACTAGATTCGTGCACACAATTTTCAACATTTGAGGATTCATCAACTAGTTTAGTCATGGCTAATGCAAGTGAAGATGTTAATGAGGCGGGTGTTAGGGTGGGCATAGAGGCTAGTGATAAAGTAATGAAGTTGTTGACGAAGAAGAGCTGAACCCATTTGAAAAGAAAAGAAGGAAAACATCAACAATTTGGAAGGATTTTCCAGATGTAACTCTTCCAGATAGAACCAAGAAGTACCAATGTAAATTTTGCAAGGATCATTTTTTCATTCAAGCTCTGGGTGTACTACTCATCTTCATAGACATATAGATAAGTGTGTGCAATGTCGACTTCCAATTGGAGTACTAGAGAAAAGGCAAAAGACTCTATCATTTGAGGCAGGCGAATCAGATAGTGGGAACCTTCGACCTTCACTTATGACCATGCGAAAGTAAGAGAAGCGACTTCCCAAATGATACTTTACCATGAGTATCCATTTATGCATATGGAGCATATTTTGTTTAACAAGTTCATGAAGACGGCTACTCCTCATTGGCAAAAGATAAGTCGTGCCACCGCAAAAATGATTGTACATCAACTTACCAACACAAAAGAAGAAGTTGAAGACATCGTCGAAGCATGTTGGTAGGCGTAGCATTACAACGGACTAGTGGAAGTCGCAAGGCCAAAGGATCCAATATATGACCGTAACTGGCCATTATGTTGATGAATTTTGGAAGCTACAAAAGCGCGTGCTCAACTTTTGCAATGTGCCACTTCCACATAACAGGGTAATTATTTTTGATGCTCTTTATAAATGTTTAGTTGATTGGGAGATTGAGAATAAAATGGCTACTATCAAGATAGATAAAGCGTCATATAATGATATTGCTTTGAAAAATTTGAAATCCACATTTAATTTGTTGAAGAAAAAGTTACCTTCAGATGGTAAACTTTTTCATGTGCGGTGTTGTGCACATATTCTTAATTTGATAGTGCAAGATGGCCTTGGTGAGATTAAAGGGATCATTGATTGTGTGAGGGATGATATTAAGTGTTTAATACATTCTGAAGCACACCTAATTCAATTTAGTAACATTGTTAAGCAGTTAAAATTGCCATCAAAGAAACAAATCTTAGATTATCCTACACGATGGAATTCAACCTATTTTATGTTGTCTGCTGCCTTGGAGTTCAAGAATGTTTTCCCTAGGTACAGTGAAAGGGATGTGGGTTTTTCGTATGTGCCTACCGAAGAAGAGTGGGAGAGAGTTGAGAATGTGTGTCAATTTTTGAAAATTTTCAATGATGTGACAAATATAATCTCCGGGTGCAAATATCCAACTTCCAATTTGTTTCTCATTGAGATTTGGAGAGTAAAAGAAATCTTGGATAAGAATTCAGTGAGTGAATTGGATTATCTTAGCTCAATGGCTACATGGATGATGTAGAGACCCGTATTTGAGGCCGTATTTTTCTTTTGTAAACGTCGTACCCCCCGTCGAGATAGACGGTGCGGATATTGGGTGTGACATGTTCGTGTAAGGATATAAGGGTGATTATGTGAGAGGCGCACGTATGAGTGTGTGGTGCAAGAAGCGGGGGATTGCTCCCCACTTCTATAATAATTCTCCCCAAGAGAATTATTTCTCCTATCTACTCTCGCATTCTCTCTCGGCTCTCTTTCTCTAAATTCCATTATCTCTCTCCGAAACTCCCTCTTCAATTCTCTCTTTGATTTCATCCACCTAGGGCATGATTCTGGACAAGGTCCGAGAATTAAAGTTGCTATATGGAGTACGGGCTTTCCGAATATCCAAGAAAGATCATGATCAGGCTACGTGGGAGCTCGATTGACTTGGTCAAAGATTTGGGTTTTGCTCAAAACCCTTGAGGTAGGGATTTCTTACTTGTTCTATGCGTTGATGAGTTGAATTTGTGCCTAAATCCAGCCTTAGATCGTTGTTTTGAAGTGTGTTATTGGGCCTTGAAAACTGTGTATCGCGCTGAGATTTACAGGCGCTACCCGTGGTCCATTTTTTGTCCTACCCAAGCCATTGATCAGAAACTGAATATTTGTTCCACTATCCGTAGCCCATTTTTGGTCCTACACGTAGCCACTGTAGATTTTTGTAAAAACTCATGTTCTCATATTCTAATGTCGTGGTTCGTTTCCATGAGTGATGGTATGTATCTTTATGAGTTCGAAGGCGTGACATCGTTGACCTTTCCCATACCCTTTGACACTTATTAAGCTTAATCTTAGAGCCGTTGAAAAGGAAAACGTACCATGGAGTGTTAGGTGTACCGTAGGCTATATGAAACATCGTTGACGTGGGCCTATCTAGTAGTCCGAATGAAAATAGGGTAATTCGTATCCTCGCGATTCGTTTCATTGATTTCTCTAAATTCCTTTGGTATTCGTTCTATGGGATTTAAGTGTAGGAACTAGCAGACTGGGTTTAGTAGAGACTATTTGTGGGTTAGTACGTAGTGTAGACTGCGGGAACATATCCAGAGGTATGGTGTGGACATATGTATTTGTCGATGTACGATACAGTAGTTTGTTTGTAATGAAAATGGGACTATGAATGATTTTTTGATATTGTGGACACAATGCAAATACCACTCACGATGCCACCAATCGGCTGAGGACCGAAATGGCGAGGGTACCAGACACTTGGTGCCACCATTCGGCTGAGAACTGAAATGGTGAGGGTACCAGACACACGGTACCACCGTCCGGCTAAGGACCGAAACAGTGAGGGTACCATATCGCCATAGACATTCGACGAATGAACAGATCTGTAGATCAAATGAATGGGTATCACCATGGACATTCGGTGAGATGACCGGACCATGAACGATACATGCGAAAACTGTATATGATAAATGTGGAATAATATGTGATTATTGGAAAAAAGATGAAAGGTTGGCTTTTAATCATGTTTGTAAAGGGAAAAGGATTAAAAATCCTCCGGTAATCTTGAGCGAATCAACGGTTTTCGACATTTGTGCGCAAATCAACGGATTCCGGTATTCAAGTTCGAATCAACGTAGCTTGATCTGGTTTTGTAATACTTTATTATTATTATTTTTATTTTTGAAATCAGAAGAGAAAGTTTTATGGAAAAAGGGTTTGATGCTGAACAAGGTGGAAGCGAGAAAGAATGTGGTATTATATGAGAAACGATGAGATGATTGAGGTTTGATTATTGGTTGATGCATACTGATGCGAGTTTATTAACGTTGCTAGTTTGATATGTGAATAGCTAGGAATACTTATAAGATGTCTAGAACCCTGTAGTCGTAGCCCGCTTGTTCATTGTGGTAAATTTTTGTTCCTCGCATTTGCTTACTGAAATTCACTCACTCTTGGTGCATGTTTCTTCGCATTTTCACATAGCTTGAGTATAGATTTCTCTGCTGGGTTAGTGTAGCTTAACTTATCATTTTTAGATACATCACAGGGACATAGTCATGGAGAGTATGGAGTGCATGCAGACATCACAGACTAAAGTTATTTCTAAAGTACTTGTCTATCTTTGTAAAACAAATTGTATTGTATTGTTTTCTCTATTATTTATTAGAATACTATATCGGTTGGACAGACTTGTGGATTCGAAAACTCTAACGTATTTTAGGGGTATCGTATGTACTATAGTGAGGATTTGTATTTAAAATGGTATTATTATTTATGTTGAAAATCGAGAGCGTGACAAATGAAGGCAAAATTTGAAAAGTATTGGGGTGTGTGTAATCTAATGATTGCTCTCGGTGCAGCACTGGATCCTTGATACAAATTGGTGCTGATTGGTTTTTGTTTTTCAGAGATATATAGTGACAAGTCGGACCAAAACATTGCTAAGGTGCGTAATTCTCTGTACGATCTTTATGATGAGTATGTTGTTATGCATTCC
This sequence comes from Rhododendron molle, assembly GCA_025413875.1. Taxonomy (NCBI): domain Eukaryota; kingdom Viridiplantae; phylum Streptophyta; class Magnoliopsida; order Ericales; family Ericaceae; genus Rhododendron; species Rhododendron molle. Next base: position 18,267,275 of record CM046390.1, read on the forward strand.
CAAGCGTACAATGAACAACTTTTGGAGCAAAGTAGTACGGAAGTTTGCTCTCTTAGTAGTGCTTCACTAGGAAAAAGAGTTATCACGGATAAATCCAAATATGAGTCTTTTGTTAGGAAAGTCAATACCATTCAGTCGGTAAAATCTGATTTGGATATCTATCTTGAAGAAAGTGTGTATATATGTGCTTCACAAGTACAAGGTGAAAGAAGTTTTGGATTCCAATTGTGATGCATTAGAGTGGAGGAAAGCAAATACTCTCAAGTACCGCATATTGTCCAAGATGGCATGCGATATATTGTCCATTTCTATTACCTCGATGGCCTCGGAGTCTACATTTAGCGCGGGAGGTAGAGTCATTGATCCATATCGTGCATCATTGGCAACAGGAACTGTTAAAATGTTACTTTGTCGAGGTGATTATGTATGTGCACTGCATGGACTTAAAAAGGGATCCGATGTAAGTGAAATATGTTTATTTATGTTTTCGTATCTGTGGGCTCCCGCGCCCGAGGATGAGCGCTTCGCTCGAAGAGTCGCCACCCGGATTTTCGAGATGGATGATCCGAGAAACCGAGAGTTTGCTTGAAAAAGGCTTTAGGTCTAGCGAAAACGTTGAGATGATGGGTTCGGGAGCCACATTACGAATGAGGAAGGTTTTTCTTTAAAAAGCACCCCATTCGCCCGGTAAGACCGGTCTCTACTTGATGTTTTCAAAAAGGGGAGATCTTCGGTATCGTTCGGAATATCAAGCTCTTTAATAAAGCACGGAACGGGAAAGGGACATGGGAAATATATCACATTGGCGTGCAAGTGGTGCCATCTATATATCGTGATATGAATGAATGGAGGAAAATAACATTCAACAGACTGTTTGGACCTCCGAGCACCGCTCACGGCACTGAGATGCCGCTACGAGGCATCTCGCATGCGTGGCAACTGCTCTGCTGTCGGACTGTTGGGCCTCAGAACACCATCGCGGCACCCTGAGATGCCGTGCGAGGCATCCCAGCATGCCGTGCGTGGCACCTGCCCTGCTGTCAGACTGTTGCAATCTTTCAAAACATTATTTGACTCGCTAGTTTTTCTGTAGATCTTTTAAAAACTCATGAGTAGCCTCACGGCGGTCAGATCATCATAAGAACGTCATTATCCTTCTCAAAACATAGTTTTAAAGTAGTTTTCAACGTTTTTATCGTTTGGAATGATCTTGAAAAGATTTTAGAAGAGCCGGAACATGGCTTGTAGATATGGTCTTATTTTAAGAGCTACAGAAACAGTAAACAACAAAAACAGGTAACCACAGCAGAGGGAAACTCAGATCCAGCCAGTCTGTTCACAATAGCACTAGTGTGCATCATGCCGTGCGCTGAGAGTCAAGGTGCCGCGCGTCTGATCAGCGCGCGGTTCCCCAACCTCAACACGTGTTGGTTTTATTTTATGAAAACATGTTTTGAGTCAGGATCTAACCAAAAGGGGTTAGATCTGCTGACAGAAAGGTCCCCCTCAGGACCAGAACGGAATCTAGTCCAAGGAAACTAGTTTATACCTTTGGTTTTGAGCTTGATCAAGGGTCGCGGATGCAAGGATGGGGATGGATCGTCACGGATGTGGATGTGAAGGTTAAATGAGACAAAGAGAGTATGGGTGTGAGTGAAGGTTAGGTGTTTTGGGTGATGGGGTCTTGGAGTCAATGAGTGATCAACTTTAATGATGAGAAAGGGGAGTGAGTGAAAGCTCTTGAAGAATGTCTTTTGGGAATGACATCCTTTAAGGCTTGGAAATGGAAGTGGTGATGGAAAAGGGGTTTGAGAACTTAGAGAGAGAAAATAGAGTGAGAGAGACAAGAGAAAAGCAAGAGAAGGGACTCAAAAGAAGGGCTAAGAGGGACCCCTTTCCCTTGAGTGGAGGGGTCAATTTATAGGCAAATGGACAAGGATTTTGAATTCAAATGGTGGAGGTATTTTCTGGGCGGGCCAGAAGTGCATTTTCGGCTGAGCCAGTCATCAGCTGTGGCCGACAGCTTTCTGAGCCAGCCAGCTTTTTGCTCAAGGTGCCGTGCGGTTAATGTTTGCCGCGCACGGCCACTCTTGAATTTCAAGGTGCCGTGCGCTCCCATTCCGCTCCGCACGGCTCCTCTTCCTTCGGTCCAGGGTTCTTTTGGGCTTTGTTTGGGCTTTTATCTGGGCTTTGCAGGTTTTTTGAGTTTTTGGGCTCATGTGGGCTTAGAGAGACCCTTTTTCAAGCTCGTAAAGGTACCGTTTCCTCTATTTCATCATCGGGGTGGACAAAGACTCTCCGAGGTTCGGATTGGGGTGTCTACAGTATCCACTTGTGTCAGTTACATATATATTGAGATGAAATTTTTGCTGCTTTTTTGATAGATTAAAGTGTCATCTCACAAAGAGTTCATTCTGCCTTAATGGAGTAATGTGGTGTGTGTGACTGGAAAGGGTACATGGTAGTTGGTAACTGGTAACTAGTAAGTGTAGCATTACTTTGTTGTACACTCTTGTTTAATTTCAAATCAGTCTAGTGTTGCATATGTTTATCCCACTATTGGTTGCATTTTTTGGACTGCAAATTCCAAGTATCATGTATAAGACATCGACCATAAAAAATACTAACGATTGTATCACTTTTTTTTTAACCTTAGGAACAAGTTGGTGTTTGATGCATTATCTACTCAACACATTCGGCATTTGGCCTTTTTTTCGTAAATATCTACTTTGTGGTGTGGTGTAAATGTTACGAAGTCGATCAGACTTGGTGGTTGTCGTTTTGGTTAAGTTGTTTGAAGAACTTTGATCTTTGTCATTTACCTCTTTAATGGCGATTTTTTGTGAGACTATTGTAGTAATGAAGAATGGAAATTTTGTAGTGAACAATGGGAATTAACTATATGGAATTAGGCTGGTAGTGGTAGTGGTACTGGTAGGGTAGCTAGTGATTTTGTGATAAAGATGATGGAATCGACCTTTGGAATGAATGAATCTTGTTTGGAATGATTGAATTAACATTTTTTTAATTATAAAAATAATGAAATTACCTAATTTTTGTGAAAAAATAGTGGAATTTGCCAATTTTTTATTAAGGCTGAATTGTTGACGAATTCGAGCTCGAGTTCGAGCCGAGCCGATTCGTTTATTCCAGACCGAATACTAATGCCTAGCTCAAGCTTTGTACATGCTTGGCGAGCCAAGCTCGAGCCTAGATTTTCCAACTCAATTTATACTCGAGCCGAGCTCAAGCCATATGAATTCTGATCGAGCCGAGCTCGAACATGCCAATATTCTGTTCGACTCGGCTTGTTTACACCCCTAGACACAAACCTCACATGATGCATGATTAAAATTTAGACTAAATGAAAAATGAAGTGTAATGCAAATATACCTTTTTGAGTAACACTTCAAGCGCTTAGCATTTCATAGGCTTCATAAACACATCTTGAGACACCGGTAGAGATTCTAGACTCAATCAAAACTAAAACTACCACCCCAAAATCCAATTACACATAAACAAAATGGCTTGACTTAACCCAGAAAATGCCAATCACATTAACAGTAGGCCCCGTTCCGCTAAGGAAAATAAGAACATATTTTTTGAATTAAAGGTGATGTAGTGTGAGAGAATGACATGTTTCATAAAACGAGAAATAAGTACTCAAAAAATAAGAATCATAGCGGAACGAGACCTAAGTAAGGAAAAAAGAGAGGTGATTATTGCTCCTTGTGCATCGAACAAGCACGACGTTTGTAACGACCCCCCTAATCCTTAACCTAACTATGTGGCTCAAAAGGTTAATCTTGAATTGTACGTCTCTTTGCAAGACCCGCCCCACACCTCTGGTTGATGTAAGCTCTGTAACCACCTGTAATGACCCGCGTTAGTTGACCTACTTAACCCTTATAATCCCTCCGTCTCTTTTTTAGAGTCTAGTTTTTTATTTTGAATTGTTCTTTAATAAGTGTTCATTTGTAAAGTAAGTAAATAAAAGTTGGGATATTTTCTATTTTGCCCTTAAAAGTAGATTTCATTTTGAAAAGTTAGAGAATAACAGTGCATGTAATGATAATATTTTCATAGAGGATAAGTATAAAAAATATGAGTACATTTTAGAGTGTAATGAGAATATCTCAATAAAATATTAAATTTATGAAATCATTGAAATGAGACTCTTAAAAATAGACAGAGAAGTAATTATTAACCTAACCACGTAGCACTACTGGTTAACCTCAATGTGTACAGTAACCACTCACGAATCCTTATATACCCTTCAACGTCACTTTCACAATTAGCCGAGGTGAGACTTTACAATGGTAATAACAATGCCAGTATGCATGCATATATGATTAACGAGTGTGTATGTGTTGTGTAATGCCTGATGAATCGAGCATGGTGTTTTTTTGATGCACGGGCCCCACATGGGTGCATGGATTAGGTTTGACTTGCATAAAGATAAATAATTAGGATCAACACACATGTGGACATCATGATTCATGATTAAGGAGCCAAAAGCTACTTAATTGCCACACTTGATTTTTCACTGTGATTGATATGTGCATATGCTTTAATTTTTTTTTTCAATATTTTACACATCAGGAGGGATTAGTGATGGTGTCAGAATTAACACAGAAAGATCCAGATATTATCCATAGCCCTGACCCCCCAATACTCCGCCTTTCGTGAAACTCAAACCCTGGTCACCACTAGGGAAAGGGAGATGAACAACCAACTTTACTTGAAAACAATACAATTCTGTTTTTTAAGAATTCCAATCCTGTTTTTTTAGATGTTGTTAATTAATCTCACAGCACGATCTTTTCTTTTCTTCTTTCCTTTTGACAAAACATGCAGTACAATCCATCCTGTCTTTTAAGCATTTCAACCCAATCGATTATCCATTTTTTTGACTTTCTCCATTTCTCTATTAATTCGCTGAGTTTAAAAATAATAGTATATTTTTATTACTACAAAAAGTGATTTTGAAGAAAAGCCGACTTCAACCCAGTAAAACTACTTATCTCAATCTCTATTTTTCAACAACTAATTCACTTCAAATTAACCTCAATCATTCACCATTTTGTACTCCAAAATCCAAACTATTTTGTTTCAAACTTTTACCAAAAAATAATTAATATTGGACTTGTTGCAAAGGTATATTAATTGTTAGGAGTAATATCTTTTGAATGATACCAGCTACTAACTTCATGGTAAAGAAATGAATACATATTACCACTTTTTTCTCTGCTACATAATTAGATAACTTCTTCATCAATTAGGAATTAAAGCATAAGATCAACATGCAGTTTACAGATGGAAAACAAAATAAATTGAACAGTGAGGTGCATGGTTTCAATTGAAAAGAATTAATCATCCAGAACACAAGTTAATTTCAAGAGAAATTAATTGATATACGTGGTTTTTTAATATATATATGTCAGTGTTAATGGCCCAGAGAGTGTAGAAAAATTAAAATAAAAAATTACCGTCTGAAACTCTTTTATAGGCTTCTCTCTGCTGCTCTCTCTAATGCGAAAAACTTCGATTTTAAATTACAACAGTTCCCCTCCAACAATTGGCTTATCGGTCGGTCGTCCTTGGCCTTTGTAAAAGCTAATTAATTAATACATTACTGCAACAAATTACAAAACACCTCACAACAAATCTATATATATATACTAGTCTAAATGATGATTATTGATTAAATACCACATACGAGAAGCGATTGTCGGTGTGTGTGAAATTTCTTGCAGGACTGTCAAATCACTTCTCAAAGCCCATTTTATAAATTTTAATTAGCTCATTAGATAGTGTACTTAATTGAGGTTTCCAAAGTTATAGTAAAACTAGGTACTATGATTTAATTAACTTAATCTTATATGGAGTAACCGGAAAACGACAAGAGAGCATTGGAGCTAGTATTGATCATATATAATCTCGCTTTTTATATATATGCTACTATGAGAAAACACACTTACGGCTCTTAATCACCCAAGTGGGAAGCACCATTAGAGGTGGTGTGAGGTTTCCATATTTCAAAAAATTTAAAATAAAATAAATAAAAAAGGAAAAAGATCAGCTTTCTAGTTTATTATTATTATGAGAAAAAAAATTCTTTCCACCTTAGGTGGAAACCCTATGGTTTCCACCACACATTGCGGGTCCCGTTGTGTATTTTTTCCAGTAATCTGAACCGTTCAACTTTTAGGACCCGTATAGTAGTACATTCACACCAAAAATCATATTTATCGGATATCGATAGATATATTAAAAATTAAATCTTAGTTTAAAAAATAGACGGTTATGGATAGTTTAACTTTAAACTTATCTACCGTGAATTTTTTTATACCTATCCAACTCCGATAAAGCTAATTTTTAGTGAATATAAACTACTTTGCGAACCCTACAAGATGAACGGTTCAGATTACTATAATATACGCACGGTAAGATCCACAATTAATGGTGGTGAAAAACCCCACTTTTCCACCTAAGATCGATGGAAGTTACTCTCTTTATGTTATCAGCTTTCTGGTTGACTTGCCCCAGAAAGTCTGGCAAATTTATTGGTGGGTAAAAGGGAATCCTATCCCCTCCCCACAAAGGAGAGTTATGAGAGGATTCTTTGTTAATGCATCTCTACTCATTTCAATGACTCTCTCTCTCTCTCTCTCTCTCTCTCTCTCTGGGATTCAAGTGTGCTCTAAAAAAGAGGGGGTGAAATCAAAAGCAGTCACTTTCTTGGTTCCTTGTTGGTGTTTTGTTGTGGGGAAGAGGAATAAAGCTTTTGCCATCTTGAAAAGATAGAGCATTTTTTTCCCCCTCTTTTAAAAGGATGTCTTTGAGGGATTAAAGTAATTGGGAGAAAGGAACTCCACTCGAAAGGTTAGAGATCATGTTTTTTTCTTTTAAAATTGGATGTTTGTTGGTGCAGCTTATGAGCAACTCGACTAATTATTAAGTTCTGAAGTTAACGATCAGACAAACACTCTAGTGGTCTCAAAATTTAGAATGTTTAGACTCCGAGAGATTCGAACATGCGATTGATCTCATGGACGATAAGCTCTTATTTGCTTTCTAATGTTAAAGATCACGCGTGATAGTACAGGTCTTTCTTTGTTTTTTGTTTTGAAAAATGTTGTGTCACCCGTTCTAATCATCATTAGTCTAGAGTGTGCATTGAGTGGACGTTCACAATGGGTTTCTACAGTATTTACCAAGAGAATGACGAAGAAAAATATATAGTACATGCATGCTACCAATTTGACATGTCATGTTACCTTCTTTTTCTTTTTTCTTTTTGCACGTACGCTTCTATTGGTCGAAAGTGTTTTGCATATACATACTACGATGTTGCCCGGGTAGCATTGGATAATTTTTCCTATTGCACTCTTGCATACTCGTGTTTAGTGAGTGTGTTGGGCTAAGATTCTTCTTTCATAACTAAAAAAGTAGGCAAAGTGAATCATTTCATGCCCACCCTCCCCCCCCTCCCCCATTCTCAATCCATTCAAGTTGGGGGCAAGAAATTCTCCCACCACTTCAAAGCTTTGCATTAGTTTTTCAACCCACTAGTCCCACCATCTCAGCCCACCTTTGAAAACTGACGTAAATGGAAGAGTATATCTCAGATGGAACAACTAACAATCTTTTCTTTTTAACTTTAAAAATAATATGTTCAGATTAGCTTACATGTTCATATCTAAACTGAATTTTAGATAATCAATCTGACCATTTACTAACAAGAATTCAGTTAAAACTGGGACAAAGTCTTGTTTGAATTGGCCCTACAAAAATTAATAGTACCTCCAAAATTTCAAACATGAAACCTAGGAGGGAGCAAACCTTTCAATTGAAGATCTTGACCACCAGGCAACCCATGTGGGAACCACTAGCGGACGCAGAATTAATTTGTGATTAGCAAGGGCCCAAACTACATATATTTTCATGTTAATAACAAAGAATGTATTTAACAAACATATATTGCTACTTGTGAGGTCCAAGGAAGAGACGATCGAGATTGTTGTATCTGCGCAGACACCATTTAACTTTCTACATGCGACCTAAAAATAATTTATAACCTGAAATATTAGGGAGGTTTCCACAAGCATACACAAATTTTTCTAAATCAACTAAAAATTAGTACAATATGCGCAAATGTTTGAGGTTTTGTAGGGTCCACCCCTTGTGTCCGCCACTGGTTGAAAGTTGAAACAACTAATATTCCATATATACTTCCATCGGGAAAAAAAAATCCATATATGCAGATGGGAGACATATTACAGATGAGAAAAATAGTGGGCAAGTTTGGCCTCACACTTCAACAGATATTGGGATTTTCTTTTAGATGGTGGCATAGAGAATCATTTCAAAGGTCAAATTAAGGAACAAATCCAATAGAATACGGAGTATTCCCTTTTACTTTTCCCCCTCAGGTTCTTACAATATCAAAATAGCACCATGCAGCATTAAATATTTGTATCATTTTAAGATACAAAGCAAAGATATGAAATTTAGTTATTGCTTAGTCCTACACGGAAGATAATTATTTTTTTGAAACGGCAAAATATTATTAAGAAATTTGATAAAAGTACATCAAGTGGGGAAGAGAGGAGGAAAATCCAACTACAGTTAGATAAACAGAGGGCAGAGCCCTACTACAGTACCTAAGGGCAAAGCACCCGAACACCTAAGAGCCTCAAATGCCCAAATCAACACATACAGTTCAAATAAAACAAAGGGCCTAAAAAATGCCCAGATCTGAAAATAAAAGGTAGGAAAAAATGGGCCAAGCCCAATCCAAAAAAGCCCCAAAATCTAACCCTACATAAAACATATCTCACCACCGCCGCCACCCCTAGCAGCCGGCCAACTCCAACCGGCTAGTGAACTACCACCACCCGAGAGAAATCCACATGCCCATGAAAAGATAGATCTCAAAAATGGCCACCAAGATTTTGCTGATTCGAACCTCATAAATGGCCTGGGAAACAGTTAAACAGGACACCAAAAAAATACGTTGCCGCAAAACTGTCGATAACCCCAAACACAACCGCTCCGAGCATAAGCAGCCCAGCCACGCCACCATTGGACACCACCCTCAACCGCACCCACTCAGAGCGAAAAACCCCACCATCTACATCTCCACTCGCCGTTAAGCCGATCTGATTATAACAGAAAAGAAATAATTGGCAGGAGACGTGATCTCTTTTTTGGGCAAGATAAATGCATTTTAAGACAATACCAAATATTATCCGATCAATTTGATTTCTTGTGTGAAAAATATCCCCGACGTGTTCTAAGAAGCGAATGATTTAGATCATTGACACGGGCCTAGAAAAGACCGGGCCAAAATGGGACCATCCAATCCATTTATAGGGCTACATAGGATTCAATTTCCATTTTTTTTTTTTATAGAAAATTAGAGGCCGGTTCCTTTTTTTAGGTTTGGTTTGATCCCAACCCTGAAATATTTTCCCGAAGCTGAGTGACTTGGTTATGTTGCATGTGGACGTTTTTGCCCCAAATCCCAACAAACAAAATAAAACAGCTCCTGCACGATTCATAAAGACGATAACCCCTCCATCTCTCTCTCTCTCTCTCTCTCTCTCTGTTGTTCATCCATCATCAATCTCTACCGCCGTAGGCAATCGAAAAGCACCGGCTCACCAGTTCTCAACGAATCCTCCACTGGTGAGGTCGATGACGACGAGTTAGACGAGGATGACGAAGAAGACTTTGATGAAGGAGGAGGACCAGTGATTAGTGACGAAGAAGACTTCCACCGCCACCGTTGCGCCACCACCACCGCCGTTGCGCCACCACCACCGCTCTCTCCGACGCTGACTATTTTTCCTTCGCTGCTCTCGGTGAGATCATGATCGCAAACCGAACAAGGGGACACCGTGAAGTTAAACTCCTCTTCTTGATCAAACCAAACAGAAATTCCAAGATCTGTTTTCACCATTCCAAAATCTGTTTCCAGAAATTCCGTCAAGTAAAACTCCTAAAGTTTTCAGATCTGTTCGGCGGTGGGAAAAATGGTGTAGTTATGCATGCTTGTAGGTTCCTTTTCTTTTTGTAGTTTAATGGTGGAATCTAGAAAGAAGTAATTGTGTGCATATGTGTAAATTGTTGGAAGATTTTTGGAAAAATCTTCGTGCAATTTCTTGGTGTTCCGACTGGAACTCGACAACCACATGTGGACTGCGCTGAACTATGTACGGCTGCCGCCACCGTGTTTCTTGAAGACGATTATAATAATCTTACCAAGGAACACCAAAGCTGTCGGTGGCTTATAATACTCCTACCAAGGTTTGTTCTAGTGGTAGTCGATTAGAAATCTTAGTTGATTAGATTTTTTGTTGAATGTCAGTCAACTCTTTTGTTGAATGCCGGACCATCCAATTTTTTTGTAGATTTTTTTGTTAAATGTCAGATATATGTATTTCAACCTCCCATATTTGATTTTGATTACTTTTTTTTGTTTTTGTTCAATTTTTGTTCGTGTGTGTATTTTTCTATGAGAACTGTGTGTTGTTCATGAAAGCTGTGTATTTTTTTTCTATGAGAACTGCGTATTTTTCTATGAGAACTGTCTATTAGAACCGTGTATTTTTTATGAGAACTGTGTATTTTAGTGTATGGTAAGACTATGTGAACTATGTATTTTTCAATTCACATAGCCAATTCACATAGTCCAGTTCTCATAACCAGTTCACAAAACTAGTTCTCTATAAGAACAATCAGTTCTCATAGTACTGGTTATGAGAATTGGCAGTTCACATAGTCAGTTCTCATAGCTTCGTTCACATATCCAGTTCTTTATGAGAATTGAGCAGTTCTCATAGAACTGATTATGAGACTTGACAGTTAAAAATTCAATTCTAAATCAATTTATTTCATATATGAACTATTACTTTTTTACTTTGATTACTTTTTTAAGACATGGCGGTGAGAACTTTTATAATTATATTTGATTTTGATTACCTTTTTGTTTTTGTTCAATTTTTGTTCATGTGTGTATTTCTATGAGAACTATGCGTTGTTCATAAGAACTGTCTATAAGAACTGTGTGTTTTTCTATGATAATTGCATATTTTTCTATGTGAATTGTGTATTATCTATGCGAACTGTTTATTAAAACTGTATATTTTCTATGAAAACTATATATTTTTTATGAGAACTGTGTATTTTAGTGTGTGGTAAGACTATGTGAACTATGTATTTTTCAATTTACATAACCAGTTCACATACTCCAATTCACAACGCTAATTCTCTATGAGAACAGTCACTTCTCATAACCAATTCTCATAAAACTGACTATGAAAACTGACAGTTCTCATAAAACTGATTATGAGAACAGTCACTTCTCATAGCCAATTCTCATAGAACTGACTATGAAAACTGGCAATTCTCATAGAACTGATTATGAGAATTGGTAGTTCACATAGCCAGTTCTCATAACTCAATTCACATAGCCAATTTTATATGAGAACTAGGTATTTTTGTATGAGAACTGTACATTTTTCAATGAGAACTGTGTATTTCTTATAGTAGTTCTCATAGACAAGACAGTTCTCATAAATAATTCTCATAGATACTATTCTCACTTCTCATAATAAACAGTTCTCATAGACACTTCTCATAGAGACAGTTCTCATAGTTAAATGATATAATCTACTTCAAATAACTTTTTTTTTTTTATCTTTACATAATTTCATATTCAATATGGATCTTATTAGGTAGATCTCGCCGAGTAGATTCTAAAAATGTAATTTTTTAAAAAATTGAATATCCACAATAAAAGATATTATAATTTGAAATTTGAAAAATGTTTTACTTACATGGATATGTATACACGTATATGTATGTATACACGTGTCTCTTTATTTGTAAGACGTCAAAGTCAGGGGGAAAAAAAAGTACTCCTAATGAATACAAGAAATTATACAATGGTCTTGAGATATCTTGAAGTATTGTTCCAACCATTCATCACATGCCACATATTAACTTGTTGCTCAAATAAATAAAAAAAATAAAAGGTTTCTAACATTTACCAATCCTACATTAATGGTGCACCATATGAGAATGCTCCATGAGCATTGGATAACTTTCTAATATTTAGATGCGCCGTGCGCATGCGCGTGAGGAAGTTCATTGGGGTATATTTGGAATAATGATCATTTCAGGACTATTTCGAACACGGAAATAATTGTGCAGGGTTGATTTCAGTCCGAGCCTAATTTTCGGGACCGGCCTCTAAATCTCCCTTTTTTTTAAACCAATGGGTTAGCTTATGTGCACTTCAACTAATCTTGGAGGCATAATTTCACCACCCACTTGCAAGGAGCGGAGCCCAATTAAAGTCTGAGCAAAGTTCAGCATGTATGAACTGGGCTTATAAGAGTGGATAACACCTAAAAAGTTTCGAACTTGAGATCTTAGGAAGAGATTTCGAACCTGAGAATTTAGGGGGCAACAAATTTCTAAATTTCAAGCCTTGACTATTAAACCAACCCCTTGGGACTGCGGTTTTCTTTTTTACATGCTTTTGATAAAATTCAACTTTGAATTTTCTTGCGACATTTACTTTTCTTGTGGAGTAATTGTGATCTTTTCCTTTTGACCAGATTGTTCAATAAATTCTGCTTACCTAACGAAATTCAAATTAACACACTTTAAAGTTTGAAGAATCCCGTAAATCTAGAAACGTTGCAATTCTAAGGCTGCGTATTTAACTTATTTTTTATTTCCTTTTGCAACTTATATAAAAATAAGTTAAATTCATCCATTCTTCTAAACTTAAACTTTAATTGCCTAACACACACAATTACAATACTCCATAAGTTAAGTTTAAGGATAGAAAATAAATTAAGTTAGAAGAATGGACTGAATTAAAAAAATAAGTTAAGTGTAAAATAACACAACCTAACTATGCTTCTGTAGTTTATTTTAATAAAAAAAAACACACAGTGTAGTGAATATTATTATATCTTATGCAAGACCATTTGCTTTCATTAATCTTAACATCTTGCGCGCGCCACATCTTCATCTCCGCCTCCCACTTCATTTTATCTCTTTCCCCTTTTTCTAACCCTTTATTAGCGTTCAATCCGTTTTATGCACGGGCAAAACTAACATGCACGGGCGAGATGAACATACATGATGTGTTAATCGTAGACATTCTCTATACGACTAACCCGTTCTAGCGTTGTGCCCGTTCGATACACGGGACAATAAAAAAAAGTAAATTCACATTGGTTTTTTTCCGTTAGTGCAGTATTATATTGAGCTAAAATTAAACTAAATGGGTATGTACGTCCTAAAAAGAATCTATATTATTACCTTTTGTCGTTTTTTTTTCTTGTTGCTCCTCTTGTTCTCTTAATTGTTGCTCCACTTTGTCCAAAACTTGCAAACATATAATATCAGTTTCAATCTCCTCTAGCATAGCTCCCAATGCTCTCATATCCATGAAATTGTTTCAAGTTTTTGAAATTCTTGCTTTTGGCCATGTGGGTGGGAGGTTATTAACTATAGCTTGAACCAAAATCACAATGTGTGGCTTGAAGCCTTTTTTCCGTAGACTATGAAATTTGTTCTCCTTGTTTAGAATATGCGCTATCACAATTGAGTTTGGTGTAATTGGCCCATGCTCAAACTCTTTCCACAAGGAGTGGACATTTCGCTCCTCTTCCATCAAAGCATTCATCAAATGTGTCACATTTTCTATAACAAGTCTTTGAAATACTGTTTGCTTCACATGATTCCAACATAGTGAGAGAAGTTCTATTATTTTTCCATAGGGTATTGTTCACTTAAAATTTCTCCAAGCTTTTGCAAGGCTCCACATGCCTCTATTTTTCGCTTAACAAAATTTTCTACTGGGAAGCCCTCCCTCTGAGGTTTAAAGCATGTATGGCATTCAACATATCTTTGTAATCATTATGACGTAAACATGGAGGAAGCCTCATGAAAACCTGCATAAAATGTAAAAGTACTAAATTTGAACTTAAAAGTACTTAAGAGAAACAATTGGGGCAATTTTTTAGATAGTGGGCCAGCAATTGGCATTCAAGAGTAGCAAGAGGGTGTGTTTTTGGAAAAAAATTCTGCAACCAAACACCTCGACTTAACAATGGATGTAAAAGTAACAATTGGGGCAAATTTTTAGATAGTGGGGCAGCAGTTGGCAATTCGAGAGTAGCAGGAGGGTGTTTTTAAAAAAAAATTATGATCGGTGTGAGAATGTGGTACCAAACACCTAGACTTAACAATAGTGAATCGAGAGGACAAATAGGGAGCAAACCAAACACCAAAAAAAAATTAGCGGCAATCAAAAAACTACTGAGAAATTGGTGTGTTTTCCGGCCAATTGTCTCTCAATCCTTAATTATCAATTACCAATAGCAGAACACACCATGAACTACAGTTTGAAATTGCTCAATGCGTGCGATTTGGTTCTTTTAAACTGGTGTCTTTGCAAAACGCCCCTTGAAAATGCACAATGGACACTTGATTATTCCAATACTATATTCCTACCAATAGAAATTATTCATATTCTATATTCCTACTATCAGAAACTGTGAATAATGTAAGGACAATACTATGAGAATTTGGGGAAAAAGTTGGCCGGATGCCAAAAAAAAAAAATGAAAGACAGGTATATGAAGCAGAGAGGAAATCTTACCTAGTGGTTAGCAGAACTGAGCAGTGCGAGATCCGAATTGCTTTCAATTGTTAAAACCTTAAACCTACCAAATGACTTCGCACATCAAGGATGAGTGAAGCATTCTATCGAGCAAGAAAAAGACATTCAATTGTAACCTAAACCTTTTTTTTTTTTTAACTTCATGCGATAGCTATGGTCAATTTATTCAAGTTATCTCTATGACCTACAATAAGCAAAAATGATAGGCATTTATTAGTGAACGGGAAAAAAGAGAGACTTTGAATGGCAAAAAAATGGAATCCAACTACTGCATTCGCCTCTGAACATTTTAAGTGTCAAAAAACACAGACTTTGAATGGAAAATAAATGGCATTGTAAGGACCTGTAATTTTAGAAATTATAAAAGGTTTATTCAATATTATAAATGAGGAAAAATATGGAATTTGTTGAGTTTAAATGAGTTGGGGTTAATATGGTGGAATTGTTTGTAGGAGGGTGCAAGTGCGATATGTGTTTATGTTGGTATATATATGCGTGGGTGTGTGTGTAGAGGAGTATTTTACTCCTCACACTCTCTCTCCATCTCTCGACTCTCTCCCCCTCTCTTGGTTCTCTCTCTCTCTTGCTCTCACCTAAATATCTATCCTAAAAACTCAAAACCAACTCAAATCAACCTTCAATCTTCCATCCCTATGCGTATTGTGGTCCGTATTTCGCTAGTTTGAGCTTGGAGGAGTCGTATTGTGTTTAGGTTTCAATTTCGGAAAGCTAGGGCTTGATCTCTCTTTGGGTTTGCTCTCCACCTTCGGGTAGGGATTTCTTACTCTTTCTATATGCCTATGAGTTGATTATGTGCCTTGATCGTACTTGAAATTGTTGATTTGATTATGGGGATTAGTTTCGAAAATCTGCTCGAACTAAGCTGGTATCGATACCATTTGGCATTGGTATCGATACCTTTGCACTACAAACCTAGAAAATCATCTGGTATCGATACCATTTGTCCTAGGTATCGATACCCTTGCGTCTGGAAAGCTTTTTGGTCAAATGGTATTGATACAATTTTGCTAGGTATCGATACCTTTGGCTTATGAGCAGTTTTTCAGCTTTGTTCTAAACTTCATCTTTTTGACCCCCGATCACTTCTAACACATCGAAAACATTTTTAAACCCTCTCTAAGCTTAGTTGTTCGTCCTTTGATAATTCATTGATCGTTTCCTATCCCAAGACACTCGTAAAACGTAACTTTGATAACGTTGGAGATGAATAAAATATCGTAAGGTTGCTTACGAATACCATAGGCAAGGCGAGGTGTTCTGATGAGGGTATTTGGTAGGTGTGAGCTGGTCTAGCGATCCGAAGGGTAACTTAATAACTCGTCCCCTCATGAGTTGTCTCGTTGAAGCTATTCATCTTGCATCCTTAATATCAGTACAAGCGGGTCGTATGGCATAGAGTTACTATGGGTTTGTAAGTTACTTAGAGTATGGTGGCATTGTGGGGAATATAAGGGGTGTATGTGAGTGTGTGTAGTGATCCAAATGATGTTAAGGTGATATTATAACTTGTGTCCTCTCGACTCGTCGAATCTTCCAATTCTTTTGGCACTCTTCCTACGAGGTTCAAGCGTAGAAATAAATGGATAGAGTATTGTAGTCTTATATTATGGTTGATTGAAGTTTTGTGGCACAACTAATAGATTGATGACGAAGCTAATTGTGGAATAATGATGATTATGAAAAGTGTGAGGGGTGACCCAAGTGATTATTATATAGGGAATAGACTCGAGATGACCCTACGCTCGAGGGAATTAGACCTGAGGTGACTCAAGTGATTATTATGGAGGGAATAGACTCAGGGTGACCCTACACTCGAGGAATTAGACCCGAGGTGACCCAAGTGATTATTATGGAGGGAATAGACTCGTGGTGACCCTACGCTCGAGGGAACTAGACCCGAGGTGACCCAAGTGATTATTGAAGGGAATTACCCGATTAAAAGAAAGGTTAAAAAAAAGGGGGATCTTTTAACAAGAATACTCCGGTATTCAGCCTAAATCAACGGAGCTCGGCCTACAATGGTCTTGAGTTTTCTTTGAAATGTTTTAAAATCAAAAGGGAAGGTTTTGTAATAAAGGGATTTGATGATGATAAATGTGGACACGAGAAAGATTGTATTATCATACGAAGAATAATAAGATGATTTAGAATTGATTATAGACTAATGTGGATTGACGTGAGTTTGTTATTGTATCTAGTCCAAGAAGTAAACGGTCAGCGACATTTATGTGAAGTCTAGAACCCTTTGACTATAGCGTGCAGCTCTTTAGTAATTATTTGTGCTTTGGGCATATCTGTCAATATTCACTCTCTCTCATGATGCATGATTCATCGTATATCCATATAGTTTGAGCATAGAATTCTCTATTGGACTTGTGTAGCTCAACCTATTATCATTTCAGGTACACCCCCAATGATCTTGACACGAAGTGCATGATGTGCATGCTTGACTTTATATCTTTTGAAAGCCGTCATTAAGGAGTAGTTCTATCATCTTTTGTATGACCTCCTGAAAAGATGTAATTGCAAATTCATTTGAATTCTCTTAACTTTAGATGTCATGTAACCTCTAGTTTTACAGTCTTTGACTAACTAAGGAATTTGGGCCGTAGTGCCAATGTTGTAAACCTTTAAACTTGGGAATTCGGTTTGTAAATGATCATTCGAGAACTCTCTTTTGGGTACTATCTATATTATGCGAAGATTGTTTATTGAAATGGATTATTTATTTATGTTACCAATCGAGGGCGTGACAGGCATCAAGAGAATAGGAGAAAAATAAAGGTGATCTGCGATTGCCACCAGTTTCATCAAAACAGTTGAAATTACGGCATTCAAACATCTATAAGAGTTAAATGAAAGAAATTACAACCAAAAAAACAGAATGGTGGAAAATGGAATTGGGGTCCAATCTATCAATTCTGTCGAACTCAGCGAAGAGAAAATCAACTTACTTGGTTGAATTCAAGAAACCCCTGAAAGCTTGTGATCAACAATTGACCCCTCGCCTCTTCTGAACCTTGCCTCTGAAAAACAATAGATGAAAGAGAGGATTTTAGATGAGGAAAGGCAAAAAAGAAAAAGTAAAGGAGTGAAGGAGGAGTAGTCTCACATTTCTGTCGAGGGTGGCGGGTGGGACGGTTCTGTCAGGAGCGGTGGGGCGGGACAACGGTTGGCGGTGGAGCAAATCTATGAAAAATTGAGGGAGGAGTGAAGATGGGGTATTCATAGGCCATGAGAGAGTGAGGGGCGAGGATGTGGGAGAGAGGTGTGGAGTGGTGGCGGTTGAGGAATGGAGAGGGAGAGAAAGAGAGAGAGGGAGAGGGAGGGAAATGGATGCCGGAGCAGTTGTGTACGTGCACTACTACAATAATAGATATGTATCACACTAAAGAGATTCACAAAGATCACGGTTTTCAATGAAAGCGTGATAAAAAGTGGTGCTTAAATTTTTTATCTCAGTTTAAGTTCAAAGCTAAGATAAAAAGTGAGTTTTAGCACGGAATAAAAGACCTCGCTCTTGCGGCGAGATAAAAGAAAAACAATCTCACCCTTGCGGCGTGATAAAAGATTTTAGGGCTGAAAAGAATGAGATAAAAGATCTCGCTCTTATGGTGAGATAAAAGATAAAAGACCTCACCCTTGTGGCGTGATAAAAAAGAGCAAAGATCTCACCCTTGTGGTGTGATAAAAGATTTGAGGGCGGAAAAAAAATGAGATAAAAGATCTCGCTCTTGTACCGAGATAAAAGAGAAAAAGCCTCACCTTTATGGTGTGATAAAAAACATTAGCGCGAAAAAAAGTTGAGATAAATTATCTCACTCTTGCGGTGAGATAAAAAGCCTACTCATTTAGGCGGTCTTAATTTTCACGTGGGCGGGTTAATACTCATTTAGGCGGGTTTTGAAAAGTTATGTGTGGAAAATGATGTCATTTGAGGACTTCGAAAAGTTTTTTTTTTTTTTAAATGTAAGAAGATAAGCCTTAATTACATTCACCCCAAAAAAATTTTTCGTTTCATCTTCATCTTCACGCCCAAAAAGATCGAGAGAGAGAGAGAGAGAGAGAGAGAGAGAGAGAGAGAAAGAGAGAGAGAGAGAGAAGGCAAATCTCACGATTGGGTTCTACTAATGCCCAGTTGTTTCTTCGACGACGGACGAGCTGTTCCACTAGTACCCGATTTTCATGTGGGCGAACTGTGA
Source organism: Rhododendron molle (assembly GCA_025413875.1). Lineage (NCBI taxonomy): Eukaryota > Viridiplantae > Streptophyta > Magnoliopsida > Ericales > Ericaceae > Rhododendron > Rhododendron molle. Next base: position 18,286,211 of record CM046390.1, read on the forward strand.
TCTTTATGATTTATTGTAGTGGTAAAACATTGTTATTTCGAATGTCTTCCAAGTGTTTGACACATTAGGTAAAAAATAATTATATTATTATGGCTTAGCCTTATTTGAAAATGATTAAAATCCAATTGGAAAGCCACCATTGAAATTGAAATTCAATATAAACACAAAATATATGTGAAATGGTTAGTTTATAAGAAAACAATCTAAAGTTTGTCCATAATGTTACAATCTACGGGTTGTGATAATTTTCATAAAAATACAAAGCGTACACTACAACAAAAAACACTATTGTCTACTAAATTTACTGGCTAAAAACAAATTTTTCGCTCAAGAAAATCTTTTGGTGACCAGCAACTAATTTTGATTGGCAAAAGATCTGTTGTCATATTTTAAAATTTTTTTAAACAATGTTTATATATGTATTTTTATATATTTTAATATCATGTTAATTGCATTTCAAAAAATTCACAAATTTTAAAGAAAAAAAAGTTTTCTTACTTTAGGAAGTAAGTATAAATATTTTGGTTTTCATGATGTAACAAAAGATCTTGGCTAGTTTAGTGGTAAGGGCTTGGGAAATCAACCAATGGTGTATGGGTTCGAAACTTGGCAATGACAAGAAAAGATGGTCTAGTAGATACAAAGAAAAGATCACGCCCAATGATTTTCCATCTCAGTTTATGGGTGATCATTTTGAATTTTCAATCACGGTTATAAACCGTGATCTAAAGTGACTTATAATCGCACATAGAAAAGAGAAACGATCATGGCCAAGAAAAACGATCACGGTTTATAACTGTGATAAAAGAGAAACGATCACACTTATTGGCCGTGATTGTTTCTCTCTTTCAATCACGGTTATAAACTGTGATAAAAGAGAGTGACTTACAATCACACCCAAATCCATCACGGTAGCAGGAGTGTGATGGAAAACTTACAATCACAGTCAATAACTGTGATCTTTATGGTTTATTGTAGTAGTGGTGGGGGCTAGGGCTGTTTTCAGCCGAATTGGAGGGGAGTAGTGGGGTTGTGTGTGAGACGGTGAATATGAGACAAAACGTGAGGTTTTTTTTTAAAATGAAAAATATAGGAAGTGTGTAAGAAATAAGATCGTATGTTTGTTTTTTTTTTTTTTTAAAGAAAGTGAAAAATCTAGAAAATAATGATTGAGGGTTTGGAGGCTTTGAGAGGTCCAACTACATTTCCTTAAGATATTGGTAGATAGATAGATAATAGATATCTCTGATCTACCATCGTTATTCTTGGCGCCTATTCCCCTTCCTCAGGCCTGTCCGGTTCCCTGCTTTGCCGAGAGCCCGCTGGTATTTCCTCGTTAGTGTACCAGTTCGTACTAACGGCAAGGTGCTTCCCGGCAGCGAGATCTCGGTATGGTTCGAGAGGGAAACACTGAATCGAAACCCATTTATCTCGTAACAAATTTGAAATTATCGCACATGCTTTCCGATATACTTGATTTTTGGCGTGGTACATTTGCGCGGCTTATTCTAAAAAATAAATTGTTTGGATAATTGATGCATGCCTCAAAAACTCAAAACGGGACGATACTACACCGTCTAGTCCATTAAAAGGACTCGAGAGGATCGAAATAATAATAAATAAATAAATAAATAACCTCACTTACAAACTTAAGTTTGTTGACGAAAATTGCAAGTCATAAAAGATACCAAGCGCAATTAATTAATCATTTGACAACAGAGGTTCTGACTAAAAAAAAAAAAAGAGCTTCTGACTGCACCAAAACTACGTTATGAATATTTGACCGATAAACTCAACAAAAGCTTTAAACACATGCATTTCATTCAAAATTAAACATTCTTCTCAATTCGTTATTCCAATTTATTTCCTCAGTCCTCTTATTTTTTTGTCCTTTTTCAAAAGTCTTGTTTTTCTTTAGATTAAGATTAAGAAAAAAGCTAATTTTGCGGGTAGATTTTAAAATATTCTCATACAATTTGAACAATTAATTGAGTTTTTTTTTTTTTACTTGGTATAGCAAAAGCCAACAAAAGTGACTTATTTTTGTGTAAAATATCATGACATTAAAAAAAAAGTGGAAAATTTATGGGACAGAGGTACTAGTGCTATATTAGAACAGAACATATTATCTAAGTTGGAAGGGTCAACAAGCTAGTAGAAAAGAGCTATTTTTATTTGAACCCCGCTACACACACAAAGACAATTTGTGCACGGATTGCGTTGTGGGCTCCACCAAGAGTCCCACACAAATAATCTGAGTCGTTAATTAAATGTAAAACATTTTTTTCGAGGGTCATTGCAAAAAATCAGTTTAATCCGATACCTACAGATGCTCGATCAAATCGTCTAACTTTTCATCGTCCGAAAATATGAATGAAAAGTTTGATGATTGAATCGAGCATCTATAGGTATTGAATTGAACTGATTTTTCACGAGGGCTCTTGGTGGGCCCCACAACAAAATATTTGCATATATTGTATGCGTAGACAGACTTTCTATTTTTATTTATCTCACTCACAGTGTCAATCCAGTTTGCATTCACATTGGCTAGTCTTTGGAAAACCAATTCGATTCGATCATCCACTAAGGGGCAGGTAAAGTCGGGATAAAGTCTCATATGAACTGGAGACCTTAGGAAGAAAACAAATCTTTAATTGTGATAAATTGACATAGTATTTTTTGATAAATGAATAGTGCGGACAAGCTTAAGCGCAATTCAATTAAGACACGACCAAGTGACCCAATCAAAATTGGCCGTATTTTGAGTTTTTATTATTAGTAATAACATATGCCACGACATCCATCAATAGAACCATGGGGAATTGGGGAGGAATAGGATATAGTATACTCTAGGGAGAGTGGGATTTTAAATGCGCAGATGGTATGTAATATGTATGATGATCATCGCATCATGTCAGAGTGAAGAGGGCCGCGGTTGTTGACACCCCCACAAAGACAAGTCAAGGGGTGTAATGTAATGATGTGCACGTGTGGTGTGGGAGTACTTTTATTACTGTACTCCTACTATCATCACCGCACCGCATGAATGTGGATCATCATTACCACATCGCCCACAACCCCCTTTTGACTTTGATATATCAACAGCATGCAAACACACAAAACTCCCTCTCGTATGAGGGGTGTAATAGCATGCCCACCATCATCCGACTACTATATTTTTATCGGTCTTGCTATTGTCAGTTCATTGGGTTGACGATAAATACATTAGAAGACAAGAAATATACGTATTTCTGTGTACCTTTTATACCCTTTAATACACATTTACACACTCACTATCATCAGCCCATTGGACTAATTTTAGAATTTTCCTATTTCCATTTCCATTTCCATTTTGCTCTTATCTTAGTTTACTCTTTACTCGTAAGGTAATCCCACTCAAGAATGAATTTCTACTTCTTTTCTAACTTAATAAAATAAATTATGTTGCGTTCCATTGAAATTATAACACAAATAATTTCTTGTCATAGGATATATTCACTCGAAAGATATTGATTGCGTGGCATTTATGTCACGTAATCTTTGAACAATATTCCTTGTTTTTGTTTTCAATTCTTATTCTCATAAATTTTGCAACGAATTTATAGGAGTACTATTTTTAAAGTCGTTTTCACGTTTGCAATAGCACTTCCGTTCACATACGTTAATGCTCACCCACGCGCATCATGTCACCCACCTATGGGGTTTTTTATTTTATTTTATTTGGATAAGATCATGTTTGGACTTGGAAATCTGGGATCACGGCATTGAGGCCAGGTTTAGCTAATTAAAAAAAATTGAATTATTTTTTTATTAATACTTAATTTTTTCACATTTTTTAGTTTGTATCAAATTTTTGTTGATTATTTATTTATATCGATGAGAGAAATCGAAAAAGTAAAAATTATGAAAAAAAAAACACTTTTTTTAATAAAGACAAAATAAGCAAAAAAAATCTATTTGTTTGGATTATTTGTCTTTAACAAACTTTTATAAGATTTTGATTATGATTTTGTACTTTTTAAATTTTTTCGTTGAGACGTACTAATAATCTAAAAAAAATTGACGTAAAACTAACAAATGCGAAAGAATTTAAATAAAAAAATATAATCCATATATTTATGTATTTTCATTATGTTATTGAACTACAAACTAATAACAAAAGTCGACTTGTTTCCTCTAAATAGTATTTTAGTTGATGTATGTGAGAAAATGGCTGCCTTAAAAATCCGTAAAAATATGAATATATTTTAGGGTGTGTTCTACTAACTAAAATTAACTATTTTTATTTATAAAACAAGTACTTTTTTTAAATTAAAGGTGATGTATTATAAGAGAATGAGTTGTCTTGTAAAGCTGGAAACAACTACTTAAAAAATGGGTTTCCATTCCGTTAATATTCTTATTTTTTACATACTTATTTTCCGTTTTACGAGATAGGTCATCCTCTCACAATACGTTACTTTCAATTCAAAAAATAATTATTTATTTTTCTTAGCTGAACGGGACCTTTAGGCTTTGTTTGGAAGTTGTAGAAAATAAGAGAAAAGAACATAAGGGAAAATGGGAGAAAATTGAGAAGAAAATGAGAGAAAAATGGTACTATTCACACTTCTGGATTTTTCTATTTTCTCTCCGCGTTCTCTCCAAACCAAACAATAGAAGAGAATTTTTTTTAATTTTTTCTTCATTTCTCTCACTTTCCTCAACTTCCAAACATTCTACACTCAAAACCATTAGAAGGGAAAATGACGGCCAATGACTTATTTTAATAATTAATATCCGTCACAAACATGCTACGAAGATTTGTTAATGTAGAAAATATCTTTGACGAATATTAATTATCAAACCATGTCATTGACCGTTATTTTCCTAAAAAATTAGGCAAAAATTAAGGAAGAGAAAACAGGGAAAATTAGGGGAGAGAAACTGTACCATTTCGAAGGTAAATTAGGAGAAACGAGAAGGAGAATTGAGGAAGAGAAAACAGGGATATCAGCAGGCATAAAAGCATTTGCACCTTTCCTCTCTCACCCTCTTTACTTTCATTCAATCAATAACGTGATCCTTTCAGTCAACTTTTACTCTCTCTCTCTCTCTCTCTCTATCTCGCTCTCTCTTCACACCTCTCAACAACCAAAAACCCAACTAATTCCAAGGTCAAAAACAGATCTTTCTGTTCTCTCTCATTCATGGCCGCCAAGAAGAAGACTAGTAATAAATCAACAACAACGACTCACCAATCCCCTCTATTTACCGCAACTCGGTCCTAGCATTCCACACTCAAAACCCACATAAATACCCGAACCCGTCTCTCTCTCTCTCTCTCTCTCTCTCTCTCTCTCTCTGGGTTTGCGTGTTCCACTTCTATTAGTACTCCATTTCCCAAACCCGCCCCTGTTATCTTCTCTCTCTCCCCATAACTCTAGCATTTCTCTTTCCAAAACCCCACCTCCAGCTCAAACAGAAGAGCATTCGGAGATCTGGGTTTGGGGCCTCTCACATGGGGAGCAAATGGAGGAAAGCCAAGCTTGCGCTAGGGTTGAACCTCTGCGTCTATGTTCCAACGACGGTGGGCGACGACGACTCCCCGCCGCCGTCCGACTCCGCTCTTCTCTCGCCGTCGGTAATGTCTCCAGCGACGTCGGTGGCGTCACCCCACGGGTTCAGGCTGTCTAGGAGCTTCAGCAGGTCTTCTAACAAGGTTTGTGAAACCCTCATTTCTGTTTGTGGTATTGGCGCTTCTGTTGTTTTTTTTTTCTTTTCACTTGTGTAAGGAAGATTTTAGTACTCTTTACTGCTATTGCTCTTCTCACTGAAGCTTGTAGTAATTTTGTGTCTGGTTATCTTTGTTCTTGTTGTTTTTTTTTTTTAACTGTCCTCTCAAAGGACTAGTGTTAGCATACTTTGGAACACAACTCCGTACACGTGTACTGTTTGATGCATGTGGACTCGTGTGCATCCAACAGTCCTGGATTCCCCTGGATACATACATGTTTGGATTCCCCTGGATACATACATGTTTTAAAGTTGTGTGCCTAGCATTGCTTTTTTTGAAAACAGCAACTGTAAGTATGAGAGAGAGAGAGAGAGAGATTAGTTGAAGTAGTAGAAGGCTGTTTGTGAGTTAGGGTGTTGTAAGAGCATCTCTTATGGTTTGAGCCTTTTTTTTAAGCCGAAGTTATATTTTTGGTTTGCTAGAGTACAATTTTGCTAAAATTTAGCAAATTTGCTCCATTCGTTCTAAATCTGTTTTTTTTACCTTAATCAATCACAACCCTTGGATCACTTAAATCGTTCCATAGATATTTGAACCAAAAAGCTGCTGTGTGATTGTTTGGTTCTTCCTTTTGTTGTTTGTGTGGACTGGAGTCGTCTTGTTAGCGCATAACAGTTCTTGCTCCGTTTGGTTTCTGAGAAAGCTGCGGTAAACAAGTTATTCTCTATTTGTTTGCTTTACAGTAAAAACATAAATAGAGTACTTAAACTGATCAAGATGGTTAAAGCAGTAATATTTCATAGGAGTAGCCGAGTAGGGAATGTGTATGCTTCTTTCATGTTGTTAGTTATGAATGAGCATCGAACTTGGAGTTTCTAGGTGCTGCTTGCCTGCTTATGCTTTTGCTGAAACCAAGAGGGGTGTGTAGGTTTTTGGAATTATCACTCACCTCGTTTTCTCACTCACATCGAACTTGAAGTTTTTTATGATTATTTTTACTTTGTTCTTTACTTTAAAGCTTTGATAATGTGTTAATATATTTTGTGGGCAAGAAAACAGATTTTGCATATTTTTGGAAGTATCTCTTTTATCATTTTCTCGATGTTTGTTTATCGGGTTGGGGAGAAGTATACCCATTTGACTGGAACATATTCTTCGATTGTTCAATAATTTATGATGTTAATCCTTGTGTTCCTACTTGTTTCTGCAGAAAATATGTGTTTCTTAATGTACCCCTGATGTTGTCACTTGCCTAATTAAAGTCCTCATATTGAGTAAATTTCTTTGTCCTGTATATTTGTATTTCATCTCAAATTGATGGAGTTAGGTATTGGTTGTCTTGTTTGCCACTCTGTTGATTCTATGATTAATTAACAAGTCTCTTTCAGGGCCCTTATCATTATGGGTTAATAGTTGAAGACGACTATATAATTACCTTTCCTTTTCCTCTTTTCCATGGAGTGAAAGTACCTTTATTTTGGGGCCAACTTATGTTGACTATTGTTTTTCTCTATCTTTCCTGCTATTCACTGCATCAGCAAAAGTAAAATTGGGGCAAGGAAGAAGAAAGATGCCAGCAGTTCCTGATTCAACGTGCTGCGATCTATAAAAATTCGCCTAGTTTGTCCCTCAAGGACTAAAATGTGCTAGGACTTGATCACCTCTTAAAATACTTGGTAGATCATAAATCATTGACCAGGGCATGAGATTTATCCACTTTCTTTATCTTTTCGGTTTTAATTTTTTTCCTGCTTTTTTTTCCCTGTTCGGGGGTAGGGGAGGAATTATATTTGTCATGTGAAATTTATATATATTTCTAGTCTTCCATGAGCGAAAAATGTGGGATTCCAAATCATGATTAGCACCCTCGTGGATGTCTTGTCTCCTGTATTGTGTGATGCATATTACTTGCCTCTTCTGTAACCTGTCAATAATCTTAAGAGCTTAATCAATCCAGCAAATGAAATTCGAAGTCATTACATTTCTTGAAGAGTTAACATCCCATCATGGTGTGACAACCCTATTAATTGTCTTTTTAATCCTCAGTGCAATTAGGTGATTTGTCACTTCCAGTTGTAGTCTGTACTCTGTTGAAGTGGTGTGTCATCTCCATTTCTTTATTCAATCGTCATCTGCAAGTGATGGAGGATCCTCTGGCATATGAGTTCTTGACGATCTGTTTTTCAACATTTTCCTCCCTAAAGTGAGACACGTCATACGGCTTTCTGAATTTCAAAATTTGCAGTACTCCTTGCTGCTGTTAACTTTATGACGGTCAAAAGTATGTGATTACAGTGTTTGTTTGGCATTCATAGATTTCTTGTGTAATGTCAGTATTGATTATGACTTGCAAATTTGAACGATTATGGTTTTTATGTGCCTGGTTATGTGGCGGATTTTGTTGATAATTCCAGATGTGAACTGTGATGCTCCCTTCTCACGGATTATGATTTTCATCATCTTAGGTGCTTATTTGCTATCTATTTCGTAGTTTGATTCTGCTTCCTGCTTTTGACTGCCATCTGGTCTGTACTTCCAGAAAACTTGCTCAATATGTTTAGCCACAATGAAACGTGGAGACGGCCATGCAATTTTCACCGCAGAATGTTCTCACTCCTTCCATTTCCACTGTATTGCCTCAAATGTGAAACACGGCAACCAAATTTGCCCAGTCTGCAGAGCAAAGTGGAAGGAAATCCCCTTGCAACAGGTTCCCGCTTTTGATCCTCTGCCTGAAAAGGCAAGAATCAGTCCGCTAGACTTGCCCCTAAATAACCCTTTGATGACAGTAATCCGTCGATTACCCTCTCGCCCAAATTCCAATCGGATCGTCCCTCCACTATTTCAAGCTCCTGAGCCAGCTGTCTTTGACGATGATGAACCCCTAGATCATCAAACCAATCTCATTGGCAGAAACTCATCAAATACAACAGCTGCGGATGATAAAGGTTCCCAAAGGACGATAAAGATCCAAACATTCCCTGAAGTTCCAGCTGTCCCACGGTTCAATTCTCATGATAACTTCACCGTTCTAGTCCACCTCAAAGCTCCTCTTTCGATTTCAGGACAAAATCCCAGCAGAAACCAAACTAACTATCCTCAAATTTCTCGGACTCCTCGCACTCCGGTTGACCTTGTGACTGTACTGGACATCAGTGGCAGCATGGCAGGGACCAAACTTGCTTTGCTAAAGCGGGCAATGGGGTTTGTGATTCAGAATCTTGGCCCAAATGACAGGCTGTCAGTTATTGCCTTCTCGTCAACAGCTCGTCGCCTCTTCCCCCTCAGAAGGATGACCGAAACAGGAAAGCAACAAGCATTGCAGGGTGTTAACTCTTTAGCTGCTAATGGTGGGACAAACATCGCCGAAGGGTTGAGAAAGGGTGCAAAGGTAATGGAAAACCGAAGGGAAAAGAACCCTGTTGCCAGTATTATACTGTTGTCTGATGGACAAGACACATATACCGTCAACAGTTCTGGCAGCAACAAACAAGAACCAAATTTCCAGTTGCTTTTGCCTTTGTCCATTCATGGAAATGAAAATGCAGCGTTTAAGATTCCGGTGCATGCTTTTGGGTTCGGCGTGGATCACGATGCTTCGTCGATGCACTCAATTTCAGAGATTTCTGGAGGGACTTTCTCTTTCATAGAAACGGAAGCCGTGATGCAGGATGCGTTTGCACAGTGCATTGGGGGTCTTTTGAGTGTTGTGGTAAAGGAGCTACAAGTATGTATTGAGTGTGTCCACCCTAGTCTCAGCATAAGCTCATTAAGAGCCGGAAGTTACGCCAACCGTTTGATGCCTGATCGGTGCACAGGGTTTATAGATGTGGGAGACTTGTATGCCGATGAGGAGAGGGATTTTCTTGTCTCCGTGAATGTCCCAGCCGACTTCTCAAGCACGGAAACTTCATTGATCAAGGTGAGATGCGTTTGCAACGATCCTTTTTCTAAAGAGGCAGTAGCTTTAGAAAGTGAAGAAGTTAGGATTAAGAGGACAGAAATTGCTAGACAAGAGTTGGTGTCGATAGAAGTGGATAGGCAACGGAACAGGCTCCAAGCAGCTGACGCAATGGCGCGAGCACGATCGGCGGCTGAGCAGGGTGACCTCGCCGGTGCGGGCTCAATTCTCGAGAGCTGCCGTAGGGTTTTACTGGATACCGCGTCGGCTAAATCAAATGACAGGCTTTGCATTGCGTTGGATGCTGAGCTCAAAGAGATGCAGGAAAGGATGGCCAGCAGGCACCTGTATGAGGCGTCGGGAAGGGCTTACATCCTTTCGGGACTGAGCTCTCACTCGTGGCAAAGAGCCACAGCAAGGGGCGACTCAACAGACAGTTCAAGTCTCGTTCGCGCGTATCAGACCCCGTCGATGACTGAGATGCTTAATCGGTCTCAGGCTACGTTGTTGGGGAGACCATTAACTCAACGGCTTGTACGACCAGTATGGTCATTTGCCTCGCAACCGAAGCCGAGGTAATGGTTTGTGCAGGGATGCTCTGTCTCCAAAATTCAATGTCCCTTGTCCCAATGCACTCCCAGATGCATTATATGGAGGGAATGTCTGAACTTGAGGCATAACTGCACGCCTTGGGAGTGTATTGGGACAAAAAGACATGGATTTGGGGGACCGGAGATGATCTTGTGCCATGTTTTGGGGTTCTGCTGTGGGGGCTTTATGGATTCAGATGCCTCCCTATTTTTGAAAGTATTTTTGTTTTGGGGTGGGGATATATTGGAAAGATGAGAGTGTTTTTGACTGTCAATATTGTTCTTGTCTTGTATATGTGTGGGGGGATAAAGTGAGTAAAGGGGTGTAAGGGTACGTCTGTAAGTGGAGCAAAGGAGCTCTGGTTAGGACTTACAACTACTTGTTTTGCATTTTTACTTGTCCTTTGTTGTTGTTGGGGGTGATGTACAAAAGAGGTTTTCCTTAGGGATGTGGGTATAAGTGTTTGTGCTATTTGTGGGGGATAGTTGGGGTTAAGTCTTCACCTTATGTATAAGATACCTGCAATGTGATTCTTTTCACAAGTTTATTATGTTGATGAAATGTTTGGTGAATCAAGAACTATTTCAAAATATTGATGCAAATGGGATTGCATGAAAATGCCTAAAAAAGATGTGTTCCATGGGCAATTACATTTAAGTTTTTAGGTAGATCCCAGAGATGAAAATATTTTCTTAAAAATCACCAATTTGAAGATTATATCTAATCAACCCCCTCTTTTGAATGATTATTTAATGCTCTAGGAGCTGTCACGTGGCGCTCTAGAAGTCTTTTTTACCCCATATTTTTATGAAAATCATACACTTTTAGGTAGAACCTACACAAATAGAGTACGGTGTGCTCCATGAGCAAGCAACAATATTCCCCCTCTTTTGCAACACCTGTACGGTACGAAGGCCATATATCCGGAAAGAATTAATATCTATCAAAACGATTATTAGCTAAGAGCATGTACACCAATACATAGCCAAAAATGCTGATGAACAGTACATTTTTTCATTTTACTTACTCACATTTTTTTCAACACTACATCAATATTATCTATTTTACCTATTCTCTAATAAAATATTATTTCTTTTTCTTTTCCCATCCTCTTTTTCCATAAAAGAACAGAGGAGAGAGGAGGAAAGTTTGAGGGATAATAGTATTAAATGGTTTTGCTCATGAACAGTCGTGAGTTACATATACCTCCGTACTGTTGCTGGATGTATTCTTCCTTCAGGTTTACCTAATCTGCTGCATGAGGATTTTTTCACTTGCATAGGTAAAATAGTTAATTTTGGGTGTTTACATGAGCTGGTGTACATGCTCTAACCAGGCTAGGTAAGGTAGATCAAAATTTGTTCAATAATATGTATATGTATATGAGCGTATGTGTGCTCCATGAACACTCACACCCCGCCAATGATGTAACAATAAGTCTACGGCGCATGAAACGAGCCCATGCCAAAAACCACCATGTTGACGTGGACTGGCCCCACGTCAGCTTGAAGTAAAAAGAAAAAAATCAAAAGATGCTTTCATCTTGGTCAAACGAAGAGAGAGAGAGAGAGAGAGAGAGAGAGAGAGAGAGGAGGAACTCCACCAAGGCAACTGCCACCACCACCGGCGACCTTTCCTCCACCACCAAGCACCGACAAGGCAAAAATTGCCACTGGCGGTCAGTGGAGGGAAGGTCGCTACTGGTGGTTTTGGTCGCCGGTGGTAGACGCGGTGGTGGTGTTGGTCTGGTCATCCTCTTCCTCCTCCTCCTCCTCCTCCTCCTCTCTCTCTCTCTCTCTCTGTAGGGGCAGAAAAACAAAGAGTACCTAAAACAGCGCTGGTTCGTAACAGATCCACGTGATGTTCGATCAATACCCGAATGCTTCCGCCGGAACCCTAATCTGCAAGACAGACAAAGGGTGAGCGCACCTTTGCCTCTCGTGGCAAAGGCCCTCCGATGCCTAAGTTAGTATCTCGTACTGGTGTGAAACCCTAATTATCAGTAGGAAAATATGATATCAATGCAACGTATTGCGTACCTTTTGCCTTCAGATTTACCTCGTCTATATAGACCTACGCTTGCTTGCTGCCCAAGTGTCCTTTTTGCCCTAGGTTTCCTGTATAGGAAACCCGGGCTTCGTGGGGATCTTCTTGCCCAATGAACTGAGATCCCTTACTCACAGGACCTCTCTCCTACATGGGACTCGTTCCATAATAGGACTGTTTCTTCACTTATCCTAACTGGATATTGATTGCTTCTTCCGAAATACCGCTATCGCCTTTATCTTAAAATGACTATCTGTCCGGCATGCTCTTTGCCGAACAGACTGCACCTTAATTACTACTGTTCTGAATAAGTTTATACCGCCGAATAGCTGGTATGACTCTAGGACGTCTCATGTCCCTGTGCCAGAACAGTCCCCTGTTCGGTGTGTACTTCAGGTCATCGGCCTTTATTATTATGGTGCCTTCATCACTTTTCTCATTGCACAATTCCTATCACATGTTCGGCATATAACCGTGCCTGTTCGGGAATATCGTCCCACAATTGCTCCCCAGCTTTGCCCAGTGGAACTGTTCGGGGCATTGGGTAAAGCTTCTGAAGAACGAACCATGGGCTGAGCTTTTCGAAGCCCCGTGCAGATATAGTATTGATGACCATTGATGTTTTTGCGGTTTAGTCATTATGATCTCTCGAACCATGGATTCCACGTGGCACACTTCGTATGCCTCGCATTTAATTTGAACTGACGTTCGAGTCAGACATTTGAAACAGTGTTTTATCTAAATCCCTCACCCGTTACTATTCGTGTAACGGCGTGAGAGGAGACCGTTCGTCTTCGTCTCCGCCCCTAAATCCCAAAAAAGGGTTCTTTTGGGGTTTTTATCCAAAAAGTCGAATCTCGCCTCCTCCTCTCTTTTAAAACCAGGCGAAGACACGTCTCCTTACGACCGCCATCTGCAAAAAATCATCCTCGTTTCAGGAAAACTCCGCAATACCTCTGTAAGATTCTCGTTCTCATTTCTCTCTTGAGATTCAATCTGAGAATTCATTCTCAGATCCCTTCTTGTTTCAAGGGTTTCGATCGTACCCATTTTTCCTTTTCATTGATTCTCGAGTACTTTCATGGCGGACGAGGGGGATAGTGGCCCTAAGCCTGGCAAATTTAGAAAGCTCTATGAGACCCCGGCTGCAATGGCAGCTTTTAGAACCCAATACCGTATCCCAGAGACCGTGGGACTCAAACTTGCCCCTTTAGGAGCTGAGAGAAATGCGGCCTCATGGGATAGGACGTGTATTCCCATCATGGCCATTGTCAAGGTTGGGGTTCATTTCCCCTTAGACCCACTCCTTCGTCGTGTTCTTAACTGGTATCGTCTCACTCCCATGCAAGTTTCAACAAACTTTTTTAGATTAGTGATGGGGGTCGTAGCCCTGAATAGGATTTTGGGAACCCAACTAGGACTCTGGGATATTCAGTGGTGGTATAGCATCGTGTTAAACCCTGAATATAACACGTACTATTTTAAAGTAATGAAAGCAGAAAAGCGTCTCGTGCTTAACTTGCCAGATTCTGCTCGAGATCATGAAATGGACTTCCTCTCTGTCACCGGAGCCTTCGAGCCACTGGGGGAAGATGGCCAAGTGGTGGGCTTCAATTGCCCCCACGCATGGGGCTACCCACGTATGCTCCTAATTTACTTTGTCATTCGTGCTTACTGTTTTTTTTATATATAACTTCCTGAAGTTTCTAACTCTTATTGGCTTATAATACCTGCAGCGGATAACGCCAACAAGCGTCCGAGACGTGAGCCCAGCTACGTCCGAACAGCTGAAATCAACAGGGTGCTCAAGTACACAGGAGTGCCAGGAACGGTAACAGCTGGTCGGGGTCATGACGCCAGTGTCTTGTTAGGCTATGATCCTGCCTACAAAGGTTTTATTGATAGACGACTAGCCAATCCAAGCACCAGCGCAGCATCTGCATCAACTGCTCCCCAGCCAAGAAATTCAAGATCTAACGTGGAAGTAACCGTTGCCGGACAGCCAGGGGAAATTCCCATCTCTGAAGGCATACCGTTGCCACGTGTGGCGGTCAGAAGATCCACTCGAAGACAGGCTGTTCCTCAACGACAGTTCGAACAGTTGATTATCAATCGTGATACCAGCCAGTCTTCTTCTTCTGGCTATTCCCCGTCTCCACCGGACTCAGGTACAATGTCCCGACAACCTTTAAACCTCAACTCCTTACTCACTGTGTCCTCCCGAGGACGTGGTACCTACGGCCGGGCACCGTCTACTTGCCATGCACCCCCTCCTCCTCGTCGTATCAGGGGGAGTTCAACACGACCCTCCCAGTCTCCGCGGAAACGTGATAGTTCTTTAGAGACTGAAGAGGCACACTGGGACAAACGTCACAGGCATCAGGAAACCAGGGACACTATTGTGCACACTACCGTCTCTGCTTTGGAGACGCCAACCCCGGACACCCAGGTAACTCTTGAAATCTGGACCCCCCAACTTACAAGGGGTGACCGTCCAGTCAATGTTAAGGACAGTGCCAGTTCTTTAGAAACAGCACTGGCCTTTGCCCAAGGTCTTCTGCTACCAGTTGATATGCATAAAGAGGCCACATCTTCTCCTGACCGGCTAGTATCCACTGGACTCGTCAGTGGAATAAAGGTAACCCAAATACTGTTATAATCTAAGTTTTACCTTCCTCGTGGTAATTTGTTAACTTTGAATTATGTTTTTGTTTATTTAGTTTATTCAAAAGATGGTCACATCGGGCCAAACGTTCCAAGAAGCTGAGTCTGAGAGAATCAGACTTTTGAATGACAATACCAGATTGCTCCGGACAGTCACAAGACTAGAAGGGGAGAGAGACAAAGCAAAGGCCGACTGCAACCAAATGAAGGGTAAGCTTGAAATCGCCGAAGACAGCCTCAACCAGGCCCTGGCTGAGATTGATAGCAGCAAAAAAACTACTCACAAGGAAGGCTATCAGAAGGGTTTTGATGCTGCCACAGCGAGCTATGTGGAACAGATGCCCGCAGTACAGGGCCAAATATGGGCTGCAGGCTGGGAGGCTTGTCTAACCAAAATCGGTGCTGCAGAAGACTGTCCCCTCTGGGTGGAAAATGACTTGCCAAGTAGCCGTGCAGCGGCCTCTCAAGAGCAGGAGGAGCCGCTAGAGGACGATGTTGAGGATCAAATCGACAATTTTGTTGAGGGGAATGTAAATGTCCAAATGGGAAGTCAGGACGTCCCAATTGATCGTTCTCCTGTTCGAGAAGCTATCAATGAGACATTCAGTCTTGAGGAAGAGACGGTCAATGCGGAGCCAAACATGGCTGCTAGTGCCGGTGCTGATGTGACAACTAATACTCCTCCAGAAGTCCAAGACTGGACTGACATGGTAAGCCCCTACCCCTTTTTTCAGAAAAGACAGTACTGCAGGTCCTGTGTGACCATGATTTGCTCGGCCCTGCGTGGCACTAGTTAATTCGTACATTTTTTTTGGATAATACAGGTATTCGGCCCTTCGTGGCACAACACTTTGTTTTTGTTGGCCATTTTAAAGCCTTATTTTGTTCGACACATCGTGGCCGTAAACTGTTGATGATATCTCGTATCGTATTTCGTACGTTGGTTTGATTTCGTAAATTCAGGTGCATATGTCTATCTAACTTGGGGTGCCTTAAAACCCTTCCCCTCTCATAACCTGGCTCCCGAACCCAGATATGGTTATGACGGACTGGTTTCCTTTACTTTTTTAAAACAAATAGCGTAGCAAGTGCTTCGAAGTACGGTTCCTTGGGTGTCGGACCTTCAAACCCGAGTGGCGACTCTATATTTTCTGAGCGCTTGCTTCTCCGCTCGCACTCCGTCGATTCCGGGCCCTTGCATTTTGGAATCCGAAAATTCTAGGGCATGCTGCCCACAGTGGCGACTCTACTGGGGATAATCGAACCAATTTTAATTCATACTTAGAGTTTAAAACGTTTGTGAACAATTCCTTAAAAGTCTGTCAAAACGTTGAGCTTCGCGCTGTCGAAGGTTGGAATGGTGATTTAACAGGACCCCGTGTCCGGCCAATCTAATCTGGGACTTTTTCAATTGTTCACTTGCGTAGTTTCCTCTAAAGATGGACTAAATAAAAGTGAGCCAAATTTGAAAAGGCATTTTGCGATTTTGTGATTCTTCTTCTTCTTAATCAAATTCTAGCATCTCATTTGCATCGATGTGGGATAAGCCTCGTTGGATCGTTTTGGCAATCCGGCAGGGTTTACCTATCCATAACCGAATGACTAACAACCTTCGACGATGATGGGTCATGCTACCGTTTGACTGTTGCTCAACGAATCGCGGGCAACGGGAGGTATATCTGTGGCCCTAGTTCGAGGAACCCGTTACGAACCAAAACTGGCTTTTGCATATACAAAGCACTAGGACTCTCCAAATTAGGACAGGTACCTACAAGGTAAGATCTATTTGCATCTAACCCTTAACTGTTTATGTGTTACTGCTTTCCCTATCGCATGCACTGTACATACACGTCGTTTTGCATAGGAGCATGCTTAAGGCAATTCTTTCCTTCGAGTTTGTCTTATGCTGTCTAAGACGTTGTTGGATCCGATGAGGAGTCGTTCATTCTGTCGAATGTTCGTTATCAATCTCAAAGTCCTTAGTTCAATGAGACTTTGAGAAATCAAAATTTGCTAAATCCTTGGCTCATGCCCGGTTGAGGATTCAACCAATAAGGAACCACAAAGTATTGATGCCGTGTCACTGGCGCCACCCAGGTTGAAGTGCGTTGTCACTATACACCACTTTGTTCAAGGTTAAGGTGCCATGTCATCAATGCCGAGTTGTTTCTAATTCAAAGTTGAATCTTCAAAAGGGACTAGACGAAGATTTAGTCTATTTTGACATCTTTTAGGATCTGTCGATCTACATGGGGACACATTGCAGAAAAGAATTCTGAGGATTTCGACATCGTCTGAAATTCATGAGGCAAACTTGTCTCTGGAACTGTAATACATACATGTCATTTTGTGTAGGAGCATATTTAGGGCGGCTTCTAGGTTGTCTCTCGCTTTCAGTATGCTAATTTGGACGCTGCTATGGCCCGATGAAGAGTCGTGCATCTTGATAGTGCACGTTATTAATTTTTTTCAAAAGTCCTTAGATCAGCGAGACTTTGGGAAATCAAAGCTTTCTAAACTCTTGTCTACCCGATTGGGGTTTCAAATAGAAGACGAGGAACAACGGAGAGAATGCCGTGATGCATGGACCACCCTGGTTATCATGCTAAGCATGTACACCGTTTAGGCTATGGCACTGTGTTGCTTACGCTGCCCTGGTTCTGGTATTACGTCATCTACACCAAGTTGTTCTGACTCCAAAGTTGAAACTTTAAGAACAGAGTAGTCAAAGGCTTAGACTGTTTCGACATCCCTTAGTGTTAGTAATTCTAATAAAGGATACACCCTCGAAAAGAAATCTGAGGATTTTGGCAGCGTCCGAACATCATGAAACAAGCTCGTCTCTAGTTTTAAAGTCTAGGAGGACACGACGACGATGATCTTTGCATTTTCGTTCTTTCAATTCTTTCAATAAACTGCTGAAAAGGCATCACTGAGCTTTCATTACTTTACTGTCAAAGCTCTAGGCCATTGCATCATCGGAGAGTACCGAAAAGAAGAGCCAAACCTACTAGGGAGATTCTGCCGGGGCTGTTACACTTTCGCTTCCAAGGTTATATATCACCTACCTTGTTCATCAAATGGCAGCACAAATGGAGCTGACTGAGCTTAGGAAAGCTATAGAGAAATTAGGTCACAAGATGGACAAACAGATGATTATGATCCAGGGACTCGTTGGCCTTGTTACCTCCACAACCCCGCAGCTAGATATGGGGCTAGTCAAGGAACCTTCTCAAGTCTACCACCCTCCAACGGTTTGAGTCAAGCTGTGCTCAGGAGACATGTTCAAAGACCTGGCCGAGTTTCATGAGGCCAGGACTCATTCGAAGGAGGATGTTGATTCCTTGTTCAAAGCCATTGCCAAAGGGGAAGACATGCTTAGTGATGAATTCAGCCCCAAAGGCAAAACAATGCAACCTGTTGATGAGGACATGTGTTGCAACTCCAAAGCAAACAGGGTCCTGCTTTGAATTCTCAATTCGGTCGCCAGAACCAACCGAGGACTTTCTCATGCTTCGCTGCACCTTTGGCTTCGGTTTATGAGAAGCTCCTTGATGCTGGTTCCATAAAACCCCTCAATCCAACTTCATTACCCAAGAATCCCTCTACCAACTTCAAATATAACATCTATTGCACCTACCATCAAATGCCTGGCCATTCTACCAATGCCTGCTTCCGGCTTCGACATGCCGTTCAAGATCTCATCGATTATGGCATCATCATAACCCCACCTCCATCAACAACCGATGTCAATCAAGTTCAAAACACTCAAAGCTTTCGAGCTCGAACCCAACCCCGGAGTTTCTCTACCTTTGAGGCATCTTTATCCACGGTGATGGAGAAACTCGTCAAGTCTGGGCATCTCAAACCTTTGACCCCAACTTCCCCACCCAGAGTCCTTCCAGCCAGCTACAATGCCAACCATTTCTGTGCCTTCCATCAAATGCTTGGCCATCTCATGGATGAATGCCTGCGTCTCTAACACGAAATACAAGATCTAATTGACCATGGCACATTTCAAGTTCCGTCAAAGCCCAACACCATTTCCAACCCCTTGCCTCAACACGGGTCTGACCCTCTGGTTAGTCAGAAAACTATCAACGCTACGCAAATCTCCAAGCCGGCTACATCCATCCCGTCTGAGCCTGAGGACAGCCTGCTGGCCGCTGTTTGTGTGAATGAGGTTTTCACTACTGACATCTGGATTGACAGTGATGAGGGGCTTGCAAATGAGAGGACCAACTGACTTAGGTCCATTGATCAAATGAGCATCAAGTAGGTTTGGTTGAAGAAGTTGAATAAGCCGAAGTGCTGTTGCTTAGGCCTGACATCCGCTGGATCCTACCTCCTTTTGTGGAAAGCTATGGGTAGCTTTTTAACAGTTGCATTTTCAAAACAGCGTCTAGTTTGCATTGGCGATATGTCTGAGTCTGACACAGAGTCTTTTGCGTTTGTCTAAAGTCTAGCTCTGAGTCGGAGTTCGTGCCTCTTGGCCCTCCACGTCGTAGCTTTCATTGTAAGTTTTGAGTCTGTTGTACTTGGCAAACTCCGAGGGTTTTTATATGCATTATTATGCTTCTAAGTACCTCGCTGGCTTTCATATAAACTGTATCGACTCTGACGACGAAGGGATAGATTTCGATGGGGTCATCCCAAGGAAATATGTTCCCTCGCCGAAAGGGAAGATGAAAGGCGTGCTAAGCCTATTAAAAGAAGAAGTAATTTTCAATAAACTTGAAAGACAAGGATAACCTCCCAATGGTTTAATTGGTTCAAAGCTATTCCCAGAGGAGCACTACGCCTGGTCAGACAGGCTCGAAGAATTCAAATGACGTCTTGGCGTGATCTCATCAAGTCACGTCTCGCGTTGATCCTGAGATAACGAAGAGTCAAATCCCTTGCTACCGGGTGCTAAGCCAGAAAGCAGAAGCTCTAAAGGCTCTGGGCCTCTCATTATGTTCAAAAGCAGCAATAATGGCGTTCTGCCAAGTACAAATGAGGAAGTGCACAAAACGGCCCGGAGTAAGGCATTTCCAACCAAAGCACTTTTGACTCTGCATCAATAAAGCCATTCTATCTGGGGCTGCGGCCAAAGGTCTTATACCTCAACGACAACAAGTTCAATACCTGGGTCAACCTGGATCAATTCAAAAGCTACTTTTACCCGAGAGAAGCTCGTTGGGCTGAAAACCCCAAGGGTGGGCAGTTCCAAGCAAAAGTTAGAGCAGCCTGCTAGATCAAAAACCTATGAAGGGGGTCTATGCAAAATTAATAGGCAATATTCAAAAGCTCGCTAGACCGAAAACCCTAATGGGCAGTACTAGGCAAAAGTTAGAGCGTAAAAGGAGAGGTAAACACACGAGTGAACCTTAGCCTGAACTATGTTTTGACCTGATTCCCTAGCTTGGGATACGTAGGCAGTCTCTCTTTGAGACTCGATCACACTCTATCAAAGTGGATCCATGGTTGACGTTTTGGTACTCATCAAAGGTCTGAGAGGATCAAAGATCAAGCTGCATTGGAAGAACTAGAAGGGGGAAAACCTTTGTCTTTCAATTTTATTACAAAACTGCTATTTCTATTACGGGCTGAGAATAAAGCCTTAAAAACATTTGAAGCATCAAAAACAAAACGAAATGCTAGAAGCCTAAGGGCTCACAGTTTATTCTAAGTTCAGCGAGGTCTGGTATGAGCAGCTTCAGCCTCGCGTGCTAGCTTATAGTCACGCGCGTTTGTTCAAAGTGATTCGTGTTGGTTTCAGTCCTGTGCGTGCTTTTTCAATTCCAGCGGTAGCCTCCTACTGCCCTCGAATGTTGTCCCAGGGGCTTTTGCCAAGTCTTGTCATACCATGCAAGTCATATGGACTTAATGTGACTGCACGGGGGTGTTGGTTTCAGTCCGGGCATAAATGAGTTATCTTTTGCGTCTTATGTCCGTCTTTGCAGCATTTTTCTAGTTTTTCATTCAATTGTCATGTCGAGATGCTTTCCTCAATTTTGTTTGTACAGGTCTTTGTACCTTTTTCACTTTCGTAAGTGTCAGTTTCACTTGTCTAAGGAATGTTGTCAGTTTTGGCCGCTTAATGCCCAAAATTTCATTGTGTTCTGTGTGTCAAAGGGTTTGCATTGTACCCTGGGACTCTTTCTCCCTTTCCATTTGAGCTAGGCGAGTCTATACATGTACGCATGTCTGTGTGTCAATTCAGGTTACTTGTCAATGCAAATTAGATATTAGCGGCTAAAAAGTGCAATTTTTACATTTGCTACCCTAGCTCCTGTAATCTACAAGCTGTGGAAATCTCATAAGCAGCAAGGGCACGTCAGCCTAAGGCCAAGCAAAGTATCTCTGGGGCACGTCTGCCCAAGCATCGAAGGGAGGGCACGCAAGCCCAAATCCATCAACTGGGGCATGCCAGCCTGTTCAGTGTCTATTTATCTAGGTGCACATCTCAGAAGCAAAAGACAGTACAGTAATGAGACTCAGTGGTAGTCTTTAGGCGTCGTTGTCCTCTTAGGAGCCGCCCTTAGCTTGCATCTGCATTTTCAAATTGTGCATTTGTTTACACATCATTACATATTGTATATCAAATGTTGAAAGCAGGAAAATTCTATCAATCATCAAAGCACGCCTGTCCAGTATTGAAGGCAGCAAGAAATCAAGATGTTGGGGATCATGCCTGTTGCCTAGTCACTTTTAGAACTGCAGCCGGAACCGTTTCTTTGGGATAGTGCAGCTGTGAGAGAGGTGTAACATGCTGCTTTCCGTATCTCGTTTTCCATGGCAATTGTCAAGCCCGCGACCTGTACTAGCGTGCGCAGGTAAATTCGGGCCTAAGGCCCAATCAGCGGTTATCACCAATTTCTCACCAGCTGCAGTCCGCCTTGCCTCTATCCATGCTATTTTCAAGGATAACCACTGCTTGTGCTACTTGGATCAACACAACGACAGCCGGTCCTGTCCAAATTCTCAACGGCTCGTTCATCCTAAAGTATGATCTGCCCGTTCCCATCAACGACAGCCGGCCCTGTCCGATCCACGACGGCATGTTCATTCTGAAGATTGATTCGCCAGTCCAATCTATCAATCCAAACAACGATCAGCCATATCGTCCGCTCTATCATCAACGACGGTCAGTTATATCGTCCGATTAATCCTCAACATCGATTAATCCATCAACGACGATCAGCCACATCGTCCGTCTCAGTCGTCCAAGATGATCAGCAATGTCATCGCCGACGATCAGCCATGTCGTCTCTTTCAATCAATCCACGATGATCAGCCATGTCATCGCCGACGATCAGCCATGTCGTCTCTTTCAATCAATCAACGATGATCAGCCATGTCATCGCCGACGATCAGCCATGTCGTCTCTTTCAATCAATCAACGATGATCAGCCATGTCATCGCTGACGATCAGCCATGTCATCACTTTCAATCAATCAAGGATGATCAGCCATGTCATCGCCGACGATCAGCCATGTCGTCTCTTTCAATCAATCCACGATGATCAGCCATGTCATCGCCGACGATCAGCCATGTCGTCTCTTTCAATCAATCCACGATGATCAGCCATGTCATCGCCGACGATCAGCCATGTCGTCCCTTTCAATCAATCCACGATGATCAGCCATGCCATCGCCGACGATCAGCCATGTCGTCCCTTTCAATCAATCCACGATGATCAGCCATGCCATCACCGACGATCAGCGATGTCGTCTCTTTCAATCAATCCATGATGATTAGCCATGTCATCGTCGACGATCAGCCATGTCGTCACTTTCAATCAATCAACGATGATCAGTCATGTCATCGCCGACGATCAGCCATGTCGTCTCTTTCAATCAATCCACGATGATCAACCATGTCATCGCCGACGATCAGGTCGTCACTTTCAATCAATCAATGATGATCAGCCATGTCATCGCCGACGATCAGCCATGTCGTCTCTTTCAATCAATCCACGATGATCAGCCATGTCATCGCCGACGATCAGGTCGTCACTTTCAATCAATCAACGATGATCAGCCATGTCATCGCCGACGATCAGCCATGTCGTCTCTTTCAATCAATCAACGATGATCAGCCATGTCATCGCCGACGATCAGCCATGTCGTCACTTTCAATCAATCAATGATGATCAACCATGTCATCGCCAACGATCAGCCATGTCATCGCCAACGATCAGCCATGTCGTCACTTTCAATCAATCAACGATGATCAGCCATGTCATCGCCGACGATCTGCCATGTTGTTCGATTAATCCTCAACAGTGATTAATCCTTCAACACCAATCATCCATGTTATCCGATTAATCCTCAATAGTGATCAATCCTTCAATGCCAATCAACCATGTGGTCCGATTAATTCTCAACAGTGATTAATCCTTCAACACCAATCAGCCATGTTGTCTGATTAATCCTCAACAGTGATTGTCCGATTAATCCTCAACAGTGATTAATCCTTCAACGCCAATCAGCCATGTTGTCCGATTAATTCTCAACAGTGATTAATCCTTCAATGCCAATCAGCCATGTTGTCCGATTAATCCTCAACAGTGATTAATCCTTCAACGCCACTCAGCCATGTTGTCCGATTAATCCTCAACAGTGATTAATCCTTCAACACCAATCAGCCATGTTGTCCGATTAATCCTCAACAGTGATTAATCCTTCAACGCCAATCAGCCATGTTGTCCGATTAATCCTCAACAGTGATTAATCCTTCAACGCCAGTCAGCCATGTTATTCAATTAATCCTCAACAGTGATTAATCCTTCAACACCAATCAGCCATGTTGTCCGATTAATCCTCAACAGTGATTAATCCTTCAACGTCGATTTGCCATATTGTTCGATTAATCCTCAACAGTGATTAATCCTTCACCGGCGATCAGCACATCGTCCATTGAATCCACAACGACGATCAGATTATCGTCCAATGGTCAATTCATCCGCAACTGATTGTTCCCCAGGAGAGTCCGCCTCGGCCTATCCCCGAACAACAACCACTTTTCAGTCTAGCCACAAGTGCATCTTCCAGCAGGATTATTGCTCTGTCTCGGATGGTCTTTGATAAGGAGATTGGCTCTGATTCCCAACAGATGGAATCCAACCTGCCTGACACGACCTACCCGTGTTTGTTGGAATACTTTGTATCGAGGATAGCTTGATCCCCAGCAACGACGGCCTGTCCCGTCCAAATCTGCAGCGATAGCCTGTCCTGTCCAAATTCGATCAACAAGCGGCGATGCAATTGTCCACTTCTACCTCCATCCCCGGCAATGTACCGCCCATCCATTCCACCAATCAGGTTCTTTAAGTATTCATGTCTGCTTTGCTCTAGATTGCCTTGAGGGGTGTCTAGAATTCTTTGACGTTACTTGTACCAAGTCAATGGTGCTCCAAGTGCCGTCAAAGAGGGGCTACTGTAGACACCCCAATCTAGGCTTCCAGATTAGTTTACTCACGGTATTTGATTCCCCGATGATGAAACGGATCAAGAACACCTCGGGAATGTTAAATGTTTGAGCTTTGACTATTTGAAGAACCTTTGAACCTAACCAAGCCAAAAACCACATTAAAAAGCCAAAAACCAATTGTCGCGCGAGGGTTTAGAACCATCACGAGAGGGTCAAGCTGCCAGCTGTGGTCAATAGTCAAAGCTTGACCGTTGACCATCGCACGCCAGGGTGCAAACCATCGCGCGCCAGGGCGCACCCTCGCGCGACAGTTTGAAACCATCGCGCGATGGTTCCAAGCCTGTCCCTATCACCTTTTCCTGCTAGGCAACTTAATCACCAAGTAACCCAAATCTAGCCTCGTGGACTGGCTGAGCTCCTTTCTTTACATCAGCCAACCTTTCCAAAGGATGGAATTTGGCCACCAAGCCAAACCAACCCTTGTTTGGTTGGTTGTTTTTACTCCATACACCATTTCTACCCCTTCCCCTATAAATACCCCCATGGTGCTTCATTATCAAGGGTTCCAAAAAAAAGGGTTAACAATCTTGGGTTCAAAAAAAGGAGAAGAAAGAAAGAAAGTATCAAAGTTCTAGTTCAAAAGGCTACACAAGCCCAAATACACTTGATACTTCACCACTCTAGCCACTTCCATACACTTATTTTCCGAGCTCTATCACCTTGTTCAATCTCAACCTCAACTCAAAGTTCAAACACTTTTCAAAACTCAAAGACCAAAGGTATAGCTTACCTTTGTTCTACTTACTGTTCTGATCCCTGAGGGGGGCTGGCAGGGCCAAGGCTGGTAGTCAATACCAGTCCTGGCCCTAAAGCTGGCAAGGTTTCAAAACCGTCATGGCAAGGACCCGCGCGCGACTATCCCACATACTCGCGCGACACTTCGTGGTCGCACGTGCAGGATAGCGTGGGGATGGGTGCCTTGTTGTTTTATGTCATACTTTGTATATAGATCACTCTGCAAGCATGATAAAAACCAATTTACTACTTTTCTGAGTTTAAACTGTTAGCTGTATTTCAATCTGTTACTGTGGAGTACCCCTGGGATCATTCTGGACCTGTCCCAGAACCCAGGATGAGCAAAACCAAACACTGGAAGGTTGACCCGAACCCGCGCGCAATAGTCAAATGGAGCATTGACCATCGCACTAGGGCACAACCGTCGCGCGCCAGAATGAGACCATCGCGCGCCAGGGCGCATCATCGCGCGACACTTTGAAACCCTCGCGCAACTGTTTGTCCCCGACCAGTGGCTAGCTTTGCATGGTTAACTTAGTTTTAGGCCTCTATTTTGTCCCCACACTGTTTATGGGGTGTTTTGTTTATTTGTTTGGCTTTTTAGCCTTTAAACTATGTATTATAATTGTTATAAACTGCTTGGTTTGTCCTGGGTGTGCACTGATCCTTCCAGAGCCCAGAGGGTTTGAGAATAAGAGCTGTGGGCTTAGGCTTACTGGTGCGCGCAGGTCTTGTAGTAGCGCACAGTGTTAGCCGAACTCAAAAGCTACCTCAGCTCAGTTCCACTGATGGTCAAGCCGAAAGAATTTGAGAATCTTTACATGAACCTCGCTGTCTCATCTCACGTCGTTAGTTCAGCGTTGGTTCCGCGAGAAGACGCTGACGACATGTTGATTTATTTCACAAGCAAAACGCTCCTACCTGCGCAAACACGCTACCTCCCTCTCAAGAAGTTAACACTTGCACTTGTCTTGGCTGCACAAAAACTTCTGCCATACTTCCAATCCCATACTATCACTGTCCTAATAGAGCATCCTCTCAAGAGCCTTTTTCGGAAAGCCAACCTCTTCAATCGGGTTTCCAAATGGGCCATCGAGCTCGCGAATTTTGACATTCACTTTGAACCACAGACGGCAATCAAGGGGCAGATCCTCGCCGACTTCATAGTTGAGTTGACTCCGGAAGATACAAGCAACCTTAACAATCCATCACCATCACAACCTGCAGCCAAACAACAAGCAATCTAATAGACTTGGCACCTGTTCCAAGGAGAAATATGGCACTTACATGTCGATGGTGCCTCCAACAACAATGGAGTGGGGGCAGGGGTCATCTTGTTCTCCCCTTGTGGAACTCTTCACGAAAGCGCTATTACCATCGATTTCCCTGCCATAAACAATGAAGCCGAATACAAAGCCCTTTTGGCCGGCCTGCGTTCTACGATTGCAATGAAGGCTGAAAACCTGGTCACCAAACAATTCAAGGACTACAAGATCGAGCAAACAAACCGCAAGCACAACGCCCACGTTGACGCACTCATTGGCCTCGCTTCGGCATCTCAAACTTTAGAATTTCGAACTATCAAGTTCGGCCATATTGAACAACCAACTTTTGAAACAACTCAAGAGGTACTCAACATCGTGCTTGGTCCAAGTTGGATGGATGAGATTGTTGCATTATCATGATGATACTCTACCAACAGACAAAAAAGAGGCTTACCGCATCCGGAATAAAGCCGCTTACTACTGGCTCTCCGAGAGCAGCCAACTTTACAGAAAGTCCATTTTCGAGTTGTACCTTGTAGACACCCTATTCTGGACTGTCCAGATTAGTTTACTTACAGTCTTTGATTCCCCAATGATGATTAAGGTCAAGAACATCCTGAGATTGATGGAGTGTTTGAGCTTTGAGCTTTCCGAAACCTCATTCAAACACTCTCAAGCCACTTTTCAAACCCTTCAAGCCAGAACCAAAGGGCCTCAGCTAAACCTTACTTTCGTACGCTGGTTCTATGTTGGCGTCCGCCAGGTAATTGCCACGTGTCAGTCATCGGCCGTTGACTCAGCTACTACCGGCGCACGCAGGTACAGAACTGGTGCACGCCAATCAAATCGACATTATTCAACCACATGCATGAGACTTTTGCGGTCACCCCAGTACCGTGAATAGTTACTGATGATTGCAAACGAGCAAGCTGCCTCCCCCTCTCTCCTACAATACCTTTCAAAGTAAGTCCCATGCATTTAATGCATGGAGATTTCCTTGCTAACCACACCAGGCCCTAACCAGCCTAGTTACAGCCCTTATTTAGTCATCCCTTGGCCTATAAATACCCCCTTGCATTTATATGCTAGGGGTTAGCCTCCATTAAGACTCTTAATTCTCTTCTTCCCCTCTCTCATGTTTTCTTTGTTTCTTTCATCCATTGAAAGAGCAAGCAAAGGAACATCAACCTACATATCATAACACCCCATATTCTCCATACATCCTTCAAACCCCAAGTTCAAGCTCAAAACATACCATTCAACTCTTTTCAAAGGTATATCACCTTTTGTAGACTGACCGTTCTGACCCCGGAGGGGGCTAGCAGGGTCAAGGTTGGTAATCAATACCAATCCTAGCCCTAAAGCTGGCAAGGCTTCAAAGATCATGTGTGATGGTAAATGGCGCGCGCCAGTAGGATTAAGCCGCACGCCAGTCATTGCAGTGCGAGCTCCACTGGCGTGGGGACCATCGATCATCCTTTTCCTGCTTTCCTTTCATTTTTGACACCTTATTGCATGATAATAACCAGTTTATAGCTTTCTGTATTTAGAACTGTATAGCTATTCATCTAATATACCTACGTTAGAAGGCCTCTTGGATCATTCTGGTCATGCTCTAGAATCCAAATGATGCAAAGCCAAGCATTGAATCAATGATGTAATTGGTGTACGGTTGCTTCTCACTGGCGTACACCAGTTATCTCAAAGTCCAGTGGCTGGCCCTTGCATGGCAGCCAAGCCATGGCCTCTGTTTATTCCCCACACTGTTTATGGGGTATTCTTTTCATTTTACTTCTGTTTTATTTCTTGCTGCTGCCAGTATCTGTAAATACCCAGCCATATAAACTGCGTGATTTGTCCTGGGTGTGCACTGTTCCTTTCCAGAGCCCAGAAGATTGAAAACAGAAGTTGTGGGTTTGAGCTCACTGGAGTACGCCAGTGATGTTGTGGCGTGCGCAGGTCATGTAAACATGTAGTGGTCCGTCCAGTGCATGCTGGCACGTTACTTACGTATACCACTTCGAATCAGCGTATTCCAGTTTGTTTAAAACACCTATAAGAGCTTGTTCTCAATCTAGTATCCTTGCTTAAATAACTCATTCATTCCATTTTGCCATGTAAATGCAACTTGTTACGAGTATTAACCCCCTTTTAACTGTTCTCCGCCTTAACTGGCTAAAAAATTGATCAATGAGAGAAGAGCGCAAATGTTTTACATAATGTCTAAGTAGAGACCGATCTCCGGATTTGGCGAGAGGGGTGCCATAAAACCCTTCCCCTCTCGTAACCTAGCTCCCGAACCTTAGATATTGAAGGTAACGACAGTCCAGTCTACAAGCCTTTTTTTCAAAATAAAAAACATAGCAAACATTTTAAGTTCGATTCCTTAGGTGTTTTCCACAAAACCCGAGTAGTTACTCTGAATTGTAGCATTTCGCCACGCTTTCCAAAAGGGCGCACCTGAATTTTATGAACAAAAATAGAATTTTTCAGGGGCGTGTGCCCACAGTGGCGACTCTGCTAGGGATCATTGCATTGATTAGTATTTGGAAATTAATACATGAATGGACAATTTTCAAAAGTCTATCAAAACAGTTCGCTCTGCGCTGCTAAAGAACGGAATGGTAACGTAACAGGATTCTACATCCGACCAATCCGAACTGGGGCTTTTGCTATTATTTGCTTATGTAATTTTATCCAAATATTGATTAATAAAAGTGAACCAAATTTGAAAAAGGCATTTTTCAAAACGTTGCGTTTCTCTCTCATTCAATCATTGTTTGGCATTCTCCACTTGCATCGATATTGGTCAGTCCCGTTGAGGTGTTTTGGGTAACCGGCACAATTTACTAGAGCCCGGGGTCCTCGAACGCTCAACAACCTTGGACGATGATGAGTCGTATTACCGTTCGACCATTGCTTTGCTGTACGCATTGCATTGGGAGGTATACCGCGGCTCTAGTCAGAGGAACCTCCTTAAACCAAAACCGGCCTTTACATGTGTACAAAGTACTAGAACCTTTCAACCTAAGACAGGAGCCTGTAGGGTAGGGTTTATTTGCATCTAACCACCATAAGCTATCTATGTGTTACCGCTTTCCTTATCGCATGCATGTACATACATTCATACCATTCTGCATAGGAGCATGCTAGGGCGACTTTTAGGTGGTTTCTCTCTCAAACCCAACTTATGCCGTTGGGACGCAGCTTGGCCCGATGAAGAGTTGTGCATCTCGATGGTGCGCGTTTTCAATTTTCAAAATTCCTTAAATCAACGAGATTTCGAGAAATCAAAGATTTCTAAGCCCTTGTCTAAACCCAATTGAGGTTTCAAACAAAAAATCAGGAACAACGGAGACGATGGCATGATACTCACACTGCCCAGGTTAAAAGTGCTAAACACTTACACCGATCAAGGCTCCGGCACAGTGCTGCCTACGCCACCTTGGTTACAGTATCATGTTACCCACATTTGGTTGTCCTACTCAAATTTGGAACTTCGAGAAGGGAATAGTAAATGGCTTAGGCTGTTTCGACATCTCTTAGTTTCTAGTCGATTCGAACAAGGATACACAGTCGAAAAGAAATCTGAGGATTTTAGCAGCATCCAAATGTCGTCAGATGGGTTTGACTGCAGGTTATAGAGTCTAAGATGACACCGACGACGTTGACGTGTGCATTTTTCATTCTTCCATTTCTTTAAATTAAACTGCTGCAGGCTGTCACTAAGCTCTTATACTTTCCTGTCTAGGCATTGCACCGTCAGGGGAAGTTTCCGTGATCAAGAGCCAAACCTACTTGGGAACGTTCGCCAGGTCAGTCTGTAAGGGGATTTGAGTGGTTTTGCTCCTCAGTCAGCTACGACGGATTCTCCGGGTTGTACTCAATCAAGGGAGGACTCAATACTGTCACCTTCATCTTCTCCATCTCCACCATCATCTCCGAAACCTGTCAAAGTTGAAGCCCTTGTCATGGCCGATACCCTACCTCAGAATCTCGCCACTGTCTTGGCAGATCTCTACCACAACCTAGCCATCATGCAACAAAGGGCCGACCAGGCTGATACCTCCATGGCCATTCTCCGTGCCTTGATTGAAGAACGCCTTCCGCCGGCAGCAGAAGCAGGAGGCGATGAGGGGCGCGAATGTGAACCTGCAGCTGAGGAGATTCCCCGCATCGAAAACCCTACACCAAATCCAGAGATCGCTGCTCTCATCACCAAGATGGCTAAGCTTGAGGAGTCGGTCTCCAAGTCTGAAAAGATAGGTGCTGGTGGTTTGGACATGGACCGCCTCTGCCCTTTCCCTAATGCTAGGTTGCCAGACAGGTTCAAAATGCCAGACTTTGCAAAGTTTGATGGCACTGGGGATCCTAAAACTCATCTGTTGGCCTATCATGGCACCATGAAACTTCATGGGGTTGAGGATGAGGCAATGGCTTAGCTGTTCCCGCAACCTCTCGCTGGCCCTGCTTTCCAGTGGTTTTTGCCCCTAGATATTTCCAAGCGAAGAACATAAAAGGACATTGGTACTGCCTTTAACTCTCAGTACAGCTACAACGCCCAGCTCAAGATGACTACTCCAGAGCTGGAATCCACGAAGACACATGCAAAGGAATCCTTTGCAGACTTTATCAAAAGATGGAGGGGCAAGGCAGCCCTCATGACTGATCGACCAAGTGGAAAGGACCAGATCCGCATCATTTCTCGCAACCTGTTGCCTGACTTTGCCAAAAATCTTGTGCTGGTTCAGGGTGCGAACTTTGAAACCTTCTTTGACTTGGGACTTGCTATTGAAGAGGCACTCCAAACCAGTGTCCTACCGAGGGCTGAATCTTCTTCCTCTGCCTTGGCTCCAATAGCCAAGCCCTGTGCTTACATCAGGAATGGTACTGCTCTATTCGGTGGCAATAACTATGCCAATCAACTGCCGCCAGCAACAATGCCACCACTCAGATCTCCAACCACATCGCTGATGTCAATCAAGGTCAAACCCCCCAGAAATCCCGCAACCATAACCAACCCCGCAACTTTGCCAATTTCAAGGCACCACTTTCCTCGATATTGGGGAAGCTGGTCAAGACTGGTCATCTCTGACCCTTGACACCAACCCCAGTTCCCCAAAATCTACCTCCTAGCCATAACCCCAATGGATTCTGCACCTACCACCAGATGCAAGGCCAACACAATGATTCATGTTATCGCCTCCATCACGCGATACAGTACTTGGTAGAAAATGGCACCCTTCCAACCCCACCTGTTAAACCTAATGTCTTCTCCAATTCCCTACCGCAACACAACCACCAAGTAAACCAAATATCCCTCAACTCCACCATAATCTACCCCAGCTCCACCATGTTTAACCCCACCGACCATATAACCTCATAACGTGACCCTAAACCACTTGTGGCCTTCTCGAACGATCTTGATGTTAACATGCTGACGGTAGGCTGGGACATGGAAGATAAAGTAAAGGAATGGAAAGAGCTCGGTAATGAGTGGAATGAGCGCTACTTGATGGGTTTTCCCCAGGACCCCGTCATCAACCAGGCGTGGTTGAATCATTGGGAGGATGAATGGAATACGACACAAGCAGACCCTCTGGATGGTCTCTCTCTGTTCATGCATTATTATCAACCCAAACCAGTCGATCCCAAGGAAGAAGTATATGTTTGGGACCCAGAGCCAGACACAGCACAGTTAGCTTGGAATCAGAACTTCAACATGGAGCAAGCAGACACCGATAATGACATAGATGAGAAATACCTGAGCTACTACACAGAGGGAGAGATCATTCCTAATGCGCGTCGCTGACTTGGGGCTATGCTCCCTCTCGTAGATTCTGTCTCAAATGCCATTCACCTCTGCACCGACCTTGGGTGTGATCGTCAATATCGTACCAGTGGAACAGCCACGTCCATATGTGGCTCCGAGTGATGACTGCTCTGTTATGGTTTTGGATGCACCGCCTGCTGATCTTTGGGACGTTGATGAGATCGTCGACCTTAACGAGAATCCATTACCTGACGATTTGTGGGATGTCGACAAGGTTGTTGATATCAACAAGGGAAACGAAGTTTGGACAGTCAATACCGCTTTAGTGGATGGAGGTTTCTGGAATGTGCTGTTTGTTACCAACCCAGGAACACCTTTCGAGGAAGCTACTACATAGGACCCTGCTTTTTGGGAGGGGCTAGTAATGGATGACTTGGAATTGGATCTGACTCTGGGACAAGATTCTTCAACAACGATTGCATCGGTGGACAAAGGGAAGCGCAAGATGGAAGAATTACCGGCCAATTTCTGGGATTCCATCGATACATCACCTTGGTGGGATGTCGCCAATGTGATGAGGACTGGTCGAGTTTTCTAGCCTCTCAACCTTCAGGCTGGAAGCTTGTCCAATCCTCCGATTCAAAAACCCACTGCTCCGCTAGTTCAGAGGGGCATTCCTATTTTCTAGTGGCATCCTGGAAGAAGGTGTTATCCAAAAGCAACTCGAGAGGATTCCCGCTACTGTTTCCATCTGGGGTTTGATTTCATCGTCAAAGGAGCATCGAGAGAAGTTGTCTGCGGCTCTGGCTAGTCTCAAAGTACCAATCGACATCACGCCCGAGGTAATGATTGCTTTTATCTTGCCTCTGCTCTCTAAGCACTCCGTCACATTCACTGAAAAGGATCTGCCCGTCGAGGGAACTGTTCACAATCACCCTCTACACATCACTGTCAAGTGCAAGAGACTTTGAGTGCCAACCGTGCTTATTGATAATGGCTCCGCCATTAATGTCTGCCCGTTGAGAGTTGCATACCGCCTCGGAATC
The DNA here is from genome assembly GCA_025413875.1 of Rhododendron molle. Taxonomy (NCBI): domain Eukaryota; kingdom Viridiplantae; phylum Streptophyta; class Magnoliopsida; order Ericales; family Ericaceae; genus Rhododendron; species Rhododendron molle. The sequence continues at coordinate 18,319,425 of CM046390.1, forward strand.
GCCAAGAAGGATTTTATACCATCTAATTTGGCAGTCAAGGCCTATGACAGCACACACCGCGTTGTTGAGGGGACCATACTGCTAAAACTCGACACTGAGGGCTTTGAGATGGACGTAGAATTTCACGTGGTTGATATCCCTGCTACTTTCAACCTGCTGCTGGGCAAGCCGTGGCTTCACAGGCCGGACATCATGGCGTTACCTTCGACTCTGCATCACAAGGTCATGCTGGGACTTCCGACCGGCACTCTGACAATCTGTGGGGCCTCTGGGATACGCCCTATCAAGGGTGATGAGACTCCTATTTTAGGGATAATGCATGGAGAAGAAGATTCAGATTTTGGGGTTTCTCGTTTGATACTTTCGGCTCGGTCCTTAGCATCACTGTGGCTGACGACTTCATCATTAGCTCAACTGCCTTTGAGATTATGAGGAGAATGTCATTCATGCCTGGTCTGGGGCTCGGAATCAACTAGTAAGGGATCGTTGAGTTCCTTACCTTTCCCTTTACCGAAGGCCGTTTCGGTCTGGGATACACTCCCCCAGCCAAAAAGGCCAAACTAGGGAAAGGTACGGGAAAACCTCGAACCCTTTATGGTAATCCCGACAGCTACTTCGTCCGTGAGGGAGGTAGCATTGATTATTTGGGGCAGGCTAAACCGTTTTGGGATCCGAAGACTAGCGTTTAGCTACTGGGTTTTAAGATCTTCGCTGTTGACACGTGGTCTGACAGTGAAGAGGAGATTGCAAAAGAAGAGTTGGCTATAGAAGAGTTCAAAAAGCAGTTGGCTCAGATCAAGGAAAAGGCTGACTGGTTGGAAGCTTTTGATAAAGGGGACTTGGAGATGCTATTCTCTCAAGTAGGTTTGGTTGGCGAGACTGAAGAGGTTGAAGTGCTGATGCTTAGGTCCGACTCATTGGATAACCTCGAGGATCCAAGCTCCCTCATTGTGGAAGCAAAGGGTAGTATTAATAACTATATTTTCACTCTACGTTTGACATGCATTCTGACATTGAGTCTGTCGAGTCTAAGTCTAGCACAGAGTCGGAGTTTGTGCCTCTCGGCCCTCCACGTCATAGCTTTTACTTCGAGTTCGAGTCGTCTGTACTTGGCAACCCTTCTGGGTTTTATGAATTGCTGACTTATATATAAACTGTGTCGACCCCGACGATGAAGGAACAGACTTCAATGGGAATATCCCAGCTGAGTTGCATTCCCTCATCTAAAGGGAAGACGAAAGGCATGCTTAGCCTCTAAAAAAGAAGTAATTTCAATAAATTTGAAAGATTAGGGAGATCCCCGTATGATTCAAATTGGCCCGACTTTGTCCCCCGAGGATCGTGCCACGCTGATCGACCTGCTCAAAGATTACTTCGAAGTTTTCGCATGGTCTCACAAAGATATGCCAGGCATTGATCCCGAGATAGTACAGCACTGAATTCTGCTGGCACCTGGGGCTATATCGGTCAAGCAGAAACTCCGTAGGATGAGGCCAGACTGGGTTGAGAAGATCAAGAAAGAGGTCATTAAATAGATAGACGCTGGTTTTCTAAGGGTCGCTGAGTATCCGAAGTGGGTGGCTAACATCATGCCCGTTCCTAAGAAAGATGGGAGAATCCGAGTCTGCGTCGACTTTAGGGACTTGAACAAAGCAAGCCCGAAAGACAGTTTTCCCTTGCCACACATTGATGAGCTTGTGGACAACACCGCGGGGCATGCTTTGCTCTCTTTTGTCGACAGATTCTCAGGATACAACCAGATCTTTGTAGCACCTGAGGATCAAAAGAAGACAACATTTGTTACTAAATGGGGAACTTATTGCTACGTGATGACGCTGTTTGGGCTAAAGAACGCTGGTTGCACTATTCAGCGGCCCAGACAACCCTACTGCTTGATTTTATCCATAAGATAGTCGAGGTCTACATGGACGACATGACTGTCAAAGCGAAAAGAATGAGGATTTCATCTCGGCACTACGGCAATTTTTGGAAAGACTCTGCAAGTACAACATGCATCTCAACCTGCAGAAGTGCACATTTGGGGTCACAGCAGGCAAGATGTTGGGGTTTCTGATCACTGCAAGAGGGATCGAGGTGGATCCGTCTAAAATCAAGACTATTCTCGAGATGGAACCGCCACGGTCAGAAAAAAGGAGTGCGAAGCTTCCTGAGAAAGGTTCAGTTTATCAGCCGGTTCATCGCTAAGTTAACCTTGACTTGTGAGCCGTTGTTCCGTTTGCTCAAAAAGGATGTTCGTTTTGAATGGACGGATAAATGTCAGGCTACGTTCGAATCTATCCAGAGGTTCCTGCGAGACCCACCAATGCTGATGCCACCTACGCCGGGTCGACCTTTGATCTTATACTTGTCCGTTACTCCAACAGCCATGAGATGTTTACTAGCGCAAGAGGGAGAAAATGGAGTCGAAAAAGTTATCTACTATCTGAGCAAGAAGATGGTGGGAAACGAGGAACGTTATACTCCTCTGGAAAAGACATGTTGGGCACTAGTTTGGGCTACCAAAAAGGTTAGACACTACATGCTAGCCTATTCGGTGATGCTGATTTCTCGGATGGATCCTATCAAGTATCTATTCGAGAAGCCGGCGCTCACCCATAAGCTAGCAGGTTGGTTGCTTCTGCTGGCTGAGTTCGATCTCCAATACGTCACATGGAAATCCGTGAAGGGCCATGCTGTGGCCGAATTCTTGGCCGATCACCCGATTGGTGGACCAAAAGATATGGATTTTACTTTCCCCAATGAGGACATGCTAACTGTGGCCGAAGAAGTTTAGACTCTCTACTTTGATGGGGCTGCTAATCAGAAGGGGTTTGGGATCGGAGTGTTGCTAATCACACCTGTTGGTGCTCATATTTCGCTTGCCTTCAAATTGAACTTTGACATCACCAATAACCAAGCTGAGTATGAGGCATGCATCATCGGAATGGAAGCTGCTATTGCACTTGGAGTAGAGAAACTCGAGATAATCGGAGATTCGAACTTGGTAATCTCTCAGGCCAATGGAGATTGGAACGTTCGTGAGGAAAAGCTGAAGCCTTATCACCAAGAGTTGGAGGAGCTAATTTCTCGCTTCAATAAAATGACTTTCACCCATATTCCATGCTTGAAGAATTAGTTCGCTGACGCTTTGGCGACTTTGGCTTCTATGGTCGAACTTCCAATAGGAGTTAGGTTGCGACCAATTGTGATTGAGCAGAGGGATTTGCCTGTTTACGAATACGTTAACGCCATTGATTATGTCGATGATGGCCTGCCCTGGTACCATGACATTTGGAACTTTGTGGAGCATGGGGAGTTTCCACTGGGGCTACAAAGAAAGGTTGAGTCGCTTTACAATGGTTAGCTGCCTAATATATCATTTGTGGAGGGAAGCTGTATCGAAGGTCTCACTGCGGGATGCACAAGCTGTATGTCAACGGCGCCGAAGCAACACGGATAATGGAGGAGATTCACGAAGAAGTCTGTGGTGCTCACATGAGTGGTGTTATGGTGGCCAGGAAGATCCTCAAGCAGGGTTACTACTGGTCCACTATGGAACCTCAATGCATTGACTACGTGCAGTGATGCTACAAGTGTCAAATCCATGCTAATCTGTAACACGTTCCTCCGTCTAAACTGTATGGCATGACCTCGCCTTGGCCTTTCTCTGTGTGGGGAATCAATGTTATTGGCATGATCACACCGTCTGCTTCAAACAACCACAAGTTCATACTGGTGGTGATAAACTACTTCACTAAATGGGTCGAAGCCAAATCCTACAAAACCCTGACAACGGTTCAAGTCGCTCAATTCATCCGGAAGAACATCATCTATCGATATGATGTCCCTCAGGAATTCGTGTCGGATAACGGAAGTCATTTCAAAGGGAGGGTTTTAGAACTCTTCAAGAAGTTCGATATTGAGATCCACCAGTCTACAACCTATCGTCTGCAAACAAATGGAGCAATTGAGGCTCCGAACAAGAATGTGGAGATGATCATTAAGAAGACTGTTGAGTCTATAAGGGACTGGCATGAGCAACTGCCCCTGGCACTCTGGGGGTATAGGACGTCGATCTGCACTTCAACCGGCGCAACTTTGTTTTCTTTGGTCTATAGAATGGAGGCAGTACTCCCCATCGAGCTCGAGGTTCCGTCTTTACGGGTCATGACCGAAAGTGGTGCCGAGGAGTTTGAATGGTTGAGCGGGAGTTTTATCGAGCTGATACTGTTTGACGAAAGAAGACACCGTGCTTTGTATCATGTTCAGGGATATCAGCGTCGAATAGCCCGTTCATTCAACAAGAAGGTGAACTCCAAGGGCTTAGTCGAAGGAGATATGGTTACAAAGGAGATACGGCCCCAGTGTTTGATGCTCGCGGGAAATTCTGACCAAAGCGATCTGGGCCTTACATCATCAAGACCATCCAGTCCGGGGCTGCTGCCAAGCTCATTGATCTCGACGGCAATGAATACAGTACTCTGGTCAACCTAGATCAACTTAAACATTTCTATCCCTAAGAGATGCTCGTTGGACCGAAAACCACAAGGGTGGGTAGTGTGCCAAGCAAAAATTAGAGCAAGCTTGCTAGACCGAAAACCTAAAGAGGCGGTCTAGGCAAAAATAAATAGGCAAAAGTCGAAAGCTCGCTAGACCGAAAACCTAGAAAGGGGGTTCTAGGCAAAAGTTAGAGCACAAAAAGGAAAGGTAAAACACACGAGTGAACTGTAACAACTCGGATTTTTACTGAATAAAAATTTTGTTGTTATATTAGAAATTCTTTAATTAATCTTGTTGTCTTAATAATTCTCTTTTAATTTTAATAATCCGTCATAATTAGGTTTATGACTTAGGAGATTGGGATTCATCGCCCGGACTGCCTTGGCCACTGTTTGGCCACCAGGCTGCTTTGGCCGCCGCTTGGCCACTGCTTGGCCACCGGGCTGCCTTGGCCACTGTTTGGCCACCAGGCTGCTTTGGCCGCCGCTTGGCCACCGGGCTGCCTTGGCCATCGTTTATCAGTCGCTTTGGCCGCCATCGCTGGCCACCGGCCGCCATGACCACCGTTTGGCCACCGGTCTTGGCGGCCGCTGCATCGCTTGGCTACCAGTCGCTTTGGCCAGCCTTTGTTTGGCCACCGGGCTGCTTTGGCCACCGCTTTACTACCAGGCTGCCTTGGCCACGCTCACGCCTTGCCTTGGCGTTTGACACCGTCGGGCTTTAATATTCCGTTATTAGGCAATTTCCTACTAAATCAAACCAAAATACCACTCGACCAATGAAAGCCTAGATTAAGTATCGTTATTCTTTAACCAATTAGTTAGATTCCTAATAGACTGCTAACCTAATCACTTGGATCCCAAATCTAATTAGGTTACCCTAACCCTAGATGGACCATTTTACCCTTTTTGTCTTTATCCATTGGACGATAAAAGCTAGGGTAATATTTATCCGTTGGACGATAGCGTTAGGATTTCCTTTACCCGTTGGTCAATAGGTAAACCTTGGTTAATCTTCCTAAGTACGAGATTAGATTAGTTTAGTGCTTAAATGCAAAGTATTATACTTTTTGGTATTAACCGTTGGATAATAACCATTAGGAGATTCTTTACCCATTGGGCGATAGACTAGAATCCTAGCCATCATTACCCATTGGTTATTGACCGCTAGGGAAACCATTATCCAATGGATAATAGTTAGTCTTGACAATCATGTACTTGTTTGATTTAAATATTAGATTTGGCCATGTGTTAAAATCCATTAAATTAAGATTAGTCCATTAGTATATTAGGTTAGTACATGGTACTTTGGATGAAGTAGAATACTTAATTAGATATTAGATTTGGTCAATATCTAGCCTAGATTGTAAGTACATATTTATATATATGTGTGTGTGTACTTGTATGTATATGTATATAATATTGTATATAACATGCATGTGTGTATATAGATTATTATATTTAGAAAATCTAATTTACTTGAAAACTTAGATTTTATTAAAGACCCATAGTACATATATATGTATTAGTATATATGTAGTCTTTCATAGTACATACAAGTGGGAGAGAGAGAGAGAGAGAGGGAGAGAGGAGAGAGATTGCCGAGAGAAAGGGAGGAGAGAGATCCGAGAGAGAGAGAGAAAGAAAAGGAAAAGAGAGGGCGAGATGTGATGTATTGCTTGATTTTTGTCTACCAAATCCTAGATATATGTATATGTTAGTACTTGTACTAGATGAAAGAAGTAGAAAGGAGAAGATAGGAGAGAGATTTGAGGTACAAATCTCTTACAAAGTCAACCCCTTACTCTTCCTTTGTCATCCACCAATCTTGTCTCTATATATATATATATATGTACATAGTACAATGTACCAAGAGGAGAGAGAGAGAGAGAGAGGAGGAGAGAGAGGCCAAGAGAGAGATTAAGAGGGAGAGAGATTCGGATGGAGAGAGAGAGAGGGAGAGAGTGATGTGTGTGCAAGTGATTGACATGCTTTGGTCATCCTTGTCCTAGTTTGTGTATACTTTCAAGTGAAAGCATAACTGTAGACACCCCAATCTGAATCTCCTGATCGTTTTACGGTTTCTTGTTTCCCCGATGATGAAACGGATCAAGAAGCAGGCTTGAGAATGGGAAAGGTTTGAGCTTGGTGTGGATAGGAGCCCCCTCTTTTTGGACCCTTTGGACCCCTTGTTTTAAAATAAGAATCATTTCAGCCTTGGTCTGGAGTTTGACAATCGCGCGAGACACTTTCTCTCTCGCGCGAGACACATCTTGCCAGGTGTGGTCAAAGTCAAAGCTTTGACTGTTGACCCACGCGCGACAGGTGGCTACCTCGCGCGAGACACCAACTGTGTCGTGCGTGCCTGTCCCTTTCACCGTTTGTCAGCCACTTGGTTGCTTGCCAGGGGGGTCTGCAGGGCTACTGAACCCCGTTCTCCTGCACAGGCCCGTGGGCTGTGCAGGTCTTGAACACTCCACCCTCACAACCTCTCCCTATCACCTTTCCACCATACTTAGCCCTTAAGTTTGGTCCTAAGGGGGTGTTTGCCACCACCCTTTGCCCTTACCTCCCCCTATAAATACCCCCTCACTCTTTCAAGCGAAGGGTAATGAATTTTCAAAAGGGGTTTTAAACACGAGGCCAAGAAGAACATCAAGCACACTAAGGCCCTCACCCCTAGCATATTTGATCAGTTCATAACACACTCCATTTTCCATCACAAGCTTCAATCCATTCCCGAAACCTTTCAAGCAAAGGTATAATTCCTTGTTCTGTTTTGATCCCTGAGGGGGGCTGTCAGGGCCGAGGTTGGTAATCAATACCAATCCTGGTCCTAAAGTCAGCAGAGTTACAAGAAACCTTGCAGGTCATACCCTCGCGCGATGGTCTATCTATCTCGCGCGACACACTGGTGTCCCACGCGATGGACCTCGTGGGGTTTGGGGATGATTGGTTTTTGTTGTATTTACTTGTTGTCATGTATTTTGAGCTTTGTTAGGATTTTAGCTCACTGTCAAGCAAGTTAAAATACATAGTTTAGCTTTTCTTGCTTATTGAATTTGTTGGAATGCTTCTGGGTTGCATCTGGAATGTACCAGAGCCCATAACATGCAAAGCAATTCCTGGAAGTCCAGTCAGGACCATCGCGTATAGTTATCGTCTCGCGGTCCTCCTGATTCCAGTGTTGCCCTTGCATGAGCAACTTGGTCCTTGGCCTTTGTTTTCATACCCCCCCTGCTTAGGGGTTGTATTTCAATTTATTTCAGCTCATCTGTTTGTAATAATTAGGATTAATTATTTACTTCCAATCCATATAAACCGCTTGGTTTGCCCCTGGTGTGCAATCGTCCTTCCAGAGCCAGAAGAGGATTAAATTCAACCTGTGGTGGAACATGGTCCAAATAGCGACAGTAAGTGTATCGCGATACACATCTTTGCATGCACGTAGATCCATGCATGCAAAGGTGGTAGTCAAGTGGTACACTCACTCTTTGAGCTGTTTTGGTCCAGGTTTGACCAGAGATTAAATCTTATCCCATTTTACTTATTTCATTATTCATCCATGCCGTATTTAATCACATCTTGCAAACTTGTTACAGTTTTAATCCCCGATTAACTGTTCCCTCGCCCTAATTGGCTTAAAATTGGTTAAAGAAGAAAACGAATCATAAATACTTTCACAAAATGCCTAAGTAGAGACCGATCTCCGGATTGGGCGAGAGGGGTGCCTTAAAAACCTTCCCCTCTCGTAACCTGGCTCCCGAACCCAGATATGGTTATGACGGACTGGTTCCTTCACTTTTTCAAATCAAAAGGCAAACAGTGCTTCAAAATACGGTTCCTTGGGTGACGGACCTTCAAACCTGCTTCGTTTTGTCCTTGAGAGTGAATGGAAACAACTTCAGGCGAGCTTGATCAATCGGGCCGCCTTTTGGCAAAAGACGGAACGAAATCCTCGTTCTTTTCCGCCAAAAACGCGCCTTGGGATCCGGAAATTCCAAGGGCATGCTGCCCATGACTCTGCCGGGGATAATCGAACCAATATTAATTCATACTTAGAGTTTAATACGCTCGTGAACGATTCCTTAAAAGTCTGTCAAAGCGGTGAGCTTCGTATGCCGAAGGTTGGAATGGTGATTTAACAGAACCTCGTGTCCGGCCAATCTGATCCGGGACTTTTTCGATTGTTCACTTGCGTAGTTTCCTCTAAAGATGTACTAAATAAAGTGAGCCGAGATTGAAAAGGTATTTTGTGATTTTGTGTTTCTTCTTCTTCTTTATCAATTTCTAGCATCTCATTTGCATCGATGTGGGATAAGCCTCGTTGGATCGTTTGGCAATCCGGCACGGTGGAGCCCGGGGACCTCGAATGAACAACAACCTTCGACGATGATGGGTCATGCTACCGCTTGACTGTTGCTCAAAAAACGCTGGCGACGGGAGGTATACTGTGGCCCTAGTCCGAGGAACCTGTTACGAGCCAAAACCAGCCTTTGCATATACAAAGCTCTAGCACTTTCCAAACTAAGACAGGTACCTACAGGGTAAGATCTTCTTGCATCTAACCCCCGTAACTATCTACGTGTTACTGCTTTCCCTATCGCATGCACTGTACATACACTTTTTTTTGCATAGGAGCATGCTTAAGGTGGTTCTTTCTGAGTTTGTCTTACGCTGTCTGAGACGTTGTTGGACCCGATGAGGAGTCGTTCATTCTGTTGAATGTTCGTTGTCATTTCAAAGTCCTTAGTTCAATGAGACTTTGAGAAATCAAAATTTGCTAAATCCTCAGCTCATGCCTAATTGAGGATTCAACCGACAATTAGGAACAACAAAGTATTGATGCCGTGTCACTGGCGCCACCCAGGTTGAAGTGCGTTGTCACTATACACCACGTTGTTCGAGGTTAAGGTGCCACGTCATCAATGCCAAGTTGTTTCTAATTCAAAGTTGAATCTTCAAAAGAGACTTGACGAAGATTTAGTCTATTTTGACATCTTTTAGGATCTGTCGATCTACTCAAGGACACATCGCTGAAAAGAATTCTGAGGATTCTGACAACGTCTGAAATTCGTGAGGCAAACTTGTCTCTGAAACTGTACATACATACATGTTATTTTGCATAAGAGCATGTTTAGGGCGGCTTCTAGGTTGTCACTCGCTTTCGAGTCTGTCTTATGCTAATTTGGACGCTGCTAGACCCGATGAAGAGTCATGCATCTCAATGGTGCATGTTGTTATTTTTTCAAAGTCCCTAGATCAACGAGACTTTGGGAAATCAAACCTTATTAAGTCCTTGGCTCATGCCTGGTTGAGGATTCAACCGAAAATAAGGAACCACAAAGTATTGATGTCGTGATATTGATGTCATTTTGGTTATCGTGCGCAGCACGTACACCGCCCCGGCTAACGCGCGTTGTCGCTGAAGCCACCCCGGTAAAGGTGTCACGCCATCAATACCGAGTTGTTCCAAGTTCAAAGTTGAATCTTCCAAAGGGACTAGTCGAAGACTTAGTCTGTTTTGACATCTCTTAGGATCAGCTTGATCCTTTCAAAGGATACACCCTCGAAAAGAAATCTGAGGATTTTGGCAGCATCTGAACATCTTGAGACAGATTTGTCTCTAGTTCTAGAGTCTATGGTTGACACCGACAACGACGCATGCATTGCATTCTAATTGCTGTAGGAACACCACTGAGCTTTCACTTATTTTACTGTCTAGTTGTGAGCCATTGCACCGAGCAAGAGAGTACCGAAAGGAAGAGCCAAACCTACTTGGGAACGTCTTCAGAATCCGAGTCAAAGGTTGGTCAGGTTACAATCCCAATCAGTCACAACGGAAGGTTCTCCGCGCTCTATATTGGCTGCTCTACAGTCAGGGTCACCACCGGTTATACAGGAAGGGCAACCAAAGATCCCCATCTTACGCAGATCGAGCACTTCGAATCACCTACCATGTCAGTCACCAGAGGTTCAACCACTTTCTCCGGAAGACATGCTCATGAACCTCCAAAACAGCATCACTGCGATGCAACAAAAGGCCATCCAAACCGATGCTAACATCACTGCCTCAATGACCTTATCAACACTCGCCTTCCACCTCCACTAAGAGGAAGGCGAGGACGATGAGGACGACCAGGAGCAGCTTCCATGGTCCCAGATCCGAATCACGAGGGGCGCCTCATTGTTCAAATCAACCCTAGGAAGGCTCGTTGCTGCAAACCCGAATCTTGCGGGTAGGGGACTTGTTCAAAACCCTGACATAGCTGCTCTTATGGCCAAGATGGCAAAGCTAGAAGAATCCGTCACAAAATCTGAAAAGATCAACACAAGCGGAATAGACTTGGATCGTCTTTGCTTGTACCCTAATGCTAAACTGCTAGACAAATTCAAAATGCCTGACTTGGTCAAGTTCGATGGGAGCGGTGATCCCAAGACTCATCTCTATGGCTATCATGCCACCATGAAGCTACTCAAAGTAGAAAGTGAGGCCATGTCTCAGCTTTTCCCTCAAACTCTCTCTGGCCTGCCTTCCATTGGTTTCTGTCGCTCGACATTTCCAAGAGAAAGACTTGGGAAGATATAGGGGCTGCCTTCATTGCTCAATACAACTACAACTCCCAGCTCAAGATGACTATTCGAGAGTTAGAATCCACGAAGATGGAAGCCAAAGAGTCCTTTGCGGATTTTGTTAAAAGGTGGAGAGCCAAAGCCGCTTTAATGATTGAGCGTCCGAGCGAGAGGGATCAACTCCGCATTATCTCCCGCAACCTGCATCTCGACTATGCTAAGCATCTCGTGCTGGTTCAAGCATCTGCCAACTTCGAGACTTTCTTTGAATCTGGCCTGGCCATCGAGGATGCGCTGCAAAGTGGGATTTTGCCAAGAGGGGAGTCTTTTTCTTCCAATCCTCAGAAACCAAAGTCGAAGGCTTACTGCGGAAACTTGATAGCACCTTTGCTTGTTTGGCGGTAGCAATTATGCCATCACAGCTACAAGTGGGGATAGCGCTGCTGTGCTTCCCTAATCATACAACCGATGTCAATCAGGTTCAACACCCAAAGCTACCCGGCCCGAACCCAACCTCGGAGTTTCTCGCTGAGGCATCTCTATCCGCGGTGATGGAGAAACTTGTCAAGTCCGGGCATCTCAAACCTTTGACCCCAACTTCCTCACCCAGTCTTACCTGCTGGTTATAATCCTAACCTCTTCTAGCGCCTTCCACCAAATGCCTGGCCATCACACTGACAAGTGCTATCGTCTTCGACATGAGATTCAAGATCTTATTGATGATGGCACGGTCCAAGTTCCGCCAAAGCCCAACATTATTTCCAACTCCTTGCCTCAACACGGGTCTAACCCTCTGGTTGGTCAGGTATCTATCAGCTCCACTCGAATCAACCCGAACTCCACCATATTCAACCCTAGCCACTATATCATCCCAGTAAATCAACCCAAACCCATCGTATCCATCCCGTCCGAGCCGGAGGTTAACATGATGGTTGTAAGTTGGGCAATAGAGGTTTTCACTGCTGATATCTGGTTTGATAGTGATGAGGGGCTTACAAATGAAAAGATTGACTAGCTGAGGTCCATTGATCAAAGGAGCATCGAGTAGGTTTGGTCGAGAAGCCAAAGGAAGCCGAAGTGCTATTGCTTGGGCCTGACGCCTGCTGGATCCTACCTCTTTTGTAAAAGCTATGGGTAGCTTTTTAAATATTGCGTTTTCAAAACCGCGTCTAGTTTGCATTGGCGATATGTCTGAGTCTGACACAGAGTCTTTTGTGTTTGTCTAAAAACTAGCTCTGAGTCGGAGTTCGTGCCACTTGGCCCTCCACGTCGTAGCTTTTGTTTCAAGTCTTGAGTCTGCTGTACTTGGCAAACCTCGAGGGTTTTTATGATATGCATTGTCTTGTTTCTTAGTACTTCATTGGCTTTTATATAAACTGTGTCGACCCTGACGACGAAGGGATAGATTTCGATGGGATCATCCCCAAGGAAATGTGTTCCCTCGCCGAAAGGGAAGATAAAAGGCATGCTCAGCCTATTAAAAGAAGAAGTAATTTTCAATAAACTTGAAAGACAAGTATAACCTCCTGAAAGGTTCAAAGTTGGTCCAAGAACTGTTCCCAGAGGAGCATCAGACCCGGTCAGACAAGCGTCAACGTCTTGGCGTGGTCTCATCAAAGACTCGCTTGGCGTTAATCCTGAGAAAAAGAAGTATCAAATCCTCCTGCTATCGGGTGCCAATCCAAAAAACAGAAGCTCAAGAAGGCTCCGGGCCTCGTACCATGTTCAAAAGCAACAACAGTGGCGTTCCGCCGAGTACAAATGAGAAAATGCACAAAACGGCCCGGAGTAAGGCATGTCAACTGAAGTACTTTTGACTCTATGTCATTAAAGCCGTTGTACCTGGGGCTGCGGCCAAAGATCAATGACCTCGACAGCAACAAATTCAATACCATGGTCAACCTGGATCAATTCAAAAGCAACTTTTCCCTGAGAGAAGCTCGTTGGGCTGAAAACCCCAAGGGTGGGTAGTTCCAACCAAAAGTTAGAGCAGCCTGCTAGACCGAAAACCTATGAAGGGGGTCTAGGCAAAAGTAATAGGCAATATTCAAAAGCTCGCTAGACCGAAGACCCGAATGGGCGGTACTAGGCAAAAGTTAGAGCGCAAAGGAGAGGTAAACACACGAGTGAACCTCTTAGCCTGAACTACGTTTTGACCTGATTCCCTAGCTTGGGATACGTAGGCAGTCTCTCTTTGAGACTCGGTCACAAATCTATCAATTGGATCCAGGGTTTGATGTTTTGGTACACATCAAAGGTTGAAGAGGATCGAAGATCAAGCTGCATTGGAAGAATCAGAAGGGGGAAAACCTTTGTCTTTCAATTTTATTGCAAACTGCTATTTCTATTACAGGCTGAGCATAAGTCTTAAAATATTTGAAGCATCAAAAACAGAACGAAATGCTAGAAGCCTAATGGCTCACAGTTTATTCTAAGTTCAGTGAGGTCTGGTATGAGCAGCTGCAGCCTCGCGTGCGTGCTTTTTCAACTCCAGCGGTAGCCTGCTACTGCCCTCGAATGACGTTCCAAGGGCTTTTGCCTAGTCTTGTCATACCATGCAAGTCATATGGACTTAATGTGACTGCACGGGGGTGTCGGTTTCAGTCCGGGCCTATATGAGTCATCATATGCGTCTTATGTCCATCTTTGCGACATTTTTCCAGTTTTTCAATCAATTGTCATGTTGAGATACTTTTCTCGATTTTGTTTGTACATGTCTTTGTACTTTTTGCGTCTCTTGCAAGTGTCAGTTTCACCTGTCTAGGGAATGTTGTGAGTTTTGGCCCAGTAATGCCCAAAATTTCATCATGTTCTATGTGCCTAAGGGTTCGCATTGTACCCTGGGACTCTTTCTCCCTTTTCATTTGAGCTAGGTGAGTCTGTACATGTGCGCATGTCTGTGTGTCAATTGTCAATGCAAATTAGATATTAGCGGCTAGAAAGTGCAATTTTTACATGTGCTACCCTAGCTCCTGTAATCCACAAGCTGTGGAAATCTCATAAGCAGCAAGGGTATCTCGGCCCAAGGCCAAACAAAGCATTTCTAGGGCACGTCCGCCCAAGCATTGAAGAGAGGGCACACAAGCCCAAATTCGTCAACTGGGGCATGCCAGCCCATTCAGCGTCTATCTATCTGGGTGCGCATCTCAGAAGTAACTGACAAGTACAGTAATGAGGCTCGATGGTAGTCCTTAGGCGTCGTTGTCCTCCTAGGAGCCGCTTAGCTTGCATCTGCATTTTCAATTTCGTATACATCATTGCATATTGTGTATATTAAATGTTGAAACAGGAAGATGGTCCAGCATGGTTGCCGTCATACAGATTTGGTTTGCGAAGGATGCGATGCAATCTCCTGCGGTTTTGTTATCGTTGGTTAGTGGATGCGATGGAAATCTCCTAACTCTCGATTTGGTTTGCCAAGGATCCGATGCAATCTCCTGCGGTTTTGTTATCGTTGGTTAGTGGATGCGATGGAAATCTCCTAACTCTCGATTTGGTTTGCCAAGGATGCGATGCGATCTCCTGCGGTTTTGTTATCGTTGGTTGGCGGATGCGATGGAAATCTCTCATGTCCAATTCTCGGTTCAGAAACCAAAGGATGCTATCTGCTGGAGCCGCTTTCAACGACAGGTCCCCGCCAAAGTTCCCCAGCGGTTTGATCAATCAGCACATTGATCTTCCCGTCCGCATTCACGACAGCCGATCCTGTCAAAGTTCCCCAGCGGTTTGATCAATCAGCGGCGATCTATCCGTCCACATTCAAACCAACAACGATCTAACCGTCAATCAGCGACGATCTATCCGTCCAACTCCGAATCAGCGGCGATCTATCCGTCCACATTTCAAACCAACGACAATCTAATCGTCAATCAGCGACGATCTATCCGTCCAACTCCGAATCAGCGGCGATTTATCCGTCCACATTCAAAGCAACGACAATCTAACCGTCAATCAGCGACGATCTATCCGTCCAACTCCGAATCAGCGGCGATCTATCCGTCCACATTCAAACCAACGACGATCTAACCGTCAACGACTATCTATCCGTCCAACTCCGAATCACCGGCGATCTATCCGTCCACATTCAAGTCAACGCATTTATCTAACCGCCAATCAACGCATTTATCTATCCGGCCCAAATCGACCGACCGATTTATCTATCCGTCCACATTCAAATCAACGGCTATCTGACCGTCAATCAGCGACCATCCGTCCAACTCCGAATCCGTGACGATCTATCCGTCCACATTCACATCAGGATCTATCCGTCAAATCTTTCTTCTGCACGGTATTTTTACATACTTGAGCGCGCTTTTTCATGAAATCGGCTTTTGGTGGATCTGGTGGGTGTCTAGAAACCTTCGACGTTACCCGTACCTGTCAATGGTGCTCCAGCCGTCAAAGAGGGGCTACTGGAGACACCCCAATCTGAATCTCCTGATCGTTTTTACGGTTTCTTGTTTCCGATGATGAAACGGATCAAGCAGGGCTTGAGAATGGAAAAGGTTTGAGCTTGGTGTGTGTGGAGCCCTCTTTTTGGACCCTTTGGACCCCTTTGTTTTAAAATAAAAATCATTTCAGCCTTGGTCTGGGTTTGACAATCGCGCGAGACACTTTCTCTCTCGCGCGAGACATCTTGCCAAGTGTGGTCAAAGTCAAAGCTTGATCGTTGACCCACGCGACGATGTGGCTACCCGAGACACAACTGTGCCGCGCGACACATTTTGCCTGTCCCTTTCACCTTTTGTCACCACTTGGTTGCTTGCCGTGGGTCTGCAGGCTATCGAACCCCGTTCTTCTGCACAGGCCCGTGGGCTGTGCAGGTCTTGAACACTCCACCCTCACAACCTCTCCCTATCACCTTTCCACCATACTTAGCCCTTAAGTTTGGTCCTAAGGGGGTGTTTGCCACCACCCTTTGCCCTTACCTCCCCCTATAAATACCCCCTCACTCTTTCAAGCAAAGGGTAATGAATTTTCAAAAGGGGTTTTAAACACAAGGCCAAGAAGAACATCAAGCACACTAAGGCCCTCACCTCTAGCATATTTGATCAGTTCATAACACACTCCATTTTCCATCACAAGTTTCAATCCATTCCCGAAACCTTTCAAGCAAAGGTATAATTTCTTGTTTTGCTTACTGTTTTGATCCCTGAGGGGGGCTGTCAATACCAATCCTGGTCCTAAAGTCAGCAGAGTTACAAGAAACCTTGCAGGTCATACCCTCGCGCGATGGTCTATCTATCTCGCGCGACACACTGGTGTCCCACGCGATGGACCTCGTGGGGTTTGGGGATGATTGGTTTTTGTTGTATTTACTTGCTGTCATGTATTTTGAGCTTTGTTAGGGTTTTAGCTCACTGTCAAGCAAGTTAAAATACATAGTTTAGCTTTTCTTGCTTATTGAATTTGTTGGAATGCTTCTGGGTTGCATCTGGATTTGCGCTGAGCTCGTAACATGCAAAGCAATTCTGGAAGTCGATCGGGACCATCGCTAGCGGTATAGTTACCGTCGCGCGATGCTTGTTGATCCCAGTTGCCCTTGCATGAGCAACTTGGTCCTTGGCCTTTGTTTTCATACCCCCTGTTTAAGGGTTGTATTTCAATTTATTTCAGCTCTGTTTGTAATAATTAGGATTAATTATTTACTTCCAGTCCATATAAACCGCTTGGTTTGCCCCCTGGATGTGCAATCGTCCTTCCAGAGCCAGAAAGGGATAAAATTTAATCTGTGTTGGAACATGGTCCCGCGCGCGACAGAGTAAGTGTATCGCGCGATACACATCTTTGCATGCACGTAGATCCATGCATGCAAAGGTGGTAGTCAAGTGGTACACTCACTCTTTGAGCTGTTTTGGTCCAGGTTTGACCAGAGATTAAATCTTATCCCATTTTACTTATTTCATTATTCATCCATGCCGTATTTAATCACATCTTGCAAACTTGTTACAGTTTTAATCCCCGATTAACTGTTCCCCCGCCCTAATTGGCTTAAAATTGGTTAAAGAAGAAAACGAATCACAAATACTTTCACAAAATGCCTAAGTAGAGACCGATCTCCGGATTGGGCGAGAGGGGTGCCTTAAAAACCTTCCCCTCTCGTAACCTGGCTCCCGAACCCAGATATGGTTATGACGGACTGGTTCCTTCACTTTTTCAAATCAAATAGCGCTGTAGGTGCTTCGAAATACGGTTCCTTGGGTGGCGACTCTGTGTTTTGCGAGCGCCTGCTTCTCCACTCGCGCTCCCTCGATCTAATCGGGCTGCCTTTTGGCAAAAGACGAGGAACGAAATCCTGTTCTTTTCCCGCCAAAAACGCGCCTTGGGATCCAGAAATTCCAAGGGCATGCTGCCCACAATAACCAATGCCATCCAATCTTGTCCTTCTTTGTACAAACCCTAATTTTATACTTGAAACAAATCCACTTGCTTGGCCAATCTTCCAAAATCCAATCCAAAGGACACATCCTAGCCTTGCATGCCTAGTTTTTAGGTTAACTCTCGCAAGGAAGCAAGATTTGCTTGAATTAAAAATTGAGAGAAAGAGAGAGAGAGAGGGCCGGCCATAGGAGGAGAGAGAGGGAGGCCTTTGCCTATAAATACTCACCTCATTCTTCATTTGAACTCACACCTCTTCATTCTCCAAGTTCTCCCCTTGAAAGCATAAGAATTCTTAGTGTTCTTGAGTAGTTCTAGCTTGTTCTTGAGCTTTCTTTCCATCTCCGCCACTAAACCACCATACGACCACCACCTCGATCCTGAAGTAGTAGTAGTATAAGTCACGATCTAGTTTCGAGAGAAACCTTTCTCTTTCGAAGCTATCGGAAGCTTATCGTAGGACATTACTCCGTTCGAGTGCCGACTTTCTTTCCGTCGATCTTTCGTAGTCTTCGTACCGCCAAGAAGAAAGGTAGATTTTTCCTATACTTCCTAACCTTGAGTATACGTAGATTTTCCCGATCTACTCTTCCTAAAATATAGATAAGATGTGTGTTGAGCTTTTCGAACTATTTTCGCTAAAGGAAATAAAGTTAGTTGTATGAATTAGCTTGTAGAACTTTCTTACTAAAAGTACGTAGTTTACTTTGATCTTGAGAATAATTGAATGCATGGTTTATAGAATCTTCCCAACTTGATTAACTCGTCAATAAACATATGTTGTTACGATTTCGTTTAAAAATAAAGTGTTGTTTCAAAACGGAGTATTCGTATTTTGACATTTTCAAGGATTGTGAACTTGATCGCATGATTGCTTACCTTACTTGTGGTTGTAAACAAGCATGATTAAATAGAGTTGGATGATCTTGCTAGATTACTTTAAAGTGATTCGTCCCGCCGCGGAGTCTATGCATGATTACGAGACACGAGAACCGAAAAGTAGAAACATGACACTTAGAGAGTGGTTGATATGGATAAAAAGGATTTTTGAAACTACATAATGGCCGGACTTGGTAGCCTTATGTGAGTTGTGAAAACCCGCAAGGTGGCCGGACTTGGTAGCCCTTTGTGTGGACTTGCGAAAACCGCAATGAGGCCGGACTTGGTAGCCCATTGTGTAGATTGCTAACGGAGCCGGACGTGGTAGCTTCATTGGTAATTGGGCTTGGTTATCCGCGGAGAGGAGCCAATGCAAGATTTGATAACGTGGCCGGAATTGGTAGCCCGTTGGTAACAAAGAATGAGAAATGATTTTCGAAATGAAATGGTGACACAGTTTACGATGAGTCGCGTACGAGAAACACACGGAAACATGACACCAACGTAAGCCATATAATGAATGCGGATGTGTCATTGTTAATTATGTAGTTGAATGAGCATGTGTAATTATTTATGTGACTCTTCGTTGTAAGTTAAGGGTTAGTGGGTTTTGGATTATTCTATTGAGCTTCTGTAGCTCACGGTGTTACCTTTTTGGTGACCCTGACATATTATACTGGGGGCGACGCTGGTATAATGTGTCAGATTTTATAGATGAGCAGCAGGAACAGTACACCTTTGAGGCATTCGGAGCCGAGGAGCTTGCAAGGATGGAGGAAGAGGCGGAGCAGTAGTTAACCATAGATTATCCCCTCTTTTGTTGAATAAAAGTACTCTTGTGAGACTTATGTTGTAATAATGAGCTAGACTCTCCTTAATTTATTCAATAAAAATGTTTATTTAACGTACCCAAAATTCGGGGCGTTACATGAACCTTGGCCTGAACTACGTTTTGACCTGATTCCCTGAAAAAGGATACGTAGGCAGTCTCATCACGAGGCCCGGTCATATTCTATCAACTTGATCAATGGTTTGACGTTTTGGGTCTGCATCAAAGGTCGAAGGAAGTGGGGACGAATTAAAGCTTCATTGAAGAATCAGAAGGGGGAAACCCTTCATCTTTCAACTTTATTACCAAATTATTATTTCTAATACATAAGCCGAGCATAAAAGCCTTAAAACAATTAAAGTATGAAAAACAGAACAAAATGCTCGAGAAGCCTAACGGCTCACAACTTATTCAAAGTACAGCAAAGTGGTCCGGAGTGAGTCAATATTCTATTTTGCAAATACATCTGCTCTTAGCCACTGTCTGTAGCGGTTCCTCAGCCTTGTGGAGAAATCTGGCATCTCTGCCTGAAGAACCCTGAAACCCCAACGCCTCTCGTAGCCATTGAGTGTTTAGGCAGTAAAGTTAAGGACACAGAAGTTCCCAACGGTGATGCGGTTGTTCTCCTGCGAAACACCCAGCTGGCGGAGGATGCGGCTAGAAATGTAAAAAGTGAAGCTCGTCAGCCCGGCAATCACCACCCTGTGAAACCCGTCAGAATGGAGGGTTATGTTCGTCTAGTCTAGCCATGGGCATCTCCAAACAATCTCCTTAGGCTGCATTTGCTGCATGAACTCGTACCATTCTTCTAGGTCCATCTCAGGGTATCTCATCCCCCTCTAGTGAATCCTCTTCAGAAAGAAATTCCAGCCAAGCGCTGGCGGTTGCAGCAAGCCCAATTTGTTTGATAACCACAACTGCATGAGCGAAAAGACAAGTCAGAAGCCAGATAAACCTTGAGTGGAAAAACAAGTCAGGAGCTAGAAAATCGCCTAAGCCGAGCGTCGAGGTAGAATGAGAAAGTGCAAACGCCGAAAAAGGGTGAGCTAAGTGAGTTTACCTGAAGCAAAAGTGGACTGCCATTGAAAGTGTTTGTTTGGCCAGTATGCACCAGACCAGAGAGTGTCTTTGCCAAAATCAAAGGGATCACATTCTTCCATGCGCCCATTTGAGTGGCAACGCTCACCAGCAAGGGACTAACCCGTCCGTCAACATGGATGAGCAGATAGACAGCCAGCAAACAGATCACTAAAGCAAAACAGCGCCGGGCTTACAAAGTCGCGTCCTCCAAGTCGCCGTCCGGGTTGTACCTTTCGATAAGCCGCATAATGTTAATCTGGCCACCTTCGAGTATGGTGTTAGCCAAGCCACGAGAGATGTTGAGTGAGGTTGCCAGCAAGCCCAGGATGCTCACCTGATAGGGAGGAACAACAATAGTGGGAGATGCGAAGGTTCGAAGGTATGCCTGGAATTCCTCTACGGTCAGGCATATCTCGTCATCACCAAAGCGAAAGACGTGAACATCAGGATCCCAAAAGCGGAGAACAGCTCTCAGCAGCTCGGGACAGAACGGCACATGAAGAAGATATCGAAACGAGGCTAGGCCATAGTATTTAAAATTCAGCCAGTCAATGGACAAGAATTGTACTAACCAAGGCCTAAGCAAAGTTGGGAGTGGGTTTTCCATTTTGGGGGTAGTACTAAAGAATGCTAAATACAGGAGAAGCAGTGGAGGTGTGAGGGCAACAATGTGTATTCCTCCTCTTTATAGGCCAAGGTATTACTTTGTTTCCTGTAGCCTATTCAAAACCAACCAATAGAATCCAAGGGACCCTTCAGCAAAGGACCCTGCCTCCTGAAATGTGCAGAAATCATGTGCAAACCATGTAAGAGTGAAGAAAAAGAACTCCCAGGAAAAGGACAGTTGGTCAGACAAGTGGTTGTGCGTCACATTTCTCTGGCATGCGCTGGTTACCTAATGGCATGCGCATGTTCCTCATGCTACTGGTGTACCTCACTTATAGACTGGCGCACGGCAATAAAGCCTACACTAGAAACCAGTTGACAGCCGTTACTACCGTCGAGTGGCCGTTTTCGATTCTGAGGCTTGTTTTGCAAGTTTGATGGTTCGTACAAGTCAGGAATGGTATTTGGGACTATTTCTAAGTGTCGGACTCCAAACATCGCGCTTAACGAAGATTTCAGACCTCCGACGGCTCGTGTCAGGCATAAATTGAGGATACGGAAGGCCAAAATTTGTCTTGGGGATCTTTGCCAAGTTTTGTCATACCACACATGTTATATGAGCCTAATGTGACTGTGCGGGGGTGTTGGTTTTGGTCCGGGACTATATCGAGTCATCCTTGGTGTCTTAAGTCCATTTTTTAGGCATTTTCGGCATTTTTCGGTTTATTGCTCGTATCGAGGCATTTTCCTCGATTCCGTCGACTCATGCAAGTCATTGTGTATCCATATGGTCATACAGAAGCGTCAGTTTACCCTTTCTAGGAGAATTTTGAGTTTTTGCTCATTAATGTCCAAAATTTCATTATTTTCCGCATGTCCTGCAGGATACGTGTCGTATCCTAGGGCTTTACTACTCTTTGCTTCGAGCTAAGTCAGTACATATGCAAGTGTTTCTGTGTCGATTCAGGTCATTCATCAATGCATGTTAAATATTAGTGGACGTTTTATTCTTTTCCTTCGTCAAAATTCACCAAAAGGGAGATTAATAAACAGAAAATGCAGCTATTGCATACCATCCAAAGGCGAAACAATGATATCCATGAAGTCAAAAGGGTGGAAATGTATGTAGCGGCACAATGGCCCGAGCAAAACAGGAAACCAACATGTACTGGGCACATCTGCCCGATAGTCAGAAGGCACCCAGGCCCTAATCTCGAAATCCAAGTATCAAGCATCAAAGTAACAAAAGCAAGTACCAAAGACAGTAAAGTATTTGAGGCTCAGTAATAGCCCTCAGTCGTCAAAGAAGTCCTCAAAGTCGTCACTGCCCTCGTCGCCATCATCGTCATTGTCGTCGTCATCTCTTTCTCTCGGGTCGATCCAGAACCTGGGATCGCTGGCCGAGTCAGAGCCGTTGCTGAAGGAGGGCTGCTCCTCCTCTTCCTCCTCCTCTTCCTCTTCCCTCCTTTTCTTTTGAGCAGGCCCCACAGCTGGTTTCTTTTGCACTGGCCTCTTCCTCAGTTCCCTGCGAAACTGTGGCTCATCCCTAATCTTTACCCCTCGTTGCACGCTCACCTGCCCCTGAGCTGTAGTGGGAGTAGCAGAGGGGCCTACAACCTTTTTCTTCTGAGCCACAGGTCGCGCTGTCTTTCGCCTAGGAGCCGCCCTAGCGTGTCCCTGCATTGTCAGTTCAATTTAACCATATCAGTATACATGTTGTGCATATATTGTATATTAAATGTTGAAACAGGAATCAAGAGCAGGTACATCCAACATGCATTGTATCAGACATGCACGCTCTAGCTAAATATCGAAAGCAGAATGGTGCAAGTGTTTGGGGTTATACATGAGGCTGTACAGTAAGAGCCAGAGCCTCTGGTGCGTAGTGTTGCTGCAAAGGAGTACCGCCTGCAATCTTGTGGAACTCCTTCTCCATGGCCAGCATCAGGCGGGCAGCCTCCATGGCCCATTCGATTGGCACATGTATTGCATTTTGGGAACAAAGTCAAATTACAATTCAAATACAATTCAAATATGGTACAGAGTCATGAATAAAGCTGAAAGGAAGTCATATCGGCCTCGTGATCTGCTCACGCTCCATCCTCGCTGGCTCAAAGTGAACTGTCGCAGCTTCTCCCTGTGGGTCTTGCACAGACAACGTCCACGAAAGTCGGGGAAGCTTGGTGGCCACTGCGTACTCATTCCTCTCCCTAGAGCGAGCCACCCTGCCTCTCTAGCCCCGTCTCTCTTCGCTAGCCTCCATGGCCTTGTTATGCACTACCATGCGCTCCACCGCCCCAAGCGGTCCCGCCTAGTGTTGGTTCCGGTAAACAACATAGTTGCGCTCAGGCCTCTAGAAGTGGAAAATGTCCTCCGGAATTGTGAAGCCCTACAACTCACCCAAAGTGTACTTGCTCGTGTGCGATGCATGCGGCGGAAGCAGCCCCGGAACCACAAACTCTGACGTACCAAGCGACGGCCGTGTCATTCGGTCGCCTAAATACCATTGCCATCCAAAGGCCGACTCCAGTAACACTCGGCCCGCTATCACCACCCTACTCTTCGCCACGTACTCGGGCTCAGGCTCTGCATTTCTCCATGGGTTCCATTCCACCTGTAAAATAGTCAAAAGCCAAAATCAAAGACATCAGCAACAACATTAAAGCAATTTAAGGCACAAGCTACAAAGGAAATTGGTTTTTACCTGAGAACCCGACAGATCGTCGAGATACACTCGATAGGCTAGGAGGTTCCGCGTTGCCTTCTTTTTTCCTTTGTGGAACGGTCCCTAGATCATGGCACGTGGCAGTGTCCCCATGTCCAGACACCTATTCTCGAGACGGTACATCCTCAGAACCTCGTAGGCCCGCAGCTACAAGGTTTCAAACAAGCAAAGCATTAGAAAATCAACATGTATACGGTTCAAAAGAGAAAAGTGCAAGCAAGAAAGGAAATCAAACTCTAACGGTTTGATTTCATACCTCCCAGATTCTCCAATAGCCGGCAGCCGCCTTCTTTCCCCGAGAGGACTCGCCCATGAACCCGTAGCATGTTCCCAGAGCTGCTCCTCCCCAGTTATATCGTGAGGCTGTGCGCAGGTCGTAAAGCGCTGGCAAGTAGGACAAGTGAACTATGGCCCGCTTGTTGGCGTATAGCGTGGCCCCAAACAAGTACAGCAGGTAGACTCTCGCCAGCTGCTCCTCCTCCTACTCTGTCTCTGGTTCCTTCCCCTTCAAGTGAGTCCTAAACTAGTCGTAATGGACCATCTCTGTGCCACCTTCGGGCACCATGCCCAGAAACCATTGCAAAGCCGCTGTATCCCTATGGATCCCCAGGTCAAATGGAATGGGCTCACCTCTTACCCTCAAGCCAGTCAGGGCTGCAAAGTCCACAGGGGTCATTGTCATTTCCCCGATCGGAAAGTGGAAGGTGTTGGATGTATCATGCCACCTTTCGGCCAACGCAGTCAACAAGGCATGGTCATTCTTCACAACTGTCAGTATAGGGATGAACAGGTGGAATCCCGCAGCATCTACCAAAGCCCTAACCCACTTAAGAAAAGCTCTGTACAGCTCCAGCGAGTACGCAGGACCTCTGTTGCCCAGAGTACTAGCCACTCCTCTCTGTGCATCACAAACAACCAAGCAGGGAAAGGATTATCAATAAAGCAGTTCAAATTCAATGGACAGCCGAATCAAGGATTCAAATAGACCTAAAAATGGAACAGGCGTTTATCAGTCAAATATTCAAAATGTAGGTTGATTAGTTGAATTCAAACTACCAGGCATCCTGTCAGGAAACCTTCATTATCGCAAGGCATACTACTAGTCGATTATTCTATGGCACTCTGCAGTCGAATCAAGATACAGTGCATCCTATCGGTCGAATTCAAGTTATTAAGACTTCTATGCAGTCAATCTCAATCATTTCAAAGGCATTCTACCCGTCTGTCAGCTATCAACAGGCATTCTATCAAGTCGATCAACCTACCAGGCATTCTATTCAGTCGATTATCGTTTCGAAATGGGTATTATCGGTCGAATCAAGCAATCATGGCATTCTACGAGTCAATTTCGAGTTTCAAGGGCACATTGTCAGGCAAGGCAATCTGTATTCCAGTCGAGGTTACAATCAGTTCTCTACAATCAAGCTTATCAGGCATTTTGTCACCCAAGTTCTAACAGTCGATTTCAATCTCATGCATCAAAAGCTAGAAAGTACAAACGGCGGTATGAAATGAAAGTTGTGGTAAGTTTAAAGGTGTACCTGAGCCCAAGTTTTGGACAAGTGCTGGCTGGGGTCCCTCAACACCTGCTCTGCATCGTACTCGCTCCGAAGGGGCAGGTAACTCTCAGCGTTCGACGGTAGGAACACGTGTGGCTCTTACGATACTTATGTCTCTGCCACAAACCTAACACAGGGTGTCAGTCGTATGGACTCCGCCAAGGTCGTTGCAACCTCATACGTCCAGGGTCCCTCCTCTCAAGCTCTCTTAGCCGGCTCGGCCTCCCTCGCCCGTGCCTCCTCCTCTCGTCTCAACATCTCCTCTTCATCGGACCGGGCTATTTGTTGCAACCTCTCCTCGCGGGTTGCCCACACTGCCGCCACTGCTACAGGGTTCTCTCTCATAGGCCGAGCCAGCAAAGCCTCGCCCACGAACTCTGCCATGTCACTACTCATAATGGGCTCGCGACTGGATGACCCCACGGGCAGCATAAACTCGACCCGCTCAACGTGGGCTGCTCTCGGTACCTCCTCATCAACAACCATCGGATCCTTACCACTCTCCGAAACCAATGGCAGAAGCCCCGATTGGTCGTCACCGCCGCTGCCACTGGCCCCAGCTGAGCCCATTTCGGTGACCACCGAGCCCTCTACACTACTCCGAGGATCCAATCAACCGACTTGTGGGCCCACTGTACCCAAGACCACAGGCGTACGCCCCTCCTCCACTGGCGCACGCCGATTTCCGCCGTCGCCACCTCTGCTGCATGGTCTCTGTTTTCATCGCCGCCCCTCTGAACCTCTGCACCGGCTATTGATGAAGCCTTGCCTGTCGTTTGATCGTCGATTTGAGTACCCGAGACCTAGGCTCCATCTCTTGGTCGATTCTCCTCATGGCCGCCACCATTCCCGCCACTGCCACCAATTCCGTCGGCCATGGGTGAGTATGGATGAGTGGGTTCTTGAAGAGAATAGGAGAATGAGGGTGTAAATGGGAGATTTGAGAGAGTTTAAGAGATTTTGGAACTTCGAAATCGAAGTATGGTAGTTTCATATTCCTGTAGGAGTTTTGCGGACGTGGTAGAACGATTGGGCCAGGTTTAGGTCGAGTCTGGGCTCGGACCCTTCAAGATGTCTGGCGCATGCCAGTAGTGAGGCACCGTATGCCAGTAGCATCTGGGCGTGAGGCCCATACCATCTTTCAGTATGAAGGCCCGTTCTCAACGACAGCCCGTACCGTCCCAACCTATGTTATCAATTATTCCCCAAGCAGAGCCGAATCAACGACAGTCCGCCCGTCCAATTTCGAAATCAACGACGATCCGCCCGTCCAATTTCAAAATCAACAATTTCGAATCAACTACGATCTGCCCGTCCAATTTTGAATCAACGATGGTCTGCCCTTCCAATTTCAAAATCAACGACGGTCCGCTCGTCCCATTTCAAATCAACGACGGTTCGCCCGTCCAATCTCAAATCAACGACGATCTGTCCGTCCATCCAAGCTCAAATCAACGACGGTCCGCCCGTCCAATTTCAAATCAACGACAGTTTGTTCGTCCAATTTTCAATGACGGTTTGCCCGTCCAATTTCAAAATCAATGACGGTCCGCCCATCCAATTTCAAATCAACGACAGTCTGTCCGTCCAATTATCAACGATGGTCCGCCCATCCCATTTCAAATCAACGACGGTTCGCCCGTCCAAGTATCAACAGCAGTCCTCCCGTCCAATTTCAAATCAACGACGGTCTGTCCGTCCAATTTTCAACGACGGTTCACCCGTCTCATTTCAAATCAACGATGGTCCGCCTGTCCAGGCTCAAATAAAGCAACTCTGAGGAACAGGTTATCCCCAAGAGAGTCCGCCTCTTGGCCTATTTCAAATCAACGACGATCTGCCCGTCCAGTTTCAATCAAGCAATGGCAATTTGCTCACAATGAACTATTCCCAAAAAAAAAAAAAAAAGTTCACCTATTTTACTCACAACAGGCATTCCCCAGGAGAGTCCGCCTTCCGGTTTATTCTGCTTCTTCAAGATCAAATCCAAGACGGCGATCTATCCGTCTATGAGTTCTCCCGCAGCGGTGATCCGTTCATCCGCTTCAAATCGACCAGGTTCCTTAAGTTTTATGTTTTCATTGACTCGTAGGCCCTGTTCTGGATAGCATAAAAGGGTGTCTAGAAAACCTTTGACATTACTTACACCAAGTCGATGGTGTTCCAAGTGCTGTCAAAGGGGGGCTATTATAGACACCCTATTCTGAACTGTCCAGATTAGTTTACTTACGATCTTAATTCCCCAGTGATGATTAAGGTTAAGAACATCCCGAGATTGATGGTATGTTTGAGCTTTCTGAAACCTCATTCAAACACTCTCAAGCCATTTTGCAAACCCTTCAAGCTAGAACCAAAGGGCCTCAGCTTAACCTTACTTTCGTACGCTGGTCCTGTGTTGGCATGCGCCAGGTAATTGCCACGTATCAGTCATCGGCCATTGACTCAGCTACTACCGGCGCACGTAGGTACAGAACTGGAGCACGCCAGTCAAATTTAGACAAATCGACACTATTCAACCATGTGCATGAGACTTTTGCAGCCACCCCAGTATCGTGAATAGTTGCTAATGATTGCAAACGAGCATGCTGCCTCCCCCTCTCTCCTACACTACCTTTCAAGGCAAGTCCCATGCATTTAATGCATGGAGACTTCCTTGCCAACCAAACCAGCCTGGTTACAGCCCTCATTCAGTCATCCCTTGGCCTATACCCCTCTTGCATTTGTATGCAAGGGGTTACCCACCATTAAAACTCTCAAGTCTCTTCTTCCTCCCTCTCTCTTGTTTTCTTTGTTTCTTTCATCCATTGAAAAAGCAAGCAAAGGAATATCAACCTACACATCATAACACCCCATATTCTCCATACATCCTTCAAACCCCAAGTTCAAGCTCAAAACATACCATTCAACTCGTTTCAAAGGTAGACTAACTGTTCTGAACCCTAAGGGGGGCTGGCAGGGTCAAGGTTGGTAATCAATACCAGTCCTGGCCCTAAAGCTGGCAAGGCTTCAAGGATCATGTGTGATGGTAAGTGGCGCGCGCCAGTAGCATTAAGCCGCACGCCAATCATGGCAGTGCGAACACCACTGGCGTGGGGACCATCGATCATCCTTTTCCTGTTTTCCTTTCATTTTTGACACCTTATTGCATGATAATAACCAGTTTATAGCTTTCTGTATTTAGAACTATATAGGTGTTCATTTAATATAACTGCGTTAGAAGGCCTCTGGGATCATTCTGGTCATGCTCCAGAATCCAGATGATGCCAAGCCAAGCATTGGATCAATGATGTAACTGGCGTACGGTTGCTTCTCACTCGCGCACGGCAGTTATCTCAAGGTCCATTGGTTTGCTCCAGCATGGCAGCCAAGCCATGGCCTCTGTTTATTCCCCACACTATTTATGGGGTATTCTTTTCATTTTACTTTTGTTTTATTTGTTGTTGCTTCTTGTATCTATAAATACCTGCCATATAAACTGTGTGGTTTGTCCTGGGTGTGCACTGGTCCTTTCCAGAGCCCAGAGGATTGAAAACAGAAGTTGTGGGTTTGAGCTCACTGGAGTACGCCAGTGATGTTGTGGCATGCACAGGTTATGTAGGCATGTAGTGGTCCGTCCAGTGCATGCTTGCACGTTACTTGCGTATACCACTTCGAATCAGCGTATTCCAGTTTGTTTAAAACACCTACAGGAGCTTGTTCTCAATCTAGTATCCTTGCTTAAATAACTCATTCATCCCATTTTGCCATGTAAATGCAACCAGTTACGAGTATTAACCCCATTTTAACTGTTCCCCCGCCTTAACTGGCTAAAAAATTGATCAATGAGAGAAGAGCGCAAATGTTTTACAAAATGCCTAAGTAGAGACCGATCTCCGGATTGGGCGAGAGGGGTGCCATAAAACCCTTCCCCTTTTGTAACCTGGCTCCTGAACCTCAGATATTGAAGGTGACGACGGTCCAGTCTACAAGTCTTGTTTCAAAATCAAAAACGTAGCAAACGTTTCAAGTTCAGTTCCTTGGGTGTTTTTCGCAAAACCCGAGTGGCAACTCTGAATTGTAGCGTTTCACCGCACTTTCAAAAAGGGCGCACCCGAATTTTATGAACAAAAATTGTAGGGCGGTAATCCCGAATAGGTACGAAAGAGGCCCGAACACGTGATACATGGGGCCCAGGAGTAAATATAATTGGAGCATCCGCCGTGCAGTACGGTGAACGGCAATAAGGACCGGAGACACGAGAGGTCCCAGGTCCAAGACACCCGAGCAGGGGTATGGTCCAAAAAGCAAGGGAAGTTGTTGGACCAGGCGCCTGGTAAAGGGACCAGTGACATGAGAAGTCATTGGTCCAGCCAATTTGTTCGGCGATAAGAAGACCGAAAAGAAGCAGCATTCTAGAGGAGACATCAAAAGGTGCTCCTGAGGGATCCAGAAACGGCAATACCCAGTAAGGAAACGAGATCTGGGGAAGATACCCAACGGGAATGGGGTGAACGGCCAATTACGGAAAGGATTCCTAAATGGTCTGTAAGGAAATATGCAGTTAAGGGAACGAGAATCCCTGATATTCTGGGTTCCCTATACGAGAAAGGAAACTTAGGGCAACAAGATGGCTTGGACAGCAAGCATATGTGGATCTATAAATATGAGGTAAACCTAGAGGTAAAGGTACGCAGTTCTTGGCTATACGTTCCACGCCTACTGAGAATTAGGGTTTTTTACTAGTACGAGATACTAACTTTGGCATCGGAGGGCCTTTGCCACGAGAAGGCAAAGGTGCGCTCACCCTTTGTCTGTTTTACAGGTTCAACTCCGGCAGTGTGCTAGGGTTCCGGCGAGGGGTCCGAAGTAACCGTTACGTTTTGGTGTGGTTCAAAGGCTCTTTCGTTTTCCTGCACTTACAATTGGCGCCGTCTGTGAGAAACGAAAGAGATCCCTTTGAAAAAGCGACCATGGTGGAAGAAGATCCAAAAACCCCACTTGACCCAAAGAATCAACTGGGTGTGGGAGGCGACAAGTCCCCACCCGACCCTCCGAGAAAGCCCGACGGTGGGCATGCAAGGAGGACTTCAAGCAAGGACTGCCCATTGACTGTCCGTGGCGATTCCAAGAACAAAAAAGGAAGAACGGCCACAGAATCCATGAGAAGGAGTAAATCCCGCCATGGGAGAGAATCAGTTGCACGTTCGAAAAGTGTGCAGAGCAGGGAGGACATCTTGGGCAAAAAGAGACAGGAAATAGAGGAGTATGCTCGTCTGATTAGGAGGCGAGAATACGAGATTCAGCAACTGCAACGGGTACGAGAACATCCGGAGGATTCTGGGCTTTCACGAAGAAAGTCCAGAGGAGGAAGGCTGGCTATGGCAGAGTACAAGAGAGCTTCTTCACGAAAAAGAAGAAACAGGAGTCTCACCCCAAAACGACTGAGGGCTTCTCCATGAAAAAGGAGAAGCAGGAGCAGGAGCTCTACCCCCGAGGAAGGAGGGACCAGAAAGCACCACAGGGACAGGTACGAGAAACCTGATTCCGACTGGGAGAGGAATGACACCCGGGCTGCAAAGGTGCCAGAAGAGGGAACCATGTCTACACGATAAGCAGCACGGAAGGCCCTTAGCAACATAGCACATTCTCCTTTCGCAAAGAGATTGCAGGACGCAAGGTTGCCGAGCAGGGTAAAACACGGGACGTTTATTCTGTACGAGACCAATGCAGACCCGGTGGCTCACATACAACATTACCAGCAGGCGATGTTTATGCACGACGGCGATGACACGATCTTGTGCAAGATGTTCCCATATAGTTTGGGAAAGGTGGCCCTGTCTTGGTTCCACAAGCTGGGGCAGAACACCATACGAGGATGGAGACAGTTGGCTGAAGAATTCACTGCTCGGTTCCTGACGAGCAGGAAGCCACCCAAAACTTTTGAGAGCCTCTCGATTATGAAACAAGGGGAGAATGAGCCGATCAGGGACTACGCCAAAAAGTATTGGGAGACTTTCAACGAGATTGAAAGTTGTAGTGAGGAGTATGCAATAGCAACGTTCAAGACTGGGCTGCCTGTTCGGGGGGAGCTACGAAAGTCCCTAAACATGAGCCCAGTGAGCACACTAGCAAAGCTGATAGAACGAATTGAGCAGCACGCCAGGAACGAGGATGACATACTATGGGAAGACGGCAAGCTAAGTGCCGAGCAAGTCAAGGGCCCTGCGAAGAAGGTGGATAAGCCCGAGCCCAAGACTTACAAAGAGATGAGGGAGCATGGGCAGACTAAGAAAGAGTCATACCGGGAGAAGCACGCACTTGACCCAAAGTCTTTCTTCTCAGTAACGACGGTTTGGAAAGAACCGATTTATCAGGTTCTTTATCGAATAAAGAATCGTCCGTACTTTAAGTGGCCTTCAAGGCTGGAGGGTGATAAAGATGCAAGAAGAGCTACGAGTTAGCACTGTAGTTACCACAAGGACTGGGATCACATGACGAAGGATTGCGAGATGTTTAAGCAACACCTTGATGACCTGGTCTCACGTGGGTATCTGAAGGAGTTCATCCAAGAGGAGCACAAAGGTGCTAAGAAAGCGATGAAGCTGGATTACGAGCAGAATCTAAGGGGCGTGATCCATATGATACATGGATTGGCCACACCTTATACGAGAAATGAGGTGAGGTTGCACCAGAGGCAGGTGAAACACAACCAGCATGTGATGCGGTTGGGAAAGAAACGAGGACGTGAAGCGGAAGGACGCGACGAGGGCATAGTCTTCACGGATGAAGACCTGGGAGGAGTCCAGGTGCCGCACAATGATGCTCTTGTCATAACCCTACGAATTGGGGAATATGACATGGAGAGGATCCTGGTGGATTCAGGAAGTTGCACCAAGGTGCTTTATTACGACGCATTCAAGAAACTGGGATTGGCACAGGCGGACTTGGTACAGTCAGTAACCCCGTTGGCCGGGATCAGTGCAGGAGCAGTTTGGCCATTGGGTAAGGTGACCCTCTCTGTTTGGGCAGGAACAGTAGTGCTGAGAACCGACTTCTTAGTGGTGGACGTGCCATCTTCCTATAACGCGATTATAGGAAGGACTTGGTTGCATAAGATGAGGGTAGTTTCCTCCACCTACCATCAGATGCTAAAGTTTTCAGGGTCCAATGGTATAGAGAAAATAAGGGGGAACCAAAAGACAACCCAACAATGCTTGATTTCCATAATCAAGAAGGCACCCAAGGCACGGTTGGTGCAAACAATCGAGGTTACCAACCAGCCGACCATCGAGGATGTCGGAGGGAATCTGGCCGAGAAAGTGGTGGAAGGATTGAAAAAGGTCCAGATCAACGAGAATGATCCCGAAAGGTATTTCCTGATTGGGGAAAACCTGTGCAACGAAGAAGAGGAAGAGTTGGTGAAGTTCCTCAAAGAGCACGTCGATGTGCTTGCTTGGGTACCCGAGGAGATGCCTGGGGTAGATGCAAACGTAATTTGCCACCACCTGAATGTGGATCCGTAACACAAGCCCGTAATGCAGAAGAAGAGACGATCTGCTGTACAGCATGTGGACGCTGTAATCGAGGAAGTTGACCATTTGCTAAAGGCAAAGGCAATACGAGAGGTATACTACCCAGAGTGGTTATCCAACACAGTGGTGGTGAAAAAGAAAAATGGAAAATGGCGAGTTTGCTTCGACTTCACAGATTTAAACAAGGCGTGTCCAAAAGACAGTTTTCCCCTGCCCAGGATAGATCAGTTGGTGGATGCAACAACTGGGTATGGGCGTATGAGTTTTCTCGACGCTTATCGAGGATATCACCAGATAGCCATGTACGGCCCCGATCAGGAGAAGACGTCCTTTATGACTCCAAGAGGGCTGTATTGTTACAATGTTATGCCCTTTGGTCTGAGGAACGCTGGAGCAACTTACCAGAGACTAGCAACGATTATGCTAAAGAAATTGCTTGGTAAAACCATGGAGGTATACATGAACGATATGGTGGTGAAAAGCAAGGAGAAACGGGACCACATCGCTGATCTGAAAGAAGCTTTTGAGATATTGAGGGAGTACAAGTTGAAACTCAACGCCTCGAAATGTGCGTTTGGAGTAAGTTCTGGGAAGTTCCTGGGTCACCTCGTGACCATTAGAGGGATAGAGGCAAATCCCGATCAAATAACGGCTTTGCAGAAGCTCAAGAGTCCAAGGACCACGAAGGAGGTCCAGCGACTGATAGGAATGGCTGCAGCTCTTAACAGGTTCATTAGTCGGTCTAGCGACAAGTGTAGACCTTTCTTTCAGTTGCTGAAGAAAAGGGAAGGTTACGAATGGGGAGCAGAATGTGAGCAGGCATTCCAAGACCTGAAGAAGTACTTGGCGGCAGCCCCGCTTCTATCCACTCCTGAGCCTGGTGAGATCTTGACCTTGTACTTAGCAGTCTCTGAGCATGCTGTTAGTGCAGTCTTATTGAGGAACAAGGGATCCGAACAAATCCATATCTATTACGTGAGCAAGACGCTACTGGACACAGAGACGAGATATCTGCCCCTTGAGAAGTTGGTCCTGGCGTTGAGGACAGCAACTAGGAAGTTACCCCATTACTTCCAAAGCCACAAAGTCGTGGTTTACATAGAGTTCCCATTGAAGTCGTTGCTTCGAAAGGTCGATTTCTCGGGACGAATATCAACGTGGTCAGTGGAATTGAGCCAGCGTACGGCAGTCAAAGGGCAAGTTCTGGCAGACTTCGTGGCAGAGTTCTCTCCCACAGTGGCTCCACTGCCTCCTACGAGAAAGGAGCAGTTGGTCGAGCCATCAGCCGAGAAGCGAAGGGCATCTGCCGAGCAGGACCCTTTATTATGGAAGCTTTTTGTTAATGGATCCGCATGCAACACCAGATCTGGAATTGGGGTGGTGTTTTTCCCTCCTGAAGGAGTAATGATCGAGTTGTCCCTGTGCCTGGGTTTCAGTGCTTCAAACAATATGGCGGAGTACGAGGCACTCCTGGCAGGACTACGAAGTGCAAAGACCTTGAAAGTTAAGAGAATCCGAGTATTCTGTGATTCACAACTCGTGATGAATCAGCTATCTGGGGACTACGAGGCCCGAAACGAGAAGATGGCAGCCTACGTAGAGGCAGCCAAGGATTTGCTCGATACCTTTGAAAGGGTGCACATTGAGCAGATAAGCTCTGGGCAGAACGCCCATGCTGACTCATTGGCTTGGTTGGCAGCGGCTGTGCCAACAGAGTTCAAGAGGAAGGTGATAGTGGATTATCTTGCTGAGCCGAGCATTGGGAGAAGTGTGGAATTGGTCTTGGACGTGAACCAAGGACCAAGTTGGATGGATCCAATAGTGAAGTTCCTACGAGATGGGACACTCCCCACAGATAAAAAGGAGGCTCACAAGATAAAGACGAATTCTGCACGGTTTTGGCTATCACCAGAGGAGAAATTGTACAGGAAGTCATTCACTAGACCATACCTGCTTTGTGTGCATGTCGAGATGGTGCAGAAATTCCTCCATGAAATACACGAGGGAACATGTGGGAGTCATGCTGGGGGCAGATCCATTACTCACCGTGCAATTACCCAAGGATACTAGTGGCCGCACATGCAAGAAGATGCAAAGGTGTACGTGAAAATTTATGAGAAATGTCAGAAGTTCTCACCCATGATCCGCACACCAGCCGAAGATCTGGTGCCCTTGACAAGCCCTTGGCCGTTTGCGCAATGGGGAATGGACATCGTGGGTCCACTCCACAAGGCAACTGGGAACAGGAAATTTCTGTTGGCGGCAACAGACTACTTTACCAAGTGGATAGAAGCAGAACCACTGGCAAAGATCACAGAACCTATGATAGAAAGGTTCGTGTGGAAGAGCATCATCACTCGATTTGGAGTTCCTTATTCTTTGATCACTGATAATGGGTCGCAGTTCCAGAAAAAGTTCAAGGCTTTTTGTGCCCATTATGGAATAAGGAACTACTATTCCACACCATCCTACCCTCAGAGCAATGGGGAGGCAGAGGCGTCCAACAAAACTATACTTGACGGGATCAAGAAAAGGTTGGACAAAGCAAAAGGCAAGTGGCCCGACGAATTGCCACTGGTCCTATGGGCGCACCGAACAACCCCTAGGAGGTCTACGGGAGAAACCCCCTACTCGCTAGCCTATGGAACAAAGGTTGTGATAACATTGGAAGTTGGTTTACCGACTAACAAGACCACATTGGTGGAGAGTGGGGGCAATGACAGAGCCCTAGAAATTGAGTTGGACCTCGCCGAGGAGAGGAGAGAACGAGCTCTGGTGCACCTGGCCTCGTACCAGGAGCAGCTGATGAAAAGCTACAACAAGAGTGTCCACCCACGAGAATTTGGCGTTGGTGACCTTGTGTTACAAAAGGTGCTCGGCAACACCAAGGTGGCCAATGAGGGCAAGTTGGGGGCCAATTAGGAGGGCCCATATCGAGTTACAGAGGTTGTGGGCATTGGGGCATATCGATTGGCAGACCTGGACGGGAACCCGGTACCAAGGCCCTGGAATGTTCACAACTTGAGGAAGTTCTACGTGTAAAGAATTTCGATTTCGTTGTTATTCTGTTTTTAGATGCACATCGTGATTGTGTGGGAATTACGAATAAAATTCCCTTGTGTTTGCTTTTATTAGTTGCAAGGGGTACGCGTAACGCCCCCTTGAGTATTTCGAATTATGAATAAAATTCCCAGATTTTGGTAAAACAAATGCTGTTTTTTACGAGTTTTTCTTTTATTATGCTTTAAATACGAAGTCAAGCTATGTATTTAGTCCTCACTTCGTATTGGGGAGCAGAGGTATAGGGTAACTAAATGAAATTTTGAATGTTTCAAATTCTGCCAAACACAAATATACTTGACTGTCTGCTCGGGTACGAATACACCCAGAATTTTGCCAAGTACGAATATACTAGACAATTTTTGCTCCGGTACGAATACACTCGGAATGCATACGAGATTATGCACACTATCCCCAGCACGAACATGTTTGGGATATTTCCAAGTATGAGTATACTTGACAATTTTTACTCGGGTACGAATACACTCGGAATGCATACGAGATTATGCACACTGTCCCCAGCACGAACATGTTTGGGATATTTCCAAGTACGAGTACACTTGACCATGTTTGCTCGGGTACAAATATACCCAAAGTACATACGAGACTATGCACAGCATTCTCAAACACAAATATGTTTGGGATAATTCCAAGTATGAATAGACTTGCTTACTTGTACGAATAAACTCAGGATTACCATGGCCAAATACGAGCACATTTGGGTAACCTTAGTACGACTATACTAGGGAAAATTTCCGAGCACGAAACGTGCGGGATACATACGTGAACATGCAGCAATATCTGAGTTCGAAAAAACTTGAAAGTTTGCTCGGGTATGAACAAACCTTGAGCACGTACGAGAACGTACAACACAATCTGAGTACGAATATGGTCGACAGCTTGCTCGGGTACGAGTAGACCCTGAATACACACGAGTACATGTATTGGTTGATAAGCCACGAATGCAACCGGCATTGTTCTAAAGTACGAGAAACTTGCAGAATGAATCTTTGGCAGACCCACTAAGACCTGGGGAGCATACGTGAATATGCATTAAACTAAGTACAAAGATATTTAGCACACAAAATACTGGCCATGAGACGGCCATCTGCATTGAAAAAAGGCCACGAAGGGCTAGGCAAAACGATAGTTGGGGCCAAACAGCGCCACCCAAAGTATTCTAAAGGCCACGAAGGGCCAGACCACCAGAATTAAAATGTGAAGAAATGTATCAAGTGCCACGCAGGGCAATACCAATGGCCACGCAGGGCCAGCTGAAGCTAATTCAGAAGTTCCAGTTGTCAT
This sequence comes from Rhododendron molle, assembly GCA_025413875.1. Lineage (NCBI taxonomy): Eukaryota > Viridiplantae > Streptophyta > Magnoliopsida > Ericales > Ericaceae > Rhododendron > Rhododendron molle. The sequence goes on from CM046390.1 coordinate 18,356,429, forward strand.
CAGAGGAGATGTAACGACCCTGATTTTTGGTCAATAAAAATTTCGCTAAAAATTTGAATTTTAGTTTAATACTTGGATTTCATTTTTTAACGTCCAAAAATCGGTCGTTATCGACTTATAAAATTTTGTTATTTTATTTGAAAATTCTTTAATTATTTTATAAATCCCTTTTTTTTTTGCGTCATAATTAGGTTTGACTTAGGAGATTGGAATTCATCGCCCGGGCATTAAGGTCATTTTTCTAAAGGCGAGTATGCCTATTAAGACCTTGGTATAGTTACTTGGTAATTGTAGTAAAATCCTAGAATTTATTTTCTAGGCTGTTAACTGGACTGCCTTGCCTTGGCGTCGGCTTCCTGCCAGGCTGCCTTGGCGTCGGCTCGTCACGCCTTGCTTTTGCCTTGGCGTGCTCACGCCGCTTGGCCGCCTTGTTTGTGGGTCGCCTTGGCCATGCTTCACGCCGCCGGCCGTCGCCTTGCTGGGGTCAGCCATGCTCACGCCGCCTCGGCCGTCGCGCTTACTGCCGCTTGGCCACCGCCAGCAGCCGCTGGGCCATCGGTGCCTTAGCCCTTGTTGTACCGGTCGCTGGCGCCGCTTGGCCATCTTGTGCCGCCGCTTTGCCATTTTGTACCGCCGCTGGTCAGCCGCTGGCTGCCACGGTGCTTTGGCAACTATTTGGCCACTGGTCGCTTTGGCCGCTGGCCGCGCTGCCAGCCGCTTGGCCATTGTTTGGCCACCAGGTTGCTTTGGCCGCCGCTTGGCCACCGGGCTGCCTTGGCCACTGTTTGGCCACCGGGCCGCTTGGCCGCTGCTTGGCCACCGGGCTACCTTGGCCACTGTTTGGCCACCGGGCTGCTTTGGCCGCCGCTTGGCCACCGCCTCGCCACCAGGCTGCCTTGGCCACGCTCACGCCTTGCCTTGGCGTTTGACCTAGGGTAATCTTTACCCATTGGTCAATAGGTAAACCTTGATTAATCTCCCTAAGTACGAGATTAGATTAGTTTAGTGCTTAATTGCAAAGTATTATACTTTTGGGTATTAACCGTTGGATAATAACCGTTAGGAGTTTTATTAACCATTGGACGATAGACTAGAATCCTAGCCATTATTACCCATTGGTTATTAACCATTAGAGAAACTATTATCCATTGGATAATAGTTAGTCTTGACAATCATGTACTTGCTTGATTAAAATACTAGATTTTGCCATGTGTGTACTTTATTAAAATACAATTTGTACATTAGGTTAGTATTAAAATACATAGTACTTTGAAAGTAGTAGAATAATTTAATAGATATTGGCATGAGGTATAGCTAGCCTAGATTGAGTAGTACTTGGCTTGTATATTATATATATGTACTTGTATGTATATATATATATAGGCTATATATATATAATGTCGTATATGTCATATGTGTATTATAATATTATAATAAGAAAATCACACTTGGTTTAAAATACAATATTTCAAAATACCCAAAGTACATGTACATATAATAGTATATTGTATCTCTTTCTTGGTACAAACAAGTGGGAGAGAGAGAGAGAGAGAGAGGGAGAGAGAAAAAGCCGAGAGAGGAGAGAGAGGCCGAGAGTGGGAGAGAGATAGGAGAGAGAAAGAGAAAGAGATATGGTTTGTAGTCTTCCTCCACCAACCCAATTCCTTATCATACAAAGTACTTGTACTTGGAAGTAGAAAGATAGGATGACATAGGTTGAGTAAGGAGTACAAAGATTGTCTTATAATGTCATACCCCAAATCTATTAGTTTAATAGAGAATCCCATACTTTCAAAGAAACCCCATTGTTTATTCTTTACCTTGTCCTTTCCAAATCTATTATGTAGATAAGTATATATATATGTATTGTACTTGGACTAAGGAGAGAGAGAGAGAGGCAAGGAGAGGGAGGAGTGAGAGCTGAGAGATAGAGAGAAGGGAGAGAGAGATAGGGCCGGATGAGAGGAGAGAAGGAGGGTGAGTGATGTGGCCATGTACCTCTTTGACCTATCCCTACCAAATCTAAGTCATATACACCTATAAGTACATGTACCATAAAAGAAGGAAGATGGAATGACATGAAGTAGATTGCTTGCAAGATTGTCTTACACAATCTTACACACTACCCTTGGTCAAACAACCACCCCTTGTCCTTTCTCATATATATATATATATATGTGTGTGTGTGTGTGTGTGTGTGTGTGTAAACAAGTACCAAGAGAGAGAGAGAGAGAGAGAATGAGAGAGGCCGAGAGAGAGATGAGATTGGGAGAGAGAGAGGGCCGGATTGAGGGAGAGAGAGATAAGGTGATGTGTGTGACATTGTACTCCCAATCTTGACCAAATCTAGCCTATCTCCCATCCAATTACATCCCCATTGTACCACCAACCTAACCTTGCTTACACTTGGACACCTAAGGACAACCTAACCTATTTTTCTATGCTTTCAAAGTACTAAAACCCCCACAGAATAACATTTACTTTGTACTAGCTTGGAAGAAGAAGATCTTGGCATGCTTCCAATGCATGACAAGACAAGATTTTAGCTAAAACCCATTGGATAATGGGAGAGGGGCAGCCGGCCATATGGGAGGGAGGGAGCCCTTCATTTGCCTATAAATAGGCCTCTCATTCTTCATTCATGGCACACCATTCCAACCTCCAACTTCTCTCTCTAGAAAGCATAAGTAGTCTTGTAGTTTTTGAGTGTTCTTGCTTGTGTTCTTGAGTGTTCTTGAGGTTCTTCCCTAGGCTTCAAGAAACACCTCTAGTGCCGCCACTAAACCGCCCTACGACCACCCTTTCGATCCAAAAGTAGTAGTCTAGTAGTCAAGATCAAGTTTCGAGAGAAACCTTTCTCTTTCGAAGCTAACGAAAGCTTATCGTAAGCCGTTACTCCGTCCGTCCGCCGACTTTCTTTCCGTCGATCCTTTCGTAGTCCTTTTCTACCGCCAAGAAGAAAGGTAGTGTAATCAACCCATAATCCTAAGTATATGTTAGACACTACTCCTTGTTTTAGTGTTAACCCTAGCTAAGTCGTTATAATGCAAGCATGATAACGATAGTTTATTTCTTAAAATGTTGGATGTATGATAGTTAGTGAACTTAATATTGCTATTGGATGATTAAGCATGATTAGAATCGACTTAAGATATAACTTCGTGTAGAAGTAATCGCATGTTGATCTTTTAACTTAACTATAAGCTTATATTCCATTGCTTGTATTACTTGTGGTATTATAACAAAGCATATGGTGGATTACCACCCCAAGGGCGTCCGCACATGTGGCGTTATGCTTTAAGTAATGGTTATGGACATGCTATGTACTTGTTTGGATTATACTTACTTAAGTATGCGTAGTAAATTTCTAAACATGAGTTAAACGGTTAAGGTATCAAAGCTAGTTAGCAAAACTTGTTTTACTAAAGTACTAAAGAAGAATGAGCATGTCAAATAATGAATTTCTACGTCAATAACCATATGTTGTTTTGAAAATCCCACAAAGGAAGAAAATCCCACAAAGAACGGATTTTTCGTAATATATTATTGTCTTGAGGATGATTATGAACATGTATGTATATTTGTTTGCATTACTTGTTGCTGATAAAACATAAGTGGCTTTAAGTAATAATTTGAGTACGATTAGGTAATATAGAGTTGGATGATCTTGCTAGTTTAGTTTCAAGATTACTTTAAAGTGATTTGTCCCGCCGCGGAGTCTATGCATGATTACGAGACACGAGAACCGAAAAGTAGAAACATGACACTTAAGGAGTGGTTGATATGGATAAAAAGGATTTTTGAGACCACATAATGGCCGGACTTGGTAGCCTTATGTGAGTTGTGAAAACACGCAATGAGGCCGGACTTGGTAGCCCATTGTGTAGGTTGCTAATGGAGCCGGACGTGGTAGCTTCATTGGTAATTGGGCTTGGTTATCCGCGGAGAGGAGCCAATGCAAGATTTTGTAACGTGGCCGGACTTGGTAGCCCGTTGAATGAGAAATGATTTTTGAAATGAAATGTTGACACAATACGATGAGTCGCGTAGGAGAAACCAAGAAAGGCATGACACCAACGTAAGCAAGATAGTGAATGCGGATGTATCATTGTTAATTATGTTGTTTAATGAGTATGTGCAATTATTTATATGACTCTTTGTTGTAAGTTACGGGTTAGCGGGTTGGATTATTCTATTGAGCTTCTGTAGCTCACGGTGTTACCTTTTTGGTGACCCTGACATATTATACTGGGGGCAACGCTGGTATAATGTGTCAGATTTCATAGATGAGCAGCAGGAACAGTACACCTTGGAGGCCTTTGGAGCCGAGGAGCTTGCAAGGATGGAGGAAGAGGCGGAGCAGTAGTTAACCTTAGATTATCCCCTCTTTTGAATAAAAGTACTCTTGTGGGACTTATGTTGTAATAATGAGCTAGACTCTCCTTAATTTATTCAATAAAATTGTTTATTTAACGTACCCAAAATTCGGGGCGTTACAGGAGAGAAAACCCAACTTACTCTTCAATTGTCAGGTCCTGGATGACAGGAGAGGTTGGGGCAATTGCAGAAGAGGATGGAGCATTCGTGTCCTCCACCACGGTAGATGACTCTGGAGCACCGCCACCAGCTTCCTTCTGGCTAGTGTTGGCATCATCCACAGTTGTGGTAGCATCGTTCTCTACTTGCTCGGTGACCTGTGCATGATTCTCACCCTCTGCGTTGTCTTGTTCTCCCTCCTCCTGCTTGTCGGCCACAACCTGGGTGCTCGAGAGGTCTCTGTTGGTCCAAAGGGGATAGGATTCAAGAGCCTCGATCTTTGTCAGGCACGTGGTCCAAGCAACGTCCCAGATCTGGTCTTGAAGGGCAGGTATCTGAGACTTGTAGCTCTCGGTAGCTACACGGATCCCTTCGTTATAACCATCTTGGTAAGCGGTCTTGTTCTCCTCCTTGCTTGCCCCCAGCTCCATCAAGGTTTGGTTCAGGCTGTCCTCCGTACTTTCCAGCTTGGATCTCAGCACCCCGGCGTCAGTTCGAGCCTGGTTTCTCTCTCGCTCAAGCCTCAGAATAGTGAGCTGAAGTTTGGAGTTCTCACTGGCCAGCTTAGCACGTTGAGGCTCGGACTGGCCTAGCTTCTGGGCCATGGCCACCATTTTTTGCATTGCCTAGACAATCACGAGGTTAGACAGATGACAGGAATTACGATTTGAGGCCATTAGCTCGCAAAGTGTGAAACGCTGAAGGCATACCTTGGCACTGTGGCTCATGAATGAGCCGAGAAGGTTGTCTGGGGAGCTGGCGACCTCTTGTTGCATGTCCCCTGGAAGCATGAATGCTTGGGACAGTGCGAGGGCAGTCCCCTCAGACTCCATGCTATCCCTGATCGTGACAGGGCGGCCACCGTGGGTAAGCTGAGGGGCCCAGAGGAGGCCTAAGGAGGGGGTCTTTCAAGTGTCTCCAAGCGCTGGCGTTTGTCCCTGTGGCTGGCCTCGGTCTCATCAGGAGAAAAGCCAGGTGGGGCATCCAATTGAGTTGACCCCCGACGGCCATGAGACGGAGCAGGGCTCAGAGGGAGCTCGCGGCCACAAGCAGCGCCGCGCCCTCTCCCACGTCCGGCTCCGGGAATGGTCAAGAGGTTGCTGAGATTGATTGGCTGGTTCATCTCTTGAGGCGGAGGAGAAGGTGTGTAACCACTGGATATGGAGGTCGATGCTTCTTCAGCAAGACGAACTGGTTCTTTGGGTTGGGGCGGAGTCTGAGATCGTCTTCCTTCTTCTTGTACGGGATACAAGAAAAGAGGATCAGGTACTATCGGATTGTCGGCAGCTCAAATGTGCCGATCAATAAAACCCCCGTATGATGCTCGGTAGCTGAGAAGCACTTGCACAGCTCTCGCTCGGCCTGCCAGAACTGTGCCCTGCCCGTTGAAGGCAAGAGCACGGTTGATATCGGTAACGTGTACTTGAGGGGTGATGATGGCGTGCCCCTAGTTGACGTTTGTGGCTGCAGAAGCATAAGAAAGATAACTGTCATTAAAACGAACAAACATGTAGTGCAATACGAAATATTGCTTGATAAAGAAATTCTACGAGAAAAAGAACTAACGTGGAGTGCCAAATCTGTGTGGGGCATGAAATTCTATCACTCGGCCCTCCTCGTTCCTGGGCTCGAAGTTCCCAGTGACGATGAGGAAGTCGTCGTCATCTCCTTGAGCTGAATCAGGTAGTTCAAGCACAAGCCTTTTTCTGGAATCCTTACTCTTCAGATAGTAGGTCTGGGCATCTTTTGTTCGGGAGATACTATATAGGTGGTGAATGTCATGAAGGCCAAGAGATGTGCCTAGCATCTAGTTTAGGGTGTCTATACCCATCACGACACGGAAAAAATTTGCAGATACTTGCATTGGAGATAATTTATAAAAAGCCAGAACTTGGCGGAGTAACGGCGCCAGGGGAAACCTGACGCCGCCTTCCACGACGGCCACTATGGGGATGTGGAGGGTGTCATTGTCCGGACTCTCACGAAGAGCGTCTACAGGTGCCAGTTCAGTGGCAATATTGTCAGGGATCTCGTAACGAGATCTGAAATCCGCCATCGTCTGGGGAGTATTGTAGAAACGTCTAAATCTCCTCATCTTCAAATGAAGTATGTGTTTTACAGATAGAGGAAGGGAAATAAAGGAACCCTAGATCGACTGTGGAAACCTAAAATCAATGAAGGAGATGGAATGAGAAGAGGAACAACAACTTACGAGGGTGACGATTGAAGACTCTAGTGCAGAAAAAGGGGGACCACGAGATGGTGAACAGTGCTCCAATGGCGGGTATGAGCAAACCTTCTTCTGCAGGGGGAGTTTCGGAGAGAGAATGGTTTTGAATTTAGACAAATATCCAAATATACCCTAACTTGTGGGGTGGCGTACGGGAAACGTCACCTCAGACGCCGTTTGGGCGTTCCGTTCTCCAAAGATGTCTGCTCGCATTTAATGCGGGCGATACGATGTATGCCGCATGTAAAGGTGAGAGCTGGAAAAGCCTGCCCAGACCAAACGATGAGACGTTTGGCCTGTACTAATGATGAGTTTGCACCAAGTACGAGAAACAGGGTGTAGGAGCAGAGAACGAGGACTTTGCTCGGTATTTGGAAGCTTTGCTCGTCATATTAAGAGAAAAAATAACGAGTAAAGCTGGGGAGCCATTGCAGGGTGGTAATCCCGAACAGGTACGAAAGAGGCCCGAACACGTGATACGTGGGGCCCAGGAGTAAATATAATCGGAGCATCCGCTGTGCAGAATGGTGAACGGCAATAAGGACCGAAGACAGGAGAGGTCCCAGGTCCAAGACACCCGAGCAGGGGTATGGTCCAAAGAGCAAGGGAAGTTGTTGGACCAGGCGCTTGGTAAAGGGACCAGTGACATGAGAAGTCATTGGTCCAGCCAATCTGTTCGGCGATAAAAAGGCCGAACAGGAGCAGCATTCTGGAGGAGACATCAGAAAGTGCTCCTGAGGGATCCAGAAACGGCAATACCCAATAAGGAAACGAGATCTGGGAAGATACCCAACGGGAATGGGGTGAACGGCCAATTAAGGAAAGGATCCTAAATGGTCTGTAAGGAAATATGCAGTTAAGGGAACGAGAATCCCTGATATTCTGTGTTCCCTATACGAGAAAGGAAACTTAGGGCAACAAGATGGCTTGGACAGCAAGCATATGTGGATCTATAAATATGAGGTAAACCTAGAGGTAAAGGTATGCAATTCTTGGCTATACGTTCCATGCCTACTGAGAATTAGGGTTTTTTACTAGTACGAGATACTAACTTTGGCATCGGAGGGCCTTTGCCACGAGAAGGCAAAGGTGCGCTCACCCTTTGTCTGTTTTACAGGTTCAACTCCGGCAGTGTGCTAGGGTTCCGGCGAGGGGTCCGAAGTAACCGTTACGTTTTGGTGTGGTTCAAAGGCTCTTTCGTTTTCCTGCACTTACAAAAATAGAATTTTTCAGGGGCGTGTGCCCACATACCTCCTCGTTGTCCACCCAACACAAGTGCCATCAATCCTCACCGAGCTCTTCTCCGGCAGTTGCGGCTGTCATTCCGGCGGTCGCTCCCTCTGCCAACGGGCGATGAGTCAAGGATATTTTTGGAAGGATATAAAGAAAGACTGCGAAGAGGTTGTCCGCAAGTGCTGACCATGCCAGTTATTTTCTCCCATTCCTAAACAACCCGTACAAAACCTCTCCCCAATAACCAGCCCTTAGCCTTTTTCCCAATGGGGGCTTGACATTGTTGGAAAGTTGCCGACTGCATCAGGTGGATTCAAATACCTCAAAACGGCAACAGATTACTTCTCCAAGTGGATGGAGGCCGAACTTCTGGTCACAATCACTGAGGCTGACGTTCGGAGATTTGTTTGGCAAAACACTGTCACAAGGTTCAGCGTCCCTTACGCTATCGTCTCTGACAATGGGACCGAGTTTGTTGGGAATGACATCTCTAGCCTCTGTGAAGAATTTGGGATATGCTTCTTCAACTCCACTCCCGCATACCCCAAAGGAAATGGGCAAGCCGAAGCAACAAACAAGACCTCGGACAAACACCCTTTTGTATGGCATTTGGCATGGAAGCCGTAATCCCTTTGGAATCCAAGTTCCCCACTTTAAGAACGGAACACTTTGACCCAAAAAGCAATGATGAGGCCGTGGAAAGAGAGCTGGTTCTGGCAGAAGAGAAACGTGATGATGCTCGATTGAAGCTCGTGGAATACCAACAGCAAGTTGCCAAATGCTACAACTGTAGCGTGAGGACCAAGACCTTCAAGCCCGAAGATTTAGTATGGTGGAAAGTAGTGCAAGCCAGCAAGAAGACAAAATTAAAGCCAAACAGGGAAGGACCATTTCGCATAATTCGAATTGCTGGAGAAGAGGCTTATGTTTTGGAGTACATGGATGGAAAGGTCCTCACCAACCCGTGGAATGCCCATAATTTGAAAAAGGCATACATGTGATGACATTGCCAGTGTGCATCGCCTTCAGCCACTATCTCTCTTATTTTGCTTATGTTTTGTTTGGGCCTCAGGCCTTGTTTCCCTTTGTGTTGAGTCGGCCTTGGCCCTTGTCTATGTTAATGATAGTTTGACTGTGGTTTGAGAAAGTTTGTTTCAACTTGTATTCAATCGTTGTTTCTAATATAAACAAAATGTCTTGCTCGGCAATTGATTCAGGCCCAAAAGGAACCTACGCACACAGGTGTTGGAGTGGTGTACGCAGGTCGGGGTCATGGGCTTTAGTTCTAAACTTGGCCCAGTTCCCTTTCTTCCCTTTTCTTCTTCTAAACAAACAGAAACCGCCATTCGATAGAAATTCAAACTCTCTCCTCTTTCCTCTCTCCTACGATTTTCTCTCCACTTTCTCAATCTCATCCCCTTCTCTTGATTCTCTCCATAAAAAATAAAACACTCACACTTAACCATGGCAGAAGTAGGTGGCGGTAGCGGTGGCGACGGTTGTAGTGGTGGTGATCAGCCAAGGAACGGCAAGGCCGAGGCCAAATGGTCTCAAATCGACGATCAATCAGTGGAGAAAATCATGGTAAGCACAGGTGCAGAGGCAGCAAGTAGCAGAGGCGACATAGGAGGCCATTAGAGCTTACAACAAAATCATCGTCCATGGCGATGGCAAGGACCGCACCAGACATGTTGAAAGAGAAACCCTTAAAGTCAGCGTCCTCCTCTCCGTTCATGATTCCTAGGATTGGTACTCCATCCTCTATGTGCGGGCGGATACCAGAATCCCCACAAATTATCAATGTCCCAGAGGGGAGCCCTAGCATGACCTTCTGGTGAAGAGTTGAGGGCACAACCATGATGTCTGCCCTATGAAGTCACGGCCTGCCGAACAGCAGGTTGAAAGTTGCAGGAATGTCGACAACATGAAACTCAACATCCATTTCAAAGCCCTCAGCATTGAGCTTAAGCATTAATGTCCCCTTGACCACACAGCGAGTGCTATCATAGGCCTTGACTGCCAAATTAGACGGTTCAAAGTCCTTGGTGAGACCCAAGCAGTAAGTAACCCTCATAGGGCAAATGTTAATTGTAGAACCATTATCAATGAGAACGGTTGGCACCCAATGTCCCCTACACTTGACAATGACATGCAGCGGGCGGTTGTGTGCAGTCCTTTCAATAGGGAGATTCCTTTTAGTGAAAGTGACAAAGTGTTTAGAGAGCAACGGTAGTATAAGGGTGATCATAGCCTCGGGGGTTAAATCAGTTGGCACCTTGAGAAAAGCAAGAGCCAAAGACAGCTTTTCCTTTGAAGAAGATATCAAACCCCAAATAGAGACTGCCGCAGGGATTCGCTCGAGTTGCTTCTGAACGGCATCAGCTTCCGAAACACCACTTGGAACTACTGGGATAGTCCTTTGAGCGACGGGAACATGGGGCCTTAGAGCTGGAGGATTGGATGAGCTTCCTGCCTGAAGGTTAGGTGGCTAAAAGACTCGGCCGCTCGTCGTCCCATTGGCGATGTCCCATATAGAAGACAAATCATTGACATCCTCGACTTTACCCCAAAGGTCCGCAGGAACTTCTCCCATCTTGCGTTTTCCCTTGTCAACTGAAGCAACCAAAGCTGACGCATCTTGCCACAGAGCTGCATTCCTTTCCAAATCTTCCATAACCAAACCCTCCCAAAAAGCAGGATCCTGAGCAGCAGCTTCCTCGAAAGGCAAACCCGAATTAGTAACGAACGGAACATCCCAAAGACCTCCGTCAACCAAGGCTGAGTTGATTGTCCACACTTTATCACCCACGGCCACTTCCACAATTGTGTCTACATCCCAAAGGTTAGCAGGTGGCGATGCCCCGCCAACGTTGACAATCTCATTAACCTCCCAAAGATCATCGGGCAGTGCGGCTTGAAGAACCATGATGGAACAATCATCACCAAGAACGGTAACATACGGGCGAGGCTCTTCCACGGGGACTATATTGAAAGTGGGATCAAACTTATGGACACGATTATCGACAACATTTGAAATCGAGTCTACTAGAGGGAGGAAAGCTCCAAGCTAGCAACGTCTATTGGGAATGATCTCTCCCTCGACATAGTAGCTCATATACTGCTCATCTATGTCGCTTTCACTATCATACTGCCTTAAGTGACCTAATGCCATCTGTCTTGCATTAGGTTGTGGATCCCATATGTACTCTTCTGCTTCACCCTCGGGATTGACTGGTTCAGGTTGGTGGTAGAGCATGAACAAAGATAAGCCATCTAAGGGATCTGCTTGCACCGTGTTCCATTCACCTTCCTAATGGTCCAGCCACTCTTGATCGACATAAGGGTGTGTAGGAAAACCCATGTTGTAACGCTCGATCTAGTCCTTGGAAAGCTCCTTCCATTCATCAGCTTTGTCTTCCATGTTCCAACCAACTGTCAACATGTTAATGTCGAGATCAGATGGGATGGCTACAATCGACTTAGGGTGATTTTATGGGGTTATATGGTCAGTGGGGTTAAATATAGTGGAGCTGAGGTCATTTTGAGTGGAGCTTAGTTTGATTTAAGTGGAACTGAGGGATATGTGGTTAATTTGTAGGTTAGGGTTGTGTTTAGGCATGGAGTTGGAGATGACATTGGGTTTAGAAAGTGGGGTGGCTAGAGTGCCATCATCAATCAAGTCTTGAATCGCATGAGGAAGGCGATAACAAGAATTGGTATGATGACCGGACATCTGGTGATAAGCACAGAAAACATTAGGGCTATGGCTAGGAGGTGGATTTTGAGGTAGAGGGGTTAGAGTCAAGGGCCTGAGATGGCCGAACTTGACTAGCTTCTCCATTACCGAGGAAAGGGATGCCTCGAAATTGGCAAAGCTTTGGTGTTGGTTTTGGTTTCGGCTTTTCGGTGGGGCTTGTACTTGGTTGACATCCACAACATGGTTGGAGTTTTGAGTGGCAGCATTATTCCCACTGGAGGTTGCATTGGCATAGTTGTTACTGCCAAACAAAGCAGTGTTGTTCCCAATGTAAGCACGGGGCTTAGCTTTTTGAGTCGAGGTAGAAGAGGAGAATTCACTCTTTAGCAGAACTCCGATTTGGAGGGCTTCTACGATAGCTAGGCGAGACTCAAAGAAAGTCTCAAAGTTAGACCCCTAAACCAACACAAGGTTCTTAGCATAGTCGAGTTGCAGGTTACGGGAGATTATGCGGATTTGATCCCTTTCACTTGGGCGATCAGTCATTAAAGTTACCTTGCCCCTCCACCTCTTGATAAAGTCAGCAAAGGACTCATTTGTAGTCATCTTGGTGGATTCTAACTCTTGAGTAATCATTTTGAGCTGAGAGTTGAAGTTGTACTAGGCATTGAAGGCTATGTCAATGTCCTCCCATGTTCTTCTTTTGGAGACGTCGAGGGACAAAAACCACTGGAATGCCGGGCAAGAGAGTGTTTGCGGGAACAACTGTGCCATTACATCATCTTCGATCGCATGTAGTTTCATGGCACCATGATAACCCAAAAGATGAGTCTTGGGGTCACCAGTCCCATCGAACTTCGCAAAGTCTGGCACCTTGAACCTTTCAGGTAGCCTGGCATTTCGAAAGAGGCAGAGTATGTCCATGTCTAAACCTCCAGCACCAATCTTCTCAGACTTAGAGACGGCTTCTTCAAGTTTAGCCATCTTGGCAATTATAACAGCCATTTTTGGATTTGGGACAATAACTTCAAGTGGGATTTCAAGCTCCAGCTTCGGCTCACGCTCAAACCTCTCATCTCCAATCCTCCCTCCTCTCGCCAAGAGTTGCTCTTCTATCAAGGCACCCAGATTGGCCATGGAAGTCACAGCCTGATCAGCCCTCTCTTGCATGATAGCCATGTTATGCTGGAGATCTGTCAAAATGGTAGCTTGCCCTTGAGGAGGAACGTCAACCATGATGAGTGCTTTGATGGATTTTGGTGATGATGTTGAAGAAAAGCATGACAGAGGTGTCTTGTGCAAAGTAGTCGGTCGCAAATCCTCTTCCGCCGTTGTCAGTGAACCTGCCAGGGCTTCCGTTGTGACGACTGAAGAGCAACCCTATCCAACCTTTTCGTTGACAGACCCGGCGGACGTTTCCAAGTAGCTTTGGCTCTTGATTTTGGAACTTTCCTTGGCGTTGCAATGGCTCACGGCTAGACAGTAAAGCAAATGAGAACTCAGTGCTATTCCTGCAGCAATTTATTGAAAGAATACAAAATGCGCATGTTATCGTCGTCGGTGTTCTCAAAGACTCTAGAACTGGAAACGAATCTGTCTCATAATGTTTGGTCATTGCCACAATCCTCGAAATTCTTTTCGATAGTATATCCCTTATGGATAGGCTAACACTAAGAGATGTCAAAATAGACTAAGCCTTTGGCAATTCCGTTCTCGAAGTTTCAACTTTTGGATGCCGGAACCACTCTGTGTAGATGACACGATACCGAAACCGGGGTGGCGTAGGTGGCAACACTCCACTTTAGCCAAAATGGTGTAAGTGTTTAGCACTTAACCTAGGTGGTGTAGGTATCACGGCATTCTCTCCGTTGTTCCTTGTTTTCTGTTTGAAACCTCGATTGGGCATAGATAAGGACTTAAAAATGCTTGATTTCCCAAAGTCTCTTTGATCGAAGGATTTTTGAATTTTGATAACGCACACCATCAAGATGCACAAATCTTCATCGGGCCATAGCAACGTCCTAATAACACAAGACAGCCTCGACAAAGAGAGAGAACCTAAAAGTCGCCCTAGCATGCTCCTACGCAAAATGGTATGTATGTTCAGTGCATGCAATAGGTAAAGCGGTAACACATAGGCAGTATATGGGGGTTAGATGCAAACAATCTTACCTTGCAAGTACCTGTCCTAGTTTGGAAAGTTCTAGTGCTTTGTACATGTAAAGGCCAATTTTGGCTTAAGGGGGTTCCTCTGACTAGAGCCATGATATACCTCTCGTTGCAACGCGTATTGCAGGGCAACGGTCGAACAATAGTATGACTCATCATTGTCCAAGGTTGTTGGGCATTCGAGGACCCCGGGCTCTAGTAAACTGTGTTGGTTACCCAAAATGCTTCAACGAGGCTTACCAGCATCGATGCATATGAAGAAATGCCAAAAGAATGATTTGATGAAAGAAAGAAACACAAAGTTTGAAAAATGCCTTTTAAAGTTTGGCTCACTTTTATTAATTAATACTTGGAGAAAACCACACAAGTGAATAATCAGAAAAATCCCAGTTCGGATTGGTCAGATATGTAACGCCCCCAAAATTGGGTTCGTTAAATAATCATTTTATTAGATAAACAAGGAAGAGTCTAGCTCATTATTACATCAAGCTCCGCGTAGAGTACTTATATTACACAAAAGGGATGGATATCTAAGGTTATCTACAGCTCCTTCTCTCCTTCCATCCTAGCAAGTTCCTCAGCTCCGAAGGCCTCCAAGGTGTACAGCTCTCCTTGCTCATCTAAGAAGTCTGACACATTATACCAGCGTCGCCACCAGCATAATATGTCAGGGTTACATAAAGCAACACCGTGAGCTTGAAAGCTCAATAGAGTAACCCAAAACCCACTAACCCTTAACATACAAGTCAAAGATAGTATAGACACGATTTTCCAATTAACATGCTTAAACAAGAACATATAGCAATTGCACATGCGTATTCACTAACGAGCGTTGGTGTCATGTTTTCCGTGTGTTTCTCCTACGCGACTCATCGTTTTGTGTCTCATCTTTTATCATCATTTCCAAAAACACACACACACACACACCAATGAGCTACCAAGTCCGGCACATTGTGAACACACACAACCAATAAGCTTCCAAGCCCAGCACCTTGTGTCGCACAACAATGAGCTACCAAGTCCAGCTCATTGCCACAAAGGCTACCAAGACTGACTTATTGGCCACAATGGCTACCAAGTCCGGCACATTGTGTCACATCTTGGCTCCTCTCCGCGGATAACCAAGTCACACACCTCCAATGAAGCTACCAAGTCCGGCTCCATTGGCAACGCACACCAACGTAAGGCTACCAAGTCCAGCACATTGTGTAGTTTCAAAAGTATTTTACCCATATCAACCACATCTTAAGTGTCATGTCTCTACTTTCCAATTTCATGTGTCTCGTATCATGCATAGACTCCGCGGCGGGACTTCGTACACAAGTACAACACTATCATAGTAAACTTGAAACTAAACTAGCAAGATCATCCAACTCTATTTAATCATGCTTGTTCATAGCCACAAGTAAGGCAAGCAATCATGCGATCAAGTTACTTTCCTCGAAAAGGTCCAAATACGAATACTTCGTTTTGAAAACAACACTTTATCTTTAATTCAAAAGCATACATCCTTCTTTTTGGAAAGTCAAAACAACATATGTTTATTGACGAGTTCATACATAAGCAAGCAACTATCACGAGATCAAGCAATCAAGTAGCCATAAGATCAAAGTAAACTATGTATCTTTTAGCGAAAATAGATCTACAAGTTTAATACTTTACACTAACATGCATTCAATTATACTTAGAGAAAGTCGGTAAGGATTAACTACACATCATTAACTCTATACTTAGAAAAGTAGGTTCGAAGAACTCTACATTAACATGCTTTCAACTATTCAAGTACTACATATACTTAGAGATAGCGGGGTAGATTACACTACGTTTACTTCAAACATGCATACAAACTATACGTAGAGAAGTAAGTTAAGGCTAGTCTACCGTTCTTCTTGGCAGTAGTAGGCTACGGAAATACGACAGAAAGAAAGTCGGCAACGAACGGAGTAACGGCTTACGATAAGCTTTCGATAGCTTCGAAAGAGAATGATTTCTCTCGAAATTAGATTGTAACCTATACTACTACTACTTTTGGATCGAGGTGGTGGTCGAGTGGTGGTTTAGTGGCGGCAAAAGAAAGTCTCTTGAGAAACCTCAAGAACAAAGAAAGAACCAAGCAAGAACAACAAGAACAAGCTATACTTTCTAGAGAGAAGTTGGAGAATGGATTGAGGTGTGAGTTCAAAGCACCAAATGGCTTGGTATTTATAAGCAAGCTCTCCTCTCTCCTCTCTTGGCCGGCCCTCTCTCTCTCTCTCCCAATGGCTCATTTTTTTTAATCTAGCAAATCTCATTTGCTTGGAAGAAACAACCTAAACTTAGGCATGCAAGGCTATGATGTGGTACTTTGGATTGGATTTTGGAAGATTGATCAAGGAAGGGGATTTGATTCAAGTAAAGAATAGGGTTTTGTACAAGAGTACAAGATCTTGCTTGCAATGGTTGTGCTTTCACTTGAAAGCATATCAAAAATAGGACAAGAGTGAGATCACACTAGCACATACATTACTCTCTCTCTCCCTCTCTCATCCGAACTCCCTCTCTCTCTCCCAATCTCTCTCTCGGCCTCTCCCTCCTCTCTCTCTCTCTCTCTCTCCTTGGTACAAAGTACAATATATATATATATATATAAGGACAAGGTTGGTGGATGACAAAGGAAAGAGTATGGAATTGGTTTGCAAGGGATTTGACAAGATAGGCTTTCAAAGGTACATAGAATCATTAGGAGATCAAGCAAAGGTCAATGGAAGCACAAGGAAGATCAAAGGTACAATCTCTCTCCTTCTTTCCTTCTCTTTCTCTCTCTCTCTCTCTCTCTCCCTCTCTCTCTCTCCCACTTGTAATATATATATATATATATATATATATATATATATATATATATATATATATATATATATATATATATATATATATATATATATATATATATAAGTACTATGGGTCTTTCATAAAATCTAAGTTTTCAAGTAAAATAGATTTTATAAATATAATACTCTAATACACACATATTATATACAATATTATATATATACTTATATATATATATATATATATATATATACATACAAGTACACATATTATATATACAAGCATGTACTTACAATATCTAGACTAAATATGTCACATTTCAATATCTAATAAACTAATCCTATACTTTCAAAGTACTAAGTGATTAAATAATAACCCTAATGTACTAATTATAATTAATTCAATTACCACACATGGCAAAACTATTATTTAAATCATTCTAGTACTTGATTGGCAAGTAAAGCTATTATCCAATGGATAATAGTTTCCCTAGCGGTTAATAACCAATGGGTAAAGGTGGCTAGGATTATAATCTATCGTCCAATGGGTAATAATTCTCCTAGCGGTTATTATCCAACGGTTAATACTAGAAAGTATAATACTTGGCAATTAAGCACTAAACTAATCTAATCTCGTACTTAGGAAGGTTAACTAAGGTTATCCTACTAACCAATGGATAAAGAAAACCCTAACACTATTGTCCAATGGTCGATAGCTAAAAGATTCAAACGGTTCAAAGGGTTAATCTAGGGTTACCAAACTCAAGGGTTTCAAAAGGTTCACGAGGTTGGTAATTAGGTCAAACGATTGCTAGGTTGAATTGCCGGTTAAAAGCTAGCTAGGGTTGCTAGATAGGATTTCCAACCGAGATGTGGGATCTTAAGACTCAAACCTAGAAACGACGGAAAGATCAACAGTTAACGACGCTTAAAAACTTAATTAAGAGTTTTTGAAATATTAACAACGAAATTTTTATTTAGTAAAAATCAGAGTTGTTACAAGATACGTGAACCTGTTACGTTACCATTCCGTTCTTCAACAGCGCAGAGCGTACTGTTTTGACCAACTTTTGAATGGTTGTTCACAAGTGTACTAATTTCCAAATATTGATCAATGCAATGAGTCCCTAGCAGAGTCGCCACTGTGGGCACATGCCCTTGAAAATCGGGTGCACCCTTTTGGAAAAGCGCGGCGAAACGCTACAATTCAAAGTCGCCACTCAGGTTTTAGCAGTGTGCACCCAAGGAACCGAACTTGAAACGTTCTGCTATGCTTTGATTGGAAAAGGTTTTGTAGACTGGTCCGTCATCACTTTGGATATTTGAGGTTCGGGAGCCAGATTACGAGAGGGGAAGGGTTTTAAGGCACCCCTCTCGCCCAATCTGAAGATCGGTCTATACTCGGGCATTTCGTAAAACATTAGCATTTTTCTCTCTTTAATCATTTTTTAGCCAATTAGGGCGGGGGAACAATTAATGGGGACTCAAAACTGTAACATGTTGGCAGGATGTGATAAAATGGCATGCTTACTTTATTGAAACAAATAGTATGATTGAGAACAGACTCCTGTGGGAGTTTTAAGCAGACTGGAGTACACTTATCCGGAGTGACGTGTGTAGGAAGAAACCAGCATGCACTGATCAAGTCGCTGCATGCTGACTGTACCTGCATACGCCCCTCCTTCACTGGCGTGCACCAGTAAGCCTAAACCCACATTTCTTATTCTCAATCCTCTGGGCTCTAGAAGTGACCAGTGCACACCCAGGACAAACCAAGTAGTTGATATAGCAAATAACATATAGTTACAGATAGCTAAAGGGCTTTAGAGACACCAAATGGACATAACACCCTTTAAACAGTGAAGGGACAAAAGCAGAGGCCAATGCCTAGTTGCCATGCAAGGGCTAGCCACTGGACTGAGGACAACAGGCGCACACGGGTAGGAGTCCACTGTACGCGAGTTATTCCTCCTTTGCCCAGTGCTTGGCTTTACATTTTTTGGGTTCTGGAATATGACCAAAAGGCTCCCAGAGGCATTCCAAAGCTGCATAAATGAATATTGGACAAGGAAAACCCGCAGAACTAACTATGGAAAGCAGTAAACTGGTTTTATCATGCATAAAGGTGATGAAATATAAAGAAACACAGAAAATAGATAAACACTGATCCTCACGCCGGTACTGCACATACAACCATAACCGGCATACGCGTACTCCTAACTGGCGTGCGCTAGTTCTATCCTTGCACGGTTTTGAAACCTTGCTAGTTTTAGAGCCAGGACTGGTATTGATTACCAGCCTTGACCCTGCCAACCCCCTAAGGGATCAGAATAGAGTATTAACAAAGGTAGTATACCTTTGGTTTTTTAGATTGAAGGAATGATTGAGCCTTGAACTTGTGGTTTGGATGTATGGATGAGGGGTGTATATGGGTGGATGTATGAGTGAGGCTTGTTTATCACTTCCCTTTGGCAAGAAAAGTAATGAACAATAGGTTAAGAGGCAACTAATGCTTCTTTTAGTTGGAAACCTTGTGAACCCCTTGCACATAAATGCAAGGGGGTATTTACAAGGGAGAGAGGGAGAGACAACCAGTTGGATGGGGCTGGTTGGTGTGGACTGAAAGTCTCCCATGCATTAAATGCATGGGACAAGGTGATGGGAGTTGTAGGAGAGAGGGGGGAACATCTCCTTCCCGAGCCCACTCATCAGACTGCTGCACAGTGTACTAGGGTGCCCAAAAAGTCCTGTGAACGTGGCTGAATAAAGGTGGTGGGACTACCTTTGACCAGCGTATGCCAGTACTGGACTTGCGTGCGCCGGTCTAATGGTCAAAGCTGACCGACGACTGACATGTGGCAGTGGACCTGCGTACGCCAATGGAAAACTAGTGTGCTCAAGTAAGGTTTTGCTGAGGCTTTCTGGCTCTGGCTTAAAGGGTTTGAAAGGGATCTGAAAAAGGTTTTAAGAATGCTCAAAGCTAAAACACACTAACAATCTCGGGGTGTTCTTGATCTTAATCATCATTGGGGAATCAAAGACTGTAAGTAAACTAATCTGGACAGTCCAGAATAGGGTGTCTACAGTTTGTTTGTAACCATACAATGAGTATAGTGTTTTGATTCCTTCTCGTGGTTTTTTCCCGTTTAGGGTTTTCCACGTATATCTTTGCGTTCATCTTTTTACTGCTCCTTGTTCGTTTGATTAGCTTATTTATCGATTAGTGTATTGATTAATTAAAAAGATTAAAAAAATAGCAAATATTTATAAACCTAGGCAATCTAAGGTTTTTCAATTGGTATCAAAGGGTCGCTTATATTGGAATCGTTGGGTTTCTAAGCGCATCATTGATTTGCTATGGAGTTGAGTATGAACCACCTTCCAGTACTTGATAGAATGAATTTGCTCATCAGAAAGTGAAAACGGAAAAATTTATTGGATTTATGAGTAAACACAATGAGTCTAATGATCCAGACAATGGTGATGAATATGACACAGAAGCTATGGCTGAGTATATGAAAAACTTTAAAAGTTTTTTCAAGAACCAGATTAGTGAATATGACAAGAATGTCAAGAAGCAAAAACAGGCATATATGGTGATCAAATGTGGGGAGACAGTGAGTCAAAAAAAGGGGACAATAATAAAGATAAGGAGAATTAGATGGCTTTTGTTGCTTCATTGAACTCATGCGAGGATTCCGAGTCTAGTGATAATGAGTTAGAAAAAGAAGAGAGTATTGGTGATTTGGAGACCTTGAAGGCCAAGTACAATGATCTATATTCAAAAAGTATCAAGGTTAATAAAATGAACATTAAGTTGGTAGAAAAATTGAGGGATACTGAAAAAATCAATGGGAATTATGCTAGAGATCTTTTGGCATCTCAAGCTCATGAGAAAGAACTAGATGAGAAGAATGAGTTACTCAACAACTAGTATGCCAATCTGACCAAGACTTTCAATGCTCTTCGAGATGAAATGCATGGGTGTGTGGAAAATAATAAGTTCTTGGAATCAAAAGTTGTAAAACTGCAAAGGGAACTCGACAATGCCAATACTATTTTCAAGAAAATGAACACGAGTTCACAAGCTTTGGATGATATGCCTAGTGTTCAAAAGGCGGGTTTGAACAAGGAAGGGCTTGGTTATGTAGAGGGTGTCTCATCTTCAAAGGCAGGAGGGAAAATGGTTTTTGTCAAGACACCCGTTGCGGAAAAAGCCAAGTCACCTATCAAGATGAACAATGTCGAATATGCTTGCATAAAGTCAATTTTTTCCAAGGCAGAGACGCCAAGTGCATCGGTTAAAAATATTACTGCCAAGCGTGGTGAGGTAAACTCTTTTAAGTTTAAGCCTATTTGTCATTATTGTGGAATTAAAGGTCACATTAGACCTCATTGTATGAAGTTGCAAGCAACAGATACGTTGCACACACACTTAGCGTATTCTCATGGTTATGACGTACATATGGCGACATGTCATTTTTGTGGTGTAAAGGGTCACATTCGACCTAATTGCTTTCAACTTCATGGGTACCCCAAAGCTTCTTTCCTATATTGCCATGTTAATAATTATGGAGGTGGTATCCAAGAACCTAGACGTAGGTGATACCATATAGAAAAAATATGCATGTGAACCCTAATCATTTGTGTAAAAATATTGAAAATTTTGATAAGGTCAAGACTTGAGCTATATGGGTGAGGAAGTCGGACTTGAAACATCGAGCGGATATGTCTATCACCCCTCTAGAGTACACGAGATCATTTCGAGGAGTTGACCTTGCTTTTTGAGGCTTGGATTTGTTACCGCTGTCTAGGTAATTGGACTACATTGCTTATAATGTTCTAAAGCTACGAGTTGAGTCATTTATTTAGTCTTATTGTTTTTTTTATTCATTTCCCTGCTTATTTCATGATTTAGAAAGAAAATCCAAAACCATTCATATATTTATTTGTTTTTGAAAACATAATAATCAATAAATATTTTTGGGCTAAACATATTTTTGGAGTGAGTAGTCAGCCATGGGACTCACATGGATGCACAATTTTGAGAATGCATACACAATTTTTGTTCATTCCACTCATGAGCTATACTCAAACATTAGTTGCACCATGCCTTATGACTCTATGAATGCCACATTTACGCGTCAGGATTAGAGAGATTAGTCAGATTGGATAGTTGGTTCTCATGTCCATTGGAATGTCTCCTTTTGTTTTCTCGGCGATTGACCTTTTGGCATCTTGGTTGGATACGGTGTTCTCTTAGTTCTGTGAAGAAAAAATATATATAAGAAAGACAAAAGACTATTTGTGAGATCTTAATGCTTATCTGGGCGTTCATCGAGTGTCAGACAATTGGGGTGAGGTACTCTCCCTCTGAGCGTTCGTGTCACAAAATGGATAAACCTTGTGAAAACATCCATGTTGGACCACTTGCGTAGTAACCGGGGATTGGGTATGAGATACTCTTGTTCCCAATATTCGTGTCAAACGACGGTGGGGTAAAAATAAAAGAATATGTTGTACCTGTTTGGTAGAAAAAGAAAAAATTGATATGGCAAAATACTCATTGGTTGAGGGGGAGTATTTGATAATTGAGGCCAGGGGAGTTATTTCTATGCCTTAGAATGTCATTCGTATCATCATGTCTGGTTTGACTTCGTGGGAGGACAAGTGTTTGCCCTTCTAATGGTACACAAGAACTTTTGTATCCAAATATGGTGATTTTAATATTTTCTGACGTGTCACACACCCACTATGTCATAGATTCATATCGTATGTTGCACTTAGTTCTAGATTCATTCATGCTTGGGATGCATATGAATTTACTCATGCATTTTTCGAAAATGTAGTGACGTTAATAGAGCCTCATGGTTGAACACTCGTATCTTGAATTAATGTGTTCGTCTTATTATATTTATAAAAAAAAATTGACCTGGCTTTTCAATTTTTCATTTTGTGTTTGCTCCCTAGGACGTGGCTATTTCATGCTTAGTAGTTTCATTATTGCTGTAACTTACGCTACATTTTCATATTTTGATTGTCCGTATTTCTTTTGTGTTGGTGATTGCCTAGTGTGGGACTTGATTTTATTTTTGCGTTTGCTTTCGGGCTCGATGGAGCTTTGCTTGTGTTTTCTCTATATTGGTACTTTGATTTGTTACTGTGTAATTCTTTCTAGAATCTAGACTTCCTTAACATGGCATATTAGTTTTAGTTTGTTAATGGATGGCCGGCATTATCTGTTGGACTTCTAATATCCTTTTAATCCTTATTGATTTGGGCTTATTCATGTGTGCCCTACCTGTGCACTACCACAGCCCCGGGTGGAATCGGGGCGGCTCGAAAAAAAAGCGCCACGCCGTTTTTGGATTTTTGAAAAATCTTGAAGAGTCGCCACCCGGATTTGTGGTTCGCCACCCGAGAAACCGTCTTATTCGAAAAAAAAAAAGTTGATTTGAATTGGAAACCAGAGATTTAGGAAAAGGGTTCGGGAGCCACGTTACGAGGGGGGAAGAGTTTTACGGCACCCCCCTCGCCCGATTTGAAATCGGTCTTTACTAGATATTTGTGGGATTTTTCAATAGATTTTATTTCATTAAACAGTTAGCATGCATTTACAAATACATCAGGTACAGAGGAGTGCATGCATGTGCATGTGTACAGTGAGTAAATGAGGAATGGTAATAAAATGCAAAGACGCTAGAAGCTGGGAGACCCTGTCATTGATTCACTCTCGAGCGCTTGGGAGTAATGCATGCCCCAACCTACAAACCTTGTTAGCACAACGGAGTGTAGCAAAATACAATACTGGAAATGTAAACTACAATGATCTCTCAGATGATACAGATTCAACATAGGATTTATTAGACTGAAATCAGGCCCTCTTCTTCCAAGCCATGCATCCTTACTCTCCTCAAAAGTGATTTAACAGCTTTAAAGGGAAAAAAAGGTACATGCGTGGACATACAAAGACAGTATGGTACTTAAACTAGAAAAAAATGGACTGGGCTTGCATGTAAGCACTCTCGAGCGCTCCAAAGTGATCTCGAGCTCTCGGGAGTGGTTTACATCCCAGAATTGACTTCAACCACTCAATGTAGTATACAGGCACATCATACCTTATACTCTTGAGATGTGAAAGTCTGTCTTTTTAGATCTGGAGTGAAACCCTCTTGTATGTTTTTAAATAGAAATAACTTTCTTTGTTTCTAAAAAAAATGAAGATCTTTTGTACCAACAAACCCCAAGAGGACTGATCTGTATGAAAACACTTTTTTACTACCCATGCATGTCCATTTGAATGCTTAAAAGAAGGAGGCTGGACTGTAACCACTCTCGAGCGCTCCAGAGTATTCAGCGCTGGGAGTGCTTCAACATTTGGTACAAAAAATGCATTTGCACCCCTTTGCTCTTGTTTTAACACTGAAGTCACTTCAACCCACTCTCGGTATTAAAGGCGAGAGAGTGAGGACCTCCTCAGAGAGGAAAACAGCCTTGTTCTGCTTGATACTAAGAAAACAAGCTTCTACCTTTTTAGTTTAAGACCTTGCTCCTTGGAAAAAGCTTCAGAAAGTGGGATAAGAAAGGGAGATCAGGAAGATCAGGACTTAGAGCATAGTCTGACCCTCTTGCATGTCTTTGATGCCTTGAGTGTTTGTTGCTTTGTTTTTTGAAAATCAAGTTTTGAAAGAGATGGAGAACAGCACTGTTTTAACTGTCAAAGAGTTTTTTCAGAGAGAGAGGAAATCCCCCCCTGAGCTGAAGAAAATGACCCTTTATATAGGCAATATAGCCTATGGCTTTATTTTGGGAATAAATCATTTTTTTTTTTTTTGAATTAGAAGAGAAAACCTCATGATTTGGTCTTCTGTCAGCTGAAGTAGCGTGTTCAGTTGGGTAAGACTACAATCATGTTCTCCCCATGCAAAGTGGGAAGCTCTATCATTCATTGGGCAGCACAGTACTCTCGAGCGCTTGGGAGTTTACTCTCGAGCGCTCGAGAGCTTGTCAAACCCCAGGTTTTGAAAATGGTTTGGAGCGCTTGGGATTGATCCAGAGCACTTGGGACTGATTTTGACATTTTATCTTCCTTTTAAATTCTTTCAAGGAGCTTGGTTCTAACTGGTCAAAGGCTTGTTTTAATCCAAATTCATCATCGGGGAGCCTCCGGACCACAAATTAAGGAAATTCGAAATGTTCAAATTGGGGTGTCTACACTACCTTTGTCATTCCATGACAAAAAGAGGGAAATTTATTGATTAATAGATTGTCCTTTTAGTGTTTATTTCTGCAACTTCACAAGTCATGATCAATCTGTTAATGGATTAGTTGTTATGTATGTTTTGTCATGGAAGTGCCAAAGGGGGAGATTGTAAGGTTTATAATTTTGACAAATCTCATGACAAAATCTCATATTAATTTGTAGCCCTTATTATTGAGTTGTAACTTATTTTCCTTCTATGTTTAGAGCGTCTGTTTTAGAAACTATATCATTCATAGTTTGTAATCGAGAGATATAGTTTGTCAAAGAAATTTGGTAGAATTTGTTAAGGAAAAAGGATGGAAGATATCAGGGAAATTCGTGATTATAGCTGATGCATAAGGAAAGAGGATCACAGAATCAGTGGTGTGGAAATATGGAATTAATTCTCAAAAATAGTGCTCGTGCAACTTGACAGATTTCTTCCATCTATATATATGCGGCTCACTTGGGATTTCGTGGTGACCGAACATATGAGAGCCACCCCCAAGAACATCCAAACCTAAGAATACATCCAAGGGGTTTCGGTTTTGTTTCTTGAAGTACAAACATGATCAATTGATTATCAAGCAATAAGGTTAACTTCATGGAGTTTCTTTCCGATCTTTGATTTAACTTACTTGAGTTGGCCTTCGATGGATTTCCAAAGGATAGTGGAAAGCTTGTGGATTCAAGGCAGCAGCAGTCAACCACTGGGTGCGGTGAATGAGCGATTCGGCAATCAACCTTGGTCAACCGAGAGCGATTCTAGGTTGAAGTATAGGTTTGTTTGTAACCGTACAATGAGTAAGTGTTTTGATTCCTTCCCGTGGTTTTTTTCCGTTTAGGATTTTCCACGTATATCTTTGCATTCATCTTTTTATTGCTCCTTGTTCATTGGATTAGCTTATTTATCGATTGGTGGATTGATTAATTAAAAAGATAAAAAAAAATAGCAAATATTTATAAACCTAGGCAATTTAAGGTCTTTCACATATTTTTAGATTTCAATAAGCCCATATTTTGAGTTTGAAATTGCATTCTTAAAAAATATGGACTTTATTTTTGGTTTTGGAACGGGCCCGGCCCCGTTCCAGAACTCCAGTAAACTGCTTATTTTTTAAGAAGGTAATTTCAAGCTTAAAAATCATGTATTTAAGCAAATAATTTTTCTTGCAATATAGATCTTGTATTGAGATCATTTAAACGGTGCAAAAAAAAATTTTTATTTTTCATTTACATTATTTTTTAGTTTGAAAATATGAAATAAGCTGTTTATTTTTTAAAAAGGTTTCTGAAACAGGTAATTTGAAAATGTGAAATAAGCTGCTTATTTTTTAAGAAATTTTTAGAACGAGCCTACTTGTTGTGAAACAAATGAAGTTAATGTCCAGTCTAGGCTTATTAATCTTTTGGTCTCAGAAGTATTGAGAAAATCACAAATTCATTCCCAATCTAAAAATTGGAGACAGTTAGTCCCTAAAGTATCAATTTTGTACCAATCAAGTCTCCAAGTCTAACACCATTAACTTTGAAGCTCCATAGGCCGAGCTCCCTTTTGGTTGGCACGTTCAAGACCAAATAACACCTTTCCATGTATCCCCATTTTATCGAGTAATTTTTTCTTTTACATCTTTTTTAGAAGCATCTGTTTAGAATGTGAAAATGAATCATTATATTGTATTTTTTTTAGTGCGGTAGATGTTAGTCAAGTTCTTATTGGGCCAGTTTGTGAAAGAGTTGGAAGTCAGGGTGCAAAATCAACTTCTTCTCGGGCCGGTTCGGTTTTTGCTCAAATGCACTTTGGGGCCTTAATAAGAATCGACCCATTAGGTCGAAGAGGTGAAAAAAAAAAAGGGACGAGCATCTCTCTTTCTGGCTTGCGAGAAATCTCCATATATATACTCCTTTGAACTTTGAAGAGTGTTTTAGTGGCCACTCGAAGACCGACCGAAGTTTGATTAATTAATTGGTGATAAAAGCCCTTCGAGAGGCTGGTTTTTCTTTCTCTACTTCAACATCTATGCAACAGCCTTTATGTGCTTTCGTCTGATATTTCAGAATCCTATTGAGGGATTGGTTTCGTGAATCGTGAAGAGCATTAAAGATCCATGGTTTCTGGTGTTAATCTTTCAACTTCAAGAGGGTAAGTTCATCAACAATCAATCTTTGATTTGCATTCTTAGTGGAGTTCGAAAGGGTTTCTGGAAGGCCTGAGAATTCACGATTCGGCAATCATGCAATGGGTACGATGAACGTGGATTCGGCAGGTAGATCTTAGGACTCGTGGTGAGAATACACGGTCAGTGTTAAGATTGCTTGTAATCGTACATTTGTTTTAGTACATGATTCTTTCCTGTGATTTTTACCTGATTTTGAAATTTTCCACGTAAGATTGGTGTTCTGTTCTTTGGTTGGTGTGTTTGAAGTCATCTAGTAAGGCAAAATAAGTACTCCTAGCATCACTTTAGTAATTTCAAACTTCATCAGTCAAAATGGACAAAATGGACATTATTGTCATTTAAAGTCCAACACTCCTATTATCATTTATAACGACCACTTGGACCAGGTCAAGGCTCTGATACCATTTGTAATGATAGCAATAGATAGGAGTGGTGGACTATACAACGGGTCCATGGTAGTATAGCGTATCCTACCTACCACTTGGTTTAGAGCGGGGCTCTGATACCATTTGTAACGATCCGACTAACCATGGACGCCCTTTCACCCCAACCCTTGGCCTAAAAAGATATACCTACAAAGGTACCATGTAGCCCTAGGTGGGTGTTTGAGAAGCACCCAAGATTGTATAATCTTGGTGCTTAAAGTCCTTTAATTTGTAGCGTTTGAATCCCTAAGATATCATTTTTATTCCATTTTGCACGTAAGATTGCGTTTTGATAGTTTCAAGTAATACGTGGAACTAAGGCGGTTTTTATCGCCAAGGATCGCTCCCAGAAGCATCCGAGTATCCAAGGCCATGTGGCGGCTGCCCACCGAGTCCCAACGGGTGTTTGATTGAGTGGCGAGAGGGCGTCGGGTCATCGTCGGGCCGTTCAGACCAAGGCGAGGCCAAAATCAGAAATCTGCCAACCCAGTACCGGTACTAGGATTTGGCCAATACCGGTATCGGGATTTGGCCAGTACCCATACCCACTCTCCAGAAGTTGTGTTTTGGCAGCCAATTGAAGACCCAGTACCGGTACTGGCCAAGTCCGGTACTGGGAGTTGGCCAGTACCAGTACTGCCTACAAAAAATATCCACGTTTTGTTTACTTTTCCAACTTTCCATTTATGGAATTCTTGCCACTTTTGACATGTTTTTGGATATTTTTAGAGAGAGAAGGGTGCCTTTGTATAAATACCCCTCCTCCCTCCAATTTATATCACTCTCACCTACCTAGCTTTAAGATTTTACTTTTCCTAGAACTCCATTGTTATGCTTTGAAGCTTTTTAGTTAATTTCTTCAAGAACCCAAGTAAGACTTTGTCGTTTATTGTTTTGTCGTTTATTAAAGTTGCTTGTACGGACTAGATTCTTATTAATATCAAGTTTGTTTTCGATTCTATCAGTTAAAAATCATGTCTAGTTTTTATGTTTTGTTTTGTGCTTTAGCTATGTGTGAGTAGTCGTTTGGCGAAGTCTCGGGGTAATCTTTCTCGAGGACTTAAGTGGTTATTTGGTTCTAAAACCCTTGGGCTTAAAAGCATGGTTTTCGGAATAGAGCTTAACTTGCATTTTTGGTCTAAACTAGGGGTGTTAACTCCTTGGTATGGTGTTTAGTCAAGCGGTCTTGGCAAGTGGCATACCCAGGGCTCGTGGCCTCCTATGTGTTCGAATAATTTGCTAAATGAGTTAGTTCACCTCCGCTTAACCACATCTTTTGAAAACTGTAGTCATTAAAGCTAAATCTTCCAAGCGTGAGCACACGGTCGTGACTCACGCTTGAGTTATAATTGAGAACCGGTAGCGGCCTTTGTGAAGGGATAGACGATCCCTAGACTTGCCTCTTTTAGCTTATTAAACTCAATTCTAGTCTTTTAATTAGCGCTTCCACCGTTTAAAGTAAAACCAAGTTGGCCTTCTTAAACGCTGAAATCCACCATATAAAACCTACAATCCGATTAACCTATATTCAATTCTCTGTGGGTACGATCCCGGACTTCTGAAAAATATGCTATCGACGAACTAGCCCTACGCTTAGGGTTTCAAACCTTGTATCGAAGGCAAAGGTCTTTTTTCGGTTTAAGCAATGTTAATATAGCACATGAGGCTTTAGCTGCCAACCAATGTGCGACTAAATGCTCTCTAACCCCCAAATTCGGGGTACTACAATGTCAAATCTTGTAGGTGGATATTTGTATCCGACATATCGAATAAGTTAAGTGTACAGTCTCCAAAAATTTTATAGATGTTGATTAAATATATTTATCAGTTATGTAATTTAATCAACAAGTATTTGTAATCTTAATATGGGAAGATTAATAAATATTTAATTGCATGGAGCTCAAAATATAATTGAGATAAGAATAATAGTGCAATTATAATTCTTTAGTGGTGTGAATTATAATTTGTGAAATAAAAAAAAATAGTCCTGGTGGGATTAAGATTTCTTATTGGCACGAGGAGCCCAAATTCATATCTCAAATTGTTACTCTCTAGGTCTCACAAGTTTTTCATAACTCAGAAGGTGGGGTCTATAAGAGAGAGAACACAGAGGTCATGTAGGAGTCCGCACTCTAGTGCGTGATCAAAATATAAGGGAATATTATTTTCGATTGACCAAAAAAAAGAAACAAAGAAAAAAATATAAGGGAATACGACAGAAGATCAGGTAAGGTACATTCAAGCAGAGTTCGTAACGTACAACAATCGGTATGCTTTAACAATGTGTTTTATATATATATATATATATATATATATATCAGCGGTATGCTTTAGCAGTTGAATCTGTCAAGTTACACCTATAAGACTCTCAAATGCAGTTCCAAAAAAAAAAAAAATTGACTTTCTTCTTCAAAAATAAAGACTATCCATGGTTGAATAAGCGTTGCTCTCGAGAAGGATCAAACAAATAAAATAAAACTTCTTTCTTACAGTATGTTACCAAGTTCACATTATCATTCCTTTTTGTTTCCTATTCTCTTTTGATTTTTTAACATAGTGAAGACTTATCTGTACGACGGAAGGTACTGAAAAGAAAGTGCCACTTAAATCGATGCAGGGAAATTTCAGAGTAAAGCTAAGTAAAATAAAAAGGAATACATTTTGAATTTTCATTTATTCATTTCATAAAAAACATTGTTACAAAGTTATTAGTTGCGTATAAAATAAATTCAAAAACAAGATTTTTGCAAAACCTCGTGTTATTTTTGTAGGACAGGTTTAAAGGGTAAATTAATCTTAGTGAAAAAAAATTAGAAATGTGAATCCCTCAATTTTCTTGAGTCATTGCATCGTTAGGGCTTCCCTGTAGAAATTGGCTGGGGTAAGCCGATGTTCAGCATACCATCACAAGCATGAATGCGAAACATTGGCACTGAAAAATTGTACTGGCCTAGTCGACAGCCATTGATGTTCTAGTAATTCAGAACCTCCCTCTCACAAATATAGTGCCCACTGTGCAGTCAAATCACTTGCATTCACAGTAGAATAGGGAGATTCAACTTTAGTAGATGGAGAGATTATTAACCCTTTATAAATGCAATCAGAGAGAAAGCAAATTACTGCCCTAGACTCTAGAGGCCTAGACATACTCTCTGATTCCAAAATCTCTTTCGGGAAGCGACTAATAAAATGAGAAAATTCTCATTTTCAGCTCGGCTTTCCTTCATTTGGCTTTGGAATTTTCTTGTACTCGTAATTGGTAATGTCAACCTTCTCTTGCAAGGCCTGTAAAAGAGAGCAATGTCATGATAAGATACAAAAACTAATCTATGTTGCTGATATAACATGCACAAGAAAGAAATTGCTTTACCTTAAGCTCCTCTTCCAATGATATCTTCTTCGGCTTATATGCCTCAACAGGCCCTGTTCTTGAAAGTGCTTTTCTTGTCTCAATGATCTCCCATTCCTGATCATCCTTTACCTTGGCAATATCCTTGCTGCAAACGGAATTTTCCCACATTCACAAAGAAGAAGAACAAGAAAAATATGATAATAAAAACATGTTACACACATCATAACAACTCCATTTGTTGCCATCCATAATGCATGAGCAATGCCAAAAGAATAAGAAATTTTACAGCAGATTTCTCCTTATCTATTTTTTTTCCCTTTCTTTTTCAACAACTGATCACCACAAAAACCACAACCCCGGATGATAACAAACAGAAACACCTTCCCTTATCACATCTGTAAGGGCTCACAGAAGGCAATGAACCATAAAAGTGCAGACCTTCAACTGAAAGAACTACCTGTACATTCAATGTGTAAACACCCTCCATGTACCCAGTTCTACAGGTGAATAACACCTAAACAAGCTTCAGAGACCTACGTCAACCTCCAAATTTTCCTTCAATACATGCGGTATACTAGTATTAGCACTCAGTATCTGCATTCCAGCTCAAACAATCTACCAAGTAAACATCTACAAACGTGCCCATGAAGTGATCCATTTGTCAGAGTTTCTCCAAAGAGAGAATCTTGCCGAACCCTCTATTAGAAACTTTGACAGGTAACTTTGTTTTCAAATGGGTGAGACACACAGCCAACAGAGCGGCAGATGGTGTTGCGGCTCTTGCTTTGAGGGGTTTATTGTCTCCTGCTTGGATTTCTAGACCCCTTCCTTGTCTTCTTTGTTAGCTTTAGGTGTTCTTTCTGTGTAGCCTCGGGCATTGTTTCCCGTTCATTAAAAAAGATTAAAAAAAAATCGACAGGTAACTACTGTTTCAAAATATTAGCAGCATTGGAAGCTAAAAGATGCATCACAAGAATGGAAGCAGTATCTCCCAAAAATAAAACAAATCCAATCATCCAATTTCTATACATGGTGTTCTAAAACTCGGTCTACATGGCCAAATAGTCGACACCTAGGTGCAAGGTGGGGGTCCAATCCCTAGATTAAAATCTGCCTAAGCGCCATCTAGTCCGCTGCTAGGTGCCCCTCTCCGCCCAACTACCGCGCCTGGCAACTTTCAAAAGACTATTTATACAACCTAATCATCATCGACATAGATTCACGATCATATGGACATATTTAGCCGGTTATCACGTAACTGTCCACTGTCCACAAACAGAACTCATCTCAAAGTAGAAATCCAGAGTTCTGTATTTCTACAATTTTGTTACAACTACTATAGATCAATATTCTAGAGACTACACACATCAAAAAAGAAGGAAATATATGCTAGATTGCTAAAACAAAACGATACCATCGTCAAGTACCTCTACAGCCTAGTCATCATAGACAAATTTGAGTGTTTTTCACATCAAGTCAACAAACCGAACTCAAATAAAACTAGAAATCAGTACCTACCTTATTAAACCAAACCAAACCAAGCCTTATGTCCCAATCAATTGGGGTCAGTTCCATGCATCTTTTTTCTCTATTGAGCTCTATCAAGGGCCACTTGTTCACTCAAACCTATTAGACTCGTATATTTGCGCACAATAGCATCTAATGTCAATTTAGGTCTGCCCCTCCCCGCAGCGTTGCTATCCAAAGCTATCATATCCGCTCTCTTAACTACTGCATCTCCAGGTCTACGGTAGACATGCCCAAACCATCTTAGCCTATATTCTCTCAACTTCTCATCTACAAGTGCTACACCTACCATCTCACGAACCATTTCATTTCTAATCATATCTCATCTAGTCTTACCACACATCCACCTCAACATTCTCAAATCTGGTACACTCATCTTGCTCACCTGTTGTTTCTTAATAGGCCAACATTCTATCCCGTAAAGCATCGCTGGTCTTATGGCAGTTCTATAGAATTTTTCCTCCAATTTTGTGGATACCCTCTGGTCACATATTACACTAGTAGCGCTCCTCCACTTGAATCACCCCACTTGGATCCTATGGGTCACATCATCGGCAATCTCTCCATCTTTACTAATAATTGAGCCTAAATACCTAAAATGGTCCCTCTTCGGTATTTCATGATTTTGGATTATCACTTTTTCTTCATGCGCACTACTAGTACCACTAAACTTGCACACCATATACTCAGTTTTGCTCCTACTTATCCAAAAACCCTTTTGACTCTAATGCTTCCCTCCAAACTTCTAATTTCGTATTAATGCCTCTGGCAGTTTCATCTACGAGGACAATATCATCTGCAAACA
Source organism: Rhododendron molle (assembly GCA_025413875.1). NCBI lineage: Eukaryota > Viridiplantae > Streptophyta > Magnoliopsida > Ericales > Ericaceae > Rhododendron > Rhododendron molle. The sequence continues at coordinate 18,389,632 of CM046390.1, forward strand.
TCATACACCATGGGATATCCTCTCGAAACTGTTTAGTCAATTCATTCATAACTAAGACAAAAAGGTACGGGCTTAAGGCTGACCATTGATGCA